>CM035160.1:36838861-37475745 GCA_020205615.1 Panax quinquefolius
GACTTCTATTCTCCATGAAATTAGTGGAATATCCTTGATATTTGCGCTTCATCTAAAATATCTTTTCATGGAAATATTTTTACGAGCATTCTTGAATTTTACTCTACAAAGCAAAGTATCATGTTGACAATTTGGACATTATTAGTTCTCTGTATAAATTAATTCTTGAACTTGTTTTATTGAATTCTTATATCATTGTCATCATCCTCATGTTTATATTTTTTTTGAAAGTCATACGTGGCTTTGAGTGCATAGATGGACTTGGTATGATAAATGAATGAGGATTATTGATTGTAATCACGACCGTAATGTTACAAATGATGTGGTAAAAGTCCTCGTTGGCCCGTAGTGCATTGATGGGACGGTTGTTGGCATGATCATGACCATTAATGAATACACAAATATTCTTGGCCCGTGAAGTCATGGATAATTGTGGTCGTGATACTAAAGAATATCCTTGGTAGTAGTGCGGGGGTGATTCGACGATGTGGATTATTTATTAAAGTGAGTCCCGGTGATAAAAGTGATGAAAAACCTTTTAAATCATAAAAGATAGTAGATTTTTTCTCTACTTGACTCTTTTAATGGATTGTTTATTACTGCATGATTAAACTTGATGTTTGTTATATTGTATCGGTTTAACCTTTGTTTTAAGGCTAATGATAATTTATTTTGCATTATCTTAGTCATAATATTTCTTCTTTGGGCTAGTTGAGCTCACCCTTTCTTTCTTTATTCTCTTGAAATGAGAATATATGAGACGAGTCGGGGAGCGGAGTGATGGTCCTAGATGGTGCATTAGTAGTCCTCACTATTACGTGAAATAGTGTGATAATAATTGTAATGAGGACTCTTTTTGAGTTTGTATACTCTCTAGTAGACAATATTTGTATTCAAACTCACGGTTTATGTTTTTTGTCGTATTGTACCACGACAGTTGTATTATTAAGTTGTATTTGAATTACGTACCATGTATTTGGCGACTCAAGATGGGTGATGTATACCTAATTTTGGGGCGTCATGGTTAGTATCAAAGCTTAGGATATGATCCACGGTTGAGATGTGAGACAAGAACTAGGAGGGGAGGCGGAAATTCCTTCGCTAGTATGACCTACCTAAGATTATTTGGTATTTAATTAGTGGAAATTGGTCAAAGTATATGGATAATGTGTTATATGTCAATTAACCTTTGTTTTGTGGCGGATTTGCAAATGGCATCAAGAAAATGTTGAGATAAGCAATGAAGCACATGAGATCGTTGAGACACCTTTAATCACTAACCGAGTTAATGTGATGTAAGGCGAAGAAGAAATTAGAGATATCTACATGGTGCGTGAAGAACTAATAGTTACTTTTAGAGAGCTAGTTCAGGAGGTAGCGGCGAGAGAGTGAGAAGAAGAGAAGAAGAGGAACTGAGGAGAATTTATTAGAAGAATTTTATGATCAAAATTTAGCATTACAAAATCGTATTCATGAGTTAGAAGAAGAAATTTGAAGAGCGGCGGTGGCGTTTGTGGAGCAAAGAGATGCAACCATTCAAAATTGTGTTACCAGATGTGCGATGCTTGAGCGAAGCACTCTTTGGCGAGTATAAGATATTAGATTTGGAATATGAGAATGCTATGATCAAAGTTACGATGAAAGCGAAACAATCGAACGAAGGAGAATAGATGACGCATGGGTAAAAAGCCGCGCGACGTGTAGATATTGTAGAAAAAGACGTCCGATCGATAAAGCCAAAATAGATGAAATGGATTTTTCTTTTTGGACAACAATTGGGAGAATCCAACATCGAATTCGGAATTATCCTGTGCATAGCAGTCAACCCCAATTCGATATGGATCGGAGAATAATGATTCAAATCATAAATCAGGAATGTGAAGAAGCACTTAAAGGTGGAATGTACCCTATAACAAAGTCAAATCCAGTAGTTTAAGTGAGAGCGTTTGTCGAGGAACCCGAACGAAGTTATTACGCGTAAGTTAATGATAAACTCTTGCGAAGTTTATACCTTATTAGATACCAGTTCTACCACTCTTTTATTTCATCTAAGTTGTGTTCAATGTTTAAATTTGACTCCGGAGAAATTAGACTTTGATTTATCTGTTGAAACTCTGTTGGGAGAAACCTTCGTTACCTCTACTATTTATAAATCTTGTTTGATTCAAATTAACACTTTCACGTTACCTGTTGATCTTATCTATTTGAAAATATTTACATGGATGTAATTTTTGGAATCGATTGGTTAGCTACTCATCATGCTTTTCGTAAGGTTGTTAGCTTTCATATTCCTAACCAACCTATTATGTGAATTCAAGCAACCAAACCACAAAAGTCAATCATTGTCATATCAAGCCATAAGTAAAGAGCCCCGGTCCTTTCGTTATTGACTTCCTTGTGTGGAATGCACCGAAGCCAGACTTTCTGTAGGCGACGTCGTGAATGACGATGGCAAGTTGATAGGTATCAATGTGACGTACTATCCAAGTCTTTGATGAGGGTCACAGCTTTGAATGATATTTCTATTGTTAATAAATTTCTTGACGTATTCTTGAAGTCTTCTTAGCCTACCCCTAGGCGTGAAATCGAATTTTGTATTGATCCCGATCTGAAACCCATTTCTAAAACCCTCAAATATTTCTTCAACTAAAGCGAGCATTATAACGTGCCAAAGCGTTGACTCAGTTTGTTAAAGATTACGATCGTACCATTCAATACCATTGTGGGAAAGCGAATGTGGTGGTGACGTGTTGAGTAGAAGAAGATCGGATCGTTCTGAGTGCGATGTTGTTAACACAAAGACTCATTTCAGTATAACTTACAAGTGATGAAGATAGAGTTAAAAAGACTACAGGGACCCACGTGAAGATAATGAATATATGATTAGAATCGACTTTAATCGATAAAGTTAAAGCCGCTCAAGCTACATACTCGGTGATGAATGTGAAGAAGAAGGTTCAAGAGGCGTTATTCTAGAAGCAAGAATCGACGAAGAGAGAAATCTCGACCCTCGATTTAATTGGCCCATTTGAAATCCTCGATGAAGTAGGAAGCGTGGGTCTATAGACTCATTTTACCGCCAAGTATGTTGCGTGTTCAGAACGTTTTTTTACGTATCGATGTTACGTAAATACGTGGACGGCCCGAACCACATTATTAATTTAGAACCGAACAAGATAGCAGAAGATTTAACGTATGAGGAGATACGTGTTAACATCTTGGATAAGAAGGATCATATTCGACGCTCAAAGGTTATACCTCAAGAATTAGAATCTGAAATGAAGTCAAGGTATCCTCACCTCTTCGGCATATCAGGTACGTACGTAAATTTCGAAGGCAAAATTCCATAAGGAAGGGAGATTGTGAGACCCCAGATTTTATGAATAAATATTTAATTTTCTCGAAATAATTTTTTTGAATATTATGGTGTGGATATGATATAATGTTATAGTTGTGGATAATATTTATAAATTTTGCAAAGTACGCAAGTTGTTATATAATATTCGATTGTCTGGGAATATTATAGGGAATATTAGCAAGCGACACAATCATTGGTGGACCCTAACGGAATTATTGTCGGATTGAGAAAATGACAAAAAATATTTTTATGAAAATAACGGCGAAAGTTTTACCATTAGCTGCTTTGAAACACCGGTGTTAAAAATACGATGTCTGGCGTGGTTGCGTAGTAGCACACGGTATTAATTATTGATGCTTACGTGATAAGTCACTCCAGTTTTGTTGGTATTATTAATGTCATAATCTGGAAAATCTTTTTTATACAAAACATAATACTTTTATAAAATTATTCTATAAATAGAATATATTATATTCTATTATGCATAGATGTCTGCGTAGTATTTTGCATAGTAAAATCTTTTTTATATAAAAGCAGAATACATTTATAAAGTTATACATTTTATTAGGCAATAATTAGAATATATTATATTTTATTATGCATAATGTTTTGTATAGTGCTGCATAGTGTTGCATAGTAATAAAATCTTTTATAAAGTTATTCGTTTTATTAGATTATAAATAGAATATATTATATTTTATTTAAAAGATTTTGCTTTAAATATGGACCTTGATTAAAGTAAATCAATCAGACCGTTCATGAGTTAGTTCTTATGCGATCCATTTTTCTATAAATAGAAGCTCATTCCTTCATTATTTTCTTACGAATTCCTTTGAAACTCTAGAGAGATAAACTATAGAGAGAAAGAAGAAAGTATTCTGCTACTTCACTACTTATATATCAAGTACTCTTCTTCTTAAGGTAGGGAATATTATTTGTTATACTTATATATCCATTCTTTCTTATTCATTCTTTATTATTATTCTTTATTGAATTTGGAATAACTTTTGTATCACTGGGCTACCCTATACTTGGTGACATTCTTCTATTATTACATTTTTTATTATTGCATTGGAATATATCACATGCATGCGTTTCTGGGGACTGATTAAAATCTTTATTATTACATTGGAATATCACATTCATGTGTGTTTTTCGCCGCACTGGTGGTTAAAATCTTTATTATTATTTACATTGGAATATATCACATGCATGTAATTTCATGCGGACTTGATTTAAATCCTTATTAGTATTCATTGGAATAAACTATCATGCCAAGTACCACATGCATGATGATTTACATTGTTATTCCATTCTTTATTATTCTCATTGGAACATCACAGCCGGTCTGCGAATTTACTTTGACACGGTTAGATTATTTAGTATTCATTGGAATAACTCGCATCATAGAAATCGCATGCATGGTGATTTCTTTTATTATTCCATTATTTATTATACTCGATTGGTTAAAGTTTTGACTTCTATACTCCATGAAATTAGTGGAATATCCTTGATATTTGCGCTTTATTTAGTATCTTTTCATGGAAATATTTTTCTAAGCATTCTTGAATTTTACTTTACAAAGCAGTATCATGTTGACAATTTGGACATTATTAGTTCCTGTATAAATTAATTCTTGAACTTGTTTTATTGAATTCTTATATCATTGTCATCATCCTCATGTTTATATTTTTTTTTGAAAGTCATCTGTGGCTTGTAGTGCATAGATGGACTTGGTATGATAATGACCGAGAGGATTATTTCGGTGTAATCATGTAGTAATGTTACAAATGATGTGGTAAAAGTCCTCATTGGCTGTAGTGCATTGATGGACGATTGTTGGCATGATCATGACCATTAATGAATACACAAATATTCTTGGCCCGTAGTGCATGGATAATTGTGGTGCGATAATCTTAAAGAATATCCTTGGTAGTAGTGCGAGGGGTGATTCGATGATGTGGATTATTTATTAATTTGAGTCTCGTGATAAAAGTGATGAAAAACCTTTTAAATCATAAAAGATAGTAGATTTTATTCTCTACTTGACTCTTTTAATGGATTGTTTGTTCCATTGTGAGTTTAACTTGATGTTTGTTATATTATATCGGTTTAACTTTGTTTAAGGCTAATGATAATTTATTCTACATTATCTTAGTCATAATATTTCTTCTTGGGCTAGTTGAGCTCACCCTTTCTTTCACCGTTTTCTCTTGAGGAAATGAGAATATAAATTTGGGACTAGTCGGGAGCGGAGTGATGGTCTCTAGATGGTGCATTAGTAGTCCTCACTATTACGTGAAATAGTGTGATAATAATTATAATGAGGACTCTTTTTGAGTTTGTATACTCTCTAGTAGACAATATTTGTATTCAAACTCACAGTTTATGTTTTGTCGTATTATACCCATGACGGTTGTATTATTAAGTTGTATTTGAATTACATGTACTCATGTATTTGGCGACTCAAGATGGGTGATGTATACCTAATTTTTGGGGCGTCACATACAACATTACATTCCCGAGTCGCCAAATACATGGTGCGAAACAAATGCAACTTTATTAATACTGTTGTCGAAAGCAAAATCTGACAACACTTAACTGTGAGTTTAAATACAAATATTATCATCTAAACAATATCCACACTCAAATAAGTTCTCATTACAATTATTGATACACTATTTTACAAAATAGTGAGGACTACTAAAACAACTTCTAGAACCATCATTCCACACCCCGACTAGTACTCATTACATTCTCGCCTCTAGAAGAAAAATGGAACAAAAGGAAAATGGTGAGCTCAACTAGCTATAAAGAACATTATGACTAAGATAACATAGAAAAAATTATCGTTAGTCCTCAACGAGGAAAAATCTAATAGAATACTGATAGGATGACCGGTTTTAAATCAATATTCGCAGCAGAAATAATAATTCATTAGAAGAGTTAAGTAGAAATGAAATCTACTATCTTATATATAATTTAAAAGTTCATCGTCGATATTTTATCCTTGTAACATCAATGATATATATACGGAATCAAATATTCATCTTTGACTACGGGCCAAAGATATTCATCGATTGATCATTTCATCTAAACACACATTCATCTTTGACTCACGGCCGATGATATTCATCGAGAAAATCATTCATCTTTGATTACATGCCAAAGATATTACGTAATATCATCATTTAGGGTGAGGGTGATGAAAAATATTTTAAAGAAAAGCGAGTCCGGTGAGACGAAAAGAACAAATATTAGGGATTCAGTATTACGGTTTTATCCAAATTCAATAATGCTCCATAATAACCAATTTTGAAGGCGAATTCAAAAATAAAGATCAAAACATGGATCTGATCAAAGATAGTAACCATAATAGACATCTTGGACAAAAGAAGAAAATTTTATTTTCTAATTGAATAGTCTTCAGTGATTCGTGAATAGTGTCGCATATCGTGAATAGTCTTAGTATAAGTGAATAATAACCTCGAGCACAAAAAGTTCCAAATTTGATAAAAGTTAGGACCGATATTTGGATAATGATATTGAAGAAAATAATATCATTTAAGAAGAAAACAACATCCCCTTACCTCAAAAAGAATAGTACTTACATTTGAATTTGGATATAATTTGAAAAGAATCTTGCACCGTATAGCAATACTTAAAGTATCAAAATACTCACAAAAATATGCTCGATATTATAGAGAGAGAAAACTTCAGATTCTGGTGTGATTTTCAATTCTAACCTAAGCACCCTATTTATAGGAAAAATGCTTAGAACGCCAAAGCAGAAAATTTAATAAATTACTAATATTTTTAAATTATATTCCAACGCACACCACACCAGACCAAAATCATCAGCCATCCACCCCACAAAAATAACAAAAACGTTTTTCTTAATTAAAATATTTTAAACTTCAAAAATTAATTATTTCGGAACTTGAAACTTCAATAATTTATAATAAATAGCCCTTTTATCAGAAAAATTCAGATCTTATGTCCTTCTATAGGAAATTCAATTCTCTACAACTTTGCAGAAGAAAGTTTTTCCAAATTCCAAACAAAAATTGACCGAAATTCACATACGGACGATTTTACAGGATATAATCAAATTTCAGTCAAGAAATGGGTCCACCAACATGTTTAACATGTTTTAAATATTTTTAGTAACAAAAATACTCTTTCTTCTCATTTACTCATATATCCTACATTCATTGTAAAAATATCACCATTATTATATTATTATAATATAATAATAAATTATTTTATCGAGAAAAGATAAAATATCAATTTTCAATAATTGTCACTTTTCTAAAAATTCCTCCATTTATATCCACATAAATAAATATTTTCCTTATCATATAAATCAATAATTAATTATTTACAAATAATATTGAGAATCCATAATAATGATGAAATTTTCCAGGAAAGGGGCTTTCGATAAGGATTTCTCGCTTCTTTGGTGTATGATTAGGTGACCAAACCTCTCCTTAAGCGAGAACTTTCTAGACATTGCCAATAATGCTATCTAATAATATTATTCAAATAATATGAATTATTGATTTGATAATGGAAAATCTTGTGTAGTGACAATTATTAAAACAACAATAATATAAAATATCAACGTAGTGATTATTGAATCGATAAAATAAAATATTGAGCGATAATTACTATAACAATTATTGAGTAGTGTCTTCTTACGTAAGAATTAATAATTGGTGCAATCTGGTGTCTTCTTGTCTGAACAATATTATTCGTATTTTAACCATAGGGTATTCAATGATATTATTGAGTATGACTCTCGCAGATTATTTATAAACAACTTATCTTGTCGTTTCTTCACATCAATTGTTTTTAGTTATGGGGCCCAAAAAATTGCTGGCAGGTAAATGCGAATATTCCCAAACGAAGAAGAATATTCCACGATTGACGAATATTCCCAAATGATAATCGATATTTTATAACCACTTGCTTTATTTGAAATATTTAGCATTTTACCATAATTAACACATTAATCAATTTAACCCTTACTATTTCAAAATAATTAATAGAAATTCAATTTCATTTATAATAAGTTGAGGTCTTATAATAATAATAATAATAATAATAATAATAATAATAATAATAATAATAATAATAATAATTATTATTATTATTATTATAGATATTATTATTATTGTTATTAATGTTGTTATTTGTAAGACCTCAAATTATTAATAAATAAAATTTATTTTCCTCTATTTATTATTTTGAAATAAGTAAGGGTTGATTTGATTAAATGATATTATAAGTTAAACACGCAAATATTTAATAAAGTTAAGTGGTTATAAAATATTCATTATTATCGGGGAATATTCGTTTGGTTGAATATTCGCATCGTTTGTGAATATTCGCACGACGGCAGCCTTTTTATGGGCCCCATAATGAAAGCGATGGATGAAGAAAACCATAAATATAAGTTGTTTATAAATAACTGCCAGGTAGTTATCAAGCTAATACTATCGAATACCCGTGTTAAAACACATTAATAATACGTTGTTGGGCGAAGAAGAAGATACAAAGATTGACACCAATTATTGATTCTACGTGAGAAGGCACTACTCAATAATTGTTACAAAGAATTACTATTCAAGATTTTATTTTATCGATTCAATAATCACGATTGATATTTTATATTACTATTGTTTCAATAAATTGTCATTACATAGTATTTTCCATTATCGAAGCAATAATTCATATTATCTGAATAATATTATTGGATAACATTATTGGCAATGTCTAGAAAATTGCATCTAAGGAGAGGTTTGGTCACCTAATAATTGCAAGCAAGTAAAGAGAGATCCTTATTGAAAGCTTTCTTCCTCGAGCACACATTGTCACAAGATCTTGTGATTCTGTAATATTATTTGTGAATAATTAATTATTGATTTATATGATGAGGAAAATATTGATTTTATGCGGATATAGATGGAGAAAATTTTTAAAATGACAATTGTTGAAAATTAATATTTTATCTTTTTCTCATAAAATAATTCATTTAAATATATTATTTTAATAATATATTAATTGGTGATATTTTATAATGAATGTGGGATATATGAGTATATGAGGAGGAAAAGTATTTTTGTGGCATTAAATGTTTAACACATATTTTTTGTGTGTTGGTGGACACAATTATCGTTGAAATTTGATTATAACTATAAAATCTTAGTTTGTGGATTTTGGTCAATTTTGCTTGGAATTTGGAAAAACTTTCTTCGCAAAGTTGTAGAGAATTGAATTTCTAAAAAAGTCGCAAGATTTGAATTTTCTGATAAAAGGGCTATTTATTATGAATTATTGAAGTTTCAAGCTTCAAGAAATAATTGATTTAGAAGTTTAAAATATTTAAAATAGGAAAAGCGTTTTTTTTTTTTAATGGGCAGCCCTAGCATGTGCAAGATAAAGTGAAATCGGTTGTCAAAGTAATGCGTAGAGAATTTGTAATATATATAATATTATTAGATTAAATTTTCTACTTTGGTGTTTCAAGCATTTTCCTATAAATAGGGTGCTTAGGTTAGATTGAAAATCACACCGAAACTAAAGTTTTCTCTCTATATTATCGAGTGTATTCTTGTGAGTATTTTGAGTATACTTTGAGTATTGCTATCTGAATGCTGTTTAAGTCATGCTTTATATCAGGTTTTTAACTAAATCTTGTCTTTCGAGGTAAGGGATGTTATTTTATTAGAAAATGATATTATTTCTTCAATATCATTATCTTAGAAATATTGGTTGGAAATTTTTATCAAATTTAGAACTTTTTCATGTCTGGGGTTCTTATTCATGAGTTACTATTCACGAGTTACTATTCACGAGTACTATTCATGAAGCGTGAAGATGTTTTTTATGAAATTTCTATCTTTTGGTGTCGAGTTACTTATTCACGTATCTCAAGACTATTCACGTGATACTAAGACTATATTCACGAATACGACCACTATTCAAGAAAAATGAAAATTCTTTTTTTGTCTAAAATATCTATTATGGATACTAGCTTTGATTGTATCCATGTTTTGATCATTCTTGAATTTTACTCCACTCGATTACTTATGAAGTATTTTGAACTTGGATTGTTTAAAATACGAATCCTTAATATTTGTTCTTTTGTTTCATTTGGATTCGTTTCCTTTAAAATATTTTTCATCATCCTCGACCCTAAACGATGATATTCTTGAATATCTTTGGCTTCAGAGTGCAAAGATGAATGATTTCTTGATGAATATCTTTGGCCCGTAGTGCAAAGATGAGCAGTGTTGAGATGAACATGACTCTTGATTAATATCTTTGGCGTAGATAAAGATGAGCAGTGTTTAGATGAACATGACCGGTGATGAATATCTTTGGCACTGTAGTGCAAAAGATGAATATTTGATTCGAGATATATATTGATTGATGTTACAGGATAAAATATCGATGATGAACTTTTAAATTCATATATAGAAGATAGTGGTTTGCATTCTCTACTTAACTCTTCTAATGAATTGTTGTTTCCACTGCGCAGGTTGTTGATTTAAAACCGGTTGTCTATTGTATTCTATTAGATTTTTCTGTTGAAGACTAACGATAATTCTTTCTATGATATCTTAGTCATAATGTTCTTTCTTGGGCTAGTTGAGCTCACCCTTTTCCTTGTTGTTCCATTTTCTTCTCGGGAGGCGAGAATGTAAGCGAGTACTAGTGGGGGTATGTAATGAAGGTTCTAGAGAGAGTTGTTTAGTAGTCCTCACCATTTTTGTAAAATAATGTATAAATAATTATGATTAGGATTTATTTGGGTATATATATGTCTAGAAGACAATAATTGTATTTAAACTCACAGATATATATGTTGTCGTATTTTTTACGACAAATGTATTAATAAAGTTGTAGTTATTTACGTACCATGTATATTTGGCGACTCGAGAATGGGTTGGATGGAATGGACCTATTTTTGGGGCGTCACGGTTGGTATCGAGCTTAGGATATGATCTCTGGCGGAGATCGGGGAATAGAACTAGGAGGGAGAGGCGAGTAAATCCTTCGCGTTAGTGTGTCTACCTAAGCTTATTTGTTAGTTGGTCAAGATATATGGGGAAATTATGTGATATATTGATTTCCTTAATTAACCCTTGTTTTATGATAGTATTTGAGAATGTCGATTGAGAATATTAATGATTGGAGTAAATGAGGACCGTGGAGATGCTGTATTTTTACCAACGAGGAGAGCGCAACAGTGGCGGCAATGTACCTCCTGTGAACAACACCACTGAGCAAATGATGAACGAGGGGATGTTTAGAAGCTTTTTGCAGTTCATACAAAATCAGATGAGGGAGACTCGTGTTCAAAATACAGGAGGAAATGATAGCAATTCACGGGTGGTCACAGCCAAGCAGTTCAAAGAGTTGGGACCACCATAATTCTGGGGAAAGTCGGATCCGATTAAGGCGGAGACGTGGGTCAAACAAATTACCAAGATATTCGATGTCTTGGGATGCACGAAGGAACAGAAAGTTCCATTCGCTACTTTTATGTTCCATAACGAGGCGACATTGGTGGGAATCGTGAAGCGTACCCATCCATTTGCTTCTCAAAGATGTCATGGGAGACGTTTGAAATAGTTCAACGACAAGTACTTTCCGAAAGTATTCGTCTATATGAAGGAAGTGGAGTTTATTAGGCTGGAGCGAGAATAACATGGCGGTGTCCGAAGACGAGGCGAAGTTGGCGTAGTTATCCGTGTTTGCACCTCATTTGGTGGAGAATGAGGAACGATGACGCGGATGTTTCGAGAGGTTTGAAACCCAAGATACTTCGGTATCTCATTTTCATAAATTTTCTCTATTCGAGATGTTGTCAATGGGGCTCGATTGTTAGAGCGAGATAACGAGTACGTTCAACCGGGGACCATAACGAGGATCATACCAAAGATAGCGATCATCGTAATAACGATAACCAATCGGAGAAAGAAGAATACGGACAAAGGCGGTAGAACCACTCTGGTGGTAATCGTGGGCCATGAAAATAGAAGAAGCGAGTTGGGAGGAGATTTAAAAGAGGAGATTCAACAACGACCATGTGAAGGCGTCGGTAGCCAAGAGTAATCTGGTTCCAAGGAGGAGAAAGACCACCGGTCGTATGTTACAAATCTTGGGAAAGAGGGACATATCATTAAGCGCCTAGCAGTTAAAGGTATGCTATAATTGTGGAAAAGAAGGACATATCGCTCGAGATTATGACGATATCGAAACCGTACCCAATGAATGGTGACTCAAAAGGATATCCCGGAAAAGTCAAAGTCAACGATTCACGGAAGAGCGTTTGTCGTGACCCATCAAAATGTGAGAACCCGAAAGAAGTTAGCACGGGTTAGTTAATTATAAATTCTTGCGAAGTTTATACCTTACTAGATCTGGGTTATACCCATTCTTTTATCTCTCTTCTTTGCGCTCAACGTTTGAACTCGACTACGGAGAAATTAGACTTTGACTTTATTTATGGAGACTCCATTAGAGAAACTTTCATTACATCCGTTGTTTAGAAATCTTGCTTGATTCAAGTTGGCACTATCACATTTACATTAACCTTATTTCTATAGAGATATTTGCTTTTGATGTGATTTTAAGGTTAACTACTCATCATGCAAGAAATTGATTACTTTTCAAAGGTTGTTAGTTTTCATATTCCTAAGCAACTGTTATTTGAATTCAAGCAATCAAACCATTGTAGTCAAACATTTTCATATCAAGCCATGAAGTCATTCGTTTATTACGGATGTCAAGTTTTCTTAGTCTATGTTATGGATTTGAATAAAGACACGTCGATTTGAATAGTATTCTGTTGTTATTGATTTTTCCCGACGTATTTCAAGAATTTCTTGGTTTACTCCCAAAGTCGATATTAAATTTTGTATCGACTTTGAACCGGTACAAAACTCATTTTAAAATCTCATATCGAATGGCTCTATTGAACTCGGAGTTAAAAATTCAACTATAAATTTGGTACCGAGCCTTTATCTGGTGACTTCCTTTGTGGAATGCACCGAAGCCGATCTCGTAGGGGACACCATATTCGTGCGATAGTAAAGCGATAGGTGTCATTGTAACGTCTTATCCAAGGTTGGGATATGAGTCACGGTTGAGAACAACCTAAGTCGGTAATCGAAATACGTAGCTTTCTAGGCTTAGTTGGTTATTATCGGAGATTCGTTGAAGGATATTCTCGAATCGCTATTCCATTAACGCAGCTGACTCGTAGAGATACAAAATTCGAATAGAGCAAGGAATGTGGGAAGAGCTTCGAAGAACTCAAGAGGAGACTCATTTCAGCACATGTTCTGACAATGCCATCCTGGAAAAGCGAACGTGGTAGCCGACGTGTTGAGTAGAAGATCGTATACAAGTACGAGTACGATATTGTCAAAGACTCATTTCGTATAATTTAAAAATAATAGAAATGGAGATGAAAACTCTAGGTACCCACATGATGATATACGAGTATAATCAACTTTAATCGATAAAGTTAAAGCTGTTCAAGCTACACACCGGAGCTGATGAATTTGAAGAAGGAGGTGTAAGAAGTTGTTATTTCAAAAGCGAGAATCGGTGAGGTGAGGAAAGCTCAAACCTTCGATTTATTAATCCATTTGAAATTCTCGATCGAATAGGAACTATGGCCTATAGACTCGCTTTTACCGCCAAGTACGATGGCGTGTTCATAACGTTTTCACGATCGATGTTACGTAAATATGTGGACTAATTCAACCACGTCATTGAGTTAGAACCGGACGAGATAGCCGAAGACTTAACGTAGGAGGAGGTACCTGTCAAGATCTTGGATAGGAAAGAACATGTCCTATGTACCGAGGTTATACCACAAGTTAAGGTTTTGTGGAGAAACCATGCTATTGAGGAAATGACCTGGGAGTTGGAAATGGAAATGAAAGCGAGGTATTCTCATCTTTTGAAACACACCGTATCGCATTTCAATTTCGAGGACGAAATTTCATAAGGAGAGGGAGGTTGTAAGACCCCAAATTATTAATAAATGAAATTTATTTTCATCTATTTATTATTTTGAAATAGTAAGGGTTGATTTGATTAATGATGGATAGTTATGGGTAAAATACGCAAATATTTGAATAAGCAAGTGGTTATAAAATATTCATTATTGTCGGGGAATATTCGTTTGGTCGTGGAATATTAAATGCAGATATGGGGAATATTAAATGCTGACAGCCTTGATCTTTATGGGCCCCATAACTGAAAAGCGATTGGATAAAGAAAACGACAAATATAAGTTGTTTATAAATAATGACGTAGTTATTACTGATTATTATCATTTGTTGGAATACCCGGTGGTTAAAACACACTAATACGTGTTGTTGAACAGTAGCACACGGTATTGCACCAATTATTGATTCTTATGTAAGAAGGCACTACTCAATAATTATTACGAAGAATTACTATTCAAGATTTTATTTTATTGATTCAATACTTACGCATTGATATTTTATATTACTGTTGTTTCAATAAATTGTCATTATATAGTATTTTCCATTATCGGAGCAATAATTCATATTATCTGAATAATATTATTGGATAACATTATTGGCAATGTCTAGAAAGTTCTATCTAAGGAGAGGTTTGGTCACCTAATTGCGCGCCAGTAAGGAGAGATCCTTATTGGAAAGCCCCATTTTTCACAGGAGCTACTGGTCACGAAGATGTGATTCTGTAATATTATTTGTGAATAATTAATTATTGATTTATATGATGAGGAAAATATTTATTTTATGCGGATATAGATGGAGAAAATTTTTAAAATGACAATTGTTGAAAATTAATATTTTATCTTTTTCTGATAAAATAATTCATTTAAATATATTATTTTAATAATATATTAACGGTGATATTTTTATAATAAATGTGGGATATATGAGTATATGAGGAGAAAAGTATTTTTGTGGCATTAAATGTTTAACACATATTTTGTGTGTTGGTGGACACAATTATCGAATAGAAATTTGATTATAGCCGTAAAATCGCTTGATTTGTGGATTTTGGTCAATTTCGCTTGGAATTTGGAAAAACTTTCTTCTGCAAAGTTGTAGAGAATTGAATTTCCTAAATAAATTTGCAAGATTCGAATTTTCTGATAAAAGGGCTATTTATTATGAATTATTGAAGTTTCAAGCTCAAATAATTGATTTTGGAAGTTTAAAATATTTAAAATAGGAAAATGTTTTTTTGTTTTTTGGGCAGCCCTAGCATGTGCAAGATAATTTGAAATCAGTTGTCAAAATGTGCGTAGAGAATTTGTATTATATATAATATTATTATATTAAATTTTCTACTTTGGTGTTAAGCATTTTCCTATAAATAGGTGCTTAGGTTAGAATTGAAAATCACATTTAAATTGAAGTTTTTTCTCTATATTATCGAGCGTATTTTTGTGAGTATTTTGAGTATACTTTGATTATTGCTATACTGGTGCAAGTTCAAGTCATAGCCTATATCCAAGGTGTTTCAACTAGAAGCATCTTGTATTTCGAGGTAAGGGATGTTATTTTATTCGAAAATGATATTATTTCTTCAATATCATTATGCCAAATATTGGTTGGAAATTTTTATCAAATTTGGAACTTTTTCATGTCGGGGGTTACTATTCACGAAGTTCTTATTCACGAGTTACTATTCACGAAAGTACTATTCACGAAGCGTGAAGATGTTTTTTTGTGAAATTTCTATCTTTTGGTGTCGAGTTACTATTCACGATATCTGCAGTCTTATTCACGTATACTAAGACTATTCACAAATACTAAGACTATTCAATAGAAAAATGAAATTTCTTCTTTTGTCCAAAATATCTATTATGGATACTAGCTTTGATTGTATCCATGTTTTGATCATTCTTGAATTTTACTCCACTCACGATTACTTATGAAGTATTTTTGAACTTGGATTGTTTAAAATCACGAATCCTTAATATTTGTTCTTTTGTTTCTTTGGATTCGCTTCCTTTAAAATATTTTCATCATCCTCCCTACCCTAAATGATGATATTCTTGAATATCTTTGGCACCGTAGTGCAAAGATGAATGATTTCTTGATGAATATCTTTGGCCCCGTAGTGCAAAGATGAGCAGTGTTGAGATGAACATGACTCATCGATTAATATCTTTGGCCGTGAAGTACAAAGATGAGCAGTGTTTAGATGAACATGATTAATCGATGAATATCTTTGGGCTGTCAGTGCAAAGATGAATATTTGATTCGGTATATATTGATTGATGTTACGGGGATAAAATATCGACGATGAACTTTTAAATTCATATATGAAGATAGTAGTTTGCATTTCTACTTAACTCTTCTAATGAATTATTGTTTCCATCGCATTGTTGATTTAAAACCGGTTGTCTATTATCAGATTCTATTAGATTTTTTCTGTTGAAGACTAACGATAATTTGCTCTATGATATCTTAGTCATAATGTTCTTTCTTGGGCTAGTTGAGCTCACCCTTTTCCTTGTTGTTCCATTTTTCTTCTCGGGAGGCGAGAATGTGGCGAAAGTACTTAGTGGGGTATGTAATGAAGGTTCTAGAGAGTTGTTTAGTAGTCCTCACCATTTTGTAAAATAATGTATAAATAATTGTGATGAGGATTTATTTGAGTATGTATATTATCAGAAGACAATAATTGTATTTAAACTCACAAATATATATATGTTTATCGTATTTTGCACGACAAATGTATTAATAAAGTTGTAGTTATTTCTGTATCATGTATTTGGCGACTCAGAATGGGTTGAATGGAATGGACCTATTTTGGGGGCGTCACATTATTACTATTACAATTATTATAATAATTATTATTATTACTATAATTATTACTATTATTATTATATTATACTAATTATAATAATAATAATAATAATAATTATAATAATAATAATAGTAATAATTATAATAATAATTATGATAATAGTAATAATAATAACAACATTAATAACAATAATAATAATAATAATAATAATAATTGTTATTATATATATAATAATTATTATTATAATATATAATAATAATAATTATTATTATAACTATAATAGTAATATTAATAATAATAATTATAATAATAGTAATAATAATAATAATAATAATAATAATAATAATTATATTAATAATTATTATAATAGTAATAATAATAGTAATAATAATAATAACAATAATAATAACAATAATAATAATAATAATAATAATAATAATAATAACAATAATAATAATAATAATAATAATAATAATAATAATAATAATAATACAATAATAATAATAATAATAATAACAATAATAATAATAATAATAATAATAATATGAAGAATAATAACAACAACAACAACAACAACAACAATAATAATAATAATAATAATAATAATAATAATAATAATAATAATAATAATAATAATAATAATAATAATAATAATAATAATAAAATAATAATTATAATTATAATTGTTATTGTGGTGGTGTGGTGAATTATGAAAATTATTATTGATGATCAGTAAGTTTTGTAGACAAGTTTAGATTTTTCTGGATATCTAATTTTAAAGAAAAATTAAATATTGTGGTGGTGTGGTGAATTATGATAATTGTTATGTCTGATTGTAAGTTATTTTAGATTGCAAAAAGTCTTTAGGAATTGTACTAGTTATCGAATTTTAATCTAATTTTTCATTATGTCGTGCCTTCAGGCACATGCAATTACTAGTTTATTTATATTTGGGATCACAAAATTTTATTCTCCTAATACTCCACTCCCTAGTGTTGGTCGGAAAACCGATCACTAAACACGCGCAAGTATATGCGGTCTAATAAGTAATACAGTGATAAGGAGAGTATCATAACTATCACTAATATTTACCAAATATTGACTTAGTATCGCTTAAGTCTTATTCGAACAGCAGACTAATAGGAGTGTGGTTAATCTAGTTATAACTAATTAGCAAAGCAAGTAAATGGATAACGAATGGAATCGAAGGTACTACAAGCTAAGGTCACAATTTCACCCCACACAAGTATTCTGTTGAACACCTGGCGTGCTATGCTTCATCAGACTTCCTACCCTTTTCTCTTTGGTCTAAATGATCACGACATTTTGTCGACCGAGAACGCACAAGTGCTCGTACACCTCTGTCGAGGTATGCATAAACATATCCTCTCTAGATCCACCCGTTAGGGAATAGAATAGAAAAGAACAACCAAGCTAGGTGATAATCCTACATATGTCTATGCGAATTAACCTAACAAGGATTTAAGCTTAAGTTCTCAATTAGGTCACACGTGGTGCACAGATATATGTCTATTCTATGCACAACTTATGCAGTCAAAACTCATAATCACATGCCAATATGTTACGGTGTAAATCTATAATCCTTCTTTCAATATCATATAGATTACCAAAATCATTACTAATGTCTTAGCGAGAATCATTAAGCATGAATATATTAAACCAAACCATATGGTGCCAACCAAAGAGATAAGACATTCAATTTAATTAACAAAAGGTTCCATTATAACCTTAGAGTCAATACTTAGTTCATAGCTATTGAACAAAATATAAGTAGCAATAAAGATAACATTTATGGATTACAAAATCAGAGGAAATGAATGGATAAGAATAAACTCGCCGAGAATATCGTGAGACCCCGATTTTTATCAATAAAGATTTAAATTTTGTTGAAATAATTTTTAATATTATGGTGTGAATTTAAGATAATATTATAGTTGTGGGTAGTATTTATAAATTTTGCAAAAGTATGCAAGTGGTTATATTATATTCGATTGGCTCGGGAATATTCGGTTTAGCAGGGAATATTCAGATAACTACTCAATCATTGGTGGACCTCAATAGAATAATTATCATTTGATCGAGAAAACGACAAAAATATTTTATCAAATAACGGCGGAAGTTTTACCGTAGTTCTTTGTTGAACTACTCGGTAGTAAAAGTACAAAGAATACGATAGTGGTCGCATAAGAAAGCATTACGGTATTGATTATTGATGCTTATGTGAGAAGTCACCACCGGTTTGATTCCATTATCACGATTAATAATATGAATTATTTATAATGATAATGACGCTTTGTTTTATTCGTATTATTAACGTAATAAAATGTAAACATCTTTTTATATAAAATAGAATACTTTATTAAAGTTATTCTATAAATAGAATATATTATATTTTATTACGCATAGTGTTAAGTAGTGTTATGAGTAGTGTTTTGCATAGTATTGCATAGTGTTTGCATAGTAGAAATGTTTTTATATAAATAGAATATATTATATTTTATTTAAAAGATTTTCTTTAAATATATACCGTCGATTAAAGTAAATCAACTGGACCGTTCATGGATTAATTACTTATGCATTCCATTTTCCTATAAAAATAAGCTCATTCCTTCATTATTTTCTTATTTAATTCATTGAAACTCTAGAGAGAGAAATTATAGAGAGTGTTTATAGAGAGAAAATTATAGAGAAAGAAGAAGTATTCGCTACTTCACTACTTCTATATTCGCCTTTTACTACGGAAGGGTGTTATTCTTTCTTCTTGAAGAGAACTTCGTTATTCCATTCACTATTATTCATTGGAATAACTCTTTGTAAAAGTGATATACCCTATACATAACCTGTATATGCCAGATATCCTATACTTGGTGAAATCCTTATGTTATTCCATTTTATTTATTCTCATTGGAATAACTCAGATAATGCTGGTTTACCCTATACTTGGTGACATTCTTCTATTATTCATTGGAACATCCTGCTCATGTGTTTTACACGGACCGGGTTCCGTTTTTTTATTATTCTTTGTTGAACATCCTCGTTCAGGTGTTTTACAATTCGGACCTGGTTCCGCTTTTTATTCATTACGTTGAATATCCTATGTCGTGTGTTTTACACCGGATCCGGGTTCCATCTTTATTATTCTTTGGAACATCCCGTCGGTGTGAATTTCACCCGACCCGGTTCCGTTATTATTATTACGTTGGAATAACTCCGCTCTACGCTGCGCGGCACCGCATGCATGGTGATTTCTTTTGTTATTCCATTCTTTATTATACCCAGTTGGTTAAAACTTTGACTTCTATACTCCATGAAATTAGTAGAATATCCTTGATATTTCATGTTTCATCCAAAGATCTTTTCATGGAAATATTCTTCCGATCATTATTGAATTTTACTTCACGTAAACAAAGATCATGTTCGACAATTTGGACGTTAATAATTCATGGATTAAATAATTCTTGAACTTGTTTTATTGAATTACTATGTCATTGTCATCATCCTCATGTTATATTATGTTATCTTGGGCTTACGTGCATAGATGAACTTAGTATGATTATGACCTGGGATCATTCTAAGATAATCATGACTTGATATAAATGATGTGACAAAAGTCCTCGATTGGCTGTAATGCGTTGATGGATAGTTTTGGTATGATTATGACTGGGGTGATTCTAAGTATAGTCATGACCATTGATAATTTGATGAAAATCCTTGACCGTGGGTACATGGATGATTAGATGTGGTGGTTTATTTATTGTCGAGTCTCAACGATAAAAATTGATGAAAACCTTTTAAAACCTAAAAGATAGTAGACTTTATTCTCTACTTGACTCTTTTAATGGATTGCTTATTCACCGCAGCTTAAACCGGTTGTCTATTGTATTTTATCGTTTAACACCGTTTGGCTAATGATAATTTTTCTCGCATTATCTTAGTCATAATATTTCTTCGGGCTAGTTGAGCTCACTTTCTTTCTTTCACCGTTCTCTTCAAGAAATGAGAACATAGCCGGGACGAAGTCGGGGAACGTAAGTAATGGTCCAGAGGATAGCATTAATAGTCCTCACTATTACGTGAAATAAGGTGATAATAGTTGTAATGAGGACTCTTTTCGAGTTTGTATAATATCTAGTAGACAATATTTGTATTCAAACTCATAGTTTATGTCGTATTGTACCTACGCTTATATTAGTAAGTTGTATTTGAATTTATATACCATGTAAGTGGCGACTCAAGATGGGTGACGATACCTAATTTTGGGGGCGCCACAGTTGGTATCGAGCTTAGGGATATGATCCCGGCTAAGATGTGAGATAAGAACTAGAGGGAGAGACGGGAAATTCCTTCGCTAGTATGACTTACCTAAGTTTATTTGGTATTTAATTGGTCGGTCGAGTATAGGGATAATATTTGATATATTAATTAACCGCGTGTTGTGGCGGTGTTTGAAATGGCATTTGAAAATATTCACAATGGAGTGAATGTGACCATTGTGACACCTTTAATCACTAATCAAAGTTAATGCAATTGTCGCAGACGAGGAACAAATTAGAGATATCCACGTAGTGAATGAAGAACTAATTGTTGCACCCGAGCTAGTTGCGAAGGTAGCGGTGAAAGTGAGGAAGAAGAGGAAGAAGAGGAAGAAGAGAACCCGAGGAGAATTGGTTAGAAGAAATTTATGATCAAAACTTAGAATTACAAAATCGTGTTCGTGAGCTAGAAGAACAAAGTTGAAGAACGGCAATAAGTGCGTGGAACAAAGGGATACAACAATTCAAAATTGGGTTACCCGATATGTGATGCTCGAACAAAATCACGCTTTGGCGGTGTAAGATATTAAAGTTGGAATCGAGAATTTAAAAATCAAAGATCGCCTAAAAGAAGAAACAATCGAACGAAGGAGAATAGGCGATGCATGGGTAAAAAGGCGCACAACGCGTTGATAGTGTAGAAAAAGACGCCTCGATCCAATAAAGCCAAAATAGATGAAATGGACTTTGCTTTTGGACAAAGAATTGGGAGAACCCAACATCGAATTCTAATTACCACGTGCATAGCGGTCAACCCGAATTCGATATGGATCGGAGAATAATGATTCAAATAATGGATCGGGGAATGTGAAGAAGCACTTAAGGGTGGAATGTACCTATAAGAAAGTCAAACTTCGGTAATTTAAGCGAGAGCGTTTTGTCGAGAAACCGAACGGGTTATACAGGTAAGTTAATTATAAATTAATGCTAAGTCTATACTTTATTCAATACAAGTTCTACCCACTTTTTATTTCACCTAGTTGTGTTCAACGTTTAAATTTGACTCAAGAAGAAGTTAAACTTTGACTTATTGGTTGAAACTTCGTTAAGTAGGAGCCTGCTATCGCTACTATTTTTAAATCTTGTTGATTCAAATAAACATTTTCACGCTACCGTCGATCTTATCTTTTGAAAATACTTGCCTTTGATGTGATTTTAGGAATCAATTGGTTAGCTAATCATCATGCTTTTTCGTGAAGGTTGTTAGCTTTTATATTCATAACCAACTTTATACTTAATTCAAAGTAACCAAACCCTAAAGTTAATCATTGTTATATCAAGCCATAAGAAAAGAGCTCTCGAACCTTTCGTTGTTGACTTCCTTGTGTGGAATGCAATCAAGCCGGACTTTCAGAGGCTTACATCGTGAATGAAGATGGCAAGTTTATAGGTATCATTGTGGAGGTGCTATCTAGGTTAGGGATAGAAGTCACGGTTGGTATCAATGTGACGCACTATCCAAGTCTTGGATAAGAGTAATAGCTTTTGAATGATATTTCTATCATTAATAAATTTCTTGACGTATTCTTGAAGATTTCTAGCCTACCCTAGAGCGTGAAATCGAATTTTGTATTGACCCCAAAGATAAAAACCCATTTCTTAAACCTCAAATATTTCTTCAACTAAATAAAAGCAGTTTTACGTGGTTTATGATGAAAGTCATAATAAAAGCATTGGAATAATGAAAATCATGGGTATATGAAGTATTAGTAAGTTTTATGATGAGTTATGTTGGTTAGTACGTAAAAACATGAAAGTTTCTTAGAAATCACAAAGAGTTGAAAATCGATTTTAGTGAAAAACGAACATGAAATTAAATTGACCATATCTCCTATTATATTTTGAATTTTTGAATGTGGTCAAGTCCTAGAGTTAGATCTATGAGTTACCTAACTAATCCAAGTGGAATTACTGGAAAAGGTGTTGTAGATTTTGTGTGGACTGATTTTAGCAAAGGAGTGCAAAGCTGCAAAACCGAAAAAGCTTCTGCCATGATTTTAGAGAGGCTGTTTCGGCCACTTAAATTATGAGAAAAATTCTGGCCTTTTGGGACATGAAAGTATATGGTATAAAGTACCTCCTGTCCAAAAAATGAGCTCATTCTCGACTTAAAATGAGCAAGTTATGACTATTTCAATATTTAGGTTTTTCTCGATTTAAAACGCTATAACCGGAGTTCTATAACTCCGATGACCATGAAATTTAAACTGGAAGCTCACGTTAACATGTGTAAGGTCCTGCCAAGATTTGGGAATTTTTGGAGTTAAACTTGAGGTAGCTAATTTCTTAAGGAATTAAGTGGAAATTGATTTTTAAAAATAGTAAATGAATTTTAAAAATTTAGAAAAATATATTTTCATTATGGGACTATATTATGCTAAATCCCAGAAAAGAAATATTTTTGGGGCTGATTTGGTATTTTTCATGAAAATAGTTTAGTTACTTAACATATGAGTTAAATATGTTATGTGAAGTAACAAAAGTTGAAAATAGATTTTATGGCTAGAGAATCCTATATAGAGTATATGCATATTTTTTGATGAGGGATTTGATAATTGGTGATGATATCTTATGAGTATGACATTTTTGAATGATTAAATGCATTATATGGTAAAGTGTAAACAATTAAGATAAATTGTTTATAAATTTAAGAAGTGATTAAAATATTGTTATAATATTAATGTTATTAGATTATGAGATTATTAAATGATTGATAACATTGGGATATTCTTGAATCCTCGGATAAATTATATTATAAATGTTTAATATTTATCCTTTATCTCATTTGATTGATTCTTTATATCATTATCCTCATGTTTATATTACGTTGAAAGTCATCTCATGTGGCACCAGAGTGCATAGATGGACTTGGTATGATTATGACCACCGGATTATTCAGATAATCATAAATCAGTAATTGAAAACACAATTATCTTTCGTCAGTAGTGCATGGATAATTTGTGGTCGTGATACTAATGAATATCCTGGCCCAGTAAAAGCGGGGATGATTCGATGATGTGGATTAATTATTGAAATGAGTCTCAAGAATGAAATATTAATTCATGGATGTGTTCAAAGTCATCCGTGGCTTACGTGCATAGATGGACTTGGTATGATTATGACGTGGATTGTGGGTATAATCATAATCAGTAATTGAAAACACAATTATCTTGGCCGTAGTGTATGGATAATTTGTGGTCGTGATACTAATGAATATCCTCGGCCGTAGTAAGCGTGGATGATTCGATGATGTGGATTAATTATTGAATGAGTCTCAAAGAATGAAATATTAATTCATGGATGTGTTCAAAGTCATCAATACGCTTACGGCATAGATGGACTTGGTATGATTATGACTGAGGATTGTTCGGTGTATAATCATAATCAGTAATTGATAAAAAACACAATTATTTTCGTCAGAAGGTATGGATAATTTGTGGTCGTGATACTAATGAATATCCTCGCCCGTAGTGCGAGTGGATGATTCGATGATGTAGATTAATTATCGAAATGAGTCTCAAAGAATGAAATATTAATTCATGGATGTGTTCAAAGTCATACATCGCTTACGTGCATAGATGGACTTGGTATGATTATGACCAGGATTGTTTCTAAGATAATCATAATCAGAATTGAAAAACACGAATATCCTTAGCCGGTGGTGCATGGATAATTCGTGGTCGTGATACTATTAAGCTAAGTCTCAAAGATTATTGGTTTTACATCTTTGGCACGTATGTAAAGATGAATTGTTAATAAATATCTTTGGCATATTGTATCAGCAAAGATGAATTGTTAATGAATATCTTTGGTAGGATTGCAAAAATGAATTTAATGTTTTAAACGATAAAGGTATTCAAGGTATCCTCATCTCTTTATCATATCAGTAACGCACTCTAATTTCGAGGGCGTAAATTCCATAAGGAGGGAGATTGTGAGACCCCAGATTTTATCAATAAAGATTTAAATTTTGTTGAAATAATTTTTTAATATTATGGTGTGAATTTAAGATAATATTATAGTTGTGGGTAGTATTTATAAATTTTGCAAAGTATGCAAGTGGTTATATTATATTCGATTGGTCTGGGAATATTAGGTTTAGCAGGAATATTCGCATAACTACTCAATCATTGGTGGACCCCACAATAGAATTATTCATTTGATTGAGAAAACGACAAAAATATTTTATTGAAATAACGGCGGAAGTTTTACCGTGGTTACCGTTGAACTACTCGGTAGTAAAAGTACAAAGATGAACGTGTGGTCGCATAAGAAAGACACCAGTATTGATTATCGATGCTTATGTGAGAAGTCACTCAGTTTGATTCTATTATCACGATTAATAATATGAATTATTATAATGATAATGACGCTTTGTTTTATTCGTATTATTAACGTAATAAAAATGTAAACATCTTTTATATAAAATAGAATACTTTATTAAAGTTATTCTATAAATGTAATATATTATATTTTATTACGATAAATGCAGATATAGTGTTGCATAGTGCATATAGTGTTTGCATAGTAAAATGTTTTTATATAAATAGAATATATTATATTTTATTTAAAAGATTTTTCTTTAAATATGGACCGTCGATTAAAGTAAATCAATTGGACCGTTCATGGATTAGTTCATTATGCATTCCATTTTCCTATAAATAAGCTCATTCCTTCATTATTTTCTTATTTAATTCATCAAACTCTGTAGAGAGAAATTATAGAGAGAAGTTTATGAGAGAAAATTATAGAAAGAAGAAGAGTATTTCGCTACTTCACTACTTCTATATTCAGGTTTTTTTACTTGAAGGGTGTTATTCTTTCTTCGAAGAGAACTTTCGTTATTCCATTCACTATTATTCGCTGAATAACTCGTAAAAGTGATATACCCTATACATAACCTCGTATATGCAGGCATATCCTATACTTGGTGAAATCCTTATGTTATTCCATTTTTATTTTGAATAACTCTGTTGATTTACCTATACTTGGTGACATTCTTCTATTATTACATTGGAACATCACATGCATGTGTTTTTACGACCGGGTTCCGATTTTTATTATTATTCATTTGAACATCCTCATGCATGTGTTTTACACACCTGTTCCGTTCCTTTATCATTCTGTTGGAATATCTATCGTGTGTTTACACCGGATCCGTTCCATCTTTATTATTCGTTGGAACATCCTCGTCGGCATTGTGAATTTCACGACTTTGGTTCCGTTATTATTATTCATTGGAATAACTTTGCATCTGCGGGCACTGCATTTACGTGGTGATTTCTTTTGTTATTCCATTCTTTATTATACCCAAATTGGTTAAAACTTTGACTTATACTCCATGAAATTAGTAGAATATCCTTGATATTTGCGTTTCATGATCTTTTCATGGAAATATTCTTCCGATCATTATTGAATTTTACTTCACGAACAAAGATCATGTCGACAATTTGGGACGTTAATAATTCATGGATTAAATAATTCTTGAACTTGTTTTATTGAATTATTATGTCATTGTCATCATCCTCATGTTATATTATGTTATCTTCGCTTACGTGCATAGATGAACTTAGTATGATTATGACCGTGGATCATTCGAGTATAATCATTGACTTGATATAAATGATGTGACAAAAGTCCTCGTTGGCTGTAATGCAAATGATGGATAGTTTTTGGTATGATTATGACGAGGGGTGATTGGTATAGTCATGACCATTGATAATTTGATGAAAATCCTTCGATCGTGGGTACGTGGATGATTAGATGTGGTGGTTTATTTATTGTTTGAGTCTCGTGATAAAAATTGATGAAACCTTTTAAAACCTAAAAGATAGTGATTTTATTCTCTACTTGACTCTTTTAATGGATCGCTTATTCGTCAGTTAAACCGTTTGTCTATTGTATTTTATCGGTTTAACATCACAAGGCTAATGATAATTTATTCGCATTATCTTAGTCATAATATTTCTTCTTGGGCTAGTTGAGCTCACCCTTTCTTTCTTGTTCTCTTCGGAAATGAGAAATGCCATTTTAGACGAGGCAGTCGGGGAAGTAATGGTCCGAGGATAGATTAATAGTCCTCACTATTCGTGAAATAGTGTGATAATAGTTGTAATGAGGACTCCTTTTGAGTTTGTATAATATCTAGTAGACAATATTTGTATTCAAACTCATAGTTTATGTCGTATTGCATACCTACGCTTATATTAGTAAGTTGTATTTGAATTTATATACCATGTAAGTGGCGACTCAAGATGGGTGACGATACCTAATTTTGGGGCTACGCCATGAGGCTCTTCAGTCTCCAAGCATTCCGCTCCTTTCAAGCTCTTCAGTCCGTGTAGCTCACTGCTCTTGTTGCTCCAAGGAATCTCCAAACTTCACCCTAAACTACCTAATCTATATTTACAGACATTATCTAAAAGAAAAAAAGAGAAATTACAAAAGAGGAGAGAAAACTAAGCTATTATATCCTAATCTATCAGAATATATGATATATGAGGAGGCTAGCCTTTGCATCTTATATATCAATTCCTCCTTCAAGCTAGGTCAAAAGCAAGTCTTCCGCCTCAAGCACGGAGAGGTCGCTACCAGAAGCCAATAATAATAATAAGGCTTAGGTGGCACT
Source organism: Panax quinquefolius (assembly GCA_020205615.1). Lineage (NCBI taxonomy): Eukaryota > Viridiplantae > Streptophyta > Magnoliopsida > Apiales > Araliaceae > Panax > Panax quinquefolius. Next base: position 36,867,027 of record CM035160.1, read on the forward strand.
GCAGCACCACGTCATCATTAAAAAACACGGAGTCTTTTATTGCAGTCATGAGTCCATGAAGGATCGAATAATAATCGCAATACGCATAATGATGACATCAGCAAGGAAGGACTAGGGGGTCACATTGCGATAGATTAAGATTAAGCATCAAGCGTTGGCGTTTGGCGCCAAAGTATATGAAATTGCCCATTTTTCCCCCTGAAAGCTGGAAAAGACATGCTAAGCCCTAAAATACATTGGTTAAGCAAAATAATACTATAATTGTGACGCCCCCAAAATTAGGTATACGTCACCCATCTTGGGTCGCCACTTACATGGTACAGAATTTAAATACAACTTACTAATATAACTGTCGTGTACAATACGACATAAACTGTGAGTTTGAATAGAAATATTGTCTACTAGATATTATACAAACTCAAAAGGAGTCCTCATTACAATTATTATCACACTATTTCACGTAATAGTGAGGACTACTAATGCTATCCTCTCGACCATTACTCCGCTCCCCGACTCGTCTCACTATATTCTCATTTCTCAAGAGAACAAAGTGAAAGAAAGGGTGAGCTCAACTAGCCAAAGAAGAAATATTATAACTAAGATAATGCGTAATAAATTATCAATAGTCTTCAACAATGTTAAACCGATAAAATACAATAGACAACCAGTTTAATCAGCAATGAATACGCAATCCATTAAAAGAGTCAAGTAGAAAATAAAGTCTACTATCTTTTAGGTTTTAAAAGGTTTTCATAAATTTTATCACTAAGACTCAATTTTAATGAATAAACCACAATATCTAATCATCCCTCGTACCACTGGCCAAGGATTTTCATCAAATTATCAATGGTCGCGACTATACCGAATCACCCCCGGTCATAATCATACCAAAAACTATCCATCATCGCATTACAATCCATCGAGGACTTTTATCACATCATTTATAACAAGCCATGATTATACCGAATGATCCTCGGTCATAATCATACTAAATTCATCTATGCACGTAAGCCAAAAGATAACATAATATAACATGAGGATGATGACAATGACATAATAATTCAATAAAACAAGTTCACGAATTAATTTATTCTAGGAACTAATAACGCCCAAATTGTCAACACGACATCGCTTTGTAGAGTAAAATTCAAGAATGATCGTAAGAATATTTCCATGAAAAGATTTGGATGAAACGCAAATATCAAGAATATTCTACTAATTTCATGGAGTATAGAAGTCAAAGTTTTAACTAATGGGTATAATAAAGAATGGAATAACAAAGGAAATCACCATGCACGCGCAGATTACTTGATAGGCAAAGTTATTCCAATGTAATAATAATAATAACGTAACGTGTCGTGAAATTCACAATCGATGGGATGTTCCAATGTAATAATAAAGATGGAACCAAATCCGCAAAAACACACGATAGGATATTCCAATGTAATGATAAAGCGGAACCAGTCCGGTGTAAAACACATGCATGTGATGTTCCAACAGAATAATAATAAAAAGATTTTAACCAGTCCTGTAAAACACATGCATGTGATGTTCCAATGTAATAATAATGAAGAATGTCACCAAGTATAGGGTAAACCACGATACAGATTATGTATAGGGTACGCCACAGATACATGTTATTCAACAGAATAATAAAGAATGGAATAACAGAGGATTTCATCAAGTATAGGGTACGCAGCGTATACAAAAGTTATTCCAATGTAATAATAAAGAATGGAATAATGTAAGTTCTCTTCATGAATAAGAAAGAATAACACCCTTTACAGTACAACAAATAATATCCCTTACCTTAGAAGAACTGAATATTGGAAAAGTGAAGTAGCGTAATACTTTTCTTTTTTCTCTATAGTTTCTCTCTCTAGTTTCAATGAATTCGTAAGAAATAATGAAGGAATGAGCTTTCTATTTATAGAAAAACCGAGGGTGGCTCTTGGTCTTAACGAAGGGTCAAAATGACTCTTGGTAATATCAAGAGACAACTACTATTTACTGAAGGGTAATTAACCTCGAACACAGAAGAGGCGCTTAACTCGTAATATCAAGGGACAACTATATTTGCGAAGGAGTAATTACTATCGACGAAGGTAATTACTATTGACGAAGGTAATTACTATTGAAGAAGGTAATTACTATCGATTTAAGGTAAATACTATATCGACGAAGGTAAATACTATCGACGAAGGTAATTACTATTCACAAAGGTAATTACTATTCACAAAGGTAAATACTATTATCGACGAAGGTAAATATTATGTGACGAAGGTAATTACTATTCACAAAGGTAATTACTATTCACAAAGGTAAATACTATCGACGAAGGTAATTACTATTCACAAAGGTAATTACTATTCACAAAGGTAAATACTATCGACGTAAGAGACTCTTAGATGATGACATATACGGCCCCCCATAAAATAATCAAACTTACCACAAACGCCTCATAATGCACTCTTTATATACATCAAGGATCGAATAAATATTACCACAAATCACTTTATTTTTAATCAACACATATTTAATCTTTCAACAATTATTAATCATTTATAACTTGTCGTCTCAATTAATAATATAATATATTATACGATGATGATCATGGACAATAATTGAATCAATAATATAAGAGATATGATGCAAAGAATTATCAGAAAGTAATAATTGAGTATAGCTAAGTGACTTCTCACGTAAAGCATCAATAATCAATCAATAGTGTATGCTACTACGCAACCACGCCAGACATCGCATACTTTTACTACTAGGGTAGTTCAAGCTTTTAACGGTAACACCTCCGCCGTTATTTTTATAGAAAGATAATTTTGTCGCTTTTTCTAACTACGACAATACTTCCGTTAAGGGGTCCACTAATGATTGAACCGCCATACTAATATTCCCGATAAAAAGAATATTCCCCACCAAACTAATATTTTATAACAACTTGCTTACTTTGCAAAATTTATAAATATTACCCACAACTATAACATTATATCAAATTTATTCCATAATATTCAAAATAATATTTATAAAAATTCATCTTTATTTATAAAAGTCGGGTCTTACAACCTCCCCCTTCTTATGAAATTTCCCTCGAAATTAGGGTGCGTACTGATATGATAAAGAGGTGAGGATACCTTGAATACCTTTATCGTTAAAATATTAAATTCATCTTCGTAATCCCGCCAAAGATATTCATTAACAATTCATCTTTGCACTACAAGCCAAAGATATACCAATCAGAAACCAATAATGCTTTGAGACGCAACTTAATAGTATCACGACCACGAATTATCTCCATGAACCATCGACTCAAGGATATTCGTGTTTTCAATTACTATGGCCATGATTATACCGAATAACTTTTGGTCATAATCATACCAAGTCTATCAATGCACTACGACCAAAGATGACTTTTACCACATCCATGAATTAATATTTCATTCACGAGACTCATTTCAATAATTAATCCATATCATCGAATCATCCCCGCACTACGTGCCAAGGATATTCATTAGTATCACGACCATTTAATTATCCATGCACTACTACTACCAAAGATAATCGTGTATTCATTAGTATCACGACCACAAATTATCCATGCACTACTACCAAAGATAATCGTGTGTATTCATTTAAGATTAGTATCACGACCACAAATTATCCATGCACTACTACCAAAGATAATCGATAGTATTCATTAGTATTAACGACCTCATTAAATTATCCATGCACTACTACCAAAGATAATCGTGTCATTATTAGTATCGCACCACAAATTATCCATGCACTACTACCAAAGATAATCGTGTATTCATTTAGTATCACGACCACAAATTATCCATGCACTACTACCAAAGATAATCGTGTATTCATTAGTATAACGACCACAAATTATCCATGCACTACTACCAAAGATAATCGTGTTTTCAATTACGGTTATGATTATACCCAAACAATCCTCGGTCATAATCATACCAAGTCCATCTATGCATTACTGAGCCATGTAGATGACTTTCAACATAATATAAACATGAGGATAATGATATAAAGAATCAATCAAATGAGATAAAGGATAAATATTAAACATTTATAATATAATTTATCCAGATTCAAGAATATCCCCATGTTATCAATCACTTAATAATCTCATAATCTAATATCATTAATATTATAATAATATTTTAATCACTTCTTAAATTTATAAACAATTTATCTCAATTGTTTACGCTTTACCATATAATGCATTTAATCATTCAAAAATGCCATACTCATAAGATATCATCACCAATTATCAAATCCCTCATCAAAAAAATATGCATATACTCTATATAGGATTCTCTAGCCATAAAATCCTATTTTCAACTTTGTTACTTCACATAACATATTTAACTTATATGTTCGTAACTAAACTATTTTTATGAAAAATACCAAATCAGTCCCAAAAATATTTCTTTTCTGAGATTTAGTATAATATAGTCCCATAATGAAAATATATTTTTCTTGGAATTTTTAAAATTCATTTACTATTTTTCAAAAATCAATTTCTAATTAATTCCTTAAGAAATTTGCTACCTCAAGTTTAACTCCAGAAATTCCCAAATCTTGGCAGGACCTTACACATGTTAATGTGAGCCTCCAGTTTAAATTTCATGGTCATCGGAGTTATAGAACTCCAGTTATAGCATTTTTCGTCAAAAAAACCTAAATATTGAAATGGTCATAACTTGCTCATTTTAAGTCGGAATGAGCTCATTTTTGGACACGATGTTCTTTATACCATATACTTTTATGTCCCAAAAGGCCTGAATTTTTCTCACTAATTAAGTGGCCGAAACAGCCCTTACAAAAATGTGGCGGCAGACTTTTTGGACATTTTGAAGTTTTGACTCCTTTGCTAAAAATCGGTCCACACGAAAATCTACAACACCTTTTTCATTAATTCCACTTGGATTAGTTAGGTAACTCATAGATCTAACTCTAGGACTTAACCACACTCAAAAATTCAAAATATAATAAGAGATTTGGTCAATTGAATTTCATGTTACGTTTTTTTACCAAAATCTGGTTTTTAACTCCTTGTGATTTTTAAGAAACTTTCATGTTTTCACATACTAACCAACATAACTCATCATAACACTTACTAATACCACGATACCCATGATTTTCTTTAGTCCAATGCTTTTATTATGACTTTCATCATAAACCACGTAAACTGCTCATTTTAGTTGAAGAAATATTCGAGGGTTTAAGAAATGGGTTTCAGATCGGGTCAATACAAAATTCGATTTCACGTTCTAGGGTAGGCTAGGAAATCTTCAAGAATACGTCAAGAAATTTATTAACGATAGAAATATCATTCAAAACTGTTACTCTCATCCAAGACTTGGATAGTACGTCACATTAATACCAACTATGACTTCTATCTCTTAACCTGGATAACACCTCACAATGATACCTATCAACTTGCCATCTTCAGTCACGTCATCACCTACAGAAAGTCTAGCTTCGGTGCATTCCACACGAGGAAGTCAACAACGAAAGGATCGGGGCTCTTTACTTATGGCTTGATATGACAATAATTGACTTTAGTAGTTTGGTTACTTGAATTCGCACAACAAGTTGGTTATGAATATAAAAGCTAACAACCTTACGAAAAGCATGATGAGTAGTTAACCAATTGATTCCTAAAATCACATCAAAGGCAAATATTTTCAAAAAGATAAGATCGACAGGTAACGTGAAAATGTTTATTTGAATCAAACAAGATTTAAAAATAGTAGCGGTAACGAAGGCTCCTACTAACGAAGTTTCAACCAATAAGTCAAAGTTTAACTTCTTCGGAGTCAAATTTAAACGTTGAACACAACTAGGTGAAATAAAAGAGTGGGTAGAATCGGTATCTAACACGGTATAGACTTCGCAAGAGCTTATGATTAACTTACCCGTGATAATTTTATTCGTGTTCCTCGTCACGAGAAAAAAACGCCTCTCTTAAACCACGGCTTTGGTTTGTGCGGGAATGACCTTTGGTGCCTCCATCCTAGTTGAATTTATCTTGAGAAACGACAAAATCGAGCTAAGTGACCTTCTCTTCCACAATTATAACATGCTTTGACGGGATGGCGCCGGTTCGGACTGATGTGTCCCTCTCCTCCGCATTTGAAGCATATGATAGGTGGTCTTTCTCCTTCCTTAACAACTGTGGTCTTTGGTCCGACGTCTTTCCATCATTGTTGAATCTCCTTTTCTTGAAATGTCCATTCTTATTGCTTTGACCACGATTACCACCAAGTGGTTACCATATCCGCCTGTTGATTCCCTTCACGCTTGTTGTCACCGCTCGATGACTACTCTCGCCGGTATTAAAATTTTGCCGAACGCTTCTCTTTTAGTAACGTTGACTCGTTATCGCGCTCCACTAATCGAGCCCTATTTACAACATCTTAATACAAACACGGTTTATGAGAAATAAGATGTTGACGTATCTCCGGCTTCAAACCTCTTAAAAACATTCGCGCCATTCTCTCTTCATTATCCACCAAGTGGGACGCAAACCGTGATAACAGAGAAGATCCAAATGATTCGACAACGTATACAAACGGCACAGGATCGACAAAAGAGTTATGCGGATCTTCATCGAAAGGACGTGGAATTTGACATTAGGGATCATGTATTGTTACGTATTGCACTATGGAAGGGAGTTACAAGATTCGGGAAGAGAGGAAAGCTCAATCCAGGATTTATTAGTCCATTTCAGATTGTTGACCGAGTAGAAAATGTGGCCTATAGACTCGCATTACCAAACCACATTATTGAGTTAGAACTAGACGAGATAGCCGAAGATTTAACGTACAAGGAGGTACCTGTTAAGATCTTGGATAGGAAAGAGCATGTCCTACGCACCAAGGTTATACCACAAGTTAAAGTTTTGTGGAGGAACCATGCTATAGAGGAAATGACCTGGGAGTTGGAAAGGAAATGAAAGCGAGGTATCCTCACCTTTTCGAAACACCAGGTACGTACGTCAATTTTGAGGACGAAATTTCATAAGGAGGGGAGGTTGTAAGACCCCAACTTATTATAAATGAAATTGAATTTCTCTATTTATTATTTTGAAATAGTTAGGGTTGAATTGATTAATGTGGTTAGTTATGGGTAAAATGTTCAAATATTTCAAATAATATTATTAGATAGCATTATTGGCAATGTATAGAAAGTTCTGTTCAAGGAGAGGTTTGGTCACCTAATTACGCGCCAGTAAGGAGAAATCCTTATTGGAAAGCTCCCTCTTCCTCGAGGAAAACTACTGGTTGTCATTATTGTGATTCTGTAATATTATTTATGAATAATTAATTATTGATTTATATGATAAGGAAATTTTTTATTTATGTGGATATAAATGGAGGAATTTTTAGAAAAGTGACAATTGTTGAAAATTGATATTTTATCTTTTCTGATAAAATAATTTATTATTATATTATAATAATATAATAATGGTGATATTTTTACAATGAATGTGGGATATATGAGTAAATGAGGAGGAAAAGTGTTTTTGTTACTAAAAAAATTTAAAACATGTTAAACATGTTGGTAGACCCATTTCTTGACTGAAATTTAATTATAGTCTATAAAATCGTCCGTATGTGAATTTCGGTCAATTTTTGTTTGGAATTTGGAAAAACTTTCTTTTGCGAAGTTGTAGAGAATTGAATTTCCTATAGAAGGACATAAGACTCGAATTTTTCTGATAAAGAGCTATTTATTATGAATTATTGAAGTTTTGAAGTTCCGAAATAATTAATTTTTAAAGTTTAAAATATTTTAATTAAGAAAAATGTTTTTGTTATTTTTGTGGGGTGGATGGCTGATGATTTTGGTCTGGTGTGGTGTGCGTAGGAATATAATTTGAAAATATTAATAATTTATTAAATTTTCTGCTTTGGTATTTTAAGCATTTTCCTATAAATAGGGTGCTTAGGTTAGAATTGAAAATCACACCAGAATCTGAAGTTTTCTCTCTCTATAATATCGAGCGTATTTTTGTGAGTATTTTAATACTTTGAGTGTTGCTATACGGTGCAAGTTTTTTTCAGCGTTATATCCGAAATTCAGTCAGAAGTACTATTCTTTTCGAGGTAAGGGATGTTGTTTTCTTCTTAAATGATATTATTTTCTTCAATGTCATTATGCCGAAATAATGGTCTGAACTTTTTATCAAATTTGTAACTTTTGTGTGTCTGAGTTACTTATTCACGATACTTACTATTATTCACGATATCTGACTATTCATTCACGAATCGACTTATTCAATGAAAAATAAAATTTTCTTCTTTTTGTCCAAGATGTCTATTATGGTTACTATCTTTGATTGTATCCATGTTTTGATCTTTATTTTTGAATTCTGCTTCAAAATTGGTTATTATGGAGTATTATTGAACTTGGATAAAACTGTAATACGAATCCCTAATATTTGTTCTTTTGTCTCACTGGACTCATTTTCTTTAAAATATTTTCACCATCCTCAATCCTAAATGATGATATTAATGAATATCTTTGGCATGTAGTGCAAAGATGAATGATTTTTTCGATGAATATCTTCGCCCAAAGTCTGAAAAGTTGAGCAGTGTTTAGATGAACATGATTAATGATGAATATCTTTGGCTGTAAGCAAAGATGAATATTTGATTCGAGATATATATTGATTGATGTTACAGGATACAATATCGACGATGAACTTTTAAATTCATATATAGAAGATAGTAGATTTCATTCTCTACTTAACTCTTCTAATGAATTATTATTTCATTTGCGAATATTGATTTAAAACCGGTTGTCTATTGTATTCTATTAGATTTTTCCTGTTGAGGACTAACGATAATTATGTTATCTTAGTCATAATGTTCTTTCTTTGGGCTAGTTGAGCTCACCCTTTTCTTTTTTGTTCCATTTTTCTTCTCGGTGAGGCGAGAATGTAGCAGTACTAGTCGGGTGTGGAATGATGGTTCTAGAAGTTGTTTTAGTAGTCCTCACTATTTTGTAAAATAGTGTATTAATAATTGTAATGAGAACTTATTTGAGTGTGGATATTATCTAGATGACAATATTTGTATTTAAACTCACAGTTTAAGTGTTGTCGTATTTTGCTCGACAGTTGTATTAATAAAGTTGTAGTTGCTTTTCGCACATACCGTGTATTTGGCACTCGGAATGGGTGTTGTATACCTATTTTGGGGCGCCAAGTTACATACCTTTGTATTAAAACTCACGACTTATCATTGTCGTATCGCTTACGACAGTTCAATGTTTGTATAAATAAAGTTTGTATTTGATTTTATAGTGCGATATCTGGCGACTCAAGATGGGTGATGTATACCTATTTTGGGGGGGTCTCAAATGGTATCAGAGCTTAGGGATATGGTCGCTGGCGGAGATATGAGTCTAGAACTAAGAGGGGAGAGACGAGTAATATACTTCGCTAGTGTGTGACTTACCTAAGCCGAAATTTTTTACTTGATAAGTTGACAATTTGTGATATGTCAATTGACCTTTGTTTTAAAGATATATTCTAGAATGATATCTGAAATACATGAGATGAGAAATAGAAAAATCATGATACAGAGGATATAATCGGGAATGTACAATCTGAAAAGAAAGCAAGGTATTCTCATCTCTTCGAACTACCAGGTACGTAAATTTCGAGGACGAAATTTCATAAAGAGGAGAGATTGTGAGATCCCGAATTTTATGAAATAAAAGTATTCAATTTTTCTATTTTGGTAAATAGTTAAATTGATAAAAGTTTAAAGTTAAGGGTCATATTTGAAATTTTTTTAAAGTAAACAAGTTGTTATAAAATAATCGGTAGTAAAAGAACAGTAATACGCGTGGTTGCATAGTAACATACGGTATTGGTTATTGATGCTTACGTGAGAAGTCACTCAGTTATACTCAATTATTGCTACAGTAATTGTCGCATCATATCTCTCATATTATTGATTCAATTATTGTTACAGTATCATCTGCATAATATGTTATATTATTAAATCAATAATTGAGACGGTAAAGTTATTCATATTATTATTTGCAATATTGACAATGTCTAGAAGTTCTATCAAGGAGAGGTTTGGTCATCTAATTGCGCGCCAATAAGGAGAAATCCTTATCGAAATGTCCCCTCTTTCCTGGGAATGACCTGGTTGTTAAATATTATGAATTATAATATTAATGATGAATGTTATTAAAAATCGAATTTGAGTTCCGAGTTTAATTTGGAGACGCGAACGTGATATTCGAGTCCGGAACAATGAAATTAGTAAAAATAGACTATAAACACAAAATTTTCTGGGGTTGACTTTTTGGTCAAAAAGTCAAACTTTGAAATTTCAAAAATAATTTTTTTTATAAAAATAGTTCCATTGTGTTGGAATTATTAGTGTTAGTGAAAATCGACATTTATTTCGATAATAATTGATGTCTGGAGGTTATATTGACCAATCGGACAATTAACCGGATAAATGAGCAATTAATTGCTATTAATTCACATGATTATAACTATTTGTTCACATATGTATACTATTGATTCACATTCTTGTACTATTAGGGGAGTTGGTGCAAGATTTATAATACTTGCACGACTAAGTTAAAAATGGAGGTATAGATGGAGGTACTATACTGTAATTCGTATGTTCACATGATTATAACTATTGATTCACATAATTGAACTATTGATTCACATTATTTACTATTAGGGGAGGTGGTGCAAGTTTGATAATACTTGCAGGACTAAATTAAAAATGAAGAAAAAGAGGGAGGTATTATACTGTAATATTTTGAGCTCCAAAATATGCAATTATCGAAACTATATCTTCCTATAAATAGAAGCTCATTCTTCCTTCATTTCTCACCAATTCACTAAAGCTATAGAGCAATTATTATAGAGAGAAAGAAGAAGAGAAGTCTGCTACCTCACTATTCCAGTATCCAGTCTTCTTTTGAGGTAAGAGATATTATTATTATAGTAAGGGGTATTATTTCTTTCGTATTCATGAAGAGAGATATTGTTATTCCATTCCTTTTTATTACATTGGAATAACTCAGATCACGCGGGACTCACCGTATACATGGTAAAATTCTTACATTATTACATTCGTTATTATTTTGTTGGAATATCCTATCATGCGATTACGTATGACTGGTTCCATTCTTTATTATTACATTTAGAATATTACATGCGCGTATGAATTACGCATTTGACTGGTTCCATTATTTATTATTATGTTGGAATAACACATGCATGCGATTCTATCACACGATGGTGAAATTATTACATTATTCCATTCTTTATTATTACATTGGAATAACTTCTGCTGTCTGTGACCACCGCATCATACGGTGAATTCTTACATTATTCAATTTTTATTATTCATTGGAATAACTTGTCTATATGGATTACCGCATGTATGGTGAATGATCATTTGTATTTATATGAATAGTATTTTCATTCAAAAGGGGTTTCTGCCAAGGGCAGTTTCGTAATTTTTCTGACCCTCAAAAATTCTGGAATATTTAAAATGATAATTTGATGAGTTTTCTAGATTGTGTCCAAAAATGTCTATTTTTGGATGTATAGATTAGGAGTTATGAAATTTATAGGAAAAAACTATTTTAAAAGTAAACCCTTATAACTCTTTGTGGTTAACTCCAAAATTGGTGAAAATTTTATTGGGATTACATGTATATAATAGAAATATACCCTGTAAATTTCGAAATTTTTGGACAAAAGTACAATTTATGATAAATGTCTAAATATTCGGCAGTTTTAGCCATATGAAAAATAGTAAATGAATTTTAAAAATTTTGAGAAAAATATATGTTCAATATGGGACTATATTCTGCTAAATCCCAGAAAAGAAATATTTTTGGGACTGATTTGGTATATTTCATTAAATGAACTAGTTATGAGTAAATGAATTAAATATATTGTGTGAAGTAAAAAAATTGGAAAATGGAATTTTATGGCTTGGGAATCCTATATAGGGTATATGCAGATTTTTGATGAGGGATTTGATCATTGGTGATGAAATCTTATGAGTATGACATTTTTGAATGATTAAATGCATTATTTGGTAAAATGTAAATAATTGAAATAAATTGTTTATAAGTTTAAGAAGTGATTAAAATATTGTTATAATATTAATAATATTAGATTATGAGTTTATTAAGTGATTGATAATATTTGGATAAATTTAAAGTCTTTAATATTTATCCTTGTTTTCGTTTGATTAATGCTTATATCATTGTCATCATCCTCATGCTTATATTGTGTTGAAAGTCATCTTTGCCCGTAGTGCATAGATGGACTTGGTATGATTATGACCAGGGATTATTCGGTATAATCATAACCGTAATGTTAGAAATGATGTGGTAAAAGTCCTCATTGGCCGTAGTGTATTGATGGACAGTTTTTGGTATGATTATGGCTATGGATTCTCTTAGGCCAAAGGTGCAAAGATGAATTGTTTTATGGCATGATCATGACCGTTGATGAAAACACGATTATCTTTGGCCCGTAGTGCATGGATAATTCTTGGTCGTGATATTGACGAATATCCTTAGCCGTAGTGCATGGATAATTCAGTGATATGGATTGATTATCGAGCCGAGTCTCAGCGATGAAATATAAATTCATGGATGTGATATTAACGAATATCATTGGCCGTAATACAGGGGTGATTCGATGATGTGGATTATTTATTAAGCTGAGTCTTAGCGACAAAATATTGATTATACACTTTTAATTCGTAGAAGATAGTAGATATCATGCTCTACTTGACTCTTCTAAAATACAGTTGTATGTCTTTGGCCTGTAGTGCAAAGATGAATTGTTAATGAATATCTTTGGTCGTAGTGCAAAGATGAATTTATTAGTATGATTATGAGCAGGAATTGTGATTTGGTATAACCATGATTTTTGATGTTTCAAGTGAAGATAGGTGATGAAAATTATCTTCGTCCTAGGTGCAAAGAGTAATTTAGAACCACAATTATGATTATGAGTTATTCATATGATTGTGGACAAAAACTGTTAATTGATTTTACAGGGATAAAATATTGTTGGTGGACTTTTAACATGGAGAAGATAATAGACCTTATGGTCTATTTGACTCTTCTAATGGATTGCTCGTTCCGCTGCAACTATGGTTGAAAAGTTTTATCATCTACCATATGTTCTAAATCTCTGATTTATTATTGACGAAGGCTATTGATAATTTAATTATCTTTAGTCATGATATTCCTTACTGGGCTATTTGTGCTCACCCTTTGCTTCACAATTCCTAGGGGTAATAAGAGTGTAGTTGGGTCGGCGGGGATAATGAGGGAATAGAGCGATTGGTCTATAAATTTGTTGAGGTTCTCCCTAAATAGTATGGAAATAATTTTGTTGAGAACTTTAGATAAGTTTGTCGTATTATATACGTCAATTGATATTTAATTTTGGTGAACCGAATAGGGTGAGGTGAACCCAACTTTGAAAGGGTGTTTTGCCACTATCATACAAGATGTCTAATGGCATACAACCTCGTGTTATCATAAGACATGGTTGTGCACATCCAATTGCTGAGTATATCTACGAGCACTACTTATATGATCTTGGAGTATATTTGAAATATAATATTCACTTGGAGACAACGGAGATAATTATATGTCAAGAGAAGACTCACCATTGGAAAGAAGATGATAGTAATCTTTTTGTTTTTCTTTGGGGACTTTTGGGTCAACCAAGGATAATTACGTGGACATATGATATCTATCATAACCTGTGCACGCATGGCCTCCCATATACGAAGGTTTCTTGAGCACTTCCCAAAGATTTTAATTTCTAAAACAGTTTTTGACTATACTTTTATGTAAAGTACCATTGTAAGGTTGTGGTCGAGACACCAGGAGAGTTACATACCTTTGTATTAAAACTCACAGCTTATCTGTTGGCGTACTCTGCACGACAGTTCAACAGTTGTATAAATGAAGTTTATATTTAATTTTTATAGTGCGATATCTGGCGCCTCAAGATGGGTGATGTATACCTATTTTGGGGGCGTCACAAACTATTTAAGCCATAAAGTATCCGATTCGCAGGTATAAATCTCACTCATCAAATGCCCCTAAACTTAAGTCTTTGCTTGTCCTCTAGCAAACTATCTAATACAAAACTAACAATAGTAAAACACACGCGAAAGAAAAATATAAACTGTATACTAGTATCATGGCTTCTAAGCTCGATCATAGCTACTCCCAGAGTACAGGGCAAACACATATATGAGTAAGGGTTTGTTCAATTTTAAGCATAAGACTGTATTCAATCCATTCTATGTGTGTGTGTGGAGACCAACCCTCCTAACTAATTATAGCTCAAATAAGTTCTCACAGTCGATTGTTAATACCAATATGCACACTTCCGTAACTTAAACATTCAAAAAGCATTAAGAATAAGACACAATTGCAGGAAATGATCAAAAGACTCTAGCATGAAAATAGTAAAATCTGACTCGAACAATCCTTAATTACCTTGGGCTATTCAGAACTACCCATTAATGAGCTTTTGATCAGTAACTCCCAAGTCAGATGACTTTAGGGCACTAGGTGTAGAACACCCCTATGAATCTAATAACTCGAGCAGCTAAGGCCACATAATCAACATAAGCCAAATGAGAGTTTAATTACGAGATCCGAAGATTATTCGGTGAGTGCATTTTATGCTCCGTCTCAACATCGGTCCTACGTTTATGGGCGAGTGCATTTCACGCTCCATCTCGACCCACCGTAAGACTTTCGATATTCAATCTTCTTTTCTTTTTATTCTTTTATTACTTTTTTTATATATCCAAATGCCAGAATCCAAGATCCAAAACTGTATATGCGTCTAAGTCTTTTATTACCTTGTAACAATGAAAGTTTATAAGAGTGAACATAGTCTCAAAGAAATAAACACACGATCTAAATTCAAAAAATAACCAGTTAACACAGTTGGTTGGTGCTTGCTAAGAAGGACGGATCAATAACAGTCTCAACTTATCAACTAAACAAACCCCTAGTTCACACATGCTTGACATGACTCTAAGAGATAGGCATAATTACTTGGCGCTTGTCATTAGCCACAATAAAAAATTAATGATATATATAAAACCCTTGCATAATAAACAACTCAAAATAGGGTAAAAAGGCCATTCATATGGCACAAACATCCAAATCTGTAAAAGCCCCAAAAAGATGGCTATAAACCAAAAAACATGCTGATAATAATTCAAGCATTCATAAATAATAACTAAAAACTGTTCATGACATCTATAATAATAATCCCAAAACATAATACCGCAGTTCAAAATGACTACACTACAATACCGATAAAAACATAAGTAAAATACTAAATATGGCAGTAGACAGAAATAAAACTGTAAGACCCCAACTTATTATAAATGAAATTGAATTTCTCTATTAATTATTTTGAAATATAAGGGTTGAATTGATTAATGTGGTTAGTTATGGGTAAAATGCGCAAATATTTCAAATAAGTAAGTGGTTATAAAATATTCATTATTTTCGGGGAATATTCGTTTGGTTGTGGAATATTCTTCCTGTCGGGGAATATTCGTACGACGACGCAGTCTTTTATGGGCCTCATAACGGAAAGCGATTGGATGAAGAAAATGACAAGTATAAGTTGTTTATAAATAATGGCGTAGTTATTTACAGATTAATCTTGTTGGAATACCGGTGGTTAAAACACGATGAATACGCGTTGTTGCCAAGATGACACCAGTATTGCACCAATTATTGATTCTTACGTAAGAAGGCACTACTCAAAAATTGTTACGATAATTCTCGCTCAATATTTTATTTTATTGATTCAATAATTGCTACGTTGATATTTTATATTATTGTTGTTTTAATAATTGTCACTACACAGTATTTTCCATTATCAAAACAATAATTCATATTATTTGAATAATATTATTAGATAGCATTATTGACAATGTCTAGAAAGTTCTGTCAAAGGAGAGGTTTGGTCTCCTAATTGCGCGCCAGTAAGGAGAAATCCTTATTGGAAAGCCCCCTCTTTCCTGTGAACGGCCTGGTTGTCATTATTGTGATTCTGTAATATTATTTGTGAATAATTAATTATTGATTTATATGATAAGAAAAATATTTATTTATGTGGATATAAATGGAGGAATTTTTAGAAAAGTGACAATTATTGAAAATTGATATTTTATCTTTTCTGATAAAATAATTTATTATTATATTATAATAATATAATAATGGTGATATTTTTACAATGAATGTGGGATATATTAGTAAATGAGGAGGAAGAGTATTTTTGTTACTAAAAATATTTAAAACATGTAAAACATGTTGGTGGACCCATTTCTTGACTGAAATTTAATTATAGTCTGTAAAATCGTCCGTATGTGAATTTCGGTCAATTTTTGTTTAGAATTTGGAAAAACTTTCTTCTACAAAGTTGTAGAGAATTGAATTTCCTATAGAAGGACATAAGAATCGAATTTTTCTGATAAAAGTGCTATTTATTATGAATTATTGAAGTTTCGAAGTTCCGAAATAATTAATTTTTGAAGTTTAAAATATTTTAATTAATAAAAACGTTTTTGTTATTTTTGTGGGGTGGATTGCTGATGATTTTGGTCTGGTGTGGTGTGCGTAGGAATATAATTTGAAAATATTAATAATTTATTAAATTTTCTACTTTGGTGTTCTAAGCATTTTCCTATAAATAGGGTGCTTAGGTTAAAATTGAAAATCACGAGAATCAAAGTTTTTCTCTCTATAATCGAGCGTATTTTGTGAGTATTTTGATACTTTGAGTGTTGCTATACTCTGGTGCAAGTTTCTTTCGTTATATATCAAAAAATTCGGTCGGAAATCTTACTATTCTTTTCGAGGTAAGGGATGTTGTTTTCTTCTTAAATGATATTATTTTCTTCAATATCATTATGCCAAAATACTGGTCTGAACTTTTTATCAAATTTGTAACTTTTTGTGTCGGAGTTACTATTCACGTATACAACACTATTCACGAATACGACACTATTCACCAAAAAATAAAATTTTCTTCTTTTTATCCAAGATGTCTATTATGGTTACTATCTTTGATTGTATCCATGTTTTGATCTTTATTTTTGAATTCTGCTTCAAAATTGGTTATTATGGAGTATTATTGAACTTGGATAAAACTGTAATACGAATCCCTAATATTTGTTCTTTTGTCTCACTGTACTCATTTTTTTTTAAATATTTTTCGTCATCCTCAATCCTAAATGATGATATTACTGAATATCTTTGGCGTGTAGTGCAAAGATGAATGATTTTTCGATGAATATCTTTTGGCAGAAGAGTAAAGATGAACAGTGTTTAGATGAACATGACTAATCGATGAATATCTTTTGGCTGTAGTGCAAAGATGAATATTTGATTCCAGATATATATTGATTGATGTTACAGGGATAAAATATCGACGATGAACTTTTAAATTCATATATAGAAGATAGTAGATTTCATTCTCTGCTTAACTCTTCTAATGAATTATTATTTCCGCTGCGAATATTGATTTAAAACTGGTTATCTATTGTATTCTATTAGATTTTTCCCTATTGAGGACTAACGATAATTTGTTCTATGTTATCTTAGTCATAATGTTCTTTACTGGGCTAGTTGAGCTCACCCTTTTCCTTTTTGTTCCATTTTTCTTCTCAGGAGGCGAGAATATAGCGAGTAATAGTCGGGGTGTGGAATGATGGTTCTAGAATTTATTTTAGTAGTCCTCACTATTTTGTAAAATAGTGTATCAATAATTGTAATGAGGACTTATTTGAGTGTGGATATTATACAGATGACAATATTTGTATTTAAACTTCACACGTTTAAGTGTTATCGTATATTTTGCTTTCGATAGTTGTATTAATAAAGTTGTAGTTGTTTCTATACCATGTATTTGGCGACTCAGAATGGGTGTTGTATACCTATTTTGGGGGCGTCACAGTTGGTATCAGAGCTTAGGGATATGGTGTTTGGTGGAGATTGGGAAATAGAACTAGGAGGGTAGAGACGAGTAATCCTTCGCTAGTGTGTCATACCTAAGCTTATTTGTTGGTCAGTCAGAGCATATGGTTAATATGTGATATGTTAATTTGTTTAATTAACCCTTGTTTTATGGCAGTTAAGAATGGCAAATTGAGAATATTAATGAAAGGAGTAAATGAGACCGTGGAGACACCTTTAATCACCACCTAGGGGAACGTGCAACAGGAAGGCAATATTCCTCCTGTAAACAACACCATTGAGTAGACGATGAATGACAGAATGTTTAGAAGCTTTTTGCAATTCATGCAAAACCAGAAAAGGGAGACTTGTGTACAAAATACAGTTGGAAATGATAGCAACGCGCGGCTTGTCACAGCCAAGCAGTTCAAAGAGTTGGGACCCCCAAAATTTATTAGAAAGCCGAATCCGATCAAGGCAGAGACATGGGTTAAACAAATTACCAAGATATTCGATGTCTTGGGATGCACGGAGGAATAGAAGGTTCCATTCGCCACCTTTATGTTCCGTGGCAAGGCAGATTCTTCGGGGAGAGTCTGAAGCGTACTCACCGGGCCTTGCACTCAAAGATGTCTTGGGAAACATTTCAGAAACTTTTCAATGACAAGTACTTTCCTAAAAGTATTCGTCATATGAAGGAGGTGGAGTTTATTAGATTAGAATAAAACAATATGACGGTGTCCCAGTACGAGGCGAAGTTCGCAGAGTTATCCAGGTTTGCACCTCATTTGGTAGAAAATGAGGAACGAATGACGAGGATGTTTTTGAGAGGTTTAAAACCCGAGATTCGGCAATATCTTATCTCTCATAAATTTTCTTTATATTCAGATGTTGTCAACAGGGCTCAATTATTAGAGCGAGATAACGAGTACGTTCAACCGATGGACCACAACCAGGGTCATACCGGTGGTAAGCGATCATCAGAGCAATGAAAACCAATGGGAGGAAAATATTCGGACAAAAGCCGGAACCACCGGTGGTAATCGTGTCCATGAAAATAGAAGTTTAGCCTGGGGAGACTTTAAAAAGAGGAGATTCAACAATGACAAAATGAAGACGTCAAGACCAACAAAGAATCGGTTATAAGGGAGGAGAACCACCACCGATCAGATGCTATAAATGTGGAAAAAGAGGGATATAAACCCAAACCTGCCCACAACAGTTCAAGGTATGCTATAATTGTGGAAAGGAAGGATATATCGCTTCGAGATTGATCAGAAGCGAAACCAAGTCCAGTGGGGATGGTGACTCAAAAGGCTGTCCCAGAAAAGTCAAAGTCAACGGTTCCTGGAAGAGCGTTTGTCGTGACTGGTCAAAATGCGAGGAACCAAAACGAGGTGATCACTGGTAAGCTAATCATAAATTCTTGCGAAGTTTATACCTTATTAGATACCAGTACTACGCATTCATTTATCTCTCCTGCTTGTGCTCAATGTTTAAACTTAACTCCGGAGAAATTAGACTTTGACTTATCTATGGAGACTCCGTTAGGAGAAACTTTCATTACATCCACTGTTTATAAATCTTGTTTGATCCAAGTTGGTACCATCACATTACCTGTTGATCTTATTTCTTTGAAAATACTTGCATTTGATGTGATTTTAGGGATTGATTGGTTAACCACTCATCATGCTAATTGATTATTTTCGTAAGGTTGTTAGTTTTCATATTCCTAACCAACCTGTTATGCGAATTCAAGCAACCAAACCTCTAAAGTCAATCACTGTCATATCAAGCAATAAAGCTATTCGTTTATTGAAAAACGGATGTCAAGATTTCTTAGCCCATGTCACGGATTTGAACAAAAACACGTTAGATTTGAATAAAATGTCTGTTGTTAGTGAATTTCCTGACGTATTTCTTGAGGAACTTCCCGGTTTACCTCCGGAACGTGAAGTTGAATTTTTTATTGACCTTGAACCTGGTACAAAGCCCATTTCTAAAACCCCATATCGAGTGGCTCCTATTGAACTTCAGGAGTTAAAGGTCCAACTACAGGAGTTGTTGGACATCGGTTTTATTCGTCCTAGTACATCTCCTTGGGGTGCTCCTATTTTATTTGTAAAGAAGAAAGATGGGAGTATGTGATTTTGTATTGACTATCGAGAATTGAACCATGTCACCATTAAGAATAGGTATTCGCTACCTCGCATTGATGACCTGTTTGACCAGTTGCAAGGAGCACAATTCTTTTCAAAAATCGATGTTCATTCTGGATATCATCAATTTGAAGATTAAAAGCGAGGATATTCCAAAGACCGCCTTGAGAACCCAGACGGGCATTATGAATTCCTAGTCATGTCTTTTGGATTGACTAATGCTCCTGCTGCTTTCATGGATATGATGAACCGTGTGTTCAAAGAATATTTGGATCAGTTCGTTGTTGTCTTTATTGATGACATCCTCATCTATTCCAAAAGCCGTGAAGATCATGAGCGCCATTTGAAGCTGGTATTGCAAAGGCTTCGTGATAACAAGCTATATGCCAAGCTGAAGAACTGTGAGTTCTGGCTTGAGGAAGTAGCATTCCTTGGGCACATGGTGTCAAAACATGGAGTGTCTGTTGACCCGACGAAGATTGAAGCAATACAAAGTTGGGAGAAACCAAAGTCGGTGACCGAAATACGTAGCTTTCTGGGCTTAGCTGGTTATTATCAAAGATTCGTGGAAGAATTTTCTCGAATCGCTACTCCGTTAACTCAGCTGACTCGTAAAGATATAAAATTCGTATGGAGCAATGAATGCGAGAAGAGTTTCCAAGATCTCAAGAGGAGACTCATTTCGGCACTTGTTCTAACAATACCATCTGGTTCGGATGGATTTGTTATCTACAGTGATGCTTCGGGAAAAGGGTTAGGTTGTGCTCTCATGAAACATGGGAAAGTCATAGCCTATGCCTCGCGACAACTCAAAGAATATGAGAGGAATTATCCTACTCATGATTTGGAGTTGGCAGCAGTCATTTTCGCGTTGAAGATATGGAGACACTACCTATATGGGGAGAAAGTTGAGATCTACATAGATCATAAAAGCCTTAAATATTTCTTTACCCAAAAGGAACTCAACATACGGCAACGACGTTGGCTCGAGTTGTTGAAAGATTACGACCATACCATCCAATACCATCCTGGAAAAGCAAACGTGGTAGCTGACGCATTAAGTAGAAGATCATATGCGGGTACAAATGCACTGTTGTTAACACAAAGGCCCATTTTGTATGACTTGCAAAGGATGGAGATAGAGATAAAGGCTCCAATTACCCACGTGATGATATCAAGCATACGAGTAGAACCGACTTTAATCGATAAAGTTAAAGCTGCTCAAGCTACGGACATGGAGCTGATGCGTATGAAGAAGAAAGTTTAAGAAGATACTATTCCAGAAGCAAGAATCGATGAAGAAGGAATACTTCGAGTACACTCCAGACTTTGTGTTCCTAACGATTCTGACTTGAAGCATAAAATCATGATGGAGGCACACAACACACCGTTTGCAATCCATCTTGGGAGTACTAAAATATATCATGATCTTCGACATACATTTTGGTGGAACAATATGAAGAGAGAGATCGCGAAGTTTATCTCGAGATGTTTAACTTGTCAACGTGTAAAGGCGGAGCATCAAATACCAAAAGGTTCATTGCAAGCACTTGAGATTCTAAAATGGAAATGGGAACACATTACTATGGATTTTGTTACGGGTCTTCCCAAGGTTTCTCAAGGCATAGATGCGATTTGGGTTATTGTTGATAGATTAACCAAGTCTGCCCATTTCTTTCCAATACGGGAGACTTATTCCCTTGAACGTCTTGCTAGTATGTACGTAAATGAGATTGTGAGATTGCATGACATGCCAGTATCCATAGTTTCGGATCGTGACCCAAGATTCACTTCAAGATTTTGGGTTAGCTTACAGAAAGCTATGGGAACGGATTTACGATTCAGTTCGGCATACCATCCTCAAACGGACGGACAATCAGAGAGGACTATTCAAACTCTTGAGGATCTATTAAGACTTTGTGTCCTAGATTTCAAAGGGAGTTGGGATAAGTACCTACCATTGGTGGAATTCTCTACAACAACAACATGTTATCAAGCAAGTATAGGTGTGGCTCCATTTGAAGCATTGTATGGACGAAAGTGTCACTCTCTAGTATGTTGGGATGAGGTGGGAGAAGCAACGTTGTTGGGACCAGAGTTGGTACGAATGACTACAGAGAAGATCCAAACAATTCGATAACGTATACAAACGGCACAGGATCGACAAAAGAGTTATGCGGATCTTCATCGAAAGGACGTGGAATTTGACATTGGGGATCATGTATTGTTACGTATTGCACCATGGAAGGGAGTTACAAGATTCGGGAAGAGAGGAAAGCTCAATCCATGATTTATTGGTCCATTTCAGATTATTGACCGAGTAGGAAATGTGGCCTATAGACTCGCATTACCTCCAAGTATGTCTCGTGTTCATAATGTTTTTCACGTTTCTGTGCTTCGTAAATATGTGAAGGACCCAAACCACATTATTGAGTTAGAACCAGACGAGATAGCCAAAGATTTAACGTACGAGGAGGTACCTGTTAAGATCTTGGATAGGAAAGAGCATGTCCTACGCACCAAGGTTATACCATAAGTCAAAGTTTTGTGGAGGAACCATGCTATAGAGGAAATGACCTGGGAGTTGGAAACGGAAATGAAAGCGAGGTATCCTCACCTTTTCAAAATATCAGGTACGTACATCAATTTTGAGGACGAAATTTCATAAGGAGGGGAGGTTGTAAGACCCCAACTTATTATAAATGAAATTGAATTTCTCTATTTATTATTTTAAAATAGTAAGGGTTGAATTGATTAATGTGGTTAGTTATGGGTAAAATGCGTAAATATTTCAAATAAGCAAGTGGTTATAAAATATTCATTATTATCGGAAATATTCGTTTGGTCGTGGAATATTCTTTTCCATCACGAAATATTAAATCTGACAAGTAGCTTGATCTTTTGTGGCCCCATAATGAAAAACGATTGGATGAAGAAAACGACAAGTATAAGTTATTTATAAATAACGGCGTAGTTGTTACTCAATTATCTTGTTGTTGGAATACCCAGTGGTTAAAACACGAGAATATGCATTGTTTCTGACAAGCAGTACAGTATTGCACCAATTATTGATTCTTACGTAAGAAGACACTACTCAATAATTATTACACGATAATTATTATTCAATATTTTATTTTATTGATTCAATAATTGCTACGTTGATATTTTATATTATTGTTGTTTTAATAATTGTCATTACACGGTATTTTCCATTATCAAAACAATAATTCATATTATTTGAATAATATTATTAGATAGCATTATTGACAATGTCTAGAAAGTTCATCAAAGGAGATGTTTGGTCTCCTAATCAAGGCGCCAAAGAAGGAGAAATCCTTATTGAAAGCCCCCCTCTTTCCCGTGAACTACTGGTTGTCATTATTGTGATTACGTAATATTATTTGTGAATAATTAATTATTGATTTATATGATAAGAAAATATTTATTTATGTGGATATAAATGGAGGATTTTTAGAAAAGTGACAATTATTGAAAATTGATATTTTATCTTTTACGATAAAATAATTTATTATTATATTATAATAATATAATAATGGTGATATTTTTACAATGAATGTGGGATATATTAGTAAATGAGGAGGAAGAGTATTTTTGTTACTAAAAATATTTAAAACATGTAAAACATGTTGGTGGACCCATTTCTTGACTGAAATTTAATTATAGTCTGTAAAATCGTCCGTATGTGAATTTCGGTCAATTTTTGTTTAGAATTTGGAAAAACTTTCTTCTACAAAGTTGTAGAGAATTGAATTTCCTATAGAAGGACATAAGAATCGAATTTTTCTGATAAAAGTGCTATTTATTATGAATTATTGAAGTTTCGAAGTTCCGAAATAATTAATTTTTGAAGTTTAAAATATTTTAATTAATAAAAACGTTTTTGTTATTTTTGTGGGGTGGATGGCTGATGATTTTGGTCTGGTGTGGTGTGCGTAGGAATATAATTTGAAAATATTAATAATTTATTAAATTTTCTACTTTGGTGTTCTAAGCATTTTCCTATAAATAGGGTGCTTAGGTTAAAATTGAAAATCACACCAGAATCTGAAGTTTTCTCTCTCTATAATATCGAGCGTATTTTTGTGAGTATTTTGATACTTTGAGTGTTGCTATACGGTGCAAGTTTCTTTCAGCGTTATATCCGAATTTCAATCAGAAGTACTATTCTTTTCGAGGTAAGGGATGTTGTTTTCTTCTTAAATGATATTATTTTCTTCAATATCATTATGCCAAAATACCGGTCTGAACTTTTTATCAAACTTGTAACTTCTTGTATCGGGGTTACTATTCACGTATGACCTTTATTCACGATATCTGGCACTATTCAATAGAAAAATAAAATTTTCTTCTTTTGTCCAAGATGTCTATTATGGTTACTATCTTTGATTGTATCCATGTTTTGATCTTTATTTTTGAATTCTGCTTCAAAATTGGTTATTATGGAGTATTATTGAACTTGGATAAAACTGTAATACGAATCCCTAATATTTGTTCTTTTGTCTCACTGGACTCATTTTCTTTAAAATATTTTTTATCATCCTCAGTCCTAAATGATGATATTACTGAATATCTTTGGCATGTAGTGCAAAGATGAATGATTTTCTTATGAATATCTTTGGCGTAGTAGTGCAAAGATGAGCAGTGTTTAGATGAACACGGTTAATGATGAATATCTTTGGCCTGTAGTACAAAGATGAATATTTGATTCCAGATATATATTGATTGATATTACAGGTATAAAATATCGACGATGAACTTTTAAATTCATATATAGAAGATAGTAGATTTCATTCTCTACTTAACTCTTCTAATGAATTATTATTTCCACTGCGAATATTGATTTAAAACTGGTTGTCTATTGTATTCTATTAGATTTTTCCCTGTTGAGGACTAACGATAATTTGTTCTATGTTATCTTTGTCATAATGTTCTTTACTAGGCTAGTTGAGCTCACCCTTTTTCTTTTTGTTCCATTTTTCTTCTCAGGAGGCGAGAATGTAGCGAGTACTAGTCGGGGTGTGGAATGATGGTTCTAGAAGTTGTTTTAGTAGTCCTCACTATTTTGTAAAATAGTGTATCAATAATTGTAATGAGGACTTATTTGAGTGTGGATATTGTCTAGATGACAATATTTGTATTTAAACTCACAGTTTAAGTGTTGTCGTATTTTGATCGACAGTTGTATTAATAAAGTTGTAGTTGTTTCTGTACCATGTATTTGGCGACTCAAAATGGGTGTTGTATACCTATTTTGGCAGCATCACAAAAATAGATAAAGAACCATAACACCCCTAAACTTAAGATGAGCAATGCCCTCATTGCTAAACATATATCAATCTATACAAGAGGGCTTCCCTGAAGTCTGATCACTTGGCAACAACATTATCCTCATCAGCTTCGGCGGGTGGTGATGGTGGAGAGTATGGTGGGAAGACAGGAGGCTCTGGGAACTAGAATGGCGTGAACTCAGCATCCACGCCACTATACACAGTGTATATGCTCTACATCGTGTTGAACATCTCAGCTTGATACTGCATCGCTATATCCTGCCTCTGGGCCACTGTTGCAATGTGCCTCTGCTGCCTCTGAGCATTGGCGTCCTTGTTCTGATGTAGCAGGGTGAGGGATGCCATGATTTGTAATGACCGTGAATTTTAAACTCCTTATTAAATTAATATGTGATTTAATTTTTAGTGAGTTAGTTTTGTGAGTCTATTTAAACCTTATGTGGTTATGTGAATTTATGAAATGATTAAAGGGAGTCACTAATAGTTTATTTAAATTAGTGGACTAATTCTAAGACTCTAATATCAAAGAATTGATAGGATTATTAATAATTAAATATTCAATTTATTTGAATATAGTGGAAGGAGTTGAACATATTGATTAATTGCAATTATGGGTAATTAATTGATAATGTGTTGATTAATAATTATTATGAATAAATAATAATTAATGATTAAGAGATTAATAAATATAATATGATTATATTTACTTGATTAATTTGTGCAAGTATGCAATATAGTAAACCTTTATTATATGGTAGTTAACTATATATTTTATATAGTACTGATGTAGCACATTAATATGTCTATATATTATATATATGGACTATATAGTAAGAGTTATTGCATTCATATGAGTTGCATAATAATATTGTTTATATGACATGAAGTGTGGGTAAACATTTATGTATACCCTATTGACATATAATAAGATCAATTGTTAATTAATAATGATTTCATTAAGTTATTATGATTATAATACTTGATTATGATAATAAATAATGAGCAATGCACAATTGTATTCGGTGGTAATAGAAAATGTACATGGATTATATGTATGTGCACTACTTGATACATTGTAATTAGGAAATACATTGTATGCCCTTAAAATCATTATAACCTATGTTATATGAAATGAATTGTGTATACATATTATATAACCAAAGTATATATTAGGTGTATATATGGTATAAACCAAGTGTTGTATTTTATTTTGTGCAAATGCTGAGATTTGCTCTTGTCCCATATTAAGAGCCCAATTCATTCTTCCCACGTGAAAAGCTAGCTAGCCTACTTTATCTTAATCTCACAATCAACCAATATAGAGCTAATAAGTGGATTGGGAGTGGGATTCATGAGTGAAATCATCAACTCTCACCAAATCTCTCTTATCCATTATACATTCTTGTATTCCTTTGGTTTGATTTGGGAGGTAATTATATTATATGTGTAACCATTCTTCTATAAATGAGACCCTCACCTTCCTCATTGCAATTGCTGAGAAATATTTGCTAAGGAACTTATAAAGAGTGAGTGTACTGTTATTGTAGAGGAGACTAAGAAAGTATATTTCTGCCCAATTCTTATCACAAAGGTAACATTAGTGTTCTTATTTTGATAATTGAAGAATTCTAGAATTTCTGGCAATGACTTGTTGAATGGATTCTGAGTTATCATCTGAGTTGATATGCATGTTTGGAAGTATTAAAGTTAGTCTAAGTTGCAGTTAGAAGAAGGTTATCAATGTATGTGTTGAGGCTCTGCTTCTTTTGCCATCGATCTTAGACGAAGTGGCGCTACCGCCACCACTTAGTAGTCCTTCACCGCATATGATTAGCTCGAGTTACTATCACGATTACTTTAGTGTTGGTCTAGTATGATGATGAGCATGCTACTTTGATTATTATATGTTTATAAATAACCTTAACACATGTAATGAGGTTGTTATGTATATAGGAGTCATGTTAGCTTGTTTTTGTTAGAATATTAAAAGAAAACTTAAAGAGTTGAAAAATAGTTTTGATAAAACTATTGCAAAACATGTTCAAACCTTGGATGTGAGTGTATTACGTTCTGATATATCTTGACATGTGACAATATGTTAGTTATATATATGGTTGAAGGTAATATAAGATATTCAAGCATGATTAAAAGGGGGAATTTCAAGAAAAAGACTATATTGGCTATGTATAAACGAATTATGTATACACTAAGTTTTGAACTTAAAGTTATGCTCATGTGATTTATTATGTGATTATGAAATCATGATTTAGACTATGCAAACTCATCTTGTATGCTTGGATAAGTTTGGTTAATGGATTGGTTGTGCAAGACTGGCCTAACTATGTGGCAGTCTCGGTTTGCACCGGGGAAGAGCGTGGTAGCGCCACTCCTGAAGTACAAAAACCAAGGGCACCGATCTCTGATGAGGAACAGTTTTCTGCTAATAGCTTGAAGGTGTTTGCATGCTTGTATTGTTACTCTAACGTGTATTATGTGACTAGTACCTATCCAATGTGTTAAGGAACATGCTAGGTGATAGGATAACATGATTATAACTTTCAAGAAGAAGTTCAAAAAGATTTTTGCAAACTATAAAATAATGATTTAAATTGAAGTGCTATGTTTTCAAGCCTATATTGATAAATAGAAACTAGATAATCTAAAGTTATTAAATCTAAGACACGATTAGATTGACTTATGTGAATTATGGGATAGACCTATGTGATGATTTGATTCTTGTAAGTGTAGACTCATATTAGTTTACATATACTAATTGGAAAGACCAATTTGTTAATGTTAGGTCGTTTCAACGCGAGTTAATTAAAGCTAGAATTAAATTGTAGCTGAGCAAACATGCAAGTCTATGAACTTTACTCTTTAGTTGTACAAGTTGCTAAACTTCACTTGTTTTTGTGAAAGTTTCTTATCCTTCTTATATTGTATTGAGCAGGTTATTGTTGAATTGAAAGTTATTCAGTTAAGCTTGAAATTTATTTCCAAGAAGTGGTTTAATTACTTTACAATTATTCCACATCGATATTATTGATAATCGCACTTAGTGCACTTGAGTTCGTATAGTCTTGGACTTGTACATCATTTAAAGTTCTATAATTCTTGAACTATGTTATATGAAGTACGAACCTTTGTTTGATTACGAATAAGTGTATGAAGTTTTATAAAAGCTATCCAAACCAATTGATGGTAAGGATTCTTGGTGAAAAAACACCCCTTTTAAGATGGGGAGTACCCTGTGTATCTAATATAAGATCAAAGAGCATATTTAAATGTTATGCATATACATGGTATACGTGGTGATGATCCCCTCAAGTACTTTATTCAGTAGCGATAACGAAAGGGTCAATCAACTATTGATTAGTTGGAGTTTTATAGTTCAAAGTCTACCTGACTATCAGTTATTCTAAAAGCAATCATTATCTTTGCTTCTAATATTCATATTGTTGAATCCTTCAGATATTCATATTGTTGAATTCATTGTCAGATATTTTTTATTCATCATGGTATATCCTTATTATTGTATTTACATTTGCTGAGCAAACTTGTTGCTCATCCTTGTTATATCATGAATTATATTGCAGTTATGCCCGAGACCTCAGGGAAGGACAAGGGTAAAGGAAAGATGTATGATAGTTGTGAGAAGCAGACTTTACCTTATGCCTAGTTTAAATTACTGTTATGTAATATGAACCCTAATGATTATTTTAGGGTATGTTTGTAAGATTTTATTAAGGTTATCGAATCTTGGGACTAGTAACACATTTTGAATGAACGATGTACGTTTATTATATTCCGCATTTTAGTTATTGTATGTTGTTTAGAGGTGGATGTTTGTAGTTTATCGTGACGACCGAGCCGGGGTCAAAGGACCCGGTTTCGGGGGTGTCACATGATCTCTGCTAGTAGTCCCTATGAAGCTGGGCATGCGTCTAGTGGCTGCGAAGGTTCGAGCTCTGCTGTAAGAGGTGGCTCAGTAGGTGGCCCGTACCCTTTGCCTCTAACATGAAAGGCTGCCCCGTCCCACACATTAAAGCGTGAGATGATCTGATGGTCAATAACTAATATGGGTAGCAAATCTATCTCTTCTGGCCCCCAATAGATACTTGCCCTCTTGCACAACTAGGTGATCAAGGATGGATGTAGAAGTCCTGCGGCGGTGGTGCTCTTGATCGCCTTCATGATGGAATCATGTATTAGAACTCCGATGTCCACGTTCAGGCCCATGAAAATGGAGAATAAGAGGATCGCTCTATCCTTAGTCACGTCACTCAAGTGACGAGTCGGGATCATGTTGGCACAAATAAAGCTGATCCATGCCTTCCCATAGCGATTGAGTGTAGTGTGCGGGAAACTGGTCCTCTCACCCGTGAAGTCATTTGTCTTCCATGTAGTCTCGGGCTTACAGAGCCTCCTAATAATATCCTCGAGGTCATAGTTGCGCAGTCCCGGCTCCATATAATCCTTAGCCTCAAAACCAGGCGTCACAAATAGTGCATTGATGGCTTGGCTTACAAACGCCACTGACCACCCCCTGACTTGGACAATAGCCGGACCCTCGGCACTAGCATTATCATAGAACTCATAAACCATAGAAACGATGGTCGATTCGGGTGGCTTTGTGAAGTGCACCCACTGGCATCCCGCAATCATGGCCGCCAACTCGTCATCCTTTATTTTGTCAGGCCTCAAACCCCGCTCAGGAATCAAATTGTGTGCGGCAAAAGAGCTTTTGTACCTTTTCCACGCCTCTTCGTTAAAAAATTTGGTGTTGTCCGATGCCGTTGGTGCTGCGGACGAGGAACCGGCGACACTCAGTCGTTGCCTTTTTGAAGCCATGTCAGAAAACTTGTTGGTTTGAACAAAAATAGTCCCTAAGCAATTCCAATCTCTGTAGAAGCAACCCTTAAAGCAATGGGCAGCAAATACCCAATAAAACCCACTGATTTTTAGCCAAAATAATCAAATTTTTCTCTTAGGCAAATTATCAAACACCTTGCGTGTGCTCTGAAAAACCACTTGGACAGACCTTGCTTGACAGTGCTCTATTCTGATTTTCGTCAGTGGAAATCACCTAAATCAAACAATAAGAAAAACACCAACCCAACAATTCGATCAAAATACTTTGCTGAATGACTAGGTTCCAAAAAAAATACCTTGAGGGGTAAAAACCCTAGTTTGATTCTGATCCCCTTTTTGCTGCGTGCACTGACTTGGGATCTTGTGGGAAGGCTGTCTGGATTGTTCTCTTGTGGGTAGAATTTTGATGGAAGGCTATGGGTCTTAGATGTGAAGCAACGAGCTTTGGGATTGCTTGGGCGCGTTTGTGCTGCCTAATCTGTTGAGAGAATTGGGAGGAGTAGTGGCCTAAATGCTGGCTAAAATCTATTTTTAAAAATAAATTCTTCATTATCATTTTATGTACAATGCAGCATTCCTTCATTGTTTGGCCATTGCATTACTTGAGTTATCGATATGTTGGGCTCTTTTCATGGTAGCTTCTTGGTGTCGAGCTTAAAGTAGTGGATGTATTGCATTTGTGTGAGAATGCGATGAGAGTCGTGCCATATGGTGGCGCTACGACGCGAGATCCCCTTTGTTCCTTGGCGCAGCGGTGCGAGGTAAAGAATTTGGATATTGAGCATGGCGCTGCGGCGCGGCCTGCAAGGCAAACTCCGGCACTACGACGCCGGCCTTCAATAAAGGTTTTTCTTGCCTGTTTTTTGTACATGAAAAGACAAGGATAAGAGAAAACACTACGACGCAAACATACATTATTTCAAACAACATAATAACTAAATATACAATGCCACATACAATAAACATATGATAGCCACAAAAACATGCTAAAGGGAAAAGACACAATGTAAACTAGACAGAAGTAAAGATAAATAGAGAAAATTGATACTAAGATGGGGTTGCCTCCCCACCAAG
The DNA here is from genome assembly GCA_020205615.1 of Panax quinquefolius. Lineage (NCBI taxonomy): Eukaryota > Viridiplantae > Streptophyta > Magnoliopsida > Apiales > Araliaceae > Panax > Panax quinquefolius. The sequence goes on from CM035160.1 coordinate 36,898,507, forward strand.
CGCTTGTTTTAAAGTCGTCGGCTTGACTATTCTGTTGCCATTCAATCTGGCTCATAAGCGAAAATGACCATTTCATGCCGCCTATTCGTCAATTCCTTAAAATTTTTGGCAGACATGGATGATTGATCATCCCCATTTTCTTCACCCATCGGCACAAAGAATCTTTCAATACTAGAATTATCAACTAATTCACCTTGTTCATTAATTTGAAAACGTTCTTCGTGCGCTGGCAGGCCCTCTAGGGTTTCCATAATCGTGAGCATGGTTTCCAACTTTTGATTTGTCTTGACAATGCAACCACTGTTGATCCTCTCTTCTCCTATTTCAGAGTTCACAGGTTGGTCAATTTGCACCATGACTTCTCCCTCAACAGCTGTGTGAGAAGCATTGCCTTCTCCTTGCGTATCCACCATGCATTGCTCTACTTTTTCACCGTTTAGATCAATTATGACCAGTAGATTGCCTTGCGGTAGATTTGTGATGGCATTGACGAGCTGTCCCAATCAACATTTGAGGCTTTGCAATGCGGTGTCTTGGCTCGCCATCCGAACCTTATTTCTCTCTATAAAGTTGGTGAGAAGCTCTTTAAGCCTGTTCTCTTCTTCTCGTATTGAGTACTCAGAAAAGCTCTCATTGGGTCGAGATGTCACCTCATATTGCGGTGGAGACTAATATTCAACTTGATTTGGATAGGAGTAATTCAGATCATGATATTGCTCTTGACTGTAGTCCCCTGAGTTTGGATAACCCTAACAGTTTGGATGATAGGGAATCAGTTCAATGTCAACTCGTTCCTGACAGTAGGCAGTCTAAGTGGACTGACACTCAAGATTGTCAGAAAACCTCAAGAGATTTACAATTTGATCTTGCAATTTCTCGAATCCTTCCTCCGAGCTTGGTTTTGCCGTCCTCTCATAAGGTCATTGATAACTATGATTGTCCATAACCTGTAAACTTAAAAACAAAAAGGAAGATCAAACAAATAAAAAAATAATATATATATATATATATATATACGTTCAAATTAAGACTATATTGATTTAAATCAATACTGGACAATATTAGAATAATAGTTCCCCTGCAACGGCGCCAAAAACTTGTTGGTCGGAAAACCGATCACTAAACACGCGCAAGTATACAAGGTCTAACAAGTAATACAGTGATAAGGAGAGTGTCGTACCCACAAGGAACTATCACTAATATTTACTAAATACCAACTTTGTATCGCTTAAGTCTTATTCGAACAACAGACTAATAGGAGTGTAGTTAATCTAGTTATAACTAATTAGCAAAGCAAGTAAATGGATAACGAATGGAATCGAAGGTACTACAAGCTAAGGTCACAACTTTACCCCACACAGGCATTCTGTCGAACACCTGGTGTGCTATACTTCATCAGACTTTCTACCCTTCTCTCTTTGGTCTTAATGGTCACAACAGTTTGTCGACCGAGAACGCACAAGTGCTCATACACCTCTGTCGAGGTATACATAAACATATCCTCTGTAGATCCACCCGTTAGGGAATAGAACAGAAAAGAACAACCAAGCTAGGTGATAATCCTATACATGTTTATGCAAATTAACCTAACAAGTTCTCAATTAGGTCACACGTGGCGCACAAATATATGTCTATTCTACGCACAACTTATGTAGTCGAAACCCATAATCACATGCCAATATATTACGGTGTAAATCTTTAATCCTTCTTGCAATATCATATAGATTACAAAAATCATCACTAATGTCTTAGCGAGAATCATTAAGCATGAATATATTAAACCAAACTATATGGTGCCAACCAAAGAGATAAGACAATCAATTTAATTAACAAAGGGTTCCATTATAACCTTAGAGCCAATATTTAGTTCATAGCTATTGAACAAAATATAAGTAGCAATAAAGACAACATTTATGGATTACAAAATCAGAGGAAATGAATGGATAAGAATAAACTCTGTCGAGACTCTTCAGTCTCTAATAATTTCGCTCCTTTCAAGCTCTCCAGTCCGTGTAGCTCACTGCTCTTGTTGCTCCAAGGAATGTCCAAACTTCTCTCTAAACTACCTAATCTATATTTACAGACATTATCTAAGAGAAATAGAGAGAAATTACAAAAGAGGAGAGAAAACTAAGCTATTCTATCCTAATCTATCCGAATATATGATATATGAAGAGGTGTTAGGTAAAATCTATATACGCACAACACGCAAGTATACGTGGTCAACAAGTAATATAGTAATGAGTAGAGTATCGTTCCCACAGAGACAAATTAGTAAGAAATTTAACTTTACAATTACCAGTTTCCTATTAATCCTAATTCTATTAAACTATTCAATTCAATGATTTAAAATTATAGAAACTAAATTAATAAATAAATAAACTATCACAAAACAATCACAAATATCAAAATCTGGAATTTCAAACAAATAATGGAGAATAAGACTTATGATTTCACCCTAAGCTTCACTCTGATTTCAACACCTTTATTTCAATTCAATTCACTATCCCAGTTTATTAATCAAGAACACAAATGTAGTACTAACCACCTCTCGATGCACTAATACCGTATTAACTTAAATCCACAAAGTAGATAGAAACAAGCTAAACACCTTAATCAACTAACTCACTATATCTCTATGTGAATTAGAATTAAAGAAGGTTTAAGATTAAGTTCTCTATCCGATTACATGCGATGTCAAGCATATCTCTACCTTAACATTCATCAGGATTCTGCTATTCACAAAATTCATGAACACATCCTATATTAACTAAGTCTAGATTCGAATATCCTCTCTCGATTCCATACAAATCCACAACGAATTGTTGATCAGACAATTCATAAATTCAAGCTCAAATTAATATAGATAAAATGGAAAATAGCTTTATGAACTGGAAATCAAAGTTTACAAAATCATCGTTTCACTTAAGAATCCACCTTAAGCCTAAAAAGTGAATTAGTTCATCATAAATGAAATAACAACTAAATAAATCAAAAATAACATTCTTTCAATTACAAATAAAAGACTAAGAAGAAGAATAGTGAAAAACACCTTCACGTAGCCTAAATCTGCAATCATCACGAAAATCTCTTCAAAATCTCCCCCCAAAGCTTGCTATGAAAAACTCCAATTGATCTCTGTAATATACCTCCTGTGTGTGTTTAATTTGTTGTTCCTTTCATAATAGATATCCTCCCCACATTTTTTTAGTTAATTCCATGCCCAATAGAGTTTTCTTGCCCTCCAAATGCTAGAGTTCATATTCCAGCAGAGTCCAAAACAAAACAGGAGACTACGTTGAATGAGACCCACCCGCCCGATGAGAAATACAGCAAAAAAGGGCCCACCCCTTTGGGGTAACTTACATCAGGATGACTTTGCTAACTTCATTTTACTTCCAGAAATTCTCCAAATAACTCGCTCAATGCCACAAAAACCACCCTACACATAAAAGAACACAAAACAAATAAAAACGAACATGAAAATAAGAAAAATAGCAACGATTAAGCATGAAATGGACAACGAATCGTGGATATGAAATCCACTTATCAGAAGGCTAACCTTTGCATTTTATATATCAATTCCTCCTTCAAGCTAGGTCAAAAGCAAGTCTTCTCGCTTAAGCCTTTGGAGGTCATGTTGCAGCCCATGGCGATAAGGCTTAGGGTGGCGCTACTGGTATGCCGTCATCATCAATAAAACAACTTGAGACTCATATTTGCAGCAGTGAGTCCATGAAGGATCAGGGGCGGTATAGCGCCAGGATGACATCAGCAAGGACTAGGGGGTCGCGATGCGACGCCAGTGTATGGAAATTGCCCATTTTACCCCCTGAAAGCTGGAAAAGACATGATAAGCCCTGCAATACACCGGTTAAGTAAAATAATAATATAATCTTATAAAAACTATATAAAATCTATGAAGATCAGACAACTATTTAAGCCATAAAGTATCCGATTCGCGGGTATAAATCCCACTCATCACCTAGTATTATTAAATAATCTATATTGACTGAGTGAAAATTCACTAAAAAAATAGTCGAAATGGTCACGAGCTCTGACACATAAGTATGTAAATACAGTTTGGATATATTGTCGACGTCGGGAAAATTGTGTCCCTTTCTGTGCTTGTCTTTTGGTGTTCTCATTTTGGGTGAGTTTTGTCTGAAAAGATAAGTTTGAAAAGGTTCGACATGTGAATGTCGACTGTAAGACCCCAACTTTTTGAATAAAGATTAAATTTTCTCGAAATATATTTTTGAATATTATGGTGTGGATTTGATATAATGTTATAGTTGTGGGTAATATTTATAAATTTTGCAAAGTAAGCAAGTTGTTATATAATATTCGATTGGTCGGGGAATATTCGTTTTAACAGGGAATATTCGTACAACGGCACAATCATTGGTGGACCCCCACAACGGAATTATTTTTGGATTAAGAAAACGACAAAAATACTTTATGAAAATAACGACGGAAGTTTTACCATTAACTGTTGAAACACACGGTGTTAAAAATACATGAATACTGTGGTTGTTTAAAGTAAAGTATGCACGGTATTGATTATTGACGCTTACGTGAGAAGTCACTCGGTTATACTCAATTATTGCTACTGAAGAATTTAACGCATCATATCTCTCATATTATTGATTTAATTATTGTCACATTATCATTTTGCATAATATTTTATATTATTAAATCAATAATTGAGACCACAAAGTTATTCATATTATTATTTGCAATATTAATGATCTCAGAAGTTACATCGAGGAGAGGTTTGGTCACCTAATCAAGGCGCATGATAAGGAGAAATCCTTATCGGAAAGCCCCCTCTTTCCACAGGAACGACTGGTTGTTAAATATTGTGAGTTGTAATATTAATGATGAATAAGTTGTGTTGATTAAAAATGAATTTTGATAGTTCCATTGTGTTGGGATTATTAGTGTTAGTGGAAATCGACATCTATTAGATGATAATTGATGTCTAGGGGTTATATTGATAAATCGGGTAATTTATCGAATAAATGAGCAATTAATTGCTACTAATTCACATACTTATATAACTATTTGTTCACATGTGTGTACTATTGAATCACATTATTTACTATTAGGGGAGTTGGTGCAAGATTGATAATACTTGCATGACTAAGTTAAAAATGGAGGTATAGATGGAGGTACTATACTGTAATTCATATTTTTCACATGATTATACTATTGATTCACATGATTGAACTATTGATTCACATTATTTACTATTAGGGGAGGTGGTGCAAGTTTGATAATACTTGCATGACTAAATTAAAAATGAAAGAAAAGTTAGAGGTATCATTTGTAATTTTTGAGCCCCAAAGCGTGCAATTATCGAAACTATATTTTCCTATAAATAGAAGCTCATTCTTCCTTCATTTCTCACCAATTCACAAAAGCTTTAGAGCGATTATTATAGAGAGAAATTATTGAGAGAAAGAAGAAGAGAAATCTGCTACCTCACTATTCTAGTATCCAGTTTTTCCAAGGTAGGGAGTATTATTTCTTTCTTATCCATGAAGAGAACTTCTGTTATTTCATTCTTTATTATTCTATTGGAATAACCTATATACGCTGCTACTACCTATACTTGGTGAAATTCTTCATTATTCCATTCTTTATCATTTTGTTGGAACATCACATGCATGCGTTCTGTGGGACCGGGTTCCATTATTTATCATTCTGTTGGAACATCCCATGCATGCGATCTACTTTTTTGGTTGATCTTTATTATTACATTTGGAATATCACATGCATGCGTTTTGTGGGACCGATTAAAATCTTTATTATTATGTTGGAATATCACATACGTGGGTTTTACATGCATTACGATTCCGTTATTTATTATTCATTGGAATAACTTTGTCATGCGGATCTATCGCATGTACGGTGATTTCTTTGTTATTCCATTCTTTATTATACTCGGTTGGTTAAAGTTTTGACTTCTATACTCCATGAAATTAGTGGAATATCCTTGATATTTGCGCTTCATCTAGTATCTTTTCATTGAAATATTCTTCTGAGCATTCTTTAATTTTACTCCACAAAGCAGTATCATGTTGACAATTTGGACGTTATTGATTCCTGGATAAAATAATTCTTGAACTTGTTTTATTGAATTCTTATATCATTGTCATCACCCTCATGTTTATATTTTATTAAAAGTCATCTGTATTCTGTAGTGCATAGATGGACTTGGTATGATTATGACGAGAGATTATTCTTATTGTAATCATAACCGTAATGTTACAAATGATGTGGTAAAAGTCCTCATCGCCCGTAGTGCATTGATGGGACGATTGTTTGCATGATCATGACCATTGATGAATACACAAATGTCCTTGGACCGTAGTGTCATGGATAATTTGTGGTCGTGATACTAAAGAATATCCTTGGCCAGTAGTGCGAGGGTGATTCGGTGATGTGAATTATTTATTGTCGAGTCCCAAATGATAAAAGTGATGAAAACCTTTTAAATCATAAAAGATAGTAGTTTTATTCTCTACTTGACTCTTTTAATGGATTGCTTGTTCATTGCAGCTTAAACTTGATGTTGTTATATTTTATCGGTTTAACATTGTTGAAGGCTAATGATATTTTATTTCGCATTATATTAGTCATAATATTTCTTCTTTGGGCTAGTTGAGCTCACCCTTTCTTTCACCGTTTCTCTTCAGGAAATGAGAAGAACGTATTTGGACTAGTCTGGGGACGGAGTGATGGTGGGATGATAGTATTAGCTAGTAGTCCTCATTATTCATTAAATAGTGTGACAATAAATGTAATGAGGACTTATTACGAGAGGCGGATATTATCAGAAGATGATTTGTATTTAAACTCATGACTCTCTTGTTGTATAATTAAGATTGTATTTATATTCTGTACCATGTATTTGGCGACTCAGAATAGGTGATGTATACCTGTTTTGGGGGCGTCACAGCTGGTATCAAAGCTTAGGGATATGATCCCTGGCTAAGATGTGAGACTAGAAGTAGGAGGGGAGAGACAGAGAATTCCTTTGCTAGTATGACCTACCTAAATTTTTTGGTATTTAATTGGTTGGTTAGAGTATAGAGATAATATGTTGCATATCAATTAATCCTTGTTTTGTGGCAGTATTTTGAAAATGACATCCGAGAATATTAAAAATAGCAATGGGGCACAAGAGACCGTTGAGTCTCCACAGATCAACAATCAGAATAATGTGCATTAGGAAGGCGACAATCCTCATGTAAACAACAACACTGACCAAATGATGAATGATGGAATGTTCAGAGGCTTTATGCAATTCATACAACATCAGGCGAGAGCGGCTCCTGTTCAAAATGCAGGTGGAAATACTGGAAACTCTCGAACGATCACTGCTAAATAGTTCAAGGAGCTGGGACCACCCGAGTTTATTGGAGAGCCAAAACCACTTAAGGCGGAAGCGTGGATAAAGCAGATCACCAAGATATTTGATGTCTTGGGATGCTCTGAGGAGCAAAAGGTTCCCTTCGCCACCTTCATGTTGCGTGAAGAGGGATTCTTGGTGGGAATCAGTAAACGCGTACCCAACTGGACGACTCAAGATGTCTTGGGAGAAGTTCCAAGAGCTATTAACTGATAAGTACTTTCCCGAAAGTATTCATCACATAAAAGAGGTGGAGTTTATCAAGTTGGAGCAAAACAATATGACCGTGTCGCAATACGAGGCTAAATTTACGGAGTTATCCCGGTTTGCATCCCATTTGGTCGATAATGAGGAGCGAATGACACGAATGTTTTTAAGAGGTTTGAAACCGGAGATACGTCAATATCTTATTTCTCATAAACTGTGTTTATACTCAGATGTTGTAAATAGGGCTCAGTTATTAGAGTGCGATAACGAGTCAACGCAACCAAGAGAAAGCAAATGAAGCATGAAAATACCGGTGGTATCGGTCATCAAGCCAGAAAACAAACGTGGAGGGAATCAACATGCCAGAAATGGTAACCACTTCGGTGGTAATCATGGCCGAGACAGTAAAAATAGATATTTCAAGAAAAGGAGATTCAACAATGATGGAAAGACGTCGACCAAAGAACAGCGAAGTGGTTAAGGAAGGAGAACGACCACCTATCATATGCTTCAAATGCGGAGGGAGGGACATATCGGTCAAAGCGTATGCGATGCCATCCAAAGCGTGTTATAATTGTGGAAGAGAATGTCACCTAGCCCAATTTTGTCGTTCACCAAGACAAGTTCAGCTAGGATGGAGGCACCAAAGGGTCAGTCCTAAAAAAGTTAAAGTGGGTGGCAAGAGGAGAGCATTTGTCGTGACCTCCCGGAAAGCAAGGAACCCGAACGAGGTCATCACCGGTAATTTTATCATAAACTCTAAATAAGTCTATACCTTATTTGATCTGTTCTTCTACCCATTCTTTTATTTCTCCTACTTGCGCTCAACGATTAAATTTGACTCCGGAGAAATTAGATTTTGACTTATATGTTGAAACTCTGTTGGGAGAAACCTTCATTACATCCACTGTTTATAAGTCTTGTTTAGTTCAAATCGGCACCTGCACGTTACCTGTCGATCTTATTTCTTTGAAAATACTTGCATTCGATGTGATTCTAGGAATTGATTGGTTAACTACACATCATGCAAAAATTGATTATTTTTGTAAGGTTGTTGGCTTTCATATTCCTAACCAACCTATTATGCGAATTCAAGCAACCAAACCATTAAAATCAATCACTGTCATCTCAAGCCATAAAGCTATTCGTTTATTAAAAAACGGATGTCAAGCTTTCTTAGCTCATGTCACGGATCTAAACAAAAATACGTCAGTTTTGAATGATATTTCTGTTGTTAATAAATTTCCGGACTTATTCCTCGAAGAACTTCTACGCCTACCCCAAAGCGTGAAATTGAATTTTGTATCGACCTTGAACCCCAGACAAAACCCATTTCAAAGCCCCATATCGAATGGCTCTATTGAACTTCGTGAGTTAAAGACCCATTCACGAGAAATTGTTAGACATTGGTTTTATTCGTTCTAAGTACGTCTCCTCGGGGTGCTCTGTTTTATTCGTGAAGAAGAAAGATGGGAGTATCGCGACTTTTGTATTGATTATTGGGAGTTGAATCATGTCACCATCAAAAATAGGTACCCATTGCCACGTATTGATGACCTGTTTGACCAGTTGCAAGGCGCCAAATTCTTTTCAAAGATTGATCTTCGTTTAGGATATCATCAATTGAAGATTAGAACCAATGACATTCCAAAGACGGCTTTCAGAACTAAGTACGGGCATTATGAATTCCTAGTCATGTCCTTTGGATTGACTAATGCTCCTCGCCGCCTTCATGGATATGATGAACCAAGTATTCAAGGAATATTTGGATCATTTTGTGGTCGTCTTTATTGATGACATCCTCATATATTCCAAAAGCCGTGAAGATCATGAAAGCAACACTTGAATTCGATACTCCAAAAGCTTCGTGAAAATAAGCTATATGCCAAGTTGAAGAAATACGAGTTCTGGCTTGAGGAAGTTGCATTCCTTGGGCACGCGATATCAAATCATGGGATATCTGTTGACCTAGCAAAGATTGAAGCAATTCAAAGCTGGGAGCAACCTAAATCAAATGATCAAATACGTAGCTTTCTCGGCTTAGCTGGTTATTATCGGAGATTCGTAGAAGGGTTTTCTGGAATCGCTACTCCATTAACTCAGCTGACTCTAAAAGATATAAAATTCGGTTGGAGCGTGGAATGTGAGAAGAGTTTTCAAGAACTCAAGAGGAGACTCATTTTAGCACATGTTCTGACAATACCATCTGGCTCGAAGGGATTTGTCATCTACAGTGATGCTTCGGGTAAAGGGTTAGGATGTGCTCTCATGCAACATGGGAAAATCATAGCCTATGTCTCACGGCAACTCAAAGAATATGAGAGGAAATATCCTACTCAAGATCTAGAGTTGGCAGCTATCGTTTTTGCGCTTAAAATTTGGAGGCATTACCTGTATGGGGAGAAAGTGGAGATCTATACGGATTATAAAAGCCTCAAATATTTCTTCACTCAAAAGGAACTCAACATGCGGCAACGACGTTGGCTCGAACTATTGAAAGATTATGATCATACTATTCAATACCATCCCGGAAAAGCTTAACGTAGTAGTGGGCGCTCGAAAGTAGAAGATCATATGCGAATACAGTATAATATTGTCAATATAAAGGCCCATTTTATATGACTTGCAAAGGATGGAGTTAGAGATAAAGACTCTAGGGACCCATGTGATGATGGCGAATATCTGAGTAGAACCGATTTTAATCGATAAAGTTAAAGTCGCCAAGCATGCACTGGAGACTTCGATTCGTATGATGAGAAGAAAGTACAAGAAGGTGCTATCCAAGCAAGAATCGATGAAAAAGGAATACTTTGAGTCAACTCCAGACTTTGTGTTCCTAAAAACCTTGATTTAAAGTATAAAATCATGATGGAGGCGCACAACACACCGTTTGCAATCCATCCTAGGAGTACCAAAATGTATCGTGATCTTCGACATACATTTTGGTAGAGCAATATGAAGAGAGAGATAGCAGAATTTATCTCAAGGTGTTTAACTTGTCAATGAGTCAAGGCGGAGCATCAAGTACCAAAAGGTCCATTGCAACCACTTGAAATTCCAGAATGGAAGTGGGAACACATTACCATGGATTTTGTTACTGGTCTTCCCAAGGTTTCTCAAGGCATAGATGCAATTTGGGTCATTATTGATAGATTGACCAAGTCTGCTCATTTCCTACCTATACGAGAAACTTATACACTTGAACGTCTTGCTCGTATGTACATAAACGAGATTATAAGACTGCATGGTATGCCAGTATCCATAGTTTTTGATCGAGACTCAAGATTCACTTCAAGATTTTGGGTTAGTTTGCAAAAAGCTATGGGCACGGATTTACGATTTAGCTCGGCATATCATCCTCGAGGATGGACGGACAAATCGGAGAGGACCATTCAAACTCTTGAAGATCTATTAAGACTCTGTGTCCTTGACTTTAAGGGAAGTTGGGATAAGTTCCTACCATTAGTGGAGTTTTCCTACAACAACAGTTATCAAGCAAGTATTGGCATGGCTCCATTTGAGGCCTTGTATGGAAGAAAGTGTCGTTCTCAAGTATGTTGGGATGAGGTGGGTGAAGCAACGTTGTTGGGACCGGAGTTGGTACGTATGACTACGAAAAAGATTTAAACGATCCCACGACGTATAAAAACCTCACAAGATCGACAAAAGAGTTATGTTGATCTTCATCGAAGGGACGTGGAATTCGATATTGGAGATCATGTGTTATTACGTATTGCTCAATGGAAGGGAGTTACGAGATTTCGAAAGAGAGGAAAGCTCAACCCTTAATTCATTGGCCCATTTTTAATCCTCGATCGAGTAGGAACTGTGGCGTATAGACTCGCTTTACCGCCATGTATGTCTCGTGTTCATAACGTTTTCATATATCTATGTTACGTAAATATGTGAAAGACGAACCACATTATTGAATTAGAACCGAGACAAGATAGAGGAAGATTTAACGTATGAAGAGTTACCGTTAAAATCTTGGATAAAAGGATCATATTCTACGCTCCAAGGTTATACCTCAAGTCAAAGTTTTGTGGAGAAACCACGATGTGGAAGAAATGACCGGGAGTTAGAATCGAGATGAAATCAAGATATCCTTACCTCTTCGACATACCAGTGCGTGAATTTAATTTCGAGGAAGAAATTTCATAAGAAGGGAGGTTGTAAGACCTGACTTTTTGAATAAAGATTAAATTTTCTCGAAATATATTTTTGAATATTATGGTGTTGATTTGATATAATGTTATATTTGTGGGTAATATTTACAAATTTTGCAAAGTACGTGAAGTTGTTATATAATATTCGATTGGTGGGGAATATTCATTTTAACAGGAATATTAAATACAACGGCACAATCATTGGTGGACCCCACAACGGAATTATCATTCGGATTGAGAAAAGCGGCAAAAATACTTTATAAAAATAACGGCGGAAGTTTTACAGTTAAGCTGTTGAAACACACGGTGTTAAAGGTACGATGTCGCGTGGTTGTATAGTAGACACTGCAGTATTGATTATTGATGCTTATGTGAGAAGTCACCGGTTATACTCAATTATTGCTACGATGAATTCTTTGCATCATATCTCTCATATTATTGATTCAATTATTGTCACAAAGATCATTTGCATAATATTTTATATTATTAAATCAATAATTGAGATGACAAAGTTATTCATATTATTATTTGCAATATCGACAATGTCTAGAAGTTACATCGAGGAGAGGTTTGGTCACCTAATTGTGCGCTGATAAGGAGAAATCCTTATCGGAAAGCCCACTCTTTCCTGGGAACGACCTGGTTGTTAAATATTGTGAGTTATAATATTAATGATGAATAAGTTGTGTTGATTAAAAATGAATTTTGTTAGTTCCATTGTGTTGGGATTATTAGTGTTAGTGGAAATCTACATCTATTCCAATGATAATTGATGTCTAGGGGTTATATTGATAAATCAGGTAATTTATCGGATAAATGAGCAATTAATTGCTACTAATTCACATACTTATATAACTATTTGTTAACATGTGTGTACTATTGAATCACATTATTTACTATTAGGGGAGTGGGTGCAAGATTGATAATACTTGCATGACTAAGTTAAAAATGGAGGTACTATACTGTAATTCATATTTTTCACATGATTATACTATTGATTCACATTATTTACTATTAGGGGAGGTGGTGCAAGTTTGATAATACTTGCAGGACTAAATTAAAATTGAAAGAAAAGTTGGAGGTATTGTACTATAATTTTTTGAGCCCCAAAACGTGCAATTATCGAAACTATATTTTCCTATAAATAGAAGCTCATTCTTCCTACATTTCTCACCAATTCACAAAAGCTTTAGAGCGATTATTATAGAGAGAAATTATAGAGAGAAAGAAGAAGAAAAGTCTGCTACCTCACTATTCTAGTATCCAGTTTTTCCAAGGTAGGGAGTATTATTTCTTTCTTATCCATGAAGAGAACTTCTGTTATTCCATTATTTATTATTCTATTGGAATAACCTGTATACGCGGGCTACCCTATACTTGGTGAAATTCTTACATTATTCCATTCTTTATCATTCGTTAGAACATCGTATACGTGCATTTTTATGGGACTGGTTCCATTATTTATCATTTTGGAACATCACATCTGCATGCGTTCTCTGGCTGGACTGGTTTAAGTCTTTATTATTCATTGCTGAATATCCTATTCATGCATGCGTTTTTGTGGGACTGATTCCGTCTTTATTATTCTATTGGAATAACCTGCCTGTGCGATCTATCGCATGCATGGTGATTTCTTTGTTATTCCATTCTTTATTATACTCAGTTGATTAAAGTTTTGACTTCTATACTCCATAAAATTAGTGGAATATCCTTGATATTTCAAGGCTTCATCCAAAGATCTTTTCATTGAAATATTCTTACGAGCATTCTTGAATTTTACTCCACAAAGCGAAGATCGTGTTGACAATTTGGACGTTATTGATTCTGGATAAAATAATTCTTGAACTTGTTTTATTGAATTCTTATATCATTGTCATCATCCTCATGTTTATATTTTGTTGAAAGTCATCCGTGGCATGTAGTGCATAGATGGACTTGGTATGATTATAACGAGAGATTATTGATTGTAATCATAACCGTAATGTTACAAATGATGTGGTAAAAGTCCTCATTGGCCCGTGAGTGCATTGATGGATGATTGTTGGCATGATCATGACCATTGATGAATACACGAATGTCCTTGGCCCGTAGTGCATGGATAATTTGTGGTCATGATACTAAAGAATATCCTTGGTCGTAGTGCACGGGTGATTCGGTGATTTGAATTATTTATTAAGTTGAGTCCCAGCAATAAAAGTGATGAAAAACCTTTTAAATCATAAAAGATAGTAGCTTTTATTCTTTACTTGACTCTTTTAATGGATTGCTTGTTCCGCTGCAGTTAAACTTGATGTTGTTATATTTTATCAGTTTAACACTGTTGAAGGCTAATGATAATTTATTCTGCATTATCTTAGTCATAATATTTCTTCTTTGGGCTAGTTGAGCTCACCCTTTCTTTCACTATTCTCTTGTGAAATGAGAATGTAGGCTGGAGATTAGTCTGGGGAATGGAGTGATGGTGGGATGATAGTATTAGCTAGTAGTCCTCACTATTCTGTTAAATAGTGCGACAATAAATGTAATGAGGACTTATTTCGAGAGTGGATATTATGCAGAAGATGATTTGTATTTAAACTCATGACTCTCTTGTTGTATAATTAAGATTATATTTATATTTTGTACTATGTATTTGGCGACTCATAATAGGAGATGTATAACTATTTTGGGGGCGTCACATCGACAATTTGACTTAGAGCTGTCAGTTGGTAGATTTGAATTGGTTGCACCAACTCAACTGATTTTGGAAAGGTTTTCACAAAGACCCAATGGCTGGACACTATTTAACTGGTCTTGGAAATCGATATTCATTAGGTTTGGGGGCTTGATTAAGCGGAGGGAAGGTGTTATGCACCCCTTGTCTTCCGTGAAAACACGGTTACTGCAACTTTTCAATTATCTTTTTATCTGCATATGTGTGTGTGTGTGTGTTGGGTCTATGTGCAATTATCTGGAAATAGTGTTATGCCTCGTTTGTACCTATATACAAAGGGTTTAATTTATATATAAAAGTTCAATTTTAACAAGATATAGCAGTGAAGTTTTGGAAAATAGGTTTTCAAACTGTTATGCTCAATAGTAATTGAGGCATTTGATACTTCCATTTTATTATGTATTCTGTTTGATTGCTTTTATTTTTGAGATGTGAGCCATCTTCGAGAAAATAAGATACATAGTAGTGCCAAACTACTTGTGGGCATGAGAGTCATCTAAGGATATCCAGGCACCGTAAATAATTTACAAGCTGGATGCAACTGAAAAATGCCCATCATGGCAACCGAATCTATAAGGTAACCATCGTGCCAAATACACCTTGAAATTGGGTCAATAATGTGACGCCCCCAAAATTAGGTATACGTCACCCATCTTGGGTCGCCAGATTACATGGTACAAAAATTCAAATACAACTTAATAATACAACTGTTGTGTACAATACGACAAACCATAGCCTGTGAGTTTGAATAAAAATATTGTCTACTAGAGATTATACAAACTCAAAAGGAGTCCTCGTTACATTTATTATCACACTATTTCACAGAATAGTGAGGACTATTAATGCACCATCTAGGACCATCACTCTGTTCCCCGACTAGTCCCGGCTACGTTCTCATTTCCTGAAGAGAACAGTGAAAGAAAGGGTGAGCTCAACTAGTTCAATAAGAAATATTATGACTAAGATAATGCAGAATAAATTATCATTAGCCTTTAACAGTGTTAAACTGATAAAATATAACAAACATCAAGTTTAACTGCAGCGGAACAAGTAATCCATTAAAAGAGTCAAGTAGAGAATAAAATCTACTATCTTTTATGATTTAAAAGGTTTTTCATCACTTTTATCATTTGGGACTCGACTTTTAATAAATAATCCACATCATCGAATCACCCCTACACTACTACGAAGGATATTCTTAAGTATCACGACCAATTAATTATCCATGCACTACTCGACTAAAGATAATCATGTTTTCATCAACGGTCTCCCGATCATGCCATAAAATAATTCATCTTTGCACTACGACAAAAGAGAATCCATAGCCATAATCATACCAAAAAAGCGTCCATCAATGCAATACGGCCAATGAGGACTTTTTTCCACATCATTTATAACATTACGGTTATGATTATACCAAATAATCCCTAGTCATAATCATACCAAGTCCATCTATGCACCATGTGCCACGTAGATGACTTTCAACATAATATAAACATGAGGATGATGACAATGATATAAGAATTCAATAAAACAAGTTCAAGAATTAAGTTATCCAGAATCAATAACGCCCAAATTGTCAACATGATATCGCTTTGTGGAGTAAAATTCAAGAATACTCGTAAGAATATTTCCATGAAAAGATATGCGTGAAGCTTAAATATCAAGGATATTCCACTAATTTCATGGATTATAGAAGTCAAAACTTTAACCAAATTGAGTATAATAAAGAATGGAATAACAAAAGAAATCACGAGCATCGCGATAGATCGCAGACAAAAAAGTTATTCCAATGTAATAATAAATAACGGAATCAGTCGGTAAAAGCGCATGCAGTATGAGGATATTCCAGCCAGAATAATAAAGACGGAACGTGTCCGGCGTAGAAGCATACGAGATAGGATATTCAGCGAGAATAATAAAGGCGGAACCCAGTCCGGCGTAGAACGCTGCATGCATGGATGTTTCAACAAAATGATAAATATGGGAACCAGTCAAGCGTAAACACACGCATGGGATGTTCCAGCAGAATGATAAAGAATGGAATAACATAAGAATTTCACCAAGTATAGGCTAGCTCAGCGTACATGAGTTATTCCAAGCAGAATAATAAAGAATGGAATAATGTAAGAATTTCACCAAGTATAGGGTAGCTCACAGCGATATCAAAGTTATTCAATAGAATATTAAAGAATGGAATAACAGAAGTTTTCTTCATGGATAAGAAAGAAATAATACTCCGTACGAGTACAAAAAATAATATCCCCTACCTTAGAAGAAACTGGATACTGAAGTAGTGAAGTAGCAGAAAACTTTTCTTCTTTCTCTCTAAAATTTCTCTCTATAATAATCACTCTAAAGCTTTTGTGAATTGGTGAGAAATAAAGGAAGAATGAGCTTCTATTTATAGGAAAATATAGTTTCGATAATTGCACATTTTGGGGCTCAAAAAATTACAGTACAATACCTCCAATTTTTCTTTGATTTTTAATTTAGTCTTGCAAGTATTATCAAACTTGCACCAACTCCCCTAATAGTAAAAAATGTGAATCAATAGTAAATCATGTGACTCAATAGTTCTAATCATGTGATAAAAACAATTATAGTATAGTACCTCCATCTATACATCCATTTTTAACTTAGTCATTGCAAGTATTATCAATCTTTTACGAACTCCCTAATAGTACATGAATGTGATTCAATAGTACCCACATGTGAACAAATAGTTATATAAGCATGTGAATTAGTAGTAATTAAGTGATCATTTATCCGATAAATTACCCGATTTATCAATATAACCCCCAAACATCAATTATCATCGAAATAAATGTCGATTTTCACTAACACAAATAATTTCAACACAATGAAACCATTTTTATCAAAAATATAAAATGTGAAATTTCGAAGTTTGACTTTTCCCAAAAAAGTCAACTGTTGACTTTTTGACCAAATAGTGAATTCCGGAAAATTTTGTGTTTATAGACTATTTTTATTAATTTCATCGTTCCGGACTCAAATATCACGTCCGCGTCTCCAAATTCAACTCCGAACACAACTTCGATGTCAATAACATTCATCATTAATATTATAACTCACAATATTTAACAACCAAGTCGTTGTGTGAGAAGAGGGCTTTAGATAAAGGATTTCTCCTTATTGGCTCGCAATTAGGTGACCAAACCTCTCCTTGTGTAACTTTCTAGACATTTTCAATATTGCAAATAATAATATGAATAACTTTGTCGTCTCAATTATTGATTTAATAAAATAAATATTATGCAGATGATACTATGACAATAATCGAATCAATAATATGAGAGATATGATGCAACAATTCTTTGTAGTAATAATTGAGTATAACTGAGTGACTTCTCAAGTAAGCATTAATAATCAATACTGTAGTGCTACTTACGCAACCATGCGTATTCATTTGTACTTTCTTTATCGGGTAGTTCAACAAAGATAATAGCAGTAAAACCTCCATAGTTATTTTCATAAAACTATTTTTGTCGTTTTCTCAATCAAGCCAATAATTTAGTTTGTAGGGTCCACTGATGATTATCTAAGTCATCACGGATATTCCACGACAAAAAGAATATTCCCCGTGAATAGTAACTCGTGAATAGTAACTCGTGAATAGTAATTCATGAATAATAACTCGTGAATAGTAACTCGTAAATAGTAATTCATGAATAGTAACTCGTGAATAGTAGCTCGTGAATAGTAACCAGGTATTTTATGACAACTTGTCTACTTTGAAAAAAATTTCACATATCACCCTTAACTTTAACCTTTTATCAATTTAACCATTTACCAAAATAGAAAAATTGAATACTTTCATTTCATTAAATTTGGGGTCTCACAATCACCCCTCCTTATGAAATTTCGCCCTCAAAATTTACGTACGTACCTGATATGCCGAACAGGTGAGGATACCTTGACTTCACTTCAAATTCTAACCCTTGAGGTATAACCTTTGAGTATCGAATATAATCCTTTTTATCCAAGATTTTAACACGTATCTCCTCATACGTTAAATCATCCGCTATCTTGTCCGGTTCTAAATTAATAATGTGGTTCGGGTCGTCCACATATTTACGTAACATCGATACGTTAAAAACGTATGAACACGCGACATACTTGGTGGTAAAACGAGTCTTTAATCCACAGTTCCTACTTGATCGAGGATTTCAAATGGGCCAATTAAATCGAGGGTTGAGATTTCCTCTCTTCATCGATTCTTGCTTCTAGAATAACGCCCTCTTGAACCTTCTTCATTCATCAGCTCTGAGTATGTAGCTTGAGCGGCTTTAACTTTATCGATTAAAGTTGACTCTAATCATATATTCGTTATCTTCACGTGGGTTCCTAGATTCTTTAAATCTATCTTCATCATTTGTAAGTCGTACGAAATGGGTCTTTGTGTTGACAACATCGCACTTGTAAACGCATACGATCTTCTACTCAACGCGTCAGCTACCACGTTCGCTTTTCCACGATGGTATTGAATGGTACGATCGTAATCTTCAATGATTTTCGGTAGCGTCTTCTGGCGCATATTACGTTCATTTTAAGTAAAGAAATATTTGAGGGTTTTAGAAATGGGTTTGGTACTGGGGTCAATACAAAATTCGATTTCACGTTCTAGGGTAGGCTAAGAAATCTTCAAGAATACGTCAGAAATTTATTAACAATAGAAATATCATTCAAAACTGCGACTCTCATCCAAGACTTGGTTAGTACGTCACATTGATACCTATCAACTTGACATCGTCATTCACAACGTCCCCTACGGAAAGTTCGGCTTCGGTGCATTCCACACAAGGAAGTCACCAGTGAGCGGCTCGGGGCTCTTTACTTATGGCTTGATATGACAATGATTGACCTTAGTGGTTTGGTTGCTTGAATTCGCATAACAGGTTAGTTAGGAGTATGAAAGCTAACAACCTTACGAAAAGCATGATGAGTAGTTAACCAATCGTTTCCGAAAATCGCATCAAAGGCAAGTATTTTCAAAGAGATAAGATTGACAGGTAACGCGAAAGTGTCAATTTGAATTAAACAAGATTTATAAATAGTGGATGTAACGAAGGTTTCTAATATCGAAGTTTCAACCGATAAGTCAAAGTCTAACTTCTCCGGGGTTAAATTTAAGCGTTGGCCTAAGCAAGAGAGATAAAAGAATGGGTAGAACCGGTATCTAATAAGGTATAAACTTCGTAAGAATTTTATAATTAACTAACCCGTGCTAACTTCGTTCGGGTTACTCGCTTTTTGAGAATCACGAAAAATACTCTTCCTGAAACCACATACTTTGTTTTGTTCGTATCCGCCTTTGGTGCCACCGTCCCAGCTGGACTTGACTTTGGTGCACTACAAAATCGAGTTAAATGACCTTCTCTTCTTGAAATTTCCACTTCTATTATCTTGGCCATGATTACCACCGAAGTGGTTACCATTCTTGGCATGATAATTTCCCCCACGATGGTTGTTATTGTTCCGATGGTCGTTGCCACCGATACGATTATTATCGTGTTGTTGGTTGTTACCTTTTGCTTGAGCAAAATCAATGCTCTCATGTGCTTCATTGCGTATCTCAGCATTTTCAGATGCCATTCTCAAACACTGTCACAAAACAAGGGTTAATTGACATATCACATATTATCCCTATACTCTGACCGACCAATTAAATACCAAATAAACTTAGGTAGGTCATACTAGCGAAGAAATTCCACGTCTCTCCCCTCCTAGTTCTTGTCTCACATCTTAGCCAGGGATCATATCCCTAAGCTTTGATACCAATTGTGACGCCCCCAAAATTAGGTATACATCACCTATCTTGGGTCGCCACTTACATGGTACAAAAATTCAAATACAACTTAATAATACAACTGTTGTGTATAATACGACAAAACATAGCCTGTGAGTTTGAATAAAAATATTGTCTACTAGAGATTATACAAAATCAAAAGGAGTCCTCGTTACATTTATTATCACACTATTTCACAGAATATTGAGGACTACTAATGCACCATCTAGGACCATCACTCTGTTCCCCGACTAGTCCCGGCTACGTTCTCATTTCCTGAAGAGAACAGTGAAAGAAAGGGTGAGCTCAACTAGCTCAGTAAGAAATATTATGACTAAGATAATGCGAGAATAAATTATCATTATCCTTCAACAAAGATGTTAAAGCGATAAAATATAACAAACATCAAGTTTAGCTACTTGTTGGAACAAGCAATCCATTAAAAGAGTCAAGTAGAGAATAAAATCTACTATCTTTTATGATTTAAAAGGTTTTTCATCACTTTTATCGCTGGGACTCAGCTTAATAAATAATCCACATCATCGAATCACCCTTGCACTATGGTGAAGGATATTCTTTAGTATCACAACCATGAATTATCCATGCACTACGGCTAAAGATAATCATGTTTTCATCAACGGTCCTGATCATGCCATAAAACAATTCATCTTTGCACTACGACCAAAGAGAATCCATAGCCATAATCATACCAAAAACTGTCCATCAATGCACTACGAGCCAATGAGGACTTTTTCCACATCATTTGTAACATTACGGTTATGATTAAACCGAATAATCCCTGGTTATAATTATACCAAGTCCATCTATGCACTACAGGCCACATATGACTTTCAACATAATATAAACATGAGGATGATGACAATGATATAAGAATTCAATAAAACAAGTTCAAGAATTAAGTTATCCAGGAATCAATAACATCCAAATTGTCAACATGATACTGCTTTGTGGAATAAAATTCAAAAATACTCAGAAGAATATTTCCATGAAAGATCTTTGGATGAAGCTTAAATATTAAGGATATTCCACTAATTTCATGGATTATAGAAGTCAAAACTTTAACCATTTGAGTATAATAAAGAATGGAATAACAAAAAAAAAATCACGTGCATGCGATAAGCCGCACAGGCGGAGTTATTCAGCGAATAATAAATAATGGAATCGGGTCCAACGTAAAAGCGTCACTGAGATAGGATATTCCAGCGAGAATAATAAAAGCGGAACCGAGTTCGACGTAGAACGCCTTGAGCGAGGATATTCCAATGAGAATAATAAAGGCGGAACTGTGCGTAGAAACTTATGATGCAGGATGTTCCAACAGAATGATAAATAATGGAACTAGGTCCGGCGTAAACACACAGACATGATGTTCCAACAGAATGATAAAGAATGGAATAACATAAGAATTTCACCAAGTATAGGGTAGCTCGCGTATACAGGTTATTCCAACAGAATAATAAAGAATGGAATAACAGAAGAATTTCACCAAGTATAGGGTAGCCCGCGTATACAGGTTATTCCAACAGAATAATAAAGAATGGAATAACAGAAGTTCTCTTCATGGATAAGAAAGAAATAATACTCCCTACGAGTACAGCAAATAATATCCCCTACCTTCGAAGAATCTGGATAATGAAGTAGTGAAGTAGCAGAATACTTTTCTTCTTTCTCTCTAAAATTTCTCTCTATAATAATCACTCTAAAGCTTTTGTGAATTGGTGAGAAATGAAGGAAGAATGAGCTTCTATTTATAGGAAAATATAGTTTCGATAATTGCACATTTTGGGGCTCGAAAAATTACAGTACAATACCTCCAATTTTTCTTTCATTTTTAATTTAGTCCTGCAAGTATTATCAAACTTGCACCAACTCCCCTAATAGTAAAAAATGTGAATCAATAGTAAATCATGTGACTCAATAGTTCTAATCATGTGATAAAAACAATTACAGTATAGTACCTCCATCTATACCTCCATTTTTAACTTAGTCATGCAAGTATTATCAATCATGCACCAACTCCCCTAATAGTACATGAATTTGATTCAATAGTACCCACATGTGAACAAATAGTTATATAAGCATGTGATTAGTAGTAATTAAGTGCTCATTTATCCGATAAATTACACGATTTATCAATATAACCCCCAAACATCAATTATCATCGAAATAAATGTCGATTTTCACTAACACAAATAATTCCAACACAATGAAACCATTTTTATCAAAAATATAAATTTTGAAGTTTGACTTTTCCCAAAAAAGTCAACTGTTGACTTTTTGACCAAATAGTGAATTCCGGAAAATTTTGTGTTTATAGACTATTTTTACTAATTTCATCGTTCCGGACTCAAATATCACGTTCGCGTCTCCAAATTCAACTACGAACACAACTTCAATGTCAATAACATTCATCATTAATATTATAACTCACAATATTTAACAACGTGTCGTTCCCGGAAAGGGGATTTAGATAAGGATTTCTCCTTATTGGCT
The DNA here is from genome assembly GCA_020205615.1 of Panax quinquefolius. Lineage (NCBI taxonomy): Eukaryota > Viridiplantae > Streptophyta > Magnoliopsida > Apiales > Araliaceae > Panax > Panax quinquefolius. Next base: position 36,921,336 of record CM035160.1, read on the forward strand.
CGCATGATTAGGTTACCAAACCTCTCCTCGTGAACTTTCAGACATTGTCAATATTGCAAATAATAATATGAATAACTTTGTCGTCTCAATTATTGATTTAATAAAATAAATATTATACGAGATGATCTTTGTGATAATAATCGAATCAATAATATGAGAGATATGATGCAACAATTCTTGTAGTAATAATTGAGTATAAGCGAGTGACTTCTCACGTAAGCATTAATAATTAATATGTGTGTTCTACTATGCAACCATGCATATTCTTTGTACTTTTACTAAGGGTAGTTCAACGAAGATTAACGGTAAAACCTCCGTAGTTATTTTCATAAAACTATTTTTGTCGTTTTCTCAATCCAACAATAATTAGTTAATGGGGTCCACCAATGATTATGCAAATCGTCACGGATATTCTCCGACAAAAAGAATATTCCCCGTGAATAGTAACTCGTGAATAGTAACTCATAAATAGTAACACATGAATAGTAACTCATGAATAGTAACTCGTGAATAGTAACTCGTAAATAGTAATTCATGAATAGTAACTCGTGAATAGTAACCAGGTATTTTATGACAACTTGTCTACTTTGAAAAAAATTTCACATATCACCCTTAACTTTAACCTTTTATCAATTTAACCATTTACCAAAATAGAAAAATTGAATACTTTTATTTCATAAAATTCGGGGTCTCACAAATAAGGTAACCATGTCATTCCTTTGGCTTGGGGTAAGGTCCATGCCAATCTGGATTTGTTTGGGGTTTTTTGATGTTCCGAGGTTGATGGAGGTGGTTTGATCAAGGTTTGGTTTGGATTTATCTTCGACCCATTCTTTGATTTTCTCAGGCACCTCATAGTCCTCTTGTTCAATCTCCATCAAGTCGGAGTCCAACTTTACATCAAAGTTGCAGTCATTGGAAAGAATTGACATTCCATCAGCAAGTTTAGACAAATCTAACTCTGGAGTCCTGAAACAAAATGTTTTCACTTAATATATGAAACTATTTGACCATACAAAGTATTAGCATGGCATGACAAAATCAACTGCTAATACTATGCAACAAATATAAGCAGTTAATGCTATCTACAGGGCAGAGGGATTTTCTGCCCCTTTTACCCTTTTCGGCGAATACAAGGAGTCTGCTCCAATTGCCCAGGGTTAAGTCCTGATGGATAACTGTGATGAAGGGGCACTTATCATCCTCCTTCTCTTAGATTATGACCATGACGATTGAGTAGTCATCATCTGGGATATCATCGTTCATACCCTCTGTATGTATCAGAACGTACATCTTTGATAACCGTCTTTTTATGTCTTATTTGCGTCTTTGATTCCTTTCCTTAATGTCTGGGTCTGGAATTAGGAATTCTTTCCCACGAGCCGGTATGAGCTTAGGAAATAGCATACCCACCACGAAGACAGGAATTTTCCTTAGGGGTCGTACAGAATCTGCATCTGTAGGTTTAAGTAATAAAATTATATATAAAGGAACCGGTGTGTGCTTGTGCGGGTTCCTGTGATTTGACCTAGAGGAATAGCCTAATCCGGCCTTCCCTGTTTGACTGGGAATTTGAATTGGGCTTTTGATTCCTTACTAATTCTTTCCTAACCCTTTTCTTGGTTGGAAACCCAAGAATATCATCTCTTGACTTGGCCGACATTATCTCGGCGGAAACTCTTGGTTTCAAAGCTGAAGCCCCAATAGGTTGATAGCGAGTGTTGCTCACCTCAAGGGCGTGGAAGCTGACAGGCTCAACTCTTTAATTGAAACTGATTAAAGGCATATCACTTTGGACAGGATACTCTGGTTCAAAATTGACAGTGGCCAGATTACTGTTGATGATATACTCGAGATGTTGATGAAGAATGGATGGGATGGCTCCCACCATATAGATCCAAGATCTTCCCAACAGTAAATTATATCCTGTAGTGAATTTTAGCACTTGAAAGGATATGTAGAAGGTATGTGGACCGATTTCCACTAGCAATTCAACCTCTCCTACATCATTTCGTTGAGACCCATCGAAGGTTTTGATGACTATGCAGCTACTTTGGATCCAGTTGGGATTGATCTTCATTTTTTCCAATGTGGCATAGGGGTAGATGTTCAGGGATGAACCTCCATCCATTAGCACACCTCCGACCACATATCCGGAAGACATCACTTCTATGTGCAGTGGCTTCCAATGACCCGTATCTTCTGGAGGTATGTCATCATCAGTGAAACATATCACATTGCTGTTGAAAATGTGATCTACTAGATGATGAAACTTTTTAACATCCACCGTCTTTGGCAGGTGGGCTTCTTCCAATATCTTTATTAAGACCTTCTGATGATCTTCAGAAGAGAATACCAAGTCTAAAATAGATATCTGTTGAGGTGCTTCTTTCAAGCTTCGCACCACTTTGGCTTCATTATGTCCCATCTTGCGGAGGAATTCTTCGACTTTCTCCTTGAACACTTTCCCCTTAGATCTGATGACTGGCTTCATCACTCGTTTAGGGAGATATAGCGGGTTTTCTTTGGATACCGCAGTAGTTGTATTTGATATTAATCCTTCAACATCCCCATAGTTCCATGAGACTTTCTTCAGGCTAGTGATAGGATATTTTGGCCTGAATGGCAATACTAGTGTTTCCAGTGCAACCACCTTCAAAGGGTTTTCGACTCCTTTGAGCTTGATTGTTAGAATTATAAGGGGTGTTGCAGCCAGGTCTCTGTAAGACCCCATCTTTTATAAATAAAGATGAATTTTTCTATAAATATTATTTTTGAATATTATGGAATAAATTTGATATAATGTTATAGTTGTGGGTAATATTTATAAATTTTGCAAAGTATGCAAGTTGTTATAAAATATTCGTTTGGTGGGGAATATTCTTTTTGTTAGGGAATATTAAATACAATGGCTCAATCATTGGTGGACCCCTACAATGAAATTATTGTCGGATTGAAAGCGACAAAAATATTTTATAAAAATAACGGCGGAGGTATTCTGATTAAAGCTGTTGAACTACCCGGTGGTAAAAAATGCGATGTCTGGCGTAGTTTGCGTAGTAGCACTGCGGTATTGATTATTGATGCTTACGTGAGAAGTCACTCCATTTATGCTCAATTATTACTCTGATAATTCTTTGCATCATATCTCTTATATTATTGATTCAATTATTGTCACGGTATCATACGTATAATATGTTATAGTATTAAATCAATAATTGAGGCGACAAGTTATAAATGATTAATAATTGTTGAAAGATTAAATATGTGTTGATGAAAAAAAAAAATGATTTGTGGTAAGTTTGATTATTTTATGGGGGCTCATATGTCATCATCTAAGAGTCTCTTCATCGATAGTAATTACCTTCGTCGATAGTAATTACCCTTGTGAATAGTATTTACCTTCGTCGATCGATAGTAATTACTTCGTCGATAGTAATTATCGATAGTAATTACCCTTGTGAATAGTAATTACCTTAAATCGATAGTAATTACCCTTGTGAATAGTATTTAATATCGATAGTAATTACCCGTCGATAGTAATAGTAATTACCTTCGTCGATAGTAATTACCCTTGTGAATAAGTAATTACCAACCGTCGATAGTAATTACCCTTGTGAATAGTATTTACAACCGTCGATAGTATTTACCTTCGTTAATAGTAATTACCTTTACAGACGTCGAACCACTTGTCGTTTCACATTACGATGCGTCGAACCACTTGTCGTTTCACATTACGAGCATCAAACCGATTCGTCGAGCCACTTGCCTTTTCACACGGAAGGTGCTAAGCTAGAAATCTTCTATAAATAGAGGCCTAGGGCTTCATTATTTTCACGAATTCATTGAGCTATATAGAGAGAAAATATAGAGAATAAGAGAAAGAAGAAAGAGTATTTTATTCTTACCTTCTGCTGCGATATTCAATCTTCTACCAAATGTAAGGGGTGTTATTCTTTCTTATTCATGAAGAAGCATTGTTATTCCATTGCTTATTATTACATTGGAATAACTTTGTATATCGTGGTTTACCTATACTTGGTGACATTCTTCTATGATTACATTTGGAACATCACATACATGTGTTTTACAGGACTGGTTAAAATCTTTTTATTATTACATTGGAACATCACATGCATGTGTTTTTACAGGACTGGTTAAAATCTTTATTATTACTGTTGGAACATCACATGCATGTGTTTTACAGGACTGGTTAAAATCTTTATTATTACTGTTGGAATATCCTATCATGTGTTTACACCGGATGCTGGTTCCATCTTTATTATTACATTGGAACATCACATGGGTGTGAATTTCACGACACTGGTTCCGTTATTTATTATTACATTGGAATAACACATGCATGCGATCTATCGCATGCGTGGTGATTTCTTTTGTTATTCCATTCTTTATTATACCCGGTTGGTTAAAACTTTGACTTCTATACTCCATGAAATTAGTGGAATATCCTTGATATTTGCGTTTCATCGATATCTTTTCATGAAAATATTCTTACGATCATTCTTGAATTTTACTCTACAAAAGCGATATCATATTGATAATTTGGGCGTTAATAATTCTGGATAAAATAATTCTTGAACTTGTTTTATTGAATTCTTATATCATTGTCATCATCCTCATGTTTATATATTTTTTAAAAGTCATACGTGGCTATAGTGCATAGATGGACTTGGTATGATTATGACCGAGAGACTACCGATTGTAATCATGGTAGTAATGTTACAAATGATGTGGTAAAAATCCTCGATTGGTAGTAGTGCATTGATGGGACGATTGTTGGCATGATCATGACCATTAATGAATACCACAAAATATTCTTGGCACGTAGTGCATGAATAATTGTGGTCGTGATCTTAAAGAATATCCTTGGTAGTAGTGCGGGGTGATTCGATGATGTGAAATATTTATTAAAAGTGAGTCTCATATATATGATGATGAAAAACCTTTTAAAACCTAAAAGATAGTAGACTTTATTTTCTACTTGACTCTTTTAATGGATTGCATATTCAGCTTATGATTAAAGCTGGTTGTCTATTATTGTATTTTATCGGTTTAACATTGTTGAAGACTATTGATAATTTATTACGCATTATCTTAGTCGTAATATTTCTTCTTGGGCTAGTTGAGCTCACCCTTTCTTTCCTTTGTTCTCTTCTTGAAATGAGAATATAGTTGGGGACGAGTCGGGGAAGCAGTGATGGTCACGAAGATAGCATTAGTAGTCCTCACTATTACGTGAAATAGTGTGATAATAATTGTAATGAGGACTCTTTTTTGAGTTTGTATAATATCTAGTAGGCGATATTTGTATTTAAACTCACGGTTTATGTCGTATTGTATACAGCAGATTATGTTAGTAAGTTGTATTTAAATTACATACCATGTAAGTGGCGACCCAAGATGGGTGATGTATACCTAATTTTGGGGGCGTCACGGTTAATATCGAGCTTGAGGATATGATCCTGGCTAAGATGTGAGAATAGTACTAGGAGGGAGGCGGGGAATACCTTATTTAGTATGACCTACCTAAGTTTATGTGCTTTATTTTATTGGTTGGTGGGAAGATAGGGATAATTTGTTACATGTATCGATTAACCTTTTGTTTTGTGGCGATGTCTGAAAATGACATCGAGAATGTTGAGAATATGATGGGCCTTGAGCGATTGTTGATTCACCACATATCGATAATCGAGGATAATGTGCATCGAGAAGGCGACAATCCTCATGCAAACAACAACAACTTGACCAAATGATGAATAATCAAATGTTGAGGCTTTATGCAATTTATGCAACAGCAAAGGCGAGAGCGACTCTGTCCAAAAGCGTGGGGTGGAAACACGGAAAACTCTCGGCGGTCACCGCTAAACAATTCAAGGATTTGGGACCACCGGAGTTTAAGGGAAGCAAAACCACTTGGCGGAAGCATGGATAAAGCAGATTACCAAGATATTTGATGTCTTGGGATGCTCAGAGGAGCAAAAGGTTCCTTCCGCCTTTATGTTCTTGCGAGAGGCGGATTCTTGGTGGGAATCGGTAAAAGCGTACTAAACTTCTTTGTCTTGAAGATATCTTGGGAGAAGTTCGGGGAGTACATTCGACGACAAACTTTCACTGAAAGTATTCGCCACACATGAAGGAGGTGGAATTTATCAAGTTGGAACAAAACAATATGGCCAGAGTGTCATGATACGAGGCAAAATTTGCGGAGTTATCACGGGTTCGTCCCACTTGGTGGATAATGAAGAGAGAATGGCGCGAATGTTTTAAGAGGTTTGAAGCGGGAGAATCGTCGACATCTTATTTCTCATAAAGCGTGTTTGTATTAGGATGTTGTAAATAGGGCTCGATTAGTGGAGCGCGATAATGAGTCAACCTGACTAAAAAAGAAGCGGTAAGCAAAATTATAATACCGGTGAGAGTAGTCATCGAGCGGTGACAACAAGCGTGGAGGAATCAGCGGGCGGATATGGTAACCGCCGATGGTAATCGAGGCCAAAACAATAAGAATGGACATTTCAAGAAAGCGGAGATTCAACAATGGTGGAAAGGCGTCGGCACTGGCACCCATTGTTAAGGAAGGAGAAAGACCACCTATCATATGCTTCAAATGCGGAGGAGAGGACACATCGATCAAGCTGCGTAAATGCCGTCAAAGCGTGTTATAATTGTGGAAGAAGGTCACTTAGCTCGATTTTGTCGTTCACAGAAGACAAAATTGACTAGGATGGAGGCACCAAAGGCCGTCCCGAGAAAATTCAAAAAAAGCAAGTAGTCTGAGGAGGCGTTTGTTGTGACCTCCCAAAGAGCAAGAATCCGAATGAGGTCATCACGGGTAAGCTTATCATAAACTCTAATGAAGTACATACTTTATTTGATCTGGGGTTCTACCCATTCTTTTATTTCTCCTACTTAGCGCTCATCGATTAAATTTGACTCAGGAGAAATTAGACTTTGACTTATCTGTGGAAACTCAGTTGGGAGAAACCTTCATTACATCCCTTTGTTTATAAGTCTTGTTTGGTTCAAATCGGTACCCTCACATTACTGTCGATCTTATTTCATTAAAATACTTGCATTTGGCGTGATTCTAAAGGATTGATTGGTTAACTACTTATCATGCAAAAATTGATTGTTTTCGTAAGGTTGTTAGCTTTCATATTCCTAATCAACCTATTATGCGAATTCAAACGACCAAACCATTAAAATCAATCACGGTCATCTCAAGCCATAAAAGCTATTCGTTTATTGAAAAGCGGATGTCAAGCTTTCTTAGCTCATATCGCTGATTTAAATAAAAATCGTCGGTTTTAAGCGATATTCTATTGTTAATAAATTTCTGACGTATTTCAGAAGAACTTCTGGCATACCCCCAGGCGTGAAATTGAATTTTGTATCGACCTTGAACGGTACAAAACCTATTTCAAAGCCCCATATCGAATGGCTCTATTGAACTTCGAGGAGTTAAAGACCCAGCTGCGAGGAATTGTTAGACATTGGCTTTATTTCGTCCTAGTACTTCTCCTTGGGGTGCTCTGTTCTATTCGTGAAGAAGAAAGATGGGAGTATGCGACTTTGTATTGATTATCGGGAGTTGAATCACGTCACCATCAAAAATAGGTATCCATTGCCGCGTATTGATGACTGTTTGACCCGATTGCAAGGAGCAAATTCTTTTCAAAGATTGATCTTCGTTAGGATATCACCAATTGAAGATTAGAGCTGGCGACATTCAAAGGCGGCTTTCGAGAACTCGATGCGGGCATTATGAATTCCTAGTCATGTATCCTTTGGATTGACTAATGCTCTCTTTGCCTTCATGGATATGATGAGCCGAGTATTCAAGGAATATTTAGATCACTTTGTGGTCGTCTTTATTGATGACATCCTTATTTATTCCAAAAGCCGTGAAGATCATGAAAGCAACACTTGAGGCGACACTCCAAAAGCCGTGAATATAAGCTTTATGCCAAGTTGAAGAAATGCGAGTTACGGCTAGAAGAAGTAGCATTCCTTGGGCACGTGGTATCAAGTCATGGAATATCTATTGACCCGGCAAAGATTGAAGCTATTCAAAGGTGGGAACAACCTAAATCGATGGCCGAAATCGTAGCTTTCTCGGTTTAGTGGTTATTATCGGAGATTCGTGGAAGGATTTTCTCGAATCGCTATTCCATTGACTCGGTGACTCGGAAGATACAAAGTTCGGTTGGGGCGAAGAATGTGAGAAGAGTTTTCAAGAACTCAAGAGGAGACTTATTTTCAAGAGACTGTTACGACAATACCATCGGCTCGGAGGATTTGTCATCTCTGATGATTCTTGAGCAAAGGGTTGGGATGTGTTCTCATGCAACATGGAAAAGTAATAGCTTTATGCCTCGCGACAACTCAAAGAATATGAGAGGAATTATCCTACTACTCATGATCTAGAGTTAGCAATTTATTGTCTTTGCACTTAAAATTTGGAGGCATTACTTGTATGGGGAGAAAGTGGAGATCTTTACGGATCATAAAAGCCTCAAATATTTCTTCACTCAAAAGGAACTCAACATGCGACAACGACGTTGGCTAGAAGCATTGAAAGATTATGATCATACCATCAATACCATCACGGAAAAGCGAGCGTGGTAGGCGGCGCATTGAGTAGAAAATCATATGCAAATCTGAGTGCGATGTTGTCAATGAATGGCCCATTTTGTGTGACTTGCAAAGGATGGAGATAGAGTTAAAGACTCTCGAGGGGACGCGTGTGATGATAAGCGAGTATCTGAGTAGAACCGACTTTAATCGATAAAGTTAAAGCTGCTCAAGCTCTACGGACTGGGAGGCGATGCGTATGAGGAAAAAAGTGCAAGAAGGTGCTATCTTAGGAAGCAAGAATCGATGAAGAAGGAATAATTGAGTCAACTCGGACTTTGTGTTCTAACGACCACGATTTAAAGTATAATATATCATGATGGGCGCACAACACACCATTTGCAATCCATCACAGGAGTACCAAAATGTATCATGATATTAAATCATACATTTTGGTGGAGCAATATGAAGAGAGAGATAGCGTTGTTTATCTCAAGGTGTCTAACTTGTCAGCGAGTTAAGCGGAGCATCAAGTACCAAAAGGTCCATTGCAACCACTTGAAATTCCGAATGGAAGTGGGAGCACATTACCATGGATTTAATTCACGGTCTTCCTAAAGTTTTTCAAGGCATTGATGCGATTTGGGTCATTGTTGATAGATTGACCAAGTCCGCTCATTTCTTACCGATCACGAGAAACTTATACACTTGAACGTCTTGCTCGTATGTACATAAGCGAGATTGTAAGGCGCATGGTATCTTGCGGTATCCATAGTTTCGATCGAGACCCAAGATTCACTTCACGATTTTGGGTTAGTTGCAAAAAGCTATGGGCACAGACTTACGATTTAGCTTCGGCATATCATCCTCGAGACAGACGGACGATCGGAGAGGACTATTCAAACTCTTGAAGATCTATTAAGACTACTGTGTCCTTGATTTCAAAGGGAGTTGGGACAAGTTCTTACCATTGGTGGAGTTTTCCTACAACAACAACGAGTTATCAAGCAAGTATTGGCATGGCTCCATTCGAGCGTTGTATGGAAGAAAGTGTCGTTCTCGAGATATCTTTGGGATGAGGTGGGTGAAGCAACGTTGTTGGGGCCGGGAGTTGATGCGTATGACTACGGAAAAGATTCAAACGATCCAAACAACGTATAAAAACCTCACAAAATCGACAAAAAAGTTATCTTTGATCTTCATCGAAAGGGCGTGGAATTCGATATAGGAGATCGTGTGTTGTTAAGAGTTGCTCCATGGAAAGGAGTTACAAGATTTGGAAAGAGAGGAAAACTTAATCCTCGATTCATCGGTCCATTTTAATCCTCGATCGAGTAGGGCGTGGCCTATAGACTCGCTTTTCGCCAAATATGTCTCGTGTTCATAACGTTTTTCACATATCTATGTTACGTAAATATGTGAAAGACCCGAACCATATTATTGAGTTAGAACCAGGACGAAATAGCGGAAGATTTGGCGTATGAAGAGGTTCTATTCAAATTTTGGATAAGAAGGAACATATTCTACGCTCCAAGGTTATACCTCAAGTCAAAGTTTTGTGGAGGAACCACGATGTTGAGGAAATGACTTGGGAGTTAGAATCGAAATGAAATCAAGGTATCCTTACCTCTTGACATACAGAGTCGTACCACCCTAATTTGAGGGCAAAATTTCATAAGAAGGGAGGTTGTAAGACCCCATCTTTTATAAATAAAGATGAATTTTTCTATAAATATTATTTTTGAATATTATGGAATAAATTTGATATAATGTTATAGTTGTGGGTAATATTTATAAATTTTGCAAAGTATGCAAGTTGTTATAAAATATTCGTTTGGTGGGGAATATTCTTTTTGTTAGGGAATATTAAATACAATGGCTCAATCATTGGTGGACCCCTAATGAGAAATTATTGTCGGATTGAGAAAGCGACAAAAATATTTTATAAAAATAACGGCGGAGGTATTTACCGTTAAAAGCTGTTGAACTACCGTTGGTGGTAAAAAATGCGATGTCTGGCGTAGTTGCATAGTAAAGACACGGTATTGATTATTGATGCTTACGTGAGAAGTCACTCATTTATGCTCAATTATTACTACGATAATTCTTTGCATCATATCTCTTATATTATTGATTCAATTATTGTCACAAAGTATCATACGTATAATATGTTATAGTATTAAATCAATAATTGAGGCGACAAGTTATAAATGATTAATAATTGTTGAAAGATTAAATATGTGTTGATGAAAAAAAAAATGATTTGTGGTAAGTTTGATTATTTTATGGGGGCTCATATGTCATCATCTAAGAGTCTCTTCGTTAATAGTAATTACCTTCGTCAATAGTAATTACCCTTGTGAATAGTATTTACCTTAAATCGATAGTAATTACCTTCGTCGATAGTAATTACCCTTGTGAATAGTATTTACCTTCGTCGATAGTAATTACCCTTGTGAATAGTAATTACCTTCGTCGATAGTAATTACCCTTGTGAATAGTATATACCTTCGTCGATAGTATTTACCTTCGTTAATAGTAATTACCTTTACCAGACGTCGAACCACTTGTCGTTTCACATTACTGAGCGCCGAACCACTTGTCGTTTCACATTACAGCGTCAAACCGATTCGTCGAGCCACTTGCCTTTTCACACTGGCGGTGCTAAGCTAGAAATCTTCTATAAATAGAGGCCTAGGGCTTCATTATTTTCACGAATTCATTCAAGCTATAGAGAGAAAATATATAGAGAATAAAGAGAAAGAAGAAGAGTATTTTGTTACTACCTTCTTTGCGATATTCAATCTTCTACCAAATGTAAGGGGTGTTATTCTTTCTTATTCATGAAGAGAGGCTGTTGTTATTCCATTGCTTATTATTACATTGGAATAACTTTTATATCAGTGGTTTACCTATACTTGGTGACATTCTTCTATGATTACATTGGAACATCACATGCATGTGTTTTACACAGGACTGGTTAAAATCTTTATTATTCTGTTGGAATATCACATGTCGTGTGTTTTACAGGATGACTGGTTCCATCTTTATTATTGTGTTGGAATATCCTATCTGTGTTTTACATTTGGATGCAGTTCCATCTTTATTATTCTTTGAACATCACGCCGGTGTGAATTTTGGTTCCGTTATTTATTATTACTGGAATAATAACTTGTATGCATCTGCGATCTCATCGCATGCATGGTGATTTCTTTTGTTATTCCATTCTTTATTATACCCGGTTAGTTAAAACTTTGACTTCTATACTCCATGAAATTAGTGGAATATTCTTGATATTTTGCGTTTCATCGATATCTTTTCATGAAAATATTCTTACGATCATTCTTGAATTTTACTCTACAAAAAGCGATATCATATTGATAATTTGGGCGTTAATAATTCTGGATAAAATAATTCTTGAACTTGTTTTATTGAATTCTTATATCATTGTCATCATCCTCGTGTTTATATTTTTTTAAAGTCATCTGTGGGTTCTGTATGGTGCATAGATGGACTTGGTATGATTATGACGAGAGACTATTCGGTGTAATCATGGTAGTAATGTTACAAATGATGTGGTAAAAATCCTCGATTGGTAGTAGTGCATTGATGGACGATTGTTGGCATGATCATGACCATTAATGAATACACAAATATTCTTGGCTCGTAGTGCATGAATAATTGTGGTCGTGATACTAAAGAATATCCTTGGCCGTAGTAGTGCGGGGTGATTCGATGATGTGAAATATTTATTAAAGTCGAGTCTCAATTTATAATGATGATGAAAAACCTTTTAAAACCTAAAAGATAGTAGACTTTATTTTCTACTTGACTCTTTTAATGGATTGCATATTTCATTGCAGATTAAACTGGTTGTCTATTGTATTTTATCGGTTTAACATTGTTGAAGACTATTGATAATTTATTACGCATTATCTTAGTCATAATATTTCTTCTTGGGCTAGTTGAGCTCACCCTTTCTTCAACTTGTTCTCTTGAGTGAAATGAGAATATAAATTTGGGACGAGTCGGGAAATGAGTGATGGTCACGAAGATAGCATTAGTAGTCCTCACTATTACGTGAAAATAGTGTGATAATAATTGTAATGAGGACTCCTTTTTGAGTTTGTATAATATCTAGTAGAGCGATATTTGTATTTAAACTCACGATTTATGTCGTATTGTATACCACGATTATGTTAAGTAAGTTGTATTTAAATTCTGTACCATGTAAGTGGCGACCCAAGATGGGTGATGTATACCTAATTTTGGGGGCGTCACAGTCTCCCTTAGAGGATATGACTGCTATAATTTCTCTCCATCTTTGCGCTCCTAGAGGAAATGTTTTCCCCTCTCAGGTGATACAATGTCATCGTCTTCCATTTACAGGTCACCGTTGTCAACCATATTTTGGATAAGATGACAGAGTGCCCAACATCCTTCAATGATGTGACCACAAGTATTGGAGTGTTATTGACAGACCCCGGTTGCATCAAATCTTTTTAAACGTGGATTAACTGGGGGTAGCAATGCTGTGATTTTCCCCTCATTAATCAGCATCTTCAAGATTTCTTCCATCGGTTGGCCAAAATGGGTGAACTCCCTTTTGTTAGAAAAATCCCGATGGGCTTGGGCTCTTGCTTTTCTTGCAAACTTTTCCTCCAAGGTTTCATTCTCTTGGGTCTGTGGTGGATTCTTTGTGATAAAGGAGAAAAGAATCGCATGATACTAACTGAACAACTATCGTGTGACTTGGTACTGATGTATCACCAGTTCAGCTAGTTGATTGACCTATTCATTGATAGACTTCAACTCCCGTTCTATTAGGAACTGGAACTATGAATAATCCCACTTATCGGAATTTTCTTTGCTGGTTTGGGGAGAACCACCCACGTATTTGAGGTAATTGGAACTCTCTCCACTACCTCTATTGATTATGTTAACATCCTTTTCCTTGTGTTGAGGGAGAGGGTTATCTTGAATATGTGGTTTCTCAGGCTTTGTCACCACGATCTCACCACTGTCTATTAAGTCCTAGATCTTGTGTTTGAGGGCCCAATAATTTTGGGTGACTTGGACTGGAGCTCCAGAATGGTAAACACACTTCTTGCTTGTATTGAAGCCCTTTCCACTTGGAATGGCTGGTGGAAGGAGATGAGTGATTTTTTTCTGAGCTGTCAGAAGTTTGAAAATGTTTTCCAATGAGTCCCCTAAGGGTGTGAACACTCTTGGACGTCCGACTTCTCCACTTTTTGGCGAGGGAGGACTTGAGGATTGTGCTTGAAAAGGGGAATAATTTCTCCTTTGAATAGGCTAGTTTTGATTGCCTTTTTGAGTTTGTCCTTACAGTATCAAGGAGACATCCTCTTCTTTCTTCTTTCAGACCCTCTGGGGTTTGTTCCCATAACTTCCCAATTGGATATGCTCAGCTACGGCTTTTAAAGCGGCGAAGTCTTGAATCTTCCCAGATTTTAACCCCATCTCTCTCATTTCTCTGTGCTTGATCATTTCTGAGAATAGTTTTCCTATACATGCTAGGACCCTCTCATAAAATGGAGCTTCTTGAAAGTCTATGAAGGTCATTACCATCTCAATCTTTGTCATGGATGAGATTACTTGAGCAGCCAAACACCTCCATCTTTGAGCATACTCTCTGAATGACTCATTGACTTGCTTCTTAACTTTGGTAATATGATACCTGTCCGGAGCCATTTGAGTTTGAAAGCTGTACTGATTAAGGAAAGCATGGGCTAACTCCTCCCAGCTGTGGATTTTGGAGTTATCCAGTCTAGTGTACCATACTCTGGCTTCTCCAGTTAGACTCTTTTGAAATAACTACAATCTCAGTTTTTAATTCTCGGCATAGGATTCGAGTTCTCCAATGAGCACTTTTAAGTGAGTGTAAGGATCTCCCAATCCATCATATTTCTCTAAATCGGGAGCCTTGAATTTTTTGGATAATGAATCCCAAAGAAGATGTAAATGTCTAAATAGGTAACACTTCCGTGCGTTCTAGTCCCTTTGATGGACCGAATGGTCTCTTCCATTTGTTGAACCTTCTTCCGAATATCACCGATTTCTTGATCTTCTTTAAGATGTGTGATTTTAGAGGTTTTGTTGGACTTCTCAGTCACAGACTCAGGTACTAGGACTTCTCTGTCCGGACCCTGGATTCCTCCTTGTGCAGAGAATTCAGTTTAGATGGGTATTTATAGACCTTGAGTTGATTTGTTTAGTTCTTTTAGAAGAACATCCAACTCTATTATTTGATTCCTTAATCCTTCGAACTCCTTACAGGAAACAAGAGTAGGATCAGGTTGGGCACTTGTAGCCATGTCTGATGGTGGGCTTAGTGCCTTCTTGGACTTTAAACGGGTAATGGGACCAATCATTTCCCTACAAAAAAGACTATATAGTTTAGTCTAGGAAAATGTGAAGATGTTGTATGCTATGCAATGTGTCTGTTTTTAGGAGTGTTTTAATATTCTCCTGCAAAATAGATGTCAGTTATTTTAATGATAGGATAGCATGACAGGTCTTGATATAAAAAGGAATGCATATTTACATTATCCTTTATATTTTCCATTACATTGAGATTGACATGGAAGTGAAATTACATGTAATTGAAAAAAGGAAGGTATGAAGAGACTTCCCTTCGCGTTTGGTTTATCATAGGCTGACCTATCTTAGGCTACTCGCGACTTTTCGGCATGAAGGTCCCCAGATCATCGCAATTTCTTGGATGAAAAGTTAATCCGATCTTTTAACTGGAGCAAATCTGGGTGGTGCTTTTCTTGAGCCTCACGGGATTAGTCTCCCTTGAGTCCAGTAATCAAACACCGACAGGTTTACCTCCTAGTGGAGGAATCACACAACATACATTCACATACATTGCGTCTCACCGTATGGAAATGATGACATGTGCGAAGCACTAATATCATAGGTAAATATGGCGTGAAGCACTAAAGTGCAGTAAATAAAGTATTAGTATACATCCATTCAATGTAAATGAAATATTCACATAAGCAAATAAAAGGGTTTTGTTTTGAAAAGTTTAAATAGCAGCTTAAGCCCTCTTACTGGAGTCCCCAACAGAGTCACTTTAAGACCCCAACTTATTATAAATGAAATTGAATTTCTCTATTTATTATTTTGAAATAGTAAGGGTTGAATTGATTAATGTGGTTAGTTATGGGTAAAATGCGCAAATATTTCAAATAAGCAAGTGGTTATAAAATATTCATTATTGTCGGGGAATATTCGTTTGGTCGTGGAATATTCTTCCTGTTGGAGAATATTCATACGACGGCGTAATCTTTTGTAGGCCCCATAATGGAAAGCGATTGGATGAAGAAAATGACATGTAAGACCCCAACTTTTTGAATAAAGATTAAATTTTCTCGAAATATATTTTTGAATATTATGGTGTGGATTTGAAATAATGTTATAGTTGTGGGTAATATTTATAAATTTTGCAAAGTACGCAAGTTGTTATATAATATTCAATTGGTAGGGAATATTCGTTTTAATAGGAATATTAAATACAACCAAGACAATCATTGGTGGACCCCCACAACGTAATTATTTTCGGATCGAGAAAACGACAAAAATACTTTATAAAAATAACGACGGAAGTTTTACAGTTAGCTGTTGAAACACCGGTGTTAAAAGTATGCGAGAATACGCGTGGTTGCGTAGAGCTTTGCGGTATTGATTATTGATGCTTACGTGAGAAGTCACTCGGTTATACTCAATTATTGCTACGATAATTCTTTGCATCATATCTATCATATTTTGGATTTAATTATGATCGATTATCATTTGCATAAAATGTTTTTATTAAATAAATACTTGAGGCGAAAAAGTTATTCATATTATAAAGCGCAATATTACTGATATGTCAGAAGTTACATCGAGGAGAGGTTTGGTCACCTAATTGCACGCATGATAGGGAGAAATCCTTATTGGAAAGCCCTCTTCTCGGGAGCGATTTTGGTTGATAAATATTGTTAGTTATAATATTAATGATGAATGTTGTTAGGAGTTGAATTTGGAGACGCCGACGTGATATTTGAGTCCTAAAACGGCGAAATTAGTAAAAATAGTCTATAAACACAAAATTTACGAGATTCACTATTTGGTCAAAAAGTCAACAATTGACTTTTTGGGGAAAAGTCAAACTTGAAATTTCAAAATTTATATTTTGATAAAAATAGTTTTATTATGTTGGAATTGTTTGTGTTAGTGAAAATCGACATTTATTAGATGATAATTGATGTGTCAGGGTTATATTGATAAATCGGGTAATTTATCGGATAAATGAGCAATTAATTGCTACTAATTTACATGCTTATATAACTATTTGTTCACATATGTGTACTATTGAATCACATTATTTACTATTAGGGGAGTTGGTGCAAGATTGATAATACTTGCATGACTAAGTTAAAAATTGAGGTATAGATGGATGTACTATACTGTAATTCGTATTTTTTTCACATGATTATACTATAGATTCACATGATTGAACTATTGATTCACATTATTTACTATTAGGGGAGTTGGTGTAAGATTGATAATACTTGCAGGACTAAATTAAAAATGAAAGAAAAGTTAGAGGTATTGTACTGTAATTTTCGAGCCCCAAAACGTGCAATTATCGAAACTATATTTTTCTATAAATAGAAGCTCATTCTTCCTTCATTTCTCACCAATTCACAAAATCTTTAGAGCGATTATTATAGAGAGAAATTATAGAGAGAAAGAAGAAGAGAAATCTGCTACTCACTATTCCAGTATCCAGTTTTTCCAAGGTAGGGAGTATTATTTCTTTCTTATCTATGAAGAGAACTTCTGTTATTCCATTTTTATTATTACATTGGAATAACTTTGATATCTGTGAAGCTACCCTATACTTGGTGAAATTCTTACATTGTTCCATTCTTTATCATTACATTTGGAATATCGTATGCATGCGTTCTCTGTGGGACTGGTTCCGCCTCTTTATTATTACATTGGAATATCCCGCATGCATGTGTTTTACGTCGGACTGATTTCGTCTTTATTATTCTATTGGAATATCACATGCATGCGTTCTACGCTGGACCTAATTTAAATCTTTATTATTTCATTTGGAATAATATCACATGCAATGCGTTTCGCGGACACGATTCCGTCTTTATTATTACGTTAGAATATCACATGCACATGCGTTTTGTGGGACCTAATTCCATTATTTATTATTACGTTAGAATAACTGCGTGTCTTGATCTATCGCATGCCTGGTGATTTCTTTTGTTATTCCATTCCTTATTATACTCAGTTGATTAAAGTTTTGACTTCTATACTCCATGAATTTAGTGGAATATCCTTGATATTTGCGCTTCATCCAGTATCTTTTCATGGAAATATTCTTCTGAGCATTCTTGAATTTTACTCTACAAAGTAGTATCATGTTGATAATTTGGACGTTATTAGTTCCTGGATAAAATAATTCTTGAACTTGTTTTATTGAATTCTTATATCATTGTCATCATCCTCATTTTTATATTTTGTTAAAAGTCATCTGTGGCCTATAGTGCATAGATGGACTTGGTATGATTATGACCGAGGATTATTGATTGTAATCATGACCGTAATGTTACAAATGATGTGGAAAAAGTCCTCGTTGGCCCGTAGTGCATTGATGGACGGTTGTTGGCATGATCATGACCATTATTGAATACACAAATATTCTTGGCCGTAGTGCATGGATAATTATGGTCGTGATACTAAAGAATATCCTTGGTCAGTAAAAGTGAGGGGTGATTCAATGATGTGGATTATTTATTAATTTGAGTCCCAATGATAAAAGTGATGAAAAACCTTTTAAATCATAAAAGATAGTAGATTTTATTCTCTACTTGACTCTTTTAATGGATTGCTTGTTAACAGCTAGATTAAACATGATGGTTGTTATATTGTATCGGTTTAACATATTTGTTGAAGGCTAACGATAATATATTACGCATTATCTTAGTCATAATATTTCCTCTTGGGCTAGTTGAGCTCACCCTTTTAATTTTATTGTTCTTTTAGGAAATGAGAGCGTAGCGAGGACTAGTCGGGGAGCGGAGTGGACGGACGGATGATAGCATTAGTAGTCCTCACTATTACGTGAAATAGTGTAATAATAATTGTAATAAGGACTCCTTTTGAGTTTGTATAATCTCTAGTAGACAATATTTGTATTCAAACTCATAGTTTATGTTTTTTGTCGTATTATACCACGACAGTTGTATTATTAAGTTTTATTTGAATTTATGTACCATGTGTAAGTGGCGACCCAAGATGGGTGATGTATACCTAATTTTGGGGGCGTCACGGTTAATATCAAAGCTTAGGATATGATCCACGGCTAAGATGTGAGACTAGAACTAGGAGGGGAGGCGGGAATTTCTTCGCTAGTATGACCTACCTAAGTTTATTTAGTATTTGATTGGTCAGTCAGAGTATAGTGATAATATGTTGCATGTCAATTAACCCTAGTTTTGTGGCAGTGTTTGAAAATGGCATCCGAGAATGTTGAGAACATCAATGGGGCACAGGAGACCGTTGAGTCTCCACAGATCAATAACCAGGACAACGTGCATCAGAAAGGCAACAATCCTCATGCAAACAACAACACTAACCAAATGATGAACGATGGAATGTTCTGAGGCTTCATACAATTCATGCAACATCAGGCGAGAGTGGCTCCTGTTCAAAATACAGGTGTAACACAGGAAACTCTCAGACGATCACCGCTAAATAGTTTAAGGAGCTGGGACCACTCGAGTTTATTGGAGAGCCTAAACCACTTAAGGCGGAAGCATGGATAAAGCAGATCACCAAGATATTTGATGTCTTGGGATGCTCCGAGGAGCAAAAGGTTCCCTTCGCCACCTTCATGTTGCGTGAAGAGGTAGATTACTAGTGGGAATCTGTAAAACGTACCCAGCCTGACGCACTCAAGATGTCTTGGGAGAAGTTCCAAGAGCTATTCAACGACAAGTACTTTCCCGAAAGTATTCGTCACATGAAAGAGGTGGAGTTTATCAAGTTGGAACAAAACAATACATGAGTGTCGCAATACGAGGCTAAATTTGCGAGTTATCCGGTTTGCATCCTATTTGGTCGATAATGAGGAAGCGAATGACACGAATGTTTTTAAGAGGTTTGAAAGCGGAGATCGTCGATATCTTATTTCTCATAAAGCGTGTTTGTACTCGGATGTTGTATATAGGGCTCGATTATTGGAGTATGGTAACGAGTCAACTTAACCAAGGGAAAGCAACGTGACATGAAAATACTAGTGGTATGATCATCGAAATGGTGACAACAAGCGTGGAGGAATCAACATGCCGAAATGGTAACCACCGGTGGTAATCATGGCAAGAGCAGTAAAATGGACATTTCAAGAAAAGGAGATTCAACAATGATGGAAAGGCGTCGACCAAAGAATCGTGGTTAAGGAAGGAGAACGACCACCTATCATATGCTTCAAATGCGGAGGGGAGGGACATATCAGTCCAAACTACGCGATGCCATCCAAAGCGTGCTATAATTATGGAAGAGAAGGTCACCTAGCCCGATTTTGTCGTTCACCGAAGACAAGTTCAAACTAGGGATGGAGGCACCAAAGGTCATCCCGAAAAAAGTCAAAGGCCAGTAGTGCAAGGAGAGCGTTTGTTGTGACCTCCCGTAGAAAGCAAGGAACCCGAACGAGGTCATCACAGGTAAGCTTATCATAAACTCTAGCGAAGTCTATACCTTATTTGATACCAGTTCTACCCATTCTTTTATTTTTCCTACTTGCGCTCAACGATTAAATTTGACTCCGGAGAAATTAGACTTTGACTTATCTGTTGAAACTCCATTAGGAGAAACCTTCATTACATCCACTGTTTATAAGTCTTGTTTGATTCAAATCAAGTAACCACACGTTACTGTCGATCTTATCTCCTTAAAAATACTTGCATTTGACGTAATTCTAGGGATTGATTGGTTAACTACTCATCATGCTAAAATTGATTATTTTCGTAAGGTTGTTAGCTTTCATATTCCTAATAAACCTATTATGCGAATTCAAGCGACCAAACCATTAAAATCAATCATGGTAATCTCAAGCCACAAAGCTATTCATTTATTGAAAAACTGATGACAAGCTTTCTTAGCTCATGTCACGGATTTAAACAAAAATACGTCAGATTTGAAGGATATTTCTGTTGTTAATAAATTTCCTGACGTATTCCTCGAAGAACTTCCTGGCCTACCCCCAGAGCTTGAAATTGAATTTTGTATCGACCTTGAACCCGGTACAAAACCCATTTCCAAAGCCCCATATCGAATGGCTCCTATTGAATTTCAGGAGTTAAAGACCCAGTTGCAGAAATTGTTAGACATTGGTTTCATTCGTTCTATTACGTCTCCTTGGGGTACTCCTGTTCTATTCGTGAAGAAGAAAGATGGGAGTACGCGACTTTGTATTGATTATCAGGAGTTGAATCATGTCAACATAAAAAATAGGTACCCATTGCCATGTATTGATAACCTGTTTGATCAGTTACAAGGAGCACAATTTTTTTAAAAGATCGATCTTCGTTCTGGATATCATCAGCTGAAGGTTAAAACTGAGGATATTCTAAAGACTACCTTCAGAACTCAGTACGGGCATTATGAATTCTTAGTCATGTCTTTTGTATTGACAAATGCTCCTGCTGCCTTCATGGATATGATGAACTGAGTATTCAAGGAATATTTGGATCACTTTGTGGTCGTTTTTATTGATGACATCCTTATTTATTCCAAAAGTCGTGAAGATCATGAGAAACACTTGAGGCTGATACTCCAAAAGCTTCGTGAATATAAGCTTTATGCCAAGTTAAAGAAATGCGAGTTCGGCGAGGAAGTAGCATTCCTTGGGCACGTAGTATCAAGTCATGGAATATCCATTGACCCAAGAAAGATTGAAGCTATTCAAAGTGGGAGCAACCCAAATCAATGATAGAAAGCACGTAGCTTTCTCGGTTTAATTTGGTTATTATCGGAGATTCGTGGAAGGATTTTCTCGAATCGCTACTCCATTAACTCGGTGACTCGAAAAAGATACAAAGTTCGATGGAGCGAGGAATGTGAGAAGAGTTTTCAAGAACTCAAAAGAGACTCATTTCAAAGACTGCTCGACAATACCATCCGGTTCGGAGGGATTTGTCATCTACTGATGATGCTTCGAGCAAAAGGGTTAGGATGTGTTCTCATGCAACATGGGAAAGTCATAGCTTTATGCCTCAAGACAACTCAAAGAATATGAGAGGAATTATCCTACTCATGATCTAGAGTTAGCCGTTGTTTTTTGCACTTAAAATTTGGAGGCATTACTTGTATGGAGAGAAAGTGGAGATCATTACGGATCATAAAAGCCTCAAATATTTCTTCACTCAAAAGGAACTCAACATGCGACAATGGCGTTGGCTTGAGCTGTTGAAAGATTATGATCATACCATCCAATACCATCCACGGAAAAGCGAGCGTGGTAGGCGACGCATTGAGTAGAAGATCATATCTTGCACGAGTGCAATATTCACAACACAAAAGCCCATTTTGTGTGACTTGCAAAAAGATGGAGATAGAGTTAAAGACTCAAGGACCCATGTGATGATGGCGAATATCTGAGTAGAACCGACTTTATTTGATAAAGTTAAAGTTGCTCAAGTTACTGGATCCCGAAATGATGCGTATTATGAGGAAGAAAGTGCAAGAAGGTGTTATGCCGGAAGCAAGAATCGATGAAGAAGGAATAATTCGAGTCAACTCCAGACTTTGTGTTCCTAACGACCCTGATTTAAAGTATAAAATCATGATGGAGGTAGACAACACACCATTTGCAATCCATCCTGGGAGTACCAAAATGTATCGTGATCTTCGACAGACATTTTGGTGGAGCAATATGAAGAGAGAGATAGCAGAGTTTATCTTAAGGTGTTTAACTTGTCAACGAGTCAAGGCGGAGCATCAAGTACCAAAAGGTCCATTGCAACCACTTAAAATTCTAGAATAAAAGTGGGAACACATTACTATGGATTTCGTTACTGGTCTTCCCAAGGTTTCTCAAGGCATAGATGCAATTTGGGTCATTGTTGATAGATTGACCAAGTCTGCTCATTTCTTACCTATACGAGAAAATTAAACACTTGAACGTCTTGCTCGTATGTACATAAACGAGATTGTAAGACTGTATGGTATGCCAATATCCATAGTTTCGATCGAGACCCAAGATTCACTTCAAGATTTTGGGTTAGTTTACAAAAGCTATGAGCATGATTTATAATTTAGCTCAAGATATCATCCTCAGACGGATTTGGCAATCGAGAGAGGACCATTCAAACTCTTGAAGATCTATTAAGACTCTGTGTCCTTGACTTCAAGGGAAGTTGGGATAAGTTCCTACCATTGGTGGAGTTTTCCTACAACAACAGTTATCAAGCAAGTATTGGCATGGCTCCATTTGAGGCGTTGTATGGAAGAAAGTGTCGTTCTCCAGTATGCTGGGATGAGGTGGGTGAAGCAACGTTGTTGGGACCGGAGTTTGTAAGACCCCGAATTTTATGAAATAAAAGTATTCAATTTTTCTATTCAGTAAATGCTTAAATTGATAAAAGATAAAGTTAAGGGTGATATGTGAATTTTTTTTCAAAATACGCAAGTGGTTATAAAGTATTCATTATTGTCGGGGAATATTCGTTTGGTCGTGGAATATTCTTTTACGTCTTGGGAATATTAAATGCGACGGTAGCAGACTATTTGTGGGCCCCATAACGGATAAGCTGCGGAAGAAGAAAATGACAAAATTGAATAACGGCGTAGTTATTCTGATTAACAATCGTTGGAATACCCGTTGGTTAAAAATCTGATGTCTGGCGTGGTTCCATAATAGCAGCACGGTATTGCAGTATTGTTGAATTATTGATCCTTACATAAGAAGGCACTACTCAATAATTGTTACGAAGTAATTCTTTATTCAATATTTTATTTTATTGATTCAATAATTCTTTGCGTTGATATTTTATATTATTGTTGTTTCAATAATTGTCATTTGCTGATATTTTCCATTATCAGATTAATAATTCATATTATTTGGAATAATATTATTAGATAGCATTATTGGCAATGTCTAGAAAGTTCTATCAAAGAGAGGTTTGGTCACCTAATTACGCGCCAGTAAGGAGAAATCCTTATCGGAAAGCCCCCTCTTTCTTGGGAACGGCCTGGTTGTCATAATTGTGATTCTGTAATATTATTTGTGAATAATTAATTATTGATTTATATGATAAGGAAATATTTATTTGATGTGGATATAAATGATGGGTTTATTTATGTGGTTATAAATGAAGGAGTTAATGTTGAGGTATTTTATAAGTATTTTGTCGGATTGGAGGTATTAAAAGATCAAATCGGTGTTATTACAGCTTTATTGTGTGAGTTATAATATTTAATCCGACCGTTGGATCGTTGTAATTTTTGGATATGTTATACATATATAAGTTGAGTATATGTCCACAAATTTTGAACTGTTAAAAATGAGCGTATAATTTGTTATGAATTTTAAGAGGTGACTGATTCGGAAATTAGGTTATAAATGATTTTGGTGGAAAATTCTAGAATTGGTGGGCTCCACTTTTGGTTGGTGAGAAATGTGCTCAATTGAATTTTCAAATGTGGTGGGTGGGAATAGTAGCGAGTAAAACCATCAAAGTTGCGAGTTAAGTCTGCGCTTGACGTCTTAACATTTTCCTATAAATAGAGGGCTAAGTTAGAATTGAAAATCACACCAGAAACAAGTTTTCTCTCTTTTCTCTCTAGATTATCGAGATTATTTTATGAGTATTTAGATACTTGGTGAGTTGCAATTCTTCAGTGCAAGTTTCCTTCAGCGTCATATCCGATATCCAGTCAGAAGTGCTGCTCTTTTGAGGTAAGGGATAGTAAGGGATTTTAAGGGTTGTTATGTTTATCAGTTTCGTAATTTTTCTGACCTTCAAAAATTCTGGAAAAATTTGAAATGATATTTTGATGAGTTTTATTGATGGTGTCCAAAAATGGTGATTTTTGGATGTATAGATTAAGAGTTATGAATTTTACGGGAAAAAGACTATTTTAAAAGTAACCGCTTATAACGCCTTGTGGTTAACTCCAAAATTGATGAAATTTTTATTGGAAGTACATGTATATAATAGAAGTATACTCTGTATATTTTGGAATTTTTGGATAAAAGCACAATTTATGATAAATATCTAAATATTCGTCAATTTTGGCCATATGAAAAATAGTAAATGTATTTTAAAAATTCCGGGAAAAATATATGTTCAATATGGGACTATATTCTGCTAAATCCCAGAAAAGAAATATTTTTGGAACTGATTTGGTATTTTTTATGAAAATGGTCTAGTTATGAATAAAGGAATTAAATATGTTATGTGAAGGAAGAAAATTGGAAAATATGATTTTATGGCTTGAGAATCATATATGTGGTATATGCAGATTTTTGATGAGGGTTTTGGTTATTAGTGATGAAATCTTATGAGTTTGGCATTTCAGAATGATTAAATGCATTATTTTAGTAAAGTGTAAACAATTAAAATAAATTGTTTATAAGTTTAAGAAATGTTATTCTTTCAATATCATTATACCAAAATATTGGTATGGATTTTATTGTGGAATTTCTACCTTTTTGTGTCGGGGTTACTATTTATGAGTTACTACTCATGAGTTACTATTCACGAGTTACTATTCACGACAAAATTGGTTTCTTTTTCTAACCAAATTATAGTTGATTTATAAATATTACTCTGGAGATTAAAACTATATATATTGTTTTTATTATCATATATAATATTTTTATAGCTCTGGTGTTGAAATTCTCTTTCACTTGAGTGTAAAGATGGGTAGATTTTTGGTATGATCATGATTATGGGTTCTCTTTGGCCAGTAGTGCAAAGTTGAATTGTTGACTGGTATGATCATGACCATTGACTTTATAACTGAATATCTTTAGCTTAAAGTGCAAAGGTGAATTAATCAACATGGTTATAATTATTGTTTGTATAATTCTGAAATGATTATATATTTCTTTGAGATATTAATGTATTTGGCCTGTAGTGCAAATATGAACTGTTGATGAATATATTTGGCCTGTAGTGCAAATATGAACTGTTGAGGAATATCTTTGGCCTGTAGTGCAAAGATGAATTGTTGATGAATATCTTTGGCCCGTAGTGCAAAGATGACCTGTTGTTGAATATCTTTGGCCTGTAGTGCAAAGATGGTATGTTGATGAATATCTTTGGCGTGAAGTAGTGCAAAAGATGAAATTGTTAATATGATTATAAGCGGGAACTTTGGTTTGGTATAACCATGATCTTTGATGTTTGGTGTAAAGGCGGTGATGAAAATTATCTTCGTTCAGGTGTGAAGAGGAATTTAGAATCACAATTATGATTATGAGTTATTCATATGATTGTGGAAAGGGCTGTTGATTGATGCTACTGAGGATAAAACATTGTTGGTGGACTTTTAACATGGAGAAGATAATAGACTTTATTGTCTATTTGACTCTTCTAATGGATTGCTCGTTCACCTAAACTATGACTATGGTTGAAAAGTTTTATCATCTACCATATGTTCTAAATCTCTAATTTATTACTGATAAAGGCTATTGATAATTTAATTATCTTTAGTCATGATATTCTTTACTGGGCTAGTTGTGCTCACCCTTCTGTTTCACAATTCCTTTCAGGTAATAAGAGTGTAAATTTGGGTTGAGGCGGGGATAACAAGTGGAATAGTAAGCGGTGGTCTATAGTCTGTTGAGGGTGAGGTGAACTCAACTTTGGAAGGGTGTTTTGCCACTAACGTACAAGATGTCTAATGACATACAACCTCGTGTCATCATAAGACAGGGTTGTGCTCATCCACTTGCTGAGTATATCTACGAGCACTACCTATATAATCTTTGTATTTGTTTGAAGTATAATTCTCAATTAGAGACAGTGGAGATAATGATATATCAAGAGAAGACTTACCATTGGGAATAATATGATAGTAATCTTCTCGTTTTTCTTTTGGGGTCTATTAGATCAACCAAGGATAATTCTGTGGCCATATGATATCTATCATAACCTAGAAGCATGGCCTCCCATGTACGAAGGTTTTCTTGAGCACTTCCCAAAGATTCTAATTTCTAAAATAGTTTTTGACTGTACCTTTATGTAAGGTATCACTGTGAGGCGCTGTCCACGGTTGGGACACGTGTCACAGTTGGTATATATTTGTATCCAAACTCACAGCATATGTGTTGTCATATTTTACACGACAATTGTTGTAATAAAGTTGTAGTAGTTTTCTGTACCATGTATTTGGCGACTCAGAATGGGTTGGATGGAATGGACCTATTTTGGGGTTGTCACAGAGTTGGTACGTATGACTACAGAAAAGATTCAAACGATCCGACAACGTATAAAAACCTCACAAGATCGACAAAAGAGTTATGTTGATCTTCATCGAAAGGACGTGGAATTCGATATTGGAGATCATGTGTTATTACGTGTTGCTCCATGGAAGGGAGTTATGAGAGTTGGAAATAGAGGAAAGCTCAATCCTCGATTCATTGGCCCATTTTTAATCCTCGATCGAGTAGGAACTATGGCGTATAGACTCGCTTTACCGCTAAGTATGTCTCGTGTTCATAATGTTTTTCACATATTAATGTTACGTAAACATGTGAAAGACCCGAACCACATTATTGAGTTAGAAGCGGACGAAATAGAGGAAGATTTAACGTATGAAGAGGTTCTTGTTAAAATCTTGGATAAGAAGGAACATATTCTATGCTCCAAGGTTATACCTCAAGTTAAAGTTTTGTGGAAAAACCACGATGTTGAGGAAATGACTTGGGAATTAGAATCTGAAATGAAATCAAGGTATCCTCACCTCTTCGACATACCAGGTATGCACCCTAATTTCGAGGATGAAATTTCATAAGAAGGGGAGGTTGTAAGACCCCAACTTTTTGAATAAAGATTAAATTTTCTCGAAATATATTTTTGAATATTATGGTGTGGATTTGATATAATGTTATAGTTGTGGGTAATATTTACAAATTTTGCAAAAGTACGTAAGTTGTTATATAATATTGATTGGTGGGGAATATTCATTTTAACAGAAATATTAAATGATAACCAAGACAATCATTGGTGGACCCCCATTAACGGAATTATTATCGGATTGAGAAAAGCGACAAAAATACTTTATGAAAATAACGGCGGAAGTTTTACCGTTAAGCTGTTGAAACACGGTGTTAAAAAAAATCTGATGTCTGGCGTGGTTGCATATTAGCACACGGTATTGATTATTGATGCTTACGTGAGAAGTCACTCGGTTATACTCAATTATTGCTACTAAAGAATTCACGCATCATATCTATCATATTATGGATTCAATTATGGTCGATTATCATCTGCGTAAAATGTTTTTATTAAATCAATACTTGAGACGAAAAAGTTATTCATATTATAAAGCGCAATATTTACAATGTGCAGAAGGTCCATCAAGGAGAAGCTTGGTCACCTAATTCGCGGCTGATGGGGAGAAATCCTTATTGAAAGCCCCATCTTTCCCGGAACGATTGATTGATAAATATTGTGAGTTATAATATTAAAGATGAATGTTGTTCGGAGTTGAATTTGGAGACGCGGACGTGATATTTGAGCCCGGAACGACGAAATTAGTAAAAATAGTCTATAAACACAAAATTTTTCGGGATTCACTATTTGGTCAAAAAGTCAACAGTTGACTTTTTCGGGAAAAGTCAAACTTCAAAATTTCAAAATTTATATTTTTGATAAAAAAAAAAATAGTGTCATTATGTTGGAATTGTTTGTGTTAGTGAAAATCGACATTTATTCTGATGATAATTGATGTCTAGGGGTTATATTGATAAATCAGGTAATTTATCGGATAAATGAGCAATTAATTACTACTAATTCACATGCTTATATAACTATTTATTCACATATGTGTACTATTGAATCACATTATTTACTATTAGGGGAGTTGGTGCAAGATTGATAATACTTGCATGACTAAGTTAAAAATTGAGGTATAGATGGAGGTACTATACTGTAATTCATATTTTTCACATGATTATACTATTGATTCACATGATTGAACTATTGATTCACATTATTTACTATTAGAGAGTTGGTGCAAGATTGATAATACTTGCAGGACTAATTTAAAAATGAAAGAAAAGTTGGAGGTATTGTACTGTAATTTTCGAGCCCCAAAACGTGCAATTATCGAAACTATATTTTTCTATAAATAGAAGCTCATTCTTCCTTCATTTCTCACCAATTTATAAAATCTTTAGAACGATTATTATATAGAGAAATTATAGAGAGAAAGAAGAAGAGAAATCTACTACTCACTATTCCAGTATCCAGTTTTTCCAAGGTAGGGAGTATTATTTCTTTCTTATCTATGAAGAGAACTTCATTATTCCATTCTTATTATTACATTGGAATAACTTTGATATGCATGAGCTACCCTATACTTAGTGAAATTCTTACATTGTTCCATTCTTTATCATTATGTTGGAACATCCACGCTCATCATGCGTTTACTTGGGACACTGGTTAAAATCTTTATTATTTTGTTGGAATATCCCGTCACAATGCGTTCATGGGACCGATAAAATCTTTATTATTACGTTGGAATATCCTATTCGCGTTCTATTTGGACACGATTCCGCTCTTTATTATTCTGGAATATCATCGTATGCATGCGTTTTCTATTTGGACTCGATTCCGTTATTTATTATTACATTGGAATAACCTTCCGTGCAATTCTATCGCATGCTTGGTGATTTCTTTTGTTATTCCATTCCTTATTTTACTCAGTTGGTTAAAGTTTTGACTTCTATACTCCATGAATTTAGTGGAATATCCTTGATATTTGCGCTTCATCCAGTATCTTTTCATGGAAATATTCTTCTGAGCATTCTTGAATTTACTTTACAAAGCAGTATCATGTTGATAATTTGGACGTTATTAGTTCCTGGATAAAATAATTCTTGAACTTATTTTATTGAATTCTTATATCATTGTCATCATCCTCATGTTTATATTTTGTTGAAAGTCATCTGTGGCCTATAGTGCATAGATGGACTTGGTATGATTATGACCGAGGATTATTCGATTGTAATCATGGTAGTAATGTTACAAATGATGTGGAAAAAGTCCTCATTGGCCCGTAATGCATTGATGGACAGTTGTTGGCATGATCATGACCATTATTGAATACACAAATATTCTTGGCCCGTAGTGCATGGATAATTGTGGTCGTGATACTAAAGAATATCCTTGGCCGTAGTCCAGGGGTGATTCGATGATGTGGATTATTTATTGTCGAGTCACGTGATAAAAGTGATGAAAAACCTTTTAAATCATAAAAGATAGTAGATTTTATTCTCTACTTGACTCTTTTAATGGATTGCTTTTTCCGCTGCAGTTAAACATGATGGTTGTTATATTGTATCAGTTTAACACTGTTGAAGGCTAACGATAATATATTCTGCATTATCTTAGTCATAATATTTCCTACTGGGCTAGTTGAGCTCACCCTTTTACTTTTATTGTTCTCTTCTAGAAATGAGAACGTAGCAGGGACTAGTCGGGGAACGGAGTGACAGACCAGATGATAGCATTAGTATTCCTCACTATTCTGTGAAATAGAGTAATAATAATTGTAATAAGGACTCCTTTTAAGTTTGTATAATCTCTAGTAGACAATATTTGTATTCAAACTCACAGTTTATGTTTTGTCGTATTGTACACGACAGTTGTATTATTAAGTTGTATTTGAATTTATGTACCATGTAAGTGGCGACCCAAGATGGGTGACGTATATCTAATTTTGGGGGCGTCACAGTATTAAACGGATTGGTTAAGCAATTTGAGAATAGTTCTCACGGCTTCAAAGCTATCTTATGTCCTTAATACACTTATCCCTGCAATGGTTGCAAACAATGCCTTTGAGGAAGATGTTGCTATTTTTTGAAAGTGGCAAGATGATGCACAGTTGGCTCAATGCATCATACTCGCATCCATGAGTAATGAGCTTCAACGTCAACATGAAACTATGGATGCTTTTACAATATTCTTGCACATCAAGTAGTTGATGGTGAGGAAAGTAGGACTGATAGATATTAGATATCTAAGGAGCTCTTCCGATCTAGAATGACCGATGACACTACAGTACAAACAAAAGTCCTTAACATAATCAATTTGATTGATCAATTAGGACAACGGTTTTTTTCATTAATGGAGAGTTGAGCCAAAATTTGATCTTGCACTCACTCCCGGACTCCTTTCACAATTGTTGTGAATTTTTTATATGAACAAGCTAGATATCAGCCTCGTTGATTTGCTTAACATGTTGAAAAATAATGAGAGTCACTTTTCAACCAAGAAAGACCAAGTCTTACTTCACTCCCGGACTCCTTTCACAATTGTTGTGAATTTTTCATATGAACAAGCTAGATATCAGCCTCGTTGATTTGCTTAACATGTTGAAAAATGATGAGAGTCACTTTTCAACCAAGAAAGACGAAGTCTTACTGGTAGGGGCCGTAGGATCTTCTAAAGAGTTTGCTACCACTGCAATAAGCCTGGACACTGGAAAGAAACTGCAAGAAGCATCTTGCAGAGGCTAACCAGAAGAAGCTTAGTGAAGTTTCGATTACAAATATAAGTTTTTGTTCATGATAAAAATAAATTTTTTCTTTAAGTCAATTTCTACTTGGGTATTGGATACCGACTTTGGTTATCCTAAATATAGATTTATAAAGGAACCAAGCAGAAGTAGAAAGCTAAACAAAGATAAGTAATCCAATGTGTGGGAAATGAAGCAAAGGTTATTGCATTAGCCATAGAAACTTATAGTTTAGCATTACCTACGGGCAAGTCTATTAAGTCAATAAGTTATTATTGTATTCTAGTTCTTGTTAGAAACATTATTTCCATTTTGTTGTTGGACAATAAAATCTTTGGTATTATATTTAAGAACAATTGTTATTCTATTTATAATAATAATGTTTTGTATAGAACTGGAATATTACTTAATGGATTTAGTATACTTGACTTACGTGAAAATAATTTTACATATTGAATAAATTAGTATAAGAAAAGGAGATGATCATTCAAAGAGTTGAATGTGTGTATTTGTTGAAATAAAAGTGTGAATTATTTGAATGGTTCAAAGAAATCAGAAGTGAAACAAATTGACAAAGTATTAAGATTCTTTGATTAGATCAAGGAATAAATACTTGTGCAATAAGTTTCTAGATCATCTCAAATGGTTTTCTCACAATGGACTACTGATACGCAATAATTGATTGATGTATCTAAAAGGAAAAATCGTACTTTGTTGGACATGGTGCGATCCATAATGATTTTACCAACATTCAAGTATCCCTCTGGGGTCATGTCCTAGAAATGGCTGCATATCTATAAAAAGGTAACCTCAAAATCCGGCCCCAGGACTCCATAAAAGTTATGGACAGTGAGAATTCCTAATCTTAAGTATGTTAAGATAAGGGATTGTCCAACTTATGTGAAAAGGTTTCAAAGGATAAGCTTGGGACAAGATTTGACAAGTACAGATTTGTGGGACATCCTAAAGTATGTTTAGGGTATATGTTCTATAATCCTACTTAGCAAAAGGTGTTTGTTGCGAAACACACTACCTTCTAAGATAAATGTATTTTTCATTGAAGGAGCTAGTGGGAGGATAATAGATATTGAAGAGTTCAAGAACCACAAAAACACTATAAGTCAAATATATAAGAGGAACCTGTAGATAGAACTATTGTACCATAACCGAATCGTAAATCTAGAATAGTACCGAAGATACCTGGGAGGTATGGATTCATCATAGATGATGATGATGATGAGGTACGCCTCATAGAAGATGATGATCCAGTAACATACGATGAGATAAGAGTTGTAGACACTCAGAGAAATGGATTGAAGCAAGCTTCTCAAAAATGGAACATTCATTTTGATGAAATAATCAAAAGAGTTTGATTTTCTCAAAAATAAGAATGAACCTAGTGTGTACAAAAGGGTCAGTGGGAGCGTCGTGACATTCCTAGTATTATATGTTGATATAGTAGGGATAATGAATGACGTACCAATGCTACAATTAGTAAAGATAAAGTTGTCTAAACATTCCTCCATGAATGATTTGAGAAGAGTATCGTTATTGGGGATATAAATCTATATAGATAGATTTAATAGGATGCTCGACTTAACCCAAGAAACGTATATTCATTTGATGCTAAAGTTGTTTAGCATGACAAACTCCAAGAGATGTCTCATGTTGATGAGCCATGGAGTGTATCTCTCTTAATAGTCCCTATAGACTCCTGAAAAGAGAGATCGCATGAGTGACAATCATGTATGCAATGAAATATATGAGACCTGGTGTTGATCGGTCAGATTCTGGAGAAGATCACTGTAAGACAGTGTAAAACATCTTAAAGTACTTAACTGGCACTAAAGATGTGATTAAAATTTATGGTGGGTCTAAATTAAAACTAGAGGGCTTAACAGACTCAAGTTTTTCAGACAGACCAAGACAACAGAAAATCCACTTTAAGGTAAAGCGTTACCTTGAACGGTGGTGCAGTGAAATTGGAAAGATTTCAAACAGCAAAGAGTTGTTGGTTAAGTAATAAAGACAAAGTATATAGCTGTAAATGAAGCTGCAAGTTGATTTTTTGGATGAAAAGTTCATTACAGAACTAGGAATAGTTCCTAAGTCTCATCTTGGATCTAAACATGTGTTGCGGCACTTTCATTTGATAAAATGAATCATTGAAAGATGGGAAATCACTATAGAGATAGTGGACTCTCAAAAATAACATTACATATCCATTAACTAAAGCTTATCCAATAACAGGATAATCGTCACTTAGAGAAGAAAAGTATGAGATACCATGGCGATTGGCTTTAGTGTCAAGTGGGAGATTGAAAGTAGTATGCACACAAGCCAATTATGTTTGATGATAAAGCATATACTTTGTAACAATCTTATTCATTTATTAATAAAAAATATTAATTTATTAAAGGCTTTTAATTATCTACATGATGGTGTTTTATAATATGTGATAAACCCATAGTTTTAAGCAATGCTTTTAGAATAATGATGATAATCATTCTAATGAGATCTAAATTCTTAGAAAGCTCAAAACTAAAATAGTTCCCAATCGTTGGATTACTAAATTAGGGATTATTGAATATGGATAGATTGGTACATATGTTGCTTACTCATTGGATGAGGATGATTGATCTCATGATCATTTGTGTGGAGACACTAAATCAAGTATGTATGTGCTTATTAAAGAATAAGTACACTGAACGTGGCTCGCTAAGGAATAACTAATGGAGTTTTACTTGTGTCATCGATAGGAATTCTGTAGTGATAGTAGACAAGTGATCCTTAGACTTGAGATCATCATAGTATCTTGTGTATGATGAATTATACTTTGACTTATTCCTTAAGACCCTTAGGGTATATCAAAGGGTATGCTTGGGTATAATAAGTCGTACATGGAGATAATGTATGATCAATAAAGAATCTACCGCTTCTAGTAAAAGAAGAGAAATGTCATATGTGATTCGAGAAATGACAACCCAGTAGTCCTTGGCCAAGGCAGAATGAAATTAGAAATGAGTTTCTAATTTGTATTATTTGGAGTTGTGCATTTAAGAGTCGAAATACATATAATTAAATAAAATAAGACATGACAGTAATTTCATGTCTTATATTTAATTGGGACATTGTATGGTGGAAGGATAGAATTGTACGGTAACTATTTACTCAAAAGTTCTTTTATGATTAATGTTGAAATCTATATTATCTGGAAAGTCGTTGATCGCTAGGGAGGCTTATCCCTATTGTAGAATAAATATTATTTATTTAAATAAATTAATAGTTTAATTTATTTATTTAAATAAAATTAAAATTGTTCTAATATATTTATTCACAACCGGTTTAATATGGAGAACCTAAAGGGTCACACCATAAAAAAAGAATAATTATTTAAGAAGTTAATGGCATAATCGTAATAATAAGTTAAGTATATTTAATTTAATCTATGGTGATAGAATAAATTAAATAACTTAATATTTATTATTTAATACTTTGAAAATATTAAATATAAATTAATAAGAGAAGTCTTATTATTATTATTACTATTATTATTATTTATTTAATTCCTAAAGGAGTTTGGGAATTAATTAATAAAAGTACTCTCATATATTCCTAATAAGATTAGAAGGTTAAATTAATTAAAGAAGTTTAATTAATTAAAATAAAACCCAATTCCTTAATTGTTAAGGAGGGTTGCCTACATCTATAAATAAAAGGAGTCTTATTATGAGAGTGCAGAGTTGTTGTTGACTTTTTCACAATAGATGTGATTTCAATTGTTGGAAAGTACGCTCCGTTTCTATAGAGATAGAAAACTAGGGTTTAGCCAATCACCCTTCTTGTTGAATATTTTTTCTTCTTTGGTGGATCACCTCTAGAGGCCAAAAACTTGGGTGGCTAACGTTGATCAAAGGAAGGAACCAAACCCGGTGGATTCAAGTTGAACGCGAAAAAGATTGGAGGTGAACTTGTACCTGAGGAAGCTCGAATCTTCAAGGGTATGATTCTTATGACGCCCCCAAAACCGGGTCCTCTGACCCCGGTTCGGTCATCACGCTAAAAATACAAACATCCACCTCTAAACAACATATGATAACTAAAATGCGGAAAATAATAAACGTACGTCGTTCATTCAAAAGGTGATACTAGTCCCAAGATTTGGTAACCTTAATACAATCTTACAATCATACCCTAAAATAATAATTAGGGTTCACATTACATAACATAAAATTAAACTAGTCATATAGTAAAGTTTGCTCCTGGCGACTATCCTACATCTTTCATTTACCCTTGTCCTTTCCTGAGGTCTCGGGCTTAGCTGCAATATAATTCATGATATAGCAAGAATGAGTAACAAGTTTGCCCAACAAGTTTAAATACAACAAAAGGATATATCATGATGAAAGGAAAATATCTGACAAAGAATTCAACAATATGAATATCTGAAGGATTCAATAATATGAATATTAGAAGCAAAGATAATGATTGCTTTTAGAATAACTGCTAGTCAAGTAGACTTTGAACAATAACACTCCAATGGAATCAATCGTCAATTGATCCTTTGGTTACTAGCTACAGAATAAGTACTTGAGGGGATCAACCTCGCGTACACCATGTATATGCATAACATTTAAATTTTTTCTTTGTATCTTATATTAGATACCTGGGGTACTCCCCTATCATAGAAGGGGTGTTCTTTCAGTCTAAGAATCATTACCATCAATTGGTTTGGATAGCTTTTATAAAGCTTCATATACTTGTCTTTTCGAACAAAGGTTCAGACTCTATCTGACATAGTTCAAGAATTTTAGAACTTTAAATGAAGTACAAGTCCAAGACTGTACGAACTAAAGTGCACTAAGTGCGAATATCAATAATATCGATGTGGATTAAATGTAAGGTAATTAAATCACTTAATAGCATGCTTGGAAATAAAGTTCAAGCTTAAACGAATAACTTTCAATTCAACAATAACCTGCCCAATTCAATGTGAGAAGGATAGGAAACTTTCACAGTCAAAGAGTGAAGTTCAAGGAAACTTGCTCAATAATCATTGGAGTAAGTTTAGGGAACTTGTTCAACAAAAGTAGGGTTCAAGGAAATTGCATGTTTGCTCAGCTACAATATAATATTAGCTTTAACTAACTCGCGTTGAAACGACCTAACATTATCAAGTCGATCATTTCAATTAGTATTTGTAAACTAGTACGAGTCTACACTTAAAAGAATCAAGTCATCACATAGCATGCTTCTCAACACATTATATGGCATACTAGTCACATATTACAAGATAAAGAGATCATGTAAGCATGCCTTAAATTTTAGATCCAAAAATAGATCATCTTGGCAAGACTGCAGGATGGCACAGCTGTGCCTGATCTAGGCTTAGGGATGGCGCAGCTGCGCTGTCCCCTGGCCAGACCAGGTTTGAGCTTCTGCTCTCCTGACTTTAGTCCAACTCTAACACACTAATCACACATACCATTTAACATACATACATGCTAGAGTTTCACATATAACACAAGATCATACTTGAGTTCAATACCACAAGTTTAACTTACAATTTATATATCATTAAAACATGAAAAGGTCATGTAATCATTTGTGCCTTACAACTTGATCATTCAATACTCAGTAGTCATGCTCGTATATAGACAACACATGTATACTTTACTCATATAGTTCATATTTTAGAAATTTCCTTTTCATGACTATGTGTGAATAAGTGAAAACCATACATTAACCAAACGATGTTCATACCAATATATCTATAGGCATAATGAGTCCTAATATACATGCTTGCATGGTCATAACGTACTTTAATCATTACTTGATGACATTAGCTTCCTCATTCTAACTTTCATTGAATTTAACACTAAGCCAACTTGGTACATACAAGGCATCTTAACATATAATTCTCATGCATTTACAACATCTAATAAGGTCACATATGCATGCTCAAATGGTCAAAATTTATAAGATAACAAGTTTTGGTCAAGTTCAGTTTCTAAACTTAAGTTTTCATTTCAAATCTCTTACTAAAATGTGTTGATCATTTCATACTACACAAGAAAACTTTACATATCATGTTATACTCCTCTATAGGTATGTATCAAAGTCATAACATCAAGTTAGTAACATATATAACTAACAGAAACCAGATTCTATTTTTGGACTCACACGACAATTGCAGCTACCTTAGAGTATAAATAAATAAGGCGAATTAGCGTATTTACCGCACTGAGAGACATTAATGTACTCTGATTTGCAGAGCATCAACCAATTTTTCCTTGATTTTAAACATGCTTCATAAAGTCATAATGCTCGCATTATGTGTTCGTGACAAAGTCTACTTTTGAAACTATGATTTCATTTCAAAACCACAAGTGTTATGTCAATCATTGATATACTTATTCATACAACATGCATGTGCTTACACGTGTGTGGTAATACAGTTTACAAGCTTGCTCTAACAATGTACTAACAAGTTAGCACTGTGAAACCATCAATCGAACCGAGGTATGGCGCAATTGTCACACGCACCCTAGTCTGAAATATGGCGCAATTGCGGCCATGCCATCACACTGAGAGGTAGTGACATGCTCTGTTCTGCAGAACCTTAGCCACCTTGGTTCATTTTAGTTTTAAACATACTACAACCTATCATTTAAGAGTTTAAACAGGTAAACATACTTTAGAAACATATCATGGCATGTTAATTCACTTTGATTAACAAGGAATTTTAAGTAATTTTCAAGAATTAACTAGACCCATTTCAAGAACATAGTTAAAATCTATACCTTCTTGAGCTTGGATTGGATTCTTTACACACTAAGTATGCTCCCAAAATTTCCCAGCAACTTAAAGTTCCTAATATCAGACGTAGAAAACAACAAAACTGAAAATTGGCCTACTATTTATAGAAGAACTTTGGACTAGATATTCACATTACACTAAGGTTGAATTCAAGGTGTAATGGAGAAAAACAATGGTTATTAAAGAGTGGTTGATCAACCCACCCATCAGTCATTGGCCTAGAAATCATTACCTATGCCTAGCCAAATGCAAGTTACGTAAACTAGCTTTTGTCCACTGTTCATGTACTAATGTGACACTCATTTTGGGACAAGAGCAAAATTTCAGCATACTTGATCAACTAAGGCTTGGTTTGGACACTATAATTCCCATGATGTAATATAAATGTATTAATGCTACTACACAATGGAAAGTTGGGGATTATTTATGTATTCACATGAATGAATTAATTCTTACTATATAGTCTATATTTATAGTATATAGACATGTTAACGTACAACTCAGTATTATATAAAATATATAGTTAACTACCATATAATAAAGGTTTACTATTCATGCTTAGCACAATTTAATCAAGTAAACATAAAATCATTTTATAAATTATTAATCTTTTACACATTAATTATTATTTATTCATAATAATTATTAATTAACACATTCTCAATTAATTACTCATAATTGAAATTAATCAATATGTTCAACTCTTGCTACTATATTCAAATAAATTGAATATTTAATTATTAATAATCCTATCAATTCTTTGATATCAAACTCTTAGGGTTAGTCCACTAATTTAAATAACTATTAGTGACTCCCTTTAACCATTTCATAACCACATAAGGTTTAAATAAATTCACAAAACTAACTCAATAAAAATTAAATCACATATTTAATTAAATAAAGAGTTTAAAATTCGTGGACGTTACAATTCTTGTTCTTCATATTTTTCATTTAATTAATAATTGTGCATAAAGGATGATCCGGGTATATGATTTGTAAAATTTTAAAACTCTAACTTTCCATGCTTCCGCTTATTTTGTACAATTTGATTGTGTTCATGAATATTACAAACCTAACAGTATGGACGCAAGTGTCGTTCTCCAGTATGCTGGGACAAGGTGGGTGAAGCAACGTTGTTGGGACCGGGATTTATACACATGACAACGGAAAAGATTTAAATGATCCGGCAATGAATAAAAACCTCACAAGATCGATAAAAGAGTTGTGTTGATCTTCATCGAAGGGACGTGGAATTCAATGTTGGAGAACATGGATTGTTACGTGTTACTCCATGGAAGTTACGAGATTTGGAAAAAGAGGAAAGATCAATCCACGATTCATTGGCCCATTTAAAATCTTCGATCGAGTAGGAACTATGGCTTATAGACTTGCCTTACCGCCAAGTATGTCTCGTGTTAATAACGTTTTTCACATATCTAAGTTACGTAAATATGTGGAAGACCCGAATCACATTATTGAATTAGAACCAGACGAGATAGCGGAAGATTTAACGTATGAAGATGTACTTGTTAAAATCTTGGATAAGAATGAACATATTCTATGCTCCAAGGTTATACCTCAAGTTAAAGTTTTGTAGAGAAACCATGATATTGAGGAAATGACCTGGGAGTTAGAATATGAAATGAAAACAAGGTATCCTCACCTCTTCGACATACCAGGTACGTACACCAATTTCGAGGACAAAATTTCATAAGAAGGGGAGGTTGTAAGACCCCAACTTTTATGAATAAAGATTAATTTTCTCTAAATATCATTTTGAATATTATGGTGTGAATTTGATATAATGTTATAGTTGTGAGTAATATTTATAAATTTTGCAAAGCAAGTAAGTTGTCATAAAATATTCGTTTGGTCGGGGAATATTCATACAACGGCACAATCATTGGTGGACCCCACAACGGAATTACTGTCGGAGTTAGAAAACGACATAAATAACTTTTTATAAAAATAACGGCAAAAGTTTTATCATTAACTATTGAAATACCAAGTGATAAAAGTATAGTAATACGCGTGGTTGCATAGTAGCACAAGGTATTGTCCAGTATCTTTGATTGTTGATGCTTACGTGAGAAGTCACTCAGTTTTATTCAATTATTATCACAGTAATTGTTGCATAGTATCTCACATTATTAATTCAATTATTGTCACAGTATCATCTGCACAATATTTTATATTATTAAATCAATAATTGAGACAACAAAGCTATTCATATTATTATTTGCATTATTGACGATGTTTAGAAAATTCTGTCAAGAAAAGGGGTTTAGTCACCTAATTGCGCGCCAATAAGGAGAAGTCCTTATCGGAAAGCCCCCTCTTTCCTGGGAATAATCTGGTTGTTAATATTGTGAGTTATAAAATATGAATAAATATTGTTAAAAATGTGTTATGTGAAGCCAAGTGAATTGAGATAAATAAAGGGGTAAGTTATGAAGTATTTGTTGCAAATTTGGTTTATTATATGAACCCCCTGATAAGTGGGTTTTATACCTACTTATGGAGTACCAATTCATGCGAACTATGCCCATCTCAAGTACATTTTAGTATGTT
This sequence comes from Panax quinquefolius, assembly GCA_020205615.1. NCBI lineage: Eukaryota > Viridiplantae > Streptophyta > Magnoliopsida > Apiales > Araliaceae > Panax > Panax quinquefolius. Next base: position 36,962,106 of record CM035160.1, read on the forward strand.
TTAGCTGCATTTCATGTTAGTTTGCATTGCATATACTTAAAACTCCTTTTGGTGAATAAGTGAAGGAATAGGCCTTATTTCGTGGTATTATAGGGCACGAGGCTAATGGACGCATGAGGCGAGGCAAAAGTTGGAATGTGCATGGCTGAGGAGTGAGTGGAGCATGAATGGACAAGCATGGATGGACATAGGACACGTCAGTAGCAGCAGCAACAATGCAGAACCAAACTCAAGAGCAGAACCAGAGTTCATCAACTGCAGGCCGCTAGAACCGCGTGGCAGGATGAGCTTGGAGACGCGCCGCCATGAGTACCCAATCGTATAATGGTACTCATCGCAAGTCGGCGGGGTACATGAGCATGACAAAGCCTAGGTGACGCATGCCGCTTGCAGAGCCCTTGGACATCATAACTTACTGCAAGGCTCGCTACCGCATGAGAGGAATGTGTTTGAAGGAGCGCGCTACCGTAGCGTGAAGTTTGAAGTCACGATTTGTTTTATTTTATTTTTTTAATTAAAATGGTTGTAAGTGATTAAAAACGATATTTGACTGGTGTCAGACGGATCTTTGGTACTTTTCATATCTTTGGTTGTATTTTTCATCAGCGTAACTAGGGTTTACTCTCTGGGAGAGATTCAAACATAGAAAGAGGCCAAAACTCTACTTTTCTACTACTTCTTGGGATTTTCTACCAGAGTAGATTATTATTTAGTATTTGCTGGATTGTTATGCGGATTTGAATATTAATAGTGGATTCTATTCAACAATTGGGTTTGATAGTTCTAACTTTCATCTTTCAATTATTGTTTACTAATCATGTTTAGATTTGATCCCATAATGACTTTTGGTTCATCATAAACTAAACTCCATTATGGAATTCTAACGGATTTTAATATGTAGCTTAATTGCATGCTTGAATGCTGGATTGTTTTACATATCATATGGAATGTCTGTCATGATTTTTTTGCATGTATAAATGCTCGATCACCATTCGTTTCAGTACTTGTATGGAATTGACAATGAATATGCAAGTATGGATTGTAATCATGATAGTATACGTATATGGGGCTGTTTTATATGGCTTGTGTATTTTGTGAACCAGATAGACATATACTATTTCACCGTATGAGTTAGAATAAGGGCTTGAACTTAAATTCAATATAGTTGCAATTTCACATAGACATATAGTGATTTTGGTTATATTGATGATTACATAGAGTCTATCATCTATGGATGATGTGTAAGTAGGTCTTAGTGCATTAAAAAATGGCTATGACTCTTTTAGTGCTCTTGGCTACTTTCCTGTGATATGTGAATAAGTCATGCATGATAGTGGCGATTGAATGAAATATTAAATGAAGTTAGGATCCAATTATTTCCAGATTTGATTTATTCCGTTGTTATTATTGTTTTAGTCGTTATTCGCGATTCGAGAACAAACCAATCTTATTCATTAGTTTGAGAATATAAATATAGTGATTTAGTTAATGCATAGTGATTTGAATTAAACAACTTTCTCTGTGGTATCGATACTTTACTTGCTCTGTATTGCTTGTTGACACATGTATGCTTGCATGAGTTAGAGCTCTTTTGTTAAGACTAAAAAAGAGGCAACAAGTTTTTGGCGCCGTTACCGGGGAAAGGCGTTTAATTTAGTATTATTATCATTAGTTTTAAGCTATATTGTATGACTTAGACAATTCTAGTCTTATCTCATTTCAGTTTTTGTTTCAGGAATTTGGATAAATTTTTATGCGCACATGGTCATCCAACCCCGAATTAACACCTGTTCAGGACAACATAAACGAGAAAAGTTGGAAAGCGAGTGTTCGTAGAAATTTACAAGCACAGTTAGAAAGTACCACAGCTAATATGGCAGCTGAGGTACAAGGAGAAGAGCAAAGAGAGGAGCATAGGGCTCTGAAGGAATATTCCATGCCCAACATTAATGGACTACAATCTAGCATCGTCAGACCAGCGATAGCGGCCAATACATTCGAGATAAAAACGGGAACTATTCAGATGGTACAGAATTCAGTAAAGTTTGGGGGTACCGCTACAGATGATCCGAATGAACACCTGTTGAGTTTCATCAAAATTTGTGATACATTCAGATACAACGGTGTGACGGAAGATGCTATCAGACTTAGGCTATTCCCATTCTCATTGAGGGATAAAGCAAGAAGTTGGCTTCATTCTTTGCCAGCAGGTTCTATAACTACATGGGAGGATTTAGCGCAGAAGTTCTTAGCTAAGTTCTTCCCGATGGCTAAGACTGCAAAGATGAGGACAGTTATCTCTCAGTTTGAGCAACAACAGGGTGAGTCCTTATATGAAGCATGTGAGAGATACAAAGAGATGCTAAGGAAGTGTCCACATCATGGTATGCTAGACTGGATGGTGATTAACACATTTTATAATGGATTGGGATGGCAATCGAGACCGATTGTAGATGCAGCTGCAGGAGGGGCATTATGGGTAAAAAGCTATGAAGAAGCCTATAACCTTATCGAGACAATGGCATCGAACAATTTTCAAAATCCTACATCTCGGATGCCACAACCTAAAGTTGCAGATGTGTTGGAGGTAGATGTTATTACTCAGTTGTCAACACAAATGGCAGCTATGGCAAAGAAAATAGACACATTAGCAGAAGGTAAAACGAAGACGGTTGCATTCGTATGTGAGATTTGTGCGGGGTCACACTCGACGGATCAATGTGCTATCAGCTCAAAGTCAGTACAGTATGTGAACAACTATAGAAAAGACCAAGGTCAGTTTCAGAACACATACCACCCCAACAACCGAAATCATCCAAACTTCAGTTGGTCAAATAACCAAGGGAATCAGCGGAATCAGTTTCAATCAAATAATCAGTTTCAGAAGCAACCAGCGCAGCCACAGTTTAATCCTAGACCACCTTTTCCACCGGGATTTTCTCAACAACAACATCACACTCCAGCTGCACCTCAGCAAGAAAAGAAATCAGAAATTGAGGAGATGATGATGAAATACATGGAAAACACAGAGGTTATGATCAAAAGCCAAGCAGTGGCTATTAAGAATCTGGAAACTCAAATGGGGCAGATGGCGAACATGCTTACTAACAGGCCCCATGGTTCATTGCCAAGTAATACAGAGACAAACCCAAGAAGAGACGGGAAGGAACAGTGTCAAGCGATCACATTGAGATCATATATATGTGACGCCCCCAAAATAGGTATACATCACCCATCTTGAGTCGCCAAATACATGGTATAAAATTCAAATACAACTTAATTTTACAACAGTCGTGTAAAATACGACAAAACATAATCTAAGAGTTTTAATAAGAATATTGTCATCTAAACAATATCCACACTCAATGGAGTCCTCATTACATTAATTGTCACACTATTTAACAGAATAGTGAGGACTACTAATGTTATCATCTGGACCGTCACTCCATTTCCCGACTCATCCCGGCTACGTTCTCATTTTCTGAAGAGAACAGTGAAAGAAATGGTGAGCTCAACTAGCCCAGTAAGAAATATTAGGACTAAGATAATGCAGAATAAATTATCATTAGCCTTCAACAGTGTTAAACTGATAAAATATAATAAACATCAAGTTTAACTGCAGCGGAACAAGCAATCCATTAGAAGAGTCAAGTAGAGAATAAAGTCTACTATCTTCTATGATTTAAAAGGTTTTTCATCACTTTTATCATTTGAGACTCAAACAATAAATAAACCACATCATCCCTGCACTTACGGAAAGGATATTCATTAGTATCACGACCATAAATTATCCATGCACTACGGGCCAAGGATATTTGTGTATTCATCAATGGTCATGATCACGCCAACAACTGTCCATCAATGCACTACGGTCCAATGAGGACTTTTTCCACATCATTTGTAACATTACGGTAATGATTATACCGAATAATCCCTGGTCATAATCATACCAAGTCCATCTATGCACCTGTGCCACGAGATGACTTTCAACATATTATAAAAACATGAGGATGATGACAATGATATAAGAATTCAATAAAACAAGTTCAAGAATTAATTTGTCCAGAACCAATAACGTCCAAATTGTCAACATGATATTGCCAGGATAAAACTCAAGAATGCTCGGAAGAATATTTCCATGAAAAGATACTGGATGAAGCGCAAATATAAAGGATATTCTACTAATTTCATGGAGTATAAAAGCCAAAACTTTAACCAACCGAGTATACTAAAGAATGGAATAATGAAGAAATCACCAGCATGCAATAGATAGCAGCATAAAAGTTATTCCAATGTAATAATAAATAATCGAACCGTGTCGGTAGCGAGCGCGCACGCATGTGATATTCCAAATGAATAATAAATAACGGAACCGGGTTATGCGTAAAAGCTACGCAGATGGGATGTTCCAACAGAATGATAAATAATGGAACCAGGTCATGCGTAAAACACAGACATGATGTTCCAACAGAATGATAAAGAACAGAATAATAGAAGAATTTCACCAAGTATAGGGTAGTCCATTATCAAAAGTTATTCCAATGAGAATAATAAAGAGTGGAATAATGAAGTTCTCTCCATGAATCTGAAAGAAATAATACCCCTTACCTTAGAAAAATTGGATCTTTGGAATAGTGAGGTAGCAGACTTTTCTTCTTCTTTCTCTCTATAATTTCTCTCTATAATAATTGCTCTAAAGCTTTTGTGAATTGGTGAGAAATGAAGGAAGAATGAGCTTCTATTTATAGGAAAATATAGTTTCGATAATTGCACGTTTTGGGGCTCGAAATATTACAGTACAATACCTCCAACTTTTCTTTCATTTTTAATTTAGTCCTGCAAGTATTATCAAACTTGCACCACCTCCCCTAATAGTAAATAATGTGAATCAATAGTTCAATCATGTGAATCAATAGTATAATCATGTGAAAAATACGAATTACAGTATAGTACCTCTATCTATACCTCCATTTTTAACTTAGTCATGCAAGTATTATCAATCTTGCACCAACTCCCCTAATAGTACATTAATTGTGACGCCCCAAAATTAGGTATACATCACCCATTCTGAGTCACCAGATACATGGTACGGAATTCAAATACAACTTAATAATATAACTGTTGAGCTGTCGTATAGAATACGACCACAGTTAACTGTGAGTTTTAATACAAATGTATGTAACTCTTATGGTGCCTCGACCACAACCTTACAATGGTACTTTACATAAAAGTATAGTCAAAAACTGTTTTAGAAATTAAAATCTTTAGGAAGTGCTCAAGGAAACCTTCAGATATGGGGAGGCCATGCCATCAGGTTATAATAGATATTATATGGCCACGTAATTATCCTTGGTTGACCCAATAGACCCCAAAGAAAAACAAGAAGATTATTATCATCTTCTTTCCAATAGTGAGTCTTCTCTTGACATATAACTATCTCCACTGTTTCCAAGTAAATATTATATTTTAAATCAACTCCAAGATCATATAGGTAGTGCAGTAGATATACTCAAAGAAGTGGATGCGCATAAACCATTTTATAATAACACGAGGTTGTATGTCATTAGACATCTTGTATGATGATAGTGTCAAAACACCCTTCCAAAGTTGGGTTCACCTCACCCTATTTGATTCACCAAATATAACTACTAAATATTGTATAGAATATAACACACTTTCTATATCTTTGTTTTAGGAGAACCTCCATGTACTAGAGACCATCGTTCTATTCCTCGTTATCCCCTGGGCCGACCCGTGAACACTCTTTACGGTAACACTCTTATTACCTCGTAAGGAATTGTTAAATGAGAAGGGTGAAGCACAACTAGCCCAAAGAAAGAATATCATGACTAAAGATAATTAAATTATGAATAGCTTTCATCAATAATAAATCGTAGATTTAGAACATATAGTAGATGATAAAACTTTTCAACCATAGTTGCGCAATGAACGAAGCAATCCATTAGAAGAGTCAAATAGACTATAAGGTCTATTATCTTCTCAACGTTAAAAGTCCACCAATAATATTTTATCCTCGTAACATCAATCAACAATTTCGCCCACGATCATGTGAATAACTCATAATCACAATTGTGATTCTAAATTCCTCTTCGCATCTGTGATTTAAGATAATTTTCATCACCGCCTTCACCGAAACATCAAAAAACATGGTTATACCAAATCACAATTCCTACTCATAATCATTAAATCATCTTGCACTACTACCAAAGATATTCATTATTATCACATCCATGAATTAATATTTCATCATTCTTTGAGACTCATTTCAATAAATAATCCACATCATCGAATCATCCCCGCACTTCAAGCCAAGGATATTCTTTAAGTATCACGACCACGAATTATCCATACACTACGGGCCAAAGATAATCGTGTTTTCATCAACTATTCCGATCATGCCATAAAATAATTCATCTTTGCACCCTTTATCCAAGAGAATCCATAGCCATAATCATACCAAAAACTGCCCATCAATGCACTACGGGCCAATAAGGACTTTTTCATTAGTATCACAACCACAAATTATCCATGCACTATGGGCCAAAGATAATCATTTTTTTATCAACGGTCCTGATCATGCTATAAAACAATTCCTCTTTGCACCCTTGGCCGAAGAGAATCCATAGTCATAATCATACCAAAAATTGTCCATCAATGCACTACGGGCAAATGGGGACTTTTTCCATATCATTTGTAACATTACGATCATGATTATACCGAATAATCCCTGGTCATAATCATACCAAATCCATCTATGTACTACGGCCAAAGATGACTTTCAATACAATATAAGCATGAGGATGATGACAATGATATAAGAATCAATCAAATGAGATAATTGATAAATATTAAACATTTATAATACAATTTATCCAGCGTTCAATAATAACCAAATGTTATCAATCATTTAATAATCTCATAATCTAATATCATTAATATTATAACAATATTTTAATCATTTCTTAAACTTATAAACAATTTATTTCAATTGTTTACACTTTATCAAATAATACATTTAATCATTCAAAATGCCATACTCATAAGATTTCATAATCAATGATCAAATCCTCATCAAAAATCTGCATATACCCTATATAAGATTCTCAAGCCATAAAATCCTATTTTCCAATTTTATTCCTTCACGTAACATATTTAATTCATTTACTCATAACTAGTTCATTTTCATGAAAAATACCAAATCAGTCCCAAAAATATTTCTTTTCTGGGATTTAGCAGAATATAGTCCCATCTTGAACATATATTTTCTCGAATTTTTAAAATTCATTTACTATTTTTATATGGCTAAAACTTCTGAATATTTAGACATTTATCATAAATTGTACTTTTGTCCAAAAATTCTAAAATTTACAGGGTATACTCCTGTTATATACATGTACTCCCAATAAAAATTTCACCAATTTTGGAGTTAACCACAAGGAGTTATAAGGGGTTATTTTTAAAATAGTCTTTTACCATAAAATCCATAACTCTTAATCTATACATCCAAAAATCGCTATTTTTGGACACAATTTAGAAAACTCATCAAATTATCATTTCAAATTTTTCCAGAATTTTTGAGGGTCAGAAAAATTATGAATCTGCCCCTGGCAGAAACCCCTTTTTAATGAAAATACTATTCGTATGAATACGAAGGATCATTCACCATGCATGTGGTAATCCACATAGACATATTATTCCAACAGAATAATAAAGAATGGAATAACAAAAGGATTCACCATGCGTACGATAGATCAGCACCGATAAAAGTTATTCTCAATGAATAATAAATAATGGAACCAGTGTCCGCATAAACGCATGCATACGTGATATTCCAAATGAATAATAAATAATGGAACCGGTCAAAGTGTGTAAACGTTACGCATGTGATATTCCTATGTAATAATAAGGAACGGAATATTAGAAGAATTTCACCATGTATGTGGTACTTGGCAGATAAACAAAGTTATTCCAACATAATAATAAAGAATGGAATAATGGAAGAATTTCACCAAGTATAGGGTAATTTGGCAGATACAAAAAGTTATTCCAATGTAATAATAAAAATGGAATAATGTAAGTTCTCTTCATGAATACAAAAGAAATAATACCCCTTCATCGTAATAATAATAATAATATCCTTTACTAGCACGACAAATAATATCCCTACCTTTGAAAGAAGAGTATTCCGACTAGTAGAGGCGAGGATATACTCAAAGAAAACTTCAGACTACGCTTTCAAAGCTTTCTTAAACTCTAAAGAAATACGCTCAAGATTATAAAGAAGAACTCTCTCTATAGTTTTCTCTCTAGAGTTTCAATTGAATTCGTAAGAAATAATGAAAGAATGAGCTTCTATTTATAGAAAAATGGATCAAGATAAGTAACTAACTCATGAACGGTCCATTGATTTACTTTAATCTAACGGTCCATATTTAAAGCAAAATGTTTTAAATAAAATATAATAAATTCTATTTATAATCTAATAAAATGAATAACTTTATAAAAAAAATTACTATGCAAATTGTTGCCTCTTTTATAGTTCTTATAAAAGAGCTCTAACTCATGCAAGTATACACGGGTCAACAAGTAATACAGAGTAAGTAAAGTATCGATCCCACAGAGAAAGTTGTTAACCTTAGACTACTATGCATTAATTAACTCACTATATTTATATGCTAAGACTAATGACATCAATTGTTGATTTGAACTAATTATGATTACCAACTAAAAATACAAATATAAATGGACTAAATATAATGTGGAAACAATGGGATCCTAACTTCATTCAATATTTCGCTTAATCGCCATATGTCATGCAAGAAGTGTTCACATATCACAGGATAATAGCTAAGAGCACAAAGAGAGTTATAACCATTTTTCAATGCACTATAACCAACTCACATATCATCTACAGATGTTAGAATCTATGTAATCATCAATACCATCACAATTACCATATTCCTATGCGCAATTGTAATCCTATTGATTTTAAGCACAACCCTTATTCTAGCTCATACACGGTGAAAACAAAGATATTCTATCTCGATTCACGAATATGCAAGACTTACTCTAGCCCCATATTCGAATGCTATCATGATTACAATCCATATTTTATATGTTCATTTCCAATTCCATACAAATACTAAAACGAATGATTATCAGTCATTCATACATGTAAAACAACCATGATAGATAACCCATATGATATGCAAAACAAATCTAACATTTAGATGTACAACCACACTACATATTGAAATCCGTTAGAATCCCATAATGGGGTTTAGTTCACGGTGGAACCAAAAGCCATTATGGGATCGATGTTAAGCATGATCAATAAACAAGCAATCAAAGTAAGAAGGATAGAACGATCAAACCCAATCGCTGAATAAAAATCAAAGATTAACTATTAAATTCATAAAGAAATTCAATAAACAATAATCAATATCCACGATGACAGAGATCTCCAAGAAGAAGTAGAGAAAAATAGACGTTATGGCTTTCTCCTACGTTGGAATCTCTCCCAAGGTGTAAACCCTAGTTTCTACTATGAAAAGAGAGAAGATGGAAGTAGCTATCTAGCCCCCAAGGGGTGGAATATGTCTTACATGATGATAATATGTCTAATATATAAGCCCTAATTGAACCCCCCACTCAATCACGCTCAATTGCTCTCATTTAGTGCAAAGTCATCTTTAGTCATCTCCGAAGTCGCCATGCGCAAGAAGTGGTGTGTAACTTGCGTAAACTTGCAGAAAATCGCGTTTTTTGGTTTCGTGGTCGCGCGCTGCCACAAGACAAATTCAGCAAGCACTGCCGAGGTCCATTTTCTGTTGTAGTGTCCTCTGGAAAAATGGTCATAACTTTTGATCCGGGAAGACTTACGAGGCCTTCCACCTAAAAAATCGAAGATATCAACGAGATCTACAACTTTCATTCTTTGATGATTGAGAAATTCAGGCCGGATGAAGGTTTAAATCGAGCTGGAAGGGACTGCTATGAAAATGGCGAATCAAAACAGCGTAGTTTGACGTCCGTCGGTACAACGATCATAACTCTTGCATCTGAACTCTGATTAGAGCGATTCAAGATGTTCCGAAAAGCTATGAAGACGCTCTACAATGTAAGCTAAGTTCCAAACCAAGAACATGAAGTAACATGAAAGCCCAAATGATATCCAGATTGTCTTTTCTTTGCATTTTCTTTGCGTTTCCTTACAATAATCGTTCACACCACTTCCAAACATAAAATCTACAAAATAAACACAAAATACATAAAAAGTAACTAAGACACATGAATATAAGTAACTAATTCAAGTAAAAGATACCGAATAAATGCATAAAAAATCCACTTATCACACCCCCAAACTTAAACCGTTGCTTGTCCTCAAGCAACATCAATGCTAATGCAATCTACATGTTATGCAAGCTACGCTACTATGACAATGAATCCCCAGATTTCTAGCCATGTTAAGAATTCCAATAAGTCATGCCTCAGAGAAATATCAAGATCCAAGAACAAAGCATCAAACTAAGCTAAAGGCATAATGACATACAATCATATAATCCTAACTTGCTATAAAGATGTTGTGTGTGTGTGATGTGTTTGCAGATAAGCTTGACAAAGGTGAAAATACCACATGCTTTATTGCTTAAGGCAGAAAATTGAAGTTTAACTCAAGAAGTGCATATACTAATGAGACATCAACTACTCCAACACATCAATACACACTAAGGTTCAATAGTGGGTTTATTCCGCTCTGTTTTTACTCACGAGGGCGATTCTCGCACTTTCCCGCGGTGTTTATTGATTTTTTTTTTTATAGCGAGTGCGTTTTACGCTCCATCTCACTTTTCATTTCCATTTAAACGAGTGCGTTTTACGCTCCATCTCGCTTTCCATTTCCATTTAAACGAGTGCGTTTTACGTTCCATCTCGCCCCAATAGCAAGCATACCCATGTGTTCTCAAAGTTTAAGTATCTGTGTTTTCATAGTCTATGTCTCACTTCCTACACAATTCTATCATTAAAACAACATTTTCCTCTCAATGAACAAGCATGCTAATCTTAACCAACAAGCAAATAGAACATGTCGTGCTACCGGTAACATCTAAACAAAGAAGCATGAATTATATCGTATAAAATTATAACTAAGCTCAAGATATCAACCAAATTCAAAAATCTATCAAATTTCTATGTCATCATGGCCAAATTAGAATTTAACTAGTGAAAACCTGAGATTATGCAATGTTATGCGACTAAACACATACTAAGTAAACAAGAAAAAAGAAAACTAAAAAAAATAGATAAAAATTAAAAAAATTCATACTAAAATACCCCGACTATGCAACTTAAACATGCAATCAAATTATATGCAACTAATTATATGCAACAACTACTCACTACAACCCAATACCCCCAAACTTAAAATAAACAATGCCCTCATTGTAATTAAAATTGAAAGAATACTCCCCTAAGTGGCAATGTCATCTCCGTTCGCCTCCTCATGATCCGCTAGTATATCAGGCGATGGCTAAGTTTGAGATATTCTCAGAGTTGGAAGCGAGTGTGGGCTTCTAATTGTCCGAACGCTTTAGTCAGAAATTCTAAGAATTCAACAACAAAATTCTCTGATCGAGCTATCATATGGTCACATTGTTTTAGTTTGTAGAGTACAAGCAATTGCGACGACCTCAATTTCTAGCGACTTCAGTTTTTGACTGACATTTGATCCTAAATGCTTATAGCAATTGGATTGAACCTGAGAGGAGAAACAATCAAACTATTATTAATACTTACCACTATATAACCTCTACTAAATATGGAAATGTAAATAAGAATTAAACAAGGAGGGAGAAAGATTGGATGGGGTACCTCCCATCTAGCGCTTCGACTTATAAATGTTAATCGGACTGGACTATTTTCTTGACACCGCTATCCAATTCTCTCTACGATAAGATAAGAACCCTCCATCCATTAGAACCGCTTATGTGCTTTGGTAGGTTCCCATCATGAGAATTTGTGAATTAAAGCCACCTAGCATATTTCCTCGTACATGATGTCCCTAGTTCCATTGCAATGCCAGTGCTTCTCCCGTCAGATTCGTGAATAGATTTTTGCACACGAGGCATGAAAGATTCAACGGGATTTTCTTCTTCTATTATCTCTTCCATAGCCCACCATGGTTTGTAAGAGGCCTCATAATCACGTAAATTATTGCTTTGGATGTGACTACCGAGGGACATGGGTGTGCAAAGTTCATCGAATTTTTCAACTCTAATTGAGAAGGCACTTGGGGTATTATACAAGTCACTTCATGTTCTTTATTTTCCATACCCCAGCTTGTCTCCTCAATGTCCACTCCTTTCAGTTCATTTAGTGGCATGTACACTTTCGCTCTCCATCGATTTCATCATCCATTTCATAGCACCAATTATTTTGAGGTTGATTGTTCAAGGCTTCAACATTTGATCCATATGAAGCTTTCGAATTGACCTCTCTTGCTCAATCATCTTCTCCTCATTGATGCTACAACTTTGAACCACAAATCCTCCGATCTTGAATTATCATGTTTCGGTTTCAAAATCCATGTATTGAGGACCATTCACTGAGGAGTTAATGAGTTGTTCCATCATGTCATTAAGATTTTGGCTCGATAACTCCTGACTCATCATCGTCTCTCCATGGTCTGCTATGCTTTTTTGACATGAATTCCTTCAACTCTGCATTTTCTTCTTGTTGCATTGGAGGTGGATATGAGAAATTTGATGGATATGTTGGACTTGAGATGCAGATTGACCTTGATAGTTATTACCTTTTCATAACTGGGTGATACCCCAACCTTGTTGATAATCGGGATAAACATCGTTGTTCAAGTAATCACCCCAAACCGCACTTGTCCAACCTTGATGTTGTCAGACCGATAACTGACATCGGCCAAAGACAAAGATTCACACGTAATCGCTTATCTCTCGAAAAGTGCCATCGCAAGAACATCCAACCTCTCCGAAAGTGTTGCAATCTGTGTTGACAATGTAGAAAATACATTGAGTCCTTCAGGTCTTGTGTCCCTTGGTTGAATCCTATTTGCATAAGGCCATTGATAAGCAAAGTCATCCATGGTACCCTCTAACTGTGCTTGTAAATTTATGCGCACTCTTGCTTTTCAACCTTTTCCGTTTATATTATCTTGTGTTGGTGTTAACTCTGAATTGGAAGATTGTGTGTGCATAAAACTTTACAAGTACCTGTAACCAAAAACAAAATAAAAATACAAATGAGAAATGAAAAGAATTGTCTAAGTCATACAATATAGCTTTAAACTAATGATAATTATCTAAATTAACGCCTTTTCCCGGCAACGGCACCACAAACTTGTTGCCTCTTTTATAGTTCTTATAAAAGAGCTCTAACTCATGCAAGTATACACGGGTCAACAAGTAATACAGAGTAAGTAAAGTATCGATCCCACAGAGAAAGTTGTTAACCTTAGACTACTATGCATTAATTAACTCACTATATTTATATGCTAAGACTAATAACATCAATTGTTGATTTGAACTAATTATGATTACCAACTAAAAATACAAATATAAATGGACTAAATATAATGTGGAAACAATGGGATCCTAACTTCATTCAATATTTCGCTTAATCGCCATATGTCATGCAAGAAGTGTTCACATATCACAGGATAATAGCCAAGAGCACAAAGAGAGTTATAACCATTTTCCAATGCACTATAACCAACTCACATATCATCTACAGATGTTAGAATCTATGTAATCACCAATACCATCACAATTACCATATTCCTATGCGCAATTGTAATCCTATTGATTTTAAGCACAACCCTTATTCTAGCTCATACAGTGAAACGGTATATTCCTATCTGACTCACAGAATATGCAAGACTTACTCTAGCCCCATATTCGCATGCTATCATGATTACAATCCATATTTTATATGTTCATTTCCAATTCCATACAAATACTAAAACGAATGATTATCAGTCATTCATACATGTAAAACAACCATGATAGATAACCCATATGATATGCAAAACAAATCTAACATTTAGATGTACAACCACACTACATATTAAAATCCGTTAGAATCCCATAATGGGGTTTAGTTCACGACGGAACCAAAAGCCATTATGGGATCAATGTTAAGCATGATCAATAAACAAGCAATCAAAGTAAGAAGGATAGAACGATCAAACCCAATCGCTGAATAGAAATCAAAGATTAACTATTAAATCCACAAAGAAATCCAATAAACAATAATCAATATCCACGATGACAGAGATCTCCAAGAAGAAGTAGAGAAAAATAGACGTTATGGCTTTCTCCTACGTTGGAATCTCTCCCAAGGTGTAAACCCTAGTTTCTACTATGAAAAGAGAGAAGATGGAAGTAGCTATCTAGCCCCCAAGGGGTGGAATATGTCTTACATGATGATAATATGTCTAATATATAAGTCCTAATTGAACCCCCCCACTTAATCACGCTTCAATTGCTCTGTTTAGTGAAAAGTCATCTTTAGTCATCGCCCGAAGTCGCGCGGCCGCGCAGGTGGGCGCGCAACTTGCAGAAACTTGCAGAAAATTGCGTTTTTTTGGCTCAGGTCGCATGACGCGCGCAGCAAAATTCATATACCAGCGCGAGGTCCATTTTTCGTGCTAAAGTGTCCCTCGGTAAAATGGCCATAACTTTTTGGTCCGGGAAGAGTTACGGGGCCTGCCACCTATCAAATCGAAGATATCGATGAGATCTACAACTTTCATTCTTTGATGATTGAGAAATTCAGGCCGGATGAAGGTTTAAATCGAGCTGGAAGGGACTGCTATGAAAATGGCGAATCAAAAAACAGGCGTAGTTTGACGTCCGTTTAAGACAACGATCATAACTCTTGCATCCGAACTCCGATTAGAGCGATTCAAGATGTTCCGAAAAGCTATGAAGACGCTCTACAATGTAAGCTAAGTTCCAAACCAAGAACATGAAGTAACATGAAAGCCCAAATGATATCCGGATTGTCTTTTCTTTGCATTTTCTTTGCGTTTCCTTACAATAATCGCTCGCACCACTTCCAAACATAAAATCTACAAAATAAACACAAAAATGCATGAAAAGTAACTAAGACACATTAATATAAGCAACTAATTCAAGTAAAAGATGTCGTTTAAATGCATAAAAAATCCACTTATCACAAACACTATGCAGGCACTATGCAAATACTATGCATAATAAAATATAATATATTCTATTTATAGAATAACTTTTATAAAAGTATTATGTTTTATATAAAAAGATTTTACTATACAAAATACTATGCATAATAGAATATAATATATTCTATTTATAGAATAACTTTATAAAAGTATTTTGTTTTTTATATAAAAAGATTTTCTGTTTTATTACATTAATAATACCAATAAAATAAAACCGAGTGACTTATCACATAAGCATCAATAATCAATACCGTCTTTATTTACCAAAATAGAAAAAAAAATTGAATACTTTTATTTCATAAAATTCGGGTCTCACAATCACCCTCCTTATAAAATTTCGCCCTAAAATTTATGTACGCACTCGATATTGAAGAGATGAGAATACCTTGCTTTCTTTTCGGATTGTACCTTTTCAGGTTATATCCTCTCAGATCATGATTTTTCATTGTTCATCTCTCATGTATTTTGAGATATCATTCTAGAATATATCTTCAAAACAAAGGTTAATTGACATATCACAATTTGTCAACTTATCAAGTAAACAATTCAAACTTAGGTAAGTCACACACTAGCAAAGTATATAACCTCGTCTCTCCTCCTAGTTCTAGACTCTTATCTCCGCCAAATGATTATATCCCTAAGCTCGATACCTGTGTGACGCCCCCAAAATTAGGTATACATCACCCATTCCGAGTCGCCAGATACATATCTGATGTAATTCAAATACAACTTAATAATAATTGTTGAGTATGTCGTATAGAATCGATTACAGTTAATCGTGAGTTTTAATACAAATGTATGCAACTCTCATGGTGCCTCGACCACAACCTTACAATGGTACTTTACATAAAAGTATAGTCAAAACTGTTTTAGAAATTAAAATCTTTGGGAAATGCTCAAGAAAACCTTCGTATATGGGAGGCCGTGCGTCAGATTATAATAGATATCATATGGCCCTGCAGAATTATCTGGGTTGACCCAATAGACCCCAAAGAAAAACGAGAATATTACTATCATCTTCTTTCCATATAGTGAGTCTTCTCTTGACATATAACTATCTCCACTGTTTCCAAGTAAATATTATATTTTAAATCAACTCAAGATCATATAGGTAGTGCCTGTAGATATACTCAAAGAAGTGGATGCGCATAATCTGCTTTTATAATAACACGAGATTGTATGTCATTAGACATCTGTATGATGATAGTGGCAAAACACCCTTCCAAAGTTGGGTTCACCTCACCCTATTTGATTCACCAAATATAACTAGTAAATATTGTATAGAATACAACACACTTTACTATATCTTTGCTTTAGGAGAACCTCCATGACTAGAGACCATCGTTCTATTCCCCTGTTATCCCCGTCTTTCGACGACCCAAGAACACTCTTTACAAGAACACTCTTATTACACCGTAAGGAATTGTGAAGCAGAAAGGGTGAGCACAACTAGCCCAGTAAAGAATATCATGACTAAAGATAATTAAATTATGAATAGCTTTCATCAATAATAAATCAGAGATTTAGAACATATGTTAGATGATAAAACTTTTCAACCATAGTTGCAGCGGAACGAGCAATTCATTAGAAGAGTCAAATAGACCATAAGGTCTATCTTCTCTACGTTAAAAGTCCACCAATAGTGTTTTATCCCTGTAATATCAATCAATAATTCCCGTCCACGATCATGTGAATAACTCATAATCACAATTGTGATTCTAAATTCTTCTTCGTACCCAGGACGAAGATAATTTTCATCACCTGTCTTCACCTGAAACATCAAAAATCATGGTTATACCAAATCACAATTCCTGCTCATAATCATTAAATCATCTTTGCACTACGACCAAAGATATTCATTATTATCACATCCATGAATTAATATTTCATTGCTGAGACTCAGCTCAATAAATAATCCACATCATTGAATCATCCCTGCACTACATGCCAAGGATATTCTTTAGTATCACGACCACGAATTATCCATGCACTACGGGCCAAAGATAATCGTGTTTTCATCAACGGTCCTGATCATACCATAAAACAATTCATCTTTACACCCTTGGCCGAAGAGAATCCATAGCTATAATCATACCAAAAACTGTCCATCAATGCACTACGGGCCAATAAGGACTTTTTCATTAGTATCACAACCACAAATTATCTATGCACTACGGGGCAAAGATAATCGTGTTTTTATCAACGGTCCTGATCATGCTATAAAACAATTCCTCTTTGCGCCCTTGGCCGAAGAGAATCCATAGTCATAATCATACCAAAAACTGTCCATCAATGCACTACGGGCCAATGAGGACTTTTTCCACATCATTTGTAACATTACGGTCATGATTATACCGAATAATCCCTGGTCATAATCATATCAAGTTCATCTACGCACTACTACCAAAGATGACTTTCAATACAATATAAGCATGAGGATGATGACAATGATATAAGAATCAATCAAATGAGATAAATGATAAATATTAAACATTTATAATACAATTTATCCAAATGATTCAATAATAACCAAATGTTATCAATCACTTAATAATCTCATAATCTAATATCATTAATATTATAACAATATTTTAATCATTTCTTAAACTTATAAACAATTTATTTTAAATGTTTACACTTTATCAAATAATGTATTTAATCATTCAAAAATGCCATACTCATAAGATTTCATAATCAATGATCAAATCCTCATCAAAAATCTGCATATACCCTATATAGGATTCTCAAGCCATAAAATCCTATTTTCCAATTTTATTCCTTCACATAACATATTTAATTCATTTACTCATAACTAGTTCATTTTTATGAAAAATACCAAATCGATCCCAAAAATATTTTTCTTTTCCGGGATTTAGCAGAATATAGTCCCATCTTGAACATATATTTTCTCGAATTTTTAAAATTCATTTACTATTTTTCATATGGCTAAAACTTCCGAATATTTAGACATTTATCATAAATTGTACTTTTGTCCAAAAATTCGAAATTTCTGAGGTATATACATTATATACATATACTCCCAATAAAAAATTCACCAATTTTGGAGTCAACCACAAGGAGTTATAAGGGTTTATTTTTAAAATAGTTTTTCCCATAAAATTCATAACTATTAATCTATACATCCAAAAATTGCCATTTTCGGACACAATTTAGAAAACTCATCAAATTAACATTTCAAATTTTTCCGAGAATTTTTGAGGGTCAAAAAATTACGAATCTACCTGGCGAAACCCCTTTTTGATGAAAATACTATTCGTATATGAATCTGAAGGATCATTCTCCATGCATGTGGTAATCCACATGTACACGTTATTCCAAATGTAATAATAAAGAATGGAATAATGAAGGATTCACCATGCGATGCGATAGATTGCACCGGCTGCAGTTTTCCCAATGAATAATAAATAATAGAACCAAGTCCCAGGTGAACGCATACAAATGAGGATATTAAAATGAGAATAATAAATAATGGAACTAGTCCGGCGTAAACTCACGCAGACGGATATTCGGCGGAATAATAAATAATGGAACTGTGTCCCACAGAACGCGCATATGTAGGATATTCCGACAGAATAATAAAGAACGGAATATTAGAAGAATTTAACCATGTATGTGGTACGTCGCATAAACAGGTTATTCCAACATAATAATAACGAATGGAATAACAGAAGAATTTCACCAAGTATAGGGTAGCCCGCGTATACAGGTTATTCCAACAGATTAATAAAAAATGGAATAACAGAAGTTCTCTTCATGAATACAAAAGAAATAATACCCCTTACTATAATAATAATAATAATAATAATAATAATATCCTTTACGAGTACGACAAATAATATCCCCTACCTTTGAAAGAAGAGTATTAGGAATCGATATAGGCGAGGATATACTCTCGAAGAAAACTTGCACTACGCTTAAAAAGCTTTCTTAAACTCTAAAGAAATACGCTCAAGATTATAGAAGAAGAACTCTCTATAGTTTCTCTCTTTAGAGTTTCAAATTGAATTCGTAAGAAATAATGAAGGAATGAGCTTCATTTATAAAAAAAATGGATACGCATAAGTAACTAACTCATATAAAGCGGTCCAGTTGATTTACTTTAATCGACGGTCCATATTTAAAGTAAAATCTTTTAAATAAAATATAATATATTCTATTTATAATCTAATAAAATGAATAACTTTATAAAAAAATTTACTATGCAAACACTACGCAGTATTTATGCATAATAAAATATAATATATTATATTTATAGAATAACTTTATAAAAATATTCATTTTATATAAAAAGATTTTACTATGCAAAACACTACATGCATAATAGAATATAATATATTCTATTTATAGAATAACTTTATAAAAGTATTCATTTTATATAAAAAGATTTTCTCGCATTTTATTACATTAAGAATACAATAATAAAACAAAACCGAGTGACTTATCACATAAGCATCAATAATCAATACCGTGCTATTTACCAAAATAGAAAAAAAAATTGAATACTTTTATTTCATAAAATTCAGGGTCTAACATAAATGTGATTCAATAATACACACATGTGAACAAATAGTTATATAAGCATGTGAATTAGTAGCAATTAATTGCACATTTATCCGATAAATTACCCGATTTATCAATATAACCCCCAAACATCAATTATCATCAGAATAGATGTCGATTTCCACTGACACTAATAATCTCAACACAATGGAACTATCTGAAAGTAGTATGCACACAAGCCAATCATGTTTGATGATAAAGCATATACTTTGTAACAATCTTATTCATTTATTAATAAAAAGTATTAATTTATTAAAGGCTTTTAATTATCTACATGATGCTGTTTTATAATATGTGATAAACCCATAGTTTTAAGCAATGCTTTTAGAATAATGATGATGATCATACTAATGAGATCTAAATTCTTAGAAAGCTTAAAACTAAAATAGTTCCCAATCATTGGATTACTAAATTGGGGATTAGTGAATCCGGATAGATTGGTACATCGTTGCTTGCTTTCATTGGATGAGGATGATTGATCTCATGATCATTTGTGTGGAGACACTAAAGCAAGTATGTAGGTGCTTATTAGAGAATAAGTTCACTAAACGTGGCTCGCTAAGGAATACCTAATGGAGTTTTACTTGCCTGTCAATAGGAATTCCTGTAGTGATAGTAGTACAAGTGATCCTTGGACTTGAGATCATCATAGTATCTTGTGTATGATGAGTTATACTTTGACTTATTCCTTAAGACCCTTAGGGTATATCAAAGGTATGCTTGGGTATAATAAGTTGTATATGGAGATAATGTATGATCAATAAAGAATCTACCACTTTATTAAAAGAAGAGAAATGTCCTATGTGATTCGATAAATGACAACCCAAGAGTCCTCGGGTTAAAGCGAGAATGAAATTAGAAAGGAGTTTCTAATTTGCATTATTTGAGAGTTGTGCATTTAAGAGTCGAAATACATATAATTAAATAAAATAAGACTTGTGATAAAGTAATTCCATGTCTTATATTTCATTGGGACATTGTATGGTGGAAGGATTGAATTATACGGTAACTATTTACTCAAAGGTTCTTTTATGATTAATGTTGAAATCTATATTATCCGGAAAGTCGTTGATCATTAGGGAGGCTTATCCTATTGTAGAATAAATATTATTTATTTAAATAAATTAATTATTTTATTTATTTATTTAAATAAGATTAGAATTATTCTAATTGATTTATTCACAATAGGTTTAATATGGAGAACCTAAAGGGTCACACCATAAAAGGAAGAATAATTATTTAAGAAGTTAATGGCATAATCGTAATAATATGTTAAGTATATTTAATTTAATCTATGGTGATAGAATAAATTAAATAGCTTAATATTTATTATTTAATATTTTAGAAATATTAAATATAAATTAATAAGAGGAGTCTTATTAATATTATTACAATTATTATTATTTTAATTTCTAAAAGAGTTTAGGAATTAATTTAATATAAGTACTCTTATTTATTCCTAATAGGATTAGGAGGGAAAATTAATTAAAGGAGTTTAATTAATTATCCCTAATAAGATTAGGGAGCCCATTTAATTAAAAGAGTTTAATTAAAAAATACCTTATTTTAATAGGGTTACTTGATATCTTTATAAGATGAGTCTTATATCAGATATCTTGACTACGTAATAATTCCAGTGGTTGGAGAGTACGCTCTTTTTCTATAGAGATAAAAAAACTAGGGTTTAGCCAACCACCCATCTTCTTGAATCCTTCTTCTTCCTTGGTGGATCACCTCTAGAGGCCAAACACTTGGGTGGCTAACGTTGATCAAAGGAAGGAACCAAACCCGGTGGATTTAAGTTGAACGCGAAAAAGATTGGAGGTGAACTTGTACCTGAGGAAGCTCGGATCTTCAAGGGTATGATTCTTGTTCTTTCTTTTTCGTTTAATTAATAATTGTGCATAAAGGGTGATCCGGGTATATGGTTTGTAAAAATTTTAAACTCTGATTTTTCCACGTTTCCGCTTATTTATGCAATTTGATTACGTTCTTGAATATTACAAACCCAACAGTGGCATCAGAGCCAAACCTTTATGCAAATTATTAATTATTCAAAATTTGATATGTATATTGATATGTGTTTAGAACAATTTAATTGGGCATAATTCTGTTGTATAGAATTTTAAAAAAAAAAATTCGTAAAAGGCGTGATCTTGTTTCTTTATCCACGTTTTTAATAAATATATATATATATATATATATATATATATATATATATGTCATAATACCCACGCGAGATCCCTGAAGCATTATTCCAGTCACTATTATAATAATGCGGTGGCAATGGCCGCACGCATATATCACGGATATTTTATATATATTAGGTTTATATTATATATATATAATAGTTATATATATATATATGTATATATTAATCTTAATTATTTTATTATTAAAATAAAATTTATTTTAATTTTAAAATAAAAAGATTAATTTTAATTTTAAAATTGAAATTTCATGCTAACTAATTAAAGTTGGAATTGGATTCCATGATAACTAATTGGAGTTGAAATTGGATTCTAAATAAAAGAGTTTATTTATATATGAAATAAGATTTCGTATTATTCAAAATAAAAGAGTTTATTTGTGAATAGGAAAAGAATCCTAATTTCCTTAAATAAAGGAGTTTATTTAGATATGAAATAAGATTTCATATTATTCAAAATAAAGGAGTTTATTTGTGAATAGGAAAGTGAATCCATGTTTCCTTAAATAAAGGAGTTTATTTATATATGAAATAAGATTTCATATTATTCAAAAATAAAGGAGTTTATTTGTGAATAGGAAAAATCTGCGTTTCCTTTAAATAAAGGAGTTTTATTTTTATTTTTTTTACTTGGAATTAGATTCCATAATTAATTAAAATAAAGGAGTTTATTTTGATTAAAGATTTTGATTAAAATAAAATAGTTTATTTTATTCAAAATTAGATAAATTAAAATAAAATAGTTTTATTTTGATTTAAATTTGGATTAAAATAAAGGAGTTTATTTTTATTCAAAAATAGATTTTATACTAACTAAATTTGCCCATTAAATGATATCAATATATATATTGAATGTTTATTATTCATCGGATGAATGTTATGTATTGATGCATATGGTGATATGTATGATAATAAATGAGATTGATTATGGACAATTGACCAATGTGATTGGATTTTATTTTAGTTGGATGCATGAATGTATGGGTTTTATTAAATGGGAATCTGCGTACCTAAATCTTCTCTAATTTTTCTTAATGTAAATTCTATCTTCCTCCTATGTACTTCCCTTGATTCACGATCGAGGTTTTTATTTATTTTAAAATAGTTTTGTAATAGGAATAATTAGAATTATTTGGAAGAATTGGAGATCGAGGTCTGAGGAGCTTGAAGACCCGATTTGTAATGGAGCAGGGTTTAAATGTAATAGTTATATTTAAATATTATTTCTTGCACCCCTAGGGTTTGACCTTTTAGTTCACTTGGTGGCTCTAGTGAACCAAACTAGAATAAAAGTCCATAATCAATCCGAGTAGAATATAGTATTCTATATATGCATGCTTATACTATATATATTATATATTATGCAAACATGCTTCGCATGTTAATTAATATGACGCGTATTTTATATATATATATGCATGCTGCGCTTAAACAAGATGAGACAATTAATAACAAACCCCTCAATTTCTTATATTAAGTCCTAAGCGTTCAAAGATATTTGGAATATCGAACGCATAAGCTTCTAGCATGATAAAATTAATAGAGTATTAAATATTTAATATGAGTTTGTTGTGTCACCACAAGGCAAGTATTAAGTATTTAAGATGTTAATTTATCACATTTGATGCTTATAAAGAAAATTGAACAATATTGTTTTGTTGTGTCACCACAAGGATGATATTTTCTTTTTGAATATATGGAGTGCTAGGTCGGACTTAACTTGGATAATTTTGATTCGGATGTGCCACCACTTGATCAAAATAAACTAAGAGGCAAAAAAGAAAGGAGTTGATAGTTGATGTAATTGACAAAAGTTGTCTACCTATTTATTTATATATAGTTTGTTGTGTCACCACAAGGCTATATACATTTGAAATGGGATCCTTATTCTCACTAGCAAATCTTTAATTAGATTTTTTTAGAACTATATAAGTGAGGTAATATAGTTTGAAGAAAATAGTGGGAGATACCAATTTAAAACAAGACTTAATTTATTTTGGTAATTAATAAAAGAATGTATGTTAAAATGTTGTTAATTACAAATTCATTTACGTAATTTTACAATGTCTAAAATTACTATCATTCGAAGCATATTAGATGCTAAATTAACTGTAATCGAATTAAGCGGATTGGTTAAGGAATTTGAGAATAGTTCTCATATTTGAAAAGTTATCTTATGTCCTTAATCGCCTATCCTCGCAATGGTTGCGCACAATGCCTCGAGGAAGAGATTGCTACTTTTAGAAAGTGGCAAGATGATGCACAGTTGGCTCAATGCATCATGCTCGTATCCATGAGTAACGAGCTTCAGCGTCAACATAAAACTATGGATGCTCCTATTATATTCCTGCACATCAAGTAGTTGATGGTGAGAAAAGTAGGACTAATAGATATCAGATATCTAAGGAGCTCTTCCGATCTAGAATGACCAATGACACTACAGTACAGACACGTGTCCTAAACATGATCAATTTGATTGAACAATTAGGACAACGGGTTTTGTCATGGATGGGGAGTTGAGCCAAGATTTGATCTTGCACTCACTTCCGGACTCCTCTCACAATTGTTGTGAATTTTTCATATGAACAAGGTAGATATCAGCCTCGCTGATTTTCTTAACATGTTAAAAAATGTTGAGTCACTTTCCAACCAAGAAAGACCAAGTCTTACTGGTAGGAGCCAAAGGATCTTCTGAAAAGAAGAATGATTCTAAGAAGGTAAATAGAAAGGCAAAAGCAAAGGATATTAAGAACAAAACTGATATGGATAGCAAAGGAGTTTGCTTCCACTGCAATAAGCCTGGACACTGGAAAGAAACTGCGAGAAGTATCTTATAGAGGCTAACCAAAGAAGCTTAGTGAAGTTTCGGTTACAAATATAAATTTGTTCATGATTTAAAATAATTTTTTCTTTAAGTCAAGGTTCTACTTGGGTATTGGATACCGACTTTGGTTATTATAAATATAGATTTATGAAGGGACCAAGCAGAAGTGGAAAGCTGAACATAGATAAGTAATCCTATGTGTGGGAAATGAAGCAAAGGTTGCCACATTAGCCATAGAAACTTATAGTTTAGCAATGCCTATGGGAAAATCTATTAAGTCAATAAGTTATTATTGTATTTCAGTTCTTGTTAGAAATATTATTTCTATTTTGTTGTTGGACAATAAAATTTTGGTATTATAATTAAGAACAATTGTTGTTCTATTTATAATAATAATGTTTTGTATAGAACCTGAATATTACTTAATGGATTTTGTATACTTGACTTACATGTGAAAATATATTTTGCAAATTGAACAAACTAGTATAAGAAAAGGAGATGATCATTCAAAGAGTTGAATGTGTGTATTTGATGAAATACAAGTGTGAATTATTTGAAAGGTTCAAAGAATTCAAAAGTGAAACAAATTGGCAAAGTATTAGGATTCTTTGATCGGATCAAGGAAGGAATACTTGTGCAATAAGTTTCTAGATCATCTCAAATGGTTTTCTCATAATGGACGCCTCTCGATACATAATAATTGATTGATGTATCCGAAAGGAAAAATCGTACCTATTTGAACATGGATGCGATCCATAATGATTTTACCGACATTCCGGTATCCTTCAGGTCACGCCCTAGAAATGGCTGCATATCTACTGAAAAAGGTAACCTCTAAATCCGGCCCCAAGACTCCATAAAAGTTATGGACAGGGAGGATTCCTAATCTTAAGTATGTTAAGATAAGGGGATGTCCAACTTATGTGAAAAGGTTTCAAAGGATAAGCTTGGGAGAAAATTTGACATGTACAGATTTGTGGGACA
Organism: Panax quinquefolius; assembly: GCA_020205615.1. Taxonomy (NCBI): domain Eukaryota; kingdom Viridiplantae; phylum Streptophyta; class Magnoliopsida; order Apiales; family Araliaceae; genus Panax; species Panax quinquefolius. The sequence continues at coordinate 36,987,957 of CM035160.1, forward strand.
TCCTAAAGTAAGTTTAGGGCATATGTTTCTATAATCCTACATAGCAAAAGGTGTTTATTGTGAAACACCGCCTTCTAAGATAAAGGTGTTTATCATTGAAGGGCTAGTGGGAGGATAATAGATCTTGAAGAGTTCAAGAACCACAAAACACTATAAGTCAAATAAGAGGAACACGTAGATAGACTATTGTACCACAACCGAATCGTAAATGCGGAATAGATGAAGATACCTAGGAGGTATGGATTCATCATGGATGATGATGATGAGATACGCATCATAGAAGATGATGATCCGAGTTACATTCGATGAGGTAAGACTTACTAGTGTGTACAAAAGGGTCAGTGGGAGCGTCATGAAATTTCTAGTATTATATGTTGATATACTACGGATGAGGAATAACATACCAATGCTATAATCAGTAAAGATAAAGTTGTCTAAACATTCCTCCACGAATGATTTGGGAAGAGTATCTTAATTGGGGATAAAATCTATATAGATAGATTTAAGAGGATGCTCGACTTAACCCAAGGAACGTATATTCATTTGATGCTAAAGTCGTTTAACATGACAAACTCCAAGAGATGTCTCATGTTGATGAGCTATGGAGTGTATATCTCTTAATAGTCCCCACGAGACTCGAAAAAGAGAGGTTGCATGAGTGACAATCATGTATGCAATGAAATGTACGAGACACGATGTTGATCGGTCATATTATGGAGAAGTTCACTATGAGTCGGTGAAAATATCTTAAAGTGCTTAACTTAAGCACTAAGGATGTGATCATATTCATGGTGCGTCTAAATCAAAAACTAGAGGGCTTACGGAGACTCAAGTTTTTCGTACAGACCAAGATGATGAGAAAAATCCACTTTAAGGTAAAAGCGTTATCTTGAACAGTGGTGCAGTGAATTGGAAAGGTTCCAAATAGCAAAGAGTTGTTGGTTTAGTGATAAAGACAAAGTATATAGCTATAAATGAAGCTGCAAGTTGATTGTTTGGATTAAAAGTTCATTACAGAACTAGGAATAGTTCCTAAGTCTCATCTTGGATCTAAACATGTGTTGTGGCACTTTCATTTGATTATTAGAATCATTGAAAGATGGGAAATCACTATAGAGATAGTGGACTCTCATGAACAACATTACATATCCATTAACTAAATCTTATCCAACAGCAGGATAATCGTCACTTAGAGAAGAAGAGTATGAGTTACCATGACGATTGGCTTTAGTGCAAGTGGGAGATTGAAAGTAGTATGCACACAAGCCAATCATGTTTGATGATAAAGCATATACTTTGTAACAATCTTATTCATTTATTAATAAAAAGTATTAATTTATTAAAGGCTTTTAATTATCTACATAATCTTTGTTTTATAATATGTGATAAACCCATAGTTTTAAGCAATGCTTTTAGAATAATGATGATGATCATACTAATGAGATCTAAATTCTTAGAAAGCTTAAAACTAAAATAGTTCCCAATCATTGGATTACTAAATTGGGGATTAGTGAATCCGGATAGATTGGTATATCGTTCTTGCTTCATCGATTGGATGAGGATGATTGATCTCATGATCATTTGTGTGGAGACACTAAAGCAAGTATGTAGGTGCTTATTAGAGAATAAGTTCACTAAGCGTGGCTCGCTAAGGAATACCTAATGGAGTTTTACTTTTTTGTCGATAGGAATTCTGTAGTGATAGTAAGTACAAGTGATCCTTGGACTTGAGATCATCATAGTATCTTGTGTATGATGAGTTATACTTTGACTTATTCTTAAGACCCTTAGGGTATATCAAAGGGTATGCTTGGGTATAATAAGTTGTACATGGAGATAATGTATGATCGATAAAGAATCTACCACTTACATAAAAGAAGAGAAATGTCTATGTGATTCGATAAATGACAACCCAAGAGTCCTTGGCCATAAGGCGAGAATGAAATTAGAAAGGAGTTTCTAATTTGCATTATTTGGAGTTAATGCATTTAAAAGTTGAAATACATATAATTAAATAAAATAAGACTTCGTGAAGAATTCCATATGCCTTATATTTAATTGGGACATTGTATGGTGGAAGGATTGAAATTATGCGGTAACTATTTACTCAAAGGTTCTTTTATGATTAATGTTGAAATCTATAATATCCGGAAAGTCGTTGATCGCATAGGAGGCTTATCCCTATTGTAGAATAAATATTATTTATTTAAATAAATTAATTGTTTTATTTATTTATTTAAATAAGATTAGAATTGTTCTAATTGATTTATTCACAATTAGGTTTAATATGGAGAACCCAAAGGGTCACACCATAAAAGGAAGAATAATTATTTAAGAAGTTAATGGCATAATCGTAATAATATGTTAAGTATATTTAATTTAATCTATGGTGATAGAATAAATTAAATAGCTTAATATTTATTATTTAATATTTTAGAAATATTAAATATAAATTAATAAGAGGAGTCTTATTAATATTATTACAATTATTATTATTTTAATTTCTAAAAGAGTTTAGGAATTAATTTAATATAAGTACTCTTATTTATTTTAATAGGATTAGGAGGAAAATTAATTAAAGGAGTTTAATTAATTATCCCTAATAAGATTAGGGAGCCCATTTAATTAAAAGAGTTTAATTAAATAATACCTTATTTTAATAGGGTTACTTGATATCTTTATAAGATGAGTCTTATATCAGATATCTTGACTACGTAATAATTCCAATGGTTGGAGAGTACGCTTCTTTTTCTATAGAGATAGAAAAACTAGGGTTTAGCCAACCACCCATCTTCTTGAATCCTTCTTCTTCCTTGGTGGATACCCTCAGAGGCCAAACACTTGGGTGGCTAACGTTGATCAAAGGAAGGAACCAAACCCTATGGATTTAAGTCAAGCGAAAAAGATTGGAGGTGAACTTGTACACGAGGAAGCTTCGGATCTTCAAGGGTATGATTCTTGTTCTTTCTTTTTCGTTTAATTAATAATTGTGCATAAAGGGTGATCCGGGTATATGGTTTGTAAAAATTTTAAACTCTGATTTTTTCACGTTTCCGCTTATTTATGCAATTTGATTGCGTTCTTGAATATTACAAACCCAACACTATCAAATTCATCTTTAATCAACACGAACTTATTCATCATTAATATTATAACTCACAATATTTAACAACCAGGTCGTTCCCAGGAAAGAGGGGGCTTTTCGATAAGGATTTCTCCTTATTGGCGCACAATTAGGTGACCAAACCTCTCCTTGACATAACTTCTAGACATTGTAAATATTGCAATTTAATAATATGAATAACTTTGTTGTTTCAATTATTGATTTAATAATATATCATATAATGCAGATGATACTGTGACAATAATCGAATCAATAATATGAGAGATATGATGCAGCAATTACTATAGCAATAATTGAGTATAAGCGAGTGACTTCTCACGTAAGCATCAATAACCAATACAGGTGTGCTACTTATGCAACCACACATATTCATCGTATTTTTTACTACCGGGTAGTTCAGCGGTTTTAACGGTAATACATCCATCGTTAATTTTATAAAAGATAATTACATGCGTTTTTCTTACTAAATAATACTTGAGTTAATGAGGTCCAAAGAATGATTGTCTTAGTCGTCATTTAATATTCCTTGTTAAAACGAATATTCCCAGAACTAATCGAATATTATATAACCACTTGCTTACTTTGCAAAATTTGTAAATATTACCCACAACTATAACATTATATCATATCCACACCATAATATTCAAAAATATATTTTGAGAGAAATTAATCTTTATTAATAAAATTTGGGGTCTTACAATATATATATATATATATATGTGTGTGTGTGTGTGTGTGCGTGTGTGCGTGTGTGCGTGTGGTGGATAATATATATATATATATATATATATTATAAGTTTTATTTTTTATGTAAAATATAATATATTATATTTTATTATGCATAGTACTGCATAGTGTTGCATATTACTGCATAGTGCATCATAGTAAAATCAAATTTTTTTAAAGATTCGGCCGAAGAAGCTCTCGTGAATTTCCTTACTTATCACCTGAGATTTTCTAAATTCAAACTCCTATAAATAGGATGCTTAGTTTAGAATTGAAAATCATACAAGAATCAGAGAATTCTTTATCTATAATATTGAGCGTATTTCTTTAGAGTTTAAGGAAACTTTGAGTATAGAAAACATTGCAAGTTTTTTTCAAGAATATCTCCGCCCTACCAGTCAGAAATACTCTCTTTTTAAGGTAAGAGATATTATTTTTGTTCAATATTCGTAAGAAATAAAATTTTCTTTCATACTCTGTAGTATGTAAGTAATATTATTTTGTTTCAGATTCTGAATTCTACACTCATTTTGTTAAAGTATTGCTTCTATACTCATTGAAATTAGTAGAATATCCTTGAAATTTGCGCTTCTTCTAGTATCTTTTCACAAGAATAAGTAATATTAGTAGTATGTAAGTAATATTATTTTGTTTCAGATTCTGAATTCTACACTCATTTTGTTAAAGTATTGCTTCTATACTCATTGAAATTAGTAGAATATCCTTGAAATTTGCGCTTCTTCTAGTATCTTTTCACAAGAATAATTTTTTGAACATTCTTGTTAAATTTTGATATTTTCATGCCGGGGTACTATTCACTGGGGTACTATTCACCCGGGGTATTATTCCTGACAAAAATTGAATTTTATTTTGGCCAAATTATTTTTGATACAATATTATTTTTGAATTTTACTCCACAAAACAGTTATCATGTTGATAATTTGGACATTCTTGAACTCTGGATAAATTAATTTATAAATCTTTAAAATTTATTCTTGCTCTTACTTAATTGAATTTTTATATCATTGTCATCATCCTCATGTTTATATTGTGATGAAATTCATCTTTGCCCAGTAGTGCATAGATAGACTGTTGATTGGTACGATTATGACTATGTATCAGTATAATCATGACCTGTAATATTACAAATGACGTGGTAAAAGTCTTCATTGGCCCGTAGTGCATTGATAGACAGTTGTTGGCATGATCATGTCTGTAAGACCCCAAATTATTAATAAATGAAATTTATTTTCCTCTATTTATTATTTTGAAATAGTAAGGGTCGATTTGATTAATGTGGATAGTTATGGGTAAAATACGCAAATATTTCGAATAAGCAAGTGGTTATAAAATATTCATTATTGTCGGGGAATATTCGTTTGGTCGTGGAATATTAAAGATTGTCAGGGGGGGAATATTAAATGCGACCATGTATGATTTTTTTGGCCCCATGTGAAAAGCGATTGGATGAAGAAAACGACAAATATAAGTTGTTTATAAATAATTGGCGTAGTTATTACAGATTAATCTTGTTGGAATACCGGTGGTTAAAACACACTAATGTCTGGCGTTGTTGAGCAAGAGTAGCACCATTATTGCACCAATTATTGATTCTTACGTAAGAAGGCACTACTCAATAATTGTTACTAATAATTCTTATTCAAATATTTTATTTTATTGATTCAATAATTCTTTGCATTGATATTTTATATTATTGTTGTTTCAATAAATTGTCATTACGGTATTTTCCATTATCAGAGCAATAATTCATATTATCCGAATAATATTATTGGATAACATTATTGGCAATGTCTAGAAAGTTACATCTAAGGAGAGGTTTGGTCACCTAATTGCGCTTGAGAAGGAGAAATTCTTATTGGAAAGCCCCTCTTTCCTAGGAGAACGCCTCGTTGTCAATATTGTGATTCGTAATATTATTTGTGAATAATTAATTATTGATTTATATGATGAGGAAAATATTGATTTTATGTGGATATAGATGGAGAAAATTTTTAAAATGACAATTGTTAAAATTAATATTTTATCATTTTACGATAAAATAATTCATTTAAATATATTATTTTAATAATATATTAACGGTGATATTTTTATAATGAATGTGGGATATATGAGTATATGAGGAGAAAGAGTATTTTTGTGGCATTAAATGTTTAACACATATTTTGTGTGTTAGTGGACATAATTATTGACCGAAATTTGATTATAGCCTGTAAAATCGTCCGTTTGTGGATTTGGTCAATTTACATTTGGAATTTGGAAAAACTTTCTTCGCAAAGTTGTAGAGAATTGAATTTCCTATAAAAAGTCGCAAGATTTGAATTTCGATAAAAGGGCTATTTATTATGAATTATTGAAGTTTTGAGTTCAAATAATTGATTTTGGAAGTTTTAATTATTTATATCAACAAAAACGTTTTTATTGTTTTGGTTGGCCCCCCATGTGTTGTAAACATGCTGATTTCAGGAGTCTTGTTGGCGAGGAATATATATATAATATATTATTATTATATTAAATTTTCTGCTTTGGTGTTCTAAGCAATTTCCTATAAATAGGGTGCTTAGGTTAGAATTGAAAATCACACCAGAAACTAAAGTTTTCTCTCTCTATATTATCGAGCGTATTCTTGTGAGTATTTTGAGTATACTTTGAGTATTGCTATACTGGTGCAAGTTCAAGTCATAGCCTTTATATCAGGTGTTTCAACTAGAAATCTTGTGTCTTTCGAGGTAAGGGATGTTATTTTCTTCTCAAATGATATTATTTCTTCAATATCATTATTTGAAATATTGGTTGGAACTTTTTATCAAATTTGGAACTTTTTCATGCTCTGGGTTACTATTCATGAGTTATTATTCATGAGTTCTTATTCACGAAGTTACTATTCATTAGTACTATTATTCAAGCGTGATGAAGATGTTTTTTTTGTGAAATTTTTATCTTTTGGTGTTTGAGATTATTTATTCACGATACTTGAGATTATTCACGATATCTGACACTATTCACGAATAATCTGACACTATTCACCGAAAAATAAAATTTCTTCTTTTTTTCGTCAAAATATCTATTTTGGATACTAGCTTTGATTATATCCGTGTTTTGATCATTCTTGAATTTTACACCACTATGATTATTTTTTGAGGTATTGTTGGACATGGATAAAACAAAGTACTAATCCTTAATCCTTAATCCTTGTCATTTTGTTTCCTTTGGATTCGTTTCTTTAAAATATTTTTCATTATCCTCGGTCTTAAATGATGATATTACTAGAATATCTTTGGCCCTGTAGTGCAAAGATAAATGATTTCTTGATGAATATCTTTGGCCAGTAGTGCAAAGATGAGCAGTGTTGAGATGAACATGACCGGTGATTAATATCTTTGGCCCGTAGTGCAAAAAGATGAGCAGTGTTTAGATGAACATGACCAATGATGAATATCTTTGGCTGTAGTGCAAAGATGAATATTTGATTCGGATATATATTGATTGATGTTACTGGGGATAAAATATCGACGATGAACTTTTAAATTCATATATAGAAGATAGTAGTTTGCATTCTCTACTTAACTCTTCTAATGAATTATTATTTCATTGCGAATATTGATTTAAAATTTGTTGTCTATTGTATTCTATTAGATTTTTCCTGTTGAAGACTAACGATAATTTGTTGTATATTATCTTAGTCATAATATTCTTTACTTGGGCTAGTTGAGCTCACCCTTTTCCTTTTGTTCCATTTTTCTTCTCGGGAGGCGAGAATTTAGCGAAGTACTTAGTCGGGGTATGGAATGAAGGTTCTAGAGAGAGTTGTTTAGTAGTCCTCACCATTTTGTAAAATAATGTATCAATAATTATGATAGGATTTATTTGCGTGTGGATATTGTCAGATGGCAATATCTCGTATTTAAACTCACAGATTTATATGTTGTAATAATAAAGTTGTAGTTATTTCATATCATGTATTTGGCGACTCAGAATGGGTTGGATGGAATGGACCTATTTTTGGGGCGTCGCGGTTGGTATCGAGCTTAGGGATATGATCTCTGGCGGAGATCGGGAATAGAACTAGGAGGGAGAGACGAGTAAATCCTTCGCTAGTGTGTCCTACCTAAGCTTATTTGTTAGTTAGTCGTCAATATATAGGGATATTATGTGATATATTGATTTCCTTAATTAACCCTTGTTTTATGACATTATTTGAGAATGTCGAATGAGAATATTAACAAGGAGTAAATGAGACCGTGGAGATGCTTGTGTCTTTACCAACGAGGAGAGCGTGCAACAGGTGACAATGTACCTCCCTGTGAACAACACCAAGCGAGATGATGAGAACGAGGGGATGTTTAGAAGCTTTTTGCGATTCATGCAAAATCGAACGAGGAGACTCGTGTTCAAAATCTGAGGAGGAAATGATAGCAATTCACGGGTTGTCACACCAGCGATTTAAAGAGTTGGGACCACCCAGAATTTAAGGGAAAGCCGGATCCGATAAAGGCGGAGACGTGGGTCAAACAAATTACCAAGATATTCGATGTCTTGGGATGTACGGAGAACGAAAGTTCCATTCGCTACTTTTATGTTCCGTAACGAGGCAGACATTCTTGGTGGGAATCATGAAGCATACCCATCATTTGCACTCAAAGATGTCATGGGAGACATTTGAAGCAGTTCAATGACAAGTACTTCCACGAAAGTATTAAATCATATGAAGGAAGTGGAGTTTATTAGGCTGGAGCGAGAATAACATGGCGGTGTCCCAAAGACGAGGCGAAGTTCGCGGAGTTATCGAGTTTGCACCTCATTTGGTGGAGAATGAGGAGCATGTATGGCGGATGTTTCGAGAGGTTTGAAACCCGGCATACGTTAGTATCTCATTTCTCATAAATTTTCTCTCTATTCGGATGTTGTCAGCGGGGGCTCGATTGTTAGAAGCGAGATAACGAGTACGTTCATTTGAGGGACCATAACCGAGGATCATCTAGAAGATAGCGATCATCGAATAATGATAACCAATGGAGAAAAGAAGAATACGGACAAAGGCGGTTACCACTCTGGTGGTAATCGTGGCCATGAAAATAGAAGAAGCGAGTTGGGAGGAGATTTTAAAAGAGGAGATTCAACAACGACCATGTGAAGACGCCGCCGCCAAAGAAGAACCTGGTTCCAAGGGAGGAGAAAGACCACCGGTCGTATGTTACAAATGAGAGAAAGAGGACATATCACCCAAACCCGCCGCCAGCAGATTAAAGGTATGCTATAATTGTGGAAAAGAAGGACATATCGCTTTCGAGATTAGACGATATCGAAACCCGATCCAATGGGAATGGTGACTCAAAAGGATATCCCGTAAAAGTCAAAGTCAACGATTCCGGAAGAGCGTTTGTCGTGGCCGGTCAAAATGTGAGGAACCGAACGGTTAGCACGGTTAGTTAATTATAAATTCTTGCGAAGTTTATACCTTACTAGAATCTGGGTTCTACCCATTCTTTTTATCTCTCTTGCTTACGCTCAATGTTTGAACTTGACTACGGAGAAATTAGACTTTGACCTATTTATGGAGACTCCGTTAGGAGAAACTTTCATTATATCCGTTGTTTAGAAATCTTGTTTGATTCAGGTTGGCACTATCACATTACCTGTTAACCTTATTTCTATAGAGATATTTGCTTTTGATGTGATTTTAAGGTTAACTACTCATCATGCCGAAATTGATTACTTTCGTAAGGTTGTTAGTTTTCATATTCCTAAGCATCCTGTTATTCGAATTCAAGCAATCAAACCATGGTAATCAAACATTTTCATATCAAGCCATGAAGTCATTCGTTTATTACGGATGTCAAATTTTCTTAGTCCATGTTATGGATTTGAATAAAGACACGTCAGATTTGAATAATATTCTTGTTGTTATTGATTTTTCCGACGTATTTCTGAAGAATTTCTTGGCTTACTCCCAAAGCACGATATTAAATTTTTTATCGAATTTGAACCCCAGACAAAACTCATTTCTAAAATCTCATATCGAATGGCTCTATTGAACTTCGAGGAGTTAAAATTCAACTATAGAATTTGGTACCGAGCCGTTATCCGGTGACTTCCTTTTGTGGAATGCACAAAGCCGACTCTCCGTAGGGACACCATATTCGTGCGATAGTAAAGCGATAGGTGTCATTGTAACGTCTTATCCAAGGTTGGGATATGAGTCACGAGTTGAGAACAACCTAAGCTCTCAGTAATCGAAATACGTAGCTTTCAAGCTTAGTTGGTTATTATCGGAGATTCGTTGAAGGATATTCTCGAATCGCTATTCCATTAACGCAGCTGACTCGTAGAGATACAAAATTCGAATGGAGCAAAGAATGTGGGAAGAGCTTCGAAGAACTCAAGAGGAGACTCATTTAAATACATGTTACGACCATGCCATCCTCGGAAAAGCGAACGTAGTAGTGACGTGTTGAGTAGAAGATCGTATACAAGTATGAGTACGATATTGTCAAAGACTCATTTCGAATAATTTACAAATAATAGAGATGGAGATGAAAACACTAGTTACCCACGTGATGATATATGAGTATAATCGACTTTAGTCGATAAAGTTAAAAATTTATTCAAGCTACACACCTGAGTGATGAATTTGAAGAAAAGAGGTGCAAGAAGTTGTTATTTCAAAAGCGAGAGAATCGGTGAGGTGAGGAAAGCTCAAACCTTCGATTTATTAATCCATTTAAAATTCTCGATCGAATAGGAATTGTGGCCTATAGACTCGCTTTTACCGCCAAGTATATGGCGTGTTCATAACGTTTTTCACGTATCGATGTTACGTAAATATGTGGACGACCCGAACCACGTCATTGAGTTAGAACCGAACGAGATAGCAGAAGACTTAACGTATGAAGAGGTACCTGTCAAGATTTTGGATAGGAAGGAGCATGTCCTACGTACGAAGGTCATACCACAAGTTAAAGTTTTGTGGAGAAACCATGCTATTGAGGAAATGACCTGGGAGTTGGAAACGGAAATGAAAGCGAGGTATTCTCATCTTTTCGAAACACCAGGTACGTACGTCAATTTCGAGGACGAAATTTCATAAGGAGGGGAGGTTGTAAGACCCCAAATTATTAATAAATGAAATTTATTTTCCTCTATTTATTATTTTGAAATAGTAAGGGTCGATTTGATTAATGTGGATAGTTATGGGTAAAATACTTAAATATTTGAATAAGCAAGTGGTTATAAAATATTCATTATTGTTTGAAATATTCGTTTGGTCGTGGAATATTAAATCTTTGTCGGGGAATATTAAATGCGACAGTATGATCTTTTCTTGGGCCCCATAAAGGAAAGCGATTGGATGAAGAAAACGACAAATATAAGTTGTTTATAAATAATGGCGTAGTTATTCCAATTTATCTTGTTGGAATACCCGGTGGTTAAAACACACTAATACGCGTTGTTGAACAAGAAGATACAGTATTGCACCAATTATTGATTCTTACGTAAGAAGGCACTACTCAATAATTGTTACGATAATTACTCGCTCAAAGATATTTTATTTTATTGATTCAATAATTACTTTGCATTGATATTTTATATTCTTGTTGTTTGATAAATTGTCATTACACGTATTTTCCATTATCAGACAATAATTCATATTATCCGAATAATATTATTGGATAACATTATTGGCGATGTCTAGAAAGTTTACTCTAAGGAGAGGTTTGGTCACCTAATTGCGGGCGAAGAAGGAGAAATTCTTATTGGAAAGCCCCTCTTCCTGCAGGCGCCTGGTTGTCGATATTGTGATTACGTAATATTATTTGTGAATAATTAATTATTGATTTATATGATGAGGAAAATATTGATTTTATGTGGATATAGATGGAGAAAATTTTTAAAATGACAATTGTTAAAAATTAATATTTTATCATTTTACGATAAAATAATTCATTTAAATATATTATTTTAATAATATATTAACGGTGATATTTTTATAATGAATGTGGGATATATGAGTATATGAGGAGAAAGAGTATTTTTTTGTGGCATTAAATGTTTAACACATATTTTGTGTGTTAGTGGACATAATTATTAATAGAAATTTGATTATAGCACAGTAAAATCGTCTGTTTGTGGATTTCGGTCAATTTCTGTTTGGAATTTGGAAAAACTTTCTTCTGCAAAGTTGTAGAGAATTGAATTTCCTATAAAAAGTCGCAAGATTTGAATTTCTGACAAAAGGGCTATTTATTATGAATTATTGAAGTTTCGGAGTTCCGAAATAATTGATTTTTGGAAGTTTTAATTATTTATATCAACAAAAACGTTTTTATTGTTTTGGTTGGCCCCCCATGTGTTGTAAACATGCTGATTTCAGGAGTCTTGGTTGGCGTAGGAATATATATATAATATATTATTATTATATTAAATTTTCTAACTTTTGGTGTTTACAAGCGAATTTCTATAAATAGGTGCTTAGGTTAGAATTGAAAATCACACGAAACTAAAGTTTTCTCTCTCAATATTATCGAGCGTATTCTTGTGAGTATTTTGAGTATACTTTGAGTATTGCTATATCTATGTGCAAGTTCAAGTCATAGCCTTTATATCCTGTTTCAACTAGAAATCTTGTCTTTTCGAGGTAAGGGATGTTATTTTCTTCTCAAATGATATTATTTCTTCAATATCATTATCTTTGAAATATTGGTTGGAACTTTTATCAAATTTGAAACTTTTTCATGCTATATCGGGGTTACTATTCATGAGTTCTTATTCATGAGTTACTATTCACGAGTTACTATTCATGAGTTCTTATTCACGAGTTCTTATTCACGAGTACTATTCAAAGCGTGAAGATGTTTTTTTGTGAAATTTTTATCTTTTGGTGTCTGAGTTACTTATTCACGATATACTAAGATTATTCACGTATCACGACCTTTATTCACGAAATAAGCACTATTCAATAAGAAAAATAAAATTTCTTCTTTTCGTTCAAAATATCTATGCGGATACTAGCTTTGATTATATCCATGTTTTGATCATTCTTGAATTTTACACCACTATGATTATTTTTGAGGTATTGTTGGACATGGATAAAACAAAGTACGAATCCTTAATCCTTAATCCTTGTCATTTTGTTTTCTTTGGATTCGTTTTTTAAAAATATTTTTCATCATCCTCGATCTTAAATGATGATATTACCAAGAATATCTTTGGCCGTAGTGCAAAAGATAAATGATTTCTTGATGAATATCTTTGGCCGTAGTGCAAAGATGAGCAGTGTTGAGATGAACATGACTAATCGATTAATATCTTTGGCCCGTAGTGCAAAGATGAGCAGTGTTTAGATGAACATGATTAATGATGAATATCTTTGGCCCGTAGTGCAAAGATGAATATTTGATTCCGGATATATATTGATTGATGTTACGGGGATAAAATATCGACGATGAACTTTTAAATTCATATATAGAAGATAGTAGTTTGCATTCTCTACTTAACTCTTCTAATGAATTATTATTTCACTGCGAATATTGATTTAAAATTTGTTGTCTATTGTATTCTATTAGATTTTCCCTGTTCAAGACTAACGATAATTTGTTGTATATTATCTTAGTTATAATATTCTTTTCTTTGGGCTAGTTGAGCTCACCCTTTTCTTTTTTGTTCCATTTTTCTTCTCGGGAGGCGAGAATGTGGCGAGTCTTAGTGGGGTATGGAATGAAGGTTACAGAGAAAGTTGTTTTAGTAGTCCTCACCATTTTGTAAAATAATGTATCAATAATTATGATGGGGATTTATTTGCGTGTGGATATTGTCTCAGATGGCAATATCGTATTTAAACTCACAGTTTATATGTTGTAATAATAAAGTTGTAGTTATTTACGCATCTATGTATTTGGCGAATTCGAGAATGGGTTGGATGGAATGGACCTATTTGGGGGCGTCACAATGTCCAATGGCGATACTAACGAATATCTTTACCACGTAGGCATGGATAATTCATGGATGTGATAATAATGAATATCATTGGCCTGTAGTGCATGGATAATTCATGGATGTGATACTAACAAATATCATTGGCCTGTAGTGCATGGATAATTTGATGATGTGAAATATTTATTGAGCTGTGTTACAGTAATAAAATATTGATGATGAACTTTTAAATCATAGAAGATAGTATATATTACTCTACTTGACTCTTACAATGGATTCTTTGTTAAAGCTATGATTAAACTTGTTGTCATTAGATCATCGTTTATCAGATTCTATCGCTTAACGATAATTTATTATGCATTAATTTATTATCGAGCTAATATTCTTTAATATTCTTTATCGGGCTAGTAATTGAGCTCACCCTCGCTTTCATCATTGTTATCTTCGTGAAATGAACAAAATTTAATTAATTCGGAAATGGAGTGGATGATTGATCCGAGGTGGTGACCTGTAGTAGTAGTCCTCATTATTTTATAAAATAGTGTGATAATAATTGTAATAAAGACTCCATTTGAATTTGGATATTGTCTACGAGACAATATTCATGTTAAAACTTTCACCTATATTTTTTCGTATTTTACACGACAATTGTATAATTAAGTTGTATTTAAATTCTGTACTATGTATTTAACGACTCAGAATGTATTGTGTATACCTATTTTGGGAGCGTCACATTTATAACTTGTTTTTACTTAATTTTTGACATATAAATCAAATTAATGCCAAATATTTTTACTTAACTTAAAACAACTTATAAGTCTTTTAAAATATATTTCAATGTCAACGGTGGAGTTTAAGCAGGCTTAACGACCAACAAAGTCGGTATTTATGTACTTTAGCAATTCAACAAAAGTAGGCAGTGGTGAGTTGGGTTTCGGCTTTTTCTTTCCTTTTTATCCTCGAAAGCTCCAACAGTTTATCCCATAAAGGTTTGTTCTCTCAGTTTCTCTGTATCTGATTTTTTTTATAATTTTAAATCTAAATTTAATAAGAATATTGCTATCTTATACTCAATAATAATGGAATATCACTCTTTTTGGTTGCTGAGAATCAAGAACCAAAAGGAGGGAAAAAGTTGGAATCTTTAGATTTTATAGGTTTTTATTAATTGGGTATCTGATTTTTCCTTTTTGTTCAATTTCTAAGCAACCAAGTGGAGGATTAAGAACATTAATTAATGTCAATTGTGGTGTTTTCAGAATTGGTAACATGGTTTATATTGTAGTCTTTCTCCCTTTTGAATTATTAGTGTTTTATCTAAATTTTTGTAATATTTTTTGAAATTTTATCAGGTGTTTGATTTGTTAATTTTTTTTGATAATTAGGTGTTTGCTTAATTATAGTTGTAAGGAATGAGAAAGAGGTCTAAAAGTTCTCCGGCAACACCGGAATTATCTGATGGTGGTGAGAATAGTGGTGCATCCAGAGTCAATATGGGACCCCAAGTAAATGATAACTTAAAGAGTCCAATGAGGTCAGCTTATGTGATACTGGCCTTGTTTGTATTGATCATACATGGGTCTTGGGCTGTTCATCATTATCAGTTCGAGATTTTGCCCGAGCCTCTTACTGCTGAGCGGGCGGGTAAGAGGGGTTTCTCTGAAGAGGAGGCCATGAAACATGTCAAGGCCTTGACTGTATTGGGTCCGCACCCTGTTGGGTCCGATGCTCTCGATCATGCTTTGCAGGTATTATCCATTGAACCGATTAGATTATATAAGCATGACATTTTATTTAGCTGCATAAACACACTTTATGATGCATCTTGCACATTTACTTGTGCCAGGACCAATATGTAATTACGATTACGTTGGATATTTGACCAAAAATTATGTCTTCTTCTCAAAGAAATAGCCTCTCAGGGGTAGAATCTTTTATCCCAGATTGCAAGCATATTTCAACTCTTCGCTATAATAGAGACCTACAAATTTACATGTTATGTGCAAAGTTGTTTATCTCAATTTTAAAGAATATTGATGTAGTTGGGAAATCAACTTTTTCTTGTTTTGAATCATGATCAGGTAGTAGCTTATTATGTGCTGCGTTGTCTACAATTCTGTTCTAGATGGTAAATTGATAGTATCCACCATGCAAAGTAATTCTAATAGAAAACTAACCGGTCAACCATGCCTATTTTGAGATTCTTCAGAACTTATCAGCCTGGTCAGTCATTAATGCTGAATTGGTCTGATAACATATTGCTTTCCACCTACAAATATACTTGAAGATATACGAAAAGAAGGTTACTTTGTCATGTACTATTTAACAGCTAGTCAGTCTTATTCTTAGTTGGCTTGAATATGAGGTTTTGCAGATAGCACATATTGAAATAGCATTCACTGATTTTTTTTCTTCTTTGTTTGGCCAAAAAGCTAAATTAAGATGGTCATCAATATTCTCTTTGTTTCTCTTCAGTAGTATTTGGTACGATGGGAATATCAAAGGATGGAAGGATGGAAAGAAAGAAAGGAAGGATAAGGAGAGTAGGGTGGGGGAGGGGGAGTTTCCCTTGTTTGGTAGGAAGGAAAAGAGAAGAAAGGACACAAGGGATGAGATTTCTGTCCAGGGCCATAAAAATTGTTGTGTTCAAAATTGCAGATTGGATGAGAGAGGGTATGGGTGTACTTCTGTTTTGACTTTCCCCCCTTTCAATAAGCACTTTTTCCCACTCCCCTCCCCCTCCTTAAAGCCCTTTCAGAAAGCACTTTAATTGTTATTATTTTAGGTTAGAATTGTAATATTAAATAATACTCTCTTCCTTGCATAATATTTCCCTCCTTCTACATCACCACAGTTAGGAAAGTACAATCTTTTTGCTTAGGATACACATTCATTTATCCTATTCAGTTCTTTGTATCCTACCTTCCAGATAGACCATTTGTACTTAGTTATGAAGATCTGTGCTTAGGTTCCCTGCTTGGTGCAAAAAAATCTCTGCATTCTGAGCATGATGGTCTTATTTGTGACCCAATCACTTTGTGAATAATCATATCAAACATTAGGTTTGAAGCCAGCCTATCACTTCCATCATCACAGACATGGGGAGTTACTTAACCAACAGAAGGTATAGTCAATCCCCACGGCTGCTCTACCATAATAAGAGAGAGGTCACATGATCAAACCTTGCCAACTCCAAGGGGCACTCAACACAAGCTTATGCTTGGATTTGTCCGGTGCATGGCTCTTGTCTTTACATTGGCCATGTTCTTATCTACAAAATTATCATCTAGAACCACCTTATACCAGGAAATAGGTATATACATAAAACTTCTAGAAGTCAGGATATACATATTGAAGTTGCCAACATGATGAGCAAAATAAGTCAACCAATATGTTGATAGAAAATTCTGACTTATGTTTCAACCTTTAAGTGCTAGCAATTAAATACATTATATTGTTTTAGTATTTGCTACTTTCTGAACTCATTGAATAAGGCATTGATATTTCTGCTTTTTTACTTCTAGCTCCAGTATGATATCTGTTCATAGTTTCATAGTAGGCCTTAAACTGCGTCGTCAACATTTCAAGGGAGGCTTTGATGTATATATAGCTTAGACAGCTGCATAAAACTGATCTTGTTGGGAACTAGCCAAAACTGATGTAGGGAGGGAAGAAGGAATAAAGGAGATTCAAAAGAGATAAAAGAGGCTAAAAGCCACAAAGCACAGGGCTTAATTCAATAATATCAATAATTCAATAATAATAATAATGAGGGATTACAACTGTTTATATAGGAATAAGAAAAACCCTAAAACTTGGAGGCTAAGTAAAATATAAGTAACCTAATTAAATAAGGAAATAAAATCCTAGTAATTATCTACTACCTTAAATAATCAATATTCTAGAGTATTCTAATAATATAATTAAATATATCCTAATATTATTTACTAAATAAACTAATTATATTAAAATCATCCATAAATAATAACCTAATAATATTAAATTTCTTCGGCTTCCATCCTTCCTTTGAAAAAAAGTTGTCCTCGAGTTTTGAAGTATAGAAGAATCCACAGTCCACGATCTGGACTCCAAATATAACACTCGCTTTTCGGAATAGAAAGAGAGGTTGCACAAAAACACAACATAACTGACGAAATTATAATAAGGCTCTAAGCCACAAAAAATAGTCTTCAAACCAATAAACGTCACAAGACAAATCATAATAAATGCCAAAGTGGCTCAAACCACAGTTTAAAATATTTATTACAACTCCAAATAAACCCATGTATCACAGCCTAAATAGAATATCTAAATCATTGAATAGAAGGCAACTCTCATCACACTTGTCCTTGATCCCCCTGATTACTTGCCTAAAGGAAAACACAGTATGAGCCAAATGCCCAGTACGGGTATAGAGTGCAAAAATAATGTATTGAAATAATAACTCAATTAACCTGAACTGAACTAAACGAATTAAAATTATCACTACGAAATAGTAGGCTGAATCAAATGGCTGGGTGTTATTTCGTACCGAGCTCAAAACAAAAATATATCTCGTCACATAGGCAATTCAAATAATGTCACACAGACAAGTCACACACGTTGGACCGCGAATCCAAATGCATGTAAAGTCGGAAGGCGTGTTTGACACAAACATCACTAATCTACAGAACAGAAAACTAGGGTCGACCCATACGCCTCACACAACAAATCACCATATGGCCAACTCCTATTGGATTACAATACGGAGACGTCGAGGACTAATTATACCGCCACGGAAAGTGTCATGTCTCGGTGCCAAGAGGACATGCCTGGGTATCAGTGGTTATAGCTCAAGTATACTCTACGATATATTTTAACAAAGATACCATGTCACAACATATGCGACACAATATCAACATAAGGTGTTCTAATATGTACATGTCAAATCAAAACGAATCATCAACACAAAGTCTCCAAAATATATTGACATGTACATTTCTACAAATATCAAAATAAATACTAGACATATGTTAACCTAATTCAAAGAGTACAAATACGAGTTCTATATATCAACGCGAATATGAAACTATCATATTAATTTCACAAGGAACAATTATCAAATTCTAAACGAGGAACAAAACGAACTAATTAAAACTTTACAAGAGTATCGCTAAAGGAGTACATAATCCGACCTGGAATAAGCAATGTAATACCCAGAAATATTCTAAATATAGTTCGTTAGACTCCTATAGTCCAATCTAATAAATAAAATAAATTGTGGTTACAAAACGACATAAGTTGTTATATAATTTTCAAAGTGTGACTTCATAAATGATCTATTATTATAACACCATACTTAAATTACCTCTTTTATTACTCCCTCCGTCACTTAATATAAGACGTTTTAGAGAAGTGTTTTAGTCCTTAATATAAGTCATTTGAGAATTTCAAGTAAGCATTAATTGCTTAGTTTCGAATATTACCCCAAGTATTAAATATAATTTTGGTTCTCTCACTATTTTTTTGCCCAATAAATAACATTATTTTTCCAATACAAGGATAATATAGACAATTGATATTATATTTAATGTTATATAATCATTTCTTAATACTTGTGCATCTAAAACGACTTATATTAAGGGACGGATGGATTATTAGTTTAAACATTAAAACTGCTCTGATAAAAGTAATTAATTTATGACGAGAAGTTTTAAAAGTAAAAAGAATAAAACTATTCTGACCATGATTATAACTAATGAAATAATATTAAACATTTTGACTATATTCATTATATATGTTTTGTTCCTTTCAAAACAGTAACTACATAATAATAGACTAAAACATCATATATTTTTACTCGTTCAGTCAAGTACACCAACGACGCCGCAACCCAACACGGCTGAATTTAATTACTTTGTTGCCCTCGCATGATTAGTTTGAGCATGACAATGGAATCCATGCAAATATATTTTCCAATATCAATTCATCAATTATTTTCTAATGCACCTAACAGAATGTATAAACACACAACATACATATATATATATATATATATATATAATATTTAACCATAACTCAACTTGAAGTTTAATTACATATTTTATTAAATAAATTCCCATCTCCATATGATGTCCATGATAGATATCAAAATTGAAATAAATCATTTACCATAATCCATCACATGTACTCTTTTCCTATCTGATCACAACAACCATGAACAAATTAAAGGAACACTTACCTGAATAACAATTGGTAACTGAATATATTGCTTCTTATTTCCCTTATTCTCTCAGTCGCCGCTCTTGTTCCTTCGTGCTATTCCCACAGTTCGTATTAGACGTAATGGGATATAGTTAGGTTTTAGATATTTCTTTATTTATTAACATATTTTATTAATCTCCTAATTATAATATGATTTAATATTACCCACTTATAAATTAAATCCAATTAGTTTTAAGGCCCAATTTTACCAAATTTAATTTATCTATCACTTATTAATACTTATTAGTCCACATAAATTAAATGACTAGTTTGACCCAAATAAAAGACAAATTCCAATTAATATGTTTTTAAAATATATAATTTTTATTTTTATTTTTACCGGGTATTACACCAAACATGCAAGAAATTTTGGTCCTCCTTGTAGACATATTGAGAAGTAGAAAACAATAGGTAGTGAACTTCTTTGTATTGCATATTGTTGGAGCCCTTGATGATAACAAAATCAATGACTTGATCGTTGGTTTCTTCATATAGATTATCAAGTTGTTTTGAGAATTGATCATCGACTTTCTGCTCAATCTTGCTCTCACTCGTTGTATTCTTAACTTCAACTTTATCTCATGTGAGTTGTCATTGAGTTGCGAAATTTCTTTCCAATTAATGTCACTAGCATTGAGCGTATCTGTCAATTGCAGTTCCTTAGTCATCATCTTTGAAACAGTGGAAGATTCACCCTTTTCTCGATCAGACTTGTGTAGTTGGAGCAAAACATTTATTGATTCTGTTAAGGATTTCATTTGGGCCACTAAAGAATTAATTCTTGCACCATAACTTTTGGACATCTCTTCAATCTTAAATACACGCTCAACATTAGTTACCATGATTTTGCAAAGAAAATAAAACAATACTTTTTTTTGAGGTCTAGGTGTGCAAGTGCAGGAAAAATAACAAAATAAGGACTGATTTGAAAATTTCAGAAACTTCGGGGTTGATTTGAAAATTTCAGAAATTTTGGGGGCTGATTTGAAAGTTTCAGAAATTTTGGCATATCGATCTGTAATTTTGCCATAGATGAGCAGTGGCAGTATTTTTTTTTGAGATAGATTTGAGACTATGTTGTCGTCTCGGATATTAGTGTCGACTCTTTAGCGAACTTTGACCATAGTTGTCATGGCGCCACGACGAGGCATGGTGGTAACCGACCGCCAGGATGCCTGGGCGACAAGGCGACCGCCTTTGCGTGCGTATGGGGACGAGTCATTTACAATTTGTAATTTGTATATGATTTATTTTACCTCATAACTATATTAAACAATAAAATTTCATATACATTAAAGCCTAAAACATGACCACTTTAAAGATAAACAATTTCAACTTTGCCACTTTTAAAGATAAATAGAGAATACCCACAGGGTTCAAAACAATAAAATTGTCACTTAATCTAAAACTTGAAAATATAGCATTTTCCTAATAATAAACTAAAACGTAAGTCAATAACTTAAACAAACAGTTAATAGGCTATTTACCCACTTTTAAATCAACTCCCCCACCCCACCCCACCCCACCCCACCCCACCCCACCCCACCCCACCAAGATATACCCCACCCCGGGATAAAAGTCTTTCTTACTATTATAGGTAGGTTCTAGTTAAATGACGATCTATTTTTTACAATAATTGCGTATAATACCCTTATTATTAATTGTTATAATATTTATGGAGTCACTAGTAATGTGAAAAAAACTATGCAATTAAATGAGAATTTAAATAGAAATTTTGTCATTTTATCATCTTTCTTAACATGTGAAAAGTCGGCGGGACTTTTATCACGGGATGGAGGAGTACTAAAAGACTTGAAAAGACAATAAAATTGGAGAATAAAGGAGAGAAACAAACAGGTTGAGAGAGAGGTTAAGGGTTGGGGTTATGAATCGAAGGAGAGAAAAGAGAAACTAAAGGTTAGGTTGACTAAGGGTTCTTTGCAAGTCGCAGCGATTCTTGCTTATAGGATCGCGATGGATCTATGATGAGTCTCAAGTGTCGAGAAGAAGAGTCGAAGTACTCATGACGAGAACAAGAGTTGGAGTATTCAATTTAGGCATCTCAATTTTTTGTTTTAGGGTTTTATCTTTTGTTTTTAATTGATGGGTCACCCATGAGTCATTATTAGTCATTATTGGTATCGGGTAATACCATGCTTTAATGTCTTGGGGCAAAGCTGCGGCGTGTGCCTTGGTTGCTCGACGTCTTATGTCGTTACTTGCCTTGGCAGCTCTACCTCAAGTCGACTCACACCATGCCTTCCATCGTCAGGACGCCTACGCCATGGCGCCATGACAACTATGACTTGGACAATTGATGGAGGCCAAAAAAAAAAGGGTAGAAAGAAATTGAGTGAAATCAAAATACATCAGGAACTTTTGGCTTTGATACCATTATGATATAGGATGAGGAGGGAAGATGGAATAAAGGAGATTCAAAGGAGATAAAAGTGGCTAAAAGTCACAAAGCACGAGACTTAATTCAATAATATCAATAATTCAATAATAATAATGAGGGATTACAACTGTTTATATAGGAATAAGAAAAACTCTAAAACTTGGAGGCAAGTAAAATACTAAGTAACCTAATTAAATAAGGAAATAAAACCCTAGTAATTGTCTACTAGTTTAAATAATTAATATTCTAGAGTATTCTAATAATATAATTAAATATATCCTAATATTATCTACTAAATAAACTAATTACATTAAAATCATCCATAAATAGGAATACATAATAATAACCTAATAATATTAAATTTATTCTGTTTCCATCGTCATCAAAAACCAATGGAACATTCAACAGGTTAAGGGGATCTTTTTCTTTTCAAAAAACTATGAACTAGTAAAATGTGAAAGCGGGTACAAATCAACATGTAAAATGACAAACAATCTTTTAGATGATGTACCATCTGGGTTTATGTATGTCATGCTTTCATATTGCAGATTTTATAACTGATTCTTCCTGATGCACATAGTCCAGTGTTCTAAAAATTCCCGCCTAGATTAGATTAGGCCTAGGAGCCCTAGCGCCTAGCGCCAGACCAAGCCAAGCAAAAAAAAATCCTCCAGAAATTTAAAAGGCCTAGGCGGAAAAGTTTTTTTTTAAATTTTAATAACTACCCAAACCAGATGATATATATATATATATATATATATATATATATTTTAATGATTTACCATATTCATAATGCAAGTTGTAGCACATCAAATTACAACAAGAAGTGAATAAGATCAAGTCAAAATGGATAATTTTATTATAGTTGTAATTTTTGAATTTGTACCAACTTCAAAATATATAAATGATGATACATTTGTAATATTTTGTTTAATTCAATATAATTCTTAAATTTATGTTTAGTTTCTTAAGTTTTAATATTTAATTGAATTTTTGAAATTTGAAATTTTATTATTTAATAGCAAAATTGTTTATGAATATAAGTGTTAAAGATATGTTTGAATTTTGAACAATCGCATGTTTGTATTTGAACTTTGACATTGGCAATCTGGATGTGTTTGAATTTTAAGCAAATGCCTTTATTATCTCTATTATAGATTGTTTTACTTTATATTATGGTTTTGTTTGGATAAATGTAAGATAAAATATTAAAATTGACTTAAAATAAAAAAACTCGCCTAGGCCCCCCGGCCGCCCGTCTCCCGCTTAGCGCCTTTTAGAACATTACTAAACCTATAGAACAAGCCCCGTCTTTTCTGTACTATTATAACTTTATGAACCTTGAAGTTCTAGAAACATCTAGAAATGTTGTGATTAGATTAAGAAAAGGAATACACATTGTTGAATTATTTGGGTTTACATAGGCATCCTACATAGTTGCAGGTTGTACTATTATTTTTCCTTTTTTTTAATTCAATTTGTCATTTTTTTTGTGCTGGTTTATAGTACCACATTTTCTGTGTTATTTCATCTTTTCGTCTTGTAAATATGATTTATTATTATTATTTTTTATGTCTGCCATTTTCTATTGGCATGAGAACCAAATTAAACAGAAGTTTCACATATAAATATACTACATTTAGTAGTTCATTTCACCATTTTGATGAACTATTCCTGGCTAAGAATTTTAATTTTCTACAGTTTCTTCATAAATCATTCAAAAACTGTTCTTAAACTGCTTCCCTTTGCAGTATGTCTTGGCTGCCTCTGAAAAGATTAAGAAAATGGCTCATTGGGAGGTTGATGTTCAAGTGGATTTTTTCCATGCAAACTCTGGTGCTAATCGTATGGTTGGTGGTCTTTTTAAGGGGAAAACCCTTGTTTATTCAGATCTGAATCATGTCGTATTAAGAATCTTGCCAAAATATGCATCTGAAGAAGGAGAAAATGCTATTCTGGTCTCTTCTCACATTGATTCAGTTTTTTCAGGGTATGTTTCCCTTTATCCTTTTTTACTTTAATTTACTTTCCATTTCTTTAATTTGGGTCAGTGAGTCATGTAATTTGAGTGCTTTTACGTGGTAATATTAAACTTGTGATTACTTACAGTAGGGTGGTTATAATTTATTTTCATTGGTTTCGACTTCGGGGTTTTTTGTTGTTGGTGTTTCTACTTTATGCTAATTTTATGGTTGTTAAAATTCATTTTCATTCATCTTTGGCAATATGTTATCAATTCAGACTTTGGGATTTGTTTTTTATTGTAACGTTAGGATGTGAGGCAAACTAAGAAAAGTTAGTTATATGATAACAATGTACTCAAGATTTTCTAATTTTGGAAAGATACACCACAACACACACTACAGCTTAATCTACAAGGGTAGACAATATGAAGCATCTGTTCAGACATTGGGTTCAATTTCTGGTTATATGGATCCGGTTTTCGTGCTGTCTTTTTAAGTAACTACAAAGGGTTCTGGATTTGGTTTCTCTTCATGACCTTCAAGTTAAAATGGCAGCGTAGGAGCAGTTGTAAGGAATATGAATATAAAAGCAATCAAAAATGTTGTGCATGCTTGCTCTCCTAAGCTAGGTGATGAAATAAGATGGCCTAGTTGATCCCACTATCAAGGTGGCTATTTCTTGGTTTGATGATGGTCAAATTATACTATTGGATCATCACATTGAATGTAATGGGAATGACTAATGGGTTATCATGAACCTGTTCTTTATAGACTGCTGAAATATATTTTTCTTTTTGATATTAAATGTGGGAAAGGGGCTTGTAGAAAAGAGAGTGGAGACATAGTTCTCATTAGTTGTTGAAATCATTGGGAGTGGCAATCTTGGTTGGCACTACTCTCTTGGTAATACTCTTGATTCACCAATGACACATACAGTTCAAGTATTAAATAAGGATGCCATGTAAAGGTTTGGGATGCTACCACAAAAATACTAAGAGGTCGAGGTAATGAACAACAGGTATCTTGCAATTAATCAACCTTCTACATCAGTGGTATAATAAAAAGAGTGGTAAATCATTGTTTCTTTTCATCGGTGAAAGTTAATTTGAAATTTGAATTTCATTAGAGCCAAATTATTGGTCTTTATATTAAATGTGATCTTGCTTTATGTAGCTCATGACATAATTTTTTTGCTAGAATTCTTTTTCTTTCTCAAAATTCATTTTATGAACTATCTTCACAATCTGTCGTGTGCTTTCTTTTAAAAATGCAACCACTATGGATATTTTAATTCTTATTCACCTTGGTAAAATAGCCTGAAGATTAGAGCAAACAAAATATTTAGAAATTGTACATCTTCACTTGTCATCACTCGGCCTTTTTCTTTTTATAGGGAAGGTGCTGGAGATTGCAGTTCATGTGTAGCTGTTATGTTAGAGCTTGCTAGAGGAATTTCTCAATGGGCTCATGGATTTAAGAATGCGGTTATATTTTTGTTTAACACTGGGGAGGAGGAGGGCTTAAATGGTGCTCATAGCTTTATTACTCAGGTTTGGACATTTAAGATACATCCACTTAGTGTGGGTTTTAGATTATTAATATCTACACTTTTAGTCCTTATATATATTTACTTCAAATAGGTTTAAATGGTTTCATGTGAGTGTTCTCTCAAGTAGATTGTAGAGTGTAAGCTGATGTTGTGGTGTGATAGTTTATCGCAAACTCAGTTCTTTTTCTTCTATATCAAGTTTGTAAGGGATATGTCAAGCCTCTGATACATTCACACGAGGGGTAGTGGATATAAGATTACTGAATTATTCATTTACATAAAAATTTCCTCTTCCATTAAACTACCAACAAAATTCATTAAGATATTTGGTTTCACATCTAACCATTTTAGACCCCAGATTAACAGCACAACATAGAAGAGCGTGAATAGAGTTAATCTTAGGTACAAGAATTTCTAGCAACCAATTCACATCCTTTCATCTCATTTATGTCAGGGTCTTGTCGTTGCTTTTTTGTGATCTTTTGTGGGAGCTTTTGGTGGGATTGCATATTCAGAATCACAATGAGGGCGGCCCTTTTCAAGTACTTTGTATAATTTCTGCTTTTCTAGTTTAGGAGGATTTCTCATCTTCAGTTTATTGTTTTGTATTCTCCCTATTCTCATACAATCTTTTTTTTTCAGAAAAAAGATAAATATAATCTTCTCTTGATAAAATTGCCACTGGGAAAACCCCTTAGGGACCAGGCCATTTAAATCTCCCATCTGTCATATCTGTTTTTACATAATCATTTTTGACCTACTGAATATTTCTCTGCTGGAAGAGAACTAACTACCAAGCACCATTATTGGCCAATACTTGATAAGTTGGCCAATACTTTCATCTGTTCTAGTATATCTTCCTTCCACTTCGGATCTCTGATTGCTTCCTTCCAATTTTTTGAGGAAGCAATTGCAAGACAAAAGATAGGGACAATACATGGCAAGATAAGAGAAGAAAAGGAGTTGTATAAAACAAATTAACGACCTTATTCCTTTCTAAAAGCAAGCGGAAGTTTAATATCATCAACTACTGGAACTTTAGCTGGATAATAAATACCTGATTAAATTAGTGAGAGCTGATGGAACTAAATTTGATATTAAGGGATGAATTCTGATTTTCTGTAGCACCTGGATGATCTTGTGTGTCCATGTCTAATGCCGGTAAATGTCAGCAGATTATCTCTCCAACATTGCTTAACGTGACCCATAGGCAGTTTGTTGCTCCTAAACCTCATTAGGTATTTCATTCTTCCTCTCCTGACATTTAGTATCCTTCACGCAATGGTAATAGAAAAGGTGCTGCTGAGAGGATATCTCTTCATCTACACCGCTATCCCTCTGAAGACATTGCTGAGATGAGAGAACAAGGTTTCCGATTTATGTAAATTAACATCCATGTAAACATATATTTTGAAAGATTATGGATGATTTATATTCTTTTCGAGTCGTGATAGCCAATGAAAATGCACCTGAAGCCTTTGGATTAGGTTTCCCATTGGCATGTCAGTGTCTTAAAATAAAATAAAATAATGAATAAAACAGACGCAATAAACACTTACAGAGGAAGAAAAAACTGAGAGACGTCAGGGAAGAGGAGGTGTCTTAAAACTGATCTAAAGAACATTTGAAGGCAGAATATTAATTACTCTCCCCTCTCTATCTTTCCTTCTCTCTCACTTTAGGTTCTTCCTAACTTCTTTTTATTCTATATATTTTATGCAATTCTGTAACTAACGCTCAT
This sequence comes from Panax quinquefolius, assembly GCA_020205615.1. Classification (NCBI taxonomy): domain Eukaryota; kingdom Viridiplantae; phylum Streptophyta; class Magnoliopsida; order Apiales; family Araliaceae; genus Panax; species Panax quinquefolius. The sequence continues at coordinate 37,015,650 of CM035160.1, forward strand.
TTATTTTATAACTTTTTACTTGCCAAGATATATGTATCCATGTTCATTTCCTTGTTCATTTTCATTTGCGCGCGCGCGCACACATATATGTGGGTGTGCCTGTGTTGTTTCTTTTTTATTAGAAGCACTTCCATCCCCCATCATTCTGAACTTGCAAAGATTACGTTGGAAAAAAAAGTGTAAAGTAAAAGATGATTTGGAAATCCTTCAACATAGAACTGTTCACATGTACAAAAAAAGGAGAGTTAGTGTTAACTCTTAACTGTACTTGAGGTACAGCTGCACATAAACTATCAGGGGGGAAAAAGTACTGACCAACCTTTCTTTTGTGTAAGAAATAATTCTAATTATCTCTATTGCAGCATCCATGGAGCAGTACTATTCGTATGGCTGTTGACTTGGAGGCCATGGGAGTTGGAGGGACTTCTGGCATATTTCAGGTCTAGTTTCATGAATTTATGTTTTATTCTTGCTTAATTTACTTTTAAGCTCTCATTCCTCTCTTTCTTTGTTATTGTACTTGAAATGTGATTGTATGTTGTCAATTTGAACTTCTGGTTATTTAGCCTCTATTTGAACTGTTCTATTGCTACTGGATCATTGGCTATTTGAAATCAGGCGATGGGACAATCTATGATATCAGTCTCAAGTATGCAGTTTAAGTATGAAAAGGTTATAAGAAAATAATTTGACACTTGTATTTCATGGATAATGATGTATAAGCTGCAATCTGTAAATTTGTATAAGTTACTTGAAGAGATTTATCTGATTTTAATTTGTTTGCCGTGCTACTCATGTGGTAAAAAATCATCTTTTTATCTCGTAGAGAACGTTGTTTCAGTATCTCCTTAATCTATTGAGCTTTGTATATTTGATTATTTGGTGTATTTCTCCTTATTATAAACATTTTATTTTATCTTTTTGTCATAATAGGCTGGTCCTCATCCATGGGCTATCGAGAACTTTGCTATGGTAGCAAAGTACCCATCTGGACAAATTCTTGCTTGAGGTTTGATATAGTTATTTTCTTTTTGAATTTAATTGTTATGAAGATAAGAGTTATTCCTTCCCCTTTATAGTAGAGTTTTCTCTTTCAATTCAGGCCATATCTTATACTCCAATTGACTTTAGTGCCGCAGGATCTCTTTTCTTCTGGAGCCATAAAGTCTGCTACGGATTTCCAAGTGTACAAAGAGGTTGCTGGTCTTTCAGGACTTGACTTTGCGTATGCAGATAACACTGCTGTATATCATACAAAGGTATTTTTTATCATCTTGGTATCACATTTTATTTGGTGAAAGCATCGAGATAGACTGTTACAGCATCCCTCTCTAGGAGTACAATGAAGGACTGTAACTTTGTTCATGCTCCTTGCATCCCAAGATGACGAGTCATTTTCAAATTAATGTAACAAATCTCATTAGATATAAGTAAAATTTGGTCTTTAAAGTTATTTTTTTTAGAAATTGACTTTTGAAAGTGAACGCCCATTTTGAGAGGGAGGAAGAATATAATTTAGATAACTGGTTAGCAAAAATGTATTGGAAAACAGAAAGCACGAATTTTGCTAGTATAGGTGAGGAATTCGCTCACAGGTAGATTGTTTATATTAAAGCCATGTTGCTTAAGAGCATTAGTAGGTGTACAGCGAGCAGTAATGTGCTGCACCCTGGGGTGGCATTTAGTCCATTGATCCTCTACTGACTCAATTTGGTTGGGTGCCTAGGCCCTTACGTAGGCAAAATTGGTCAAAGAACTGTCTAAGATATGACTTAAATATGAGTTTAAAAAATTATGACTAATAATGGTATTTTATGTAGGCTTTGAAGATCGACAACACTTGAAATGAATTTTTTATGACTTGAAAGTTTTTTTAAGGTAATTTTTCATGTACAATTTAGAATATTTACATCTAATATATGCTTTATATAGCATATACAAATATACAATAAATAAATAAAAATGCCTTGTGCGCCCTTCGCCACTTGGTACGCCTATCGATTTTTAGAACTTTGGAAATAAATGATTTCTACCTAGGATTTATGATAATATTAAGTTAGTTTTATCTAAAACTAAAATGTATAGTATTAATTTAGATTATCTTGTGTAATTGGAACATTTTAAGATCTGTGGCCTGAAGGAAATGACTGCTAGGTGTGGGAGTAAATTAGACTGTGTTGTGTCATTTTGTGGTAGTGATTATGAAACCAAGAGTCCAAGACAACCCCTTCAATGTTGATCTTAGAAGAAACACGAGCACAACATTGGATGATTGAGCTGTTGTCAAGTTACATTTCCTCTAAATGCTTAACCTTTTAAAAAATGGGCCAAACAAGTATTTAACGCTTCAACCTCATTGCATCCCCTGCCTCCCATGCATAGATAAAACCATGGTGCATCGTAATTTACATACCAAACTGAGTTTAACTATGTTAAGAACATAATGGGAGATCAGATGCAACTAATCCAGGACCTTGTAAACAACTACTATAAGAAAAATTAGGGGCAAGAGAATGGGGAAAAATGTATTTCATGCTTAATAAGGGTGCAAGAAACAGTTTGCGTAAACCTGTTCACTGAACAAATTTTGGAAAATATACGAGTAATGAAAACTACAAAGGTTCAATTTTGATTGAACAAACTAATAAATACTAGGAATTTGGAAACGTTTTTTGTTAATCAATATTAAAAGGAGAGGAAGGAGAAGATGAGCAGACATGCTATCGCTATTGTCCACCTCTATGCAAACTCCAGTTATCAACTTATTCAATGGCAAAAGGACTAACTATTGATGACTGCCATATGCTGTATGAGGGGCAATATCCTTGCTACAGTTGAGAAAATGTGAAATTTGAATAACATTAGGACATCTTGGGTTTAATTTAATCTTTTGTTCCTTATCTGGGTTTACTAATATGAGATTCAATTTCTTGATATTCTTCTTTATGTGGATTTATAAATGTTTTGGTCATTATATGTTCAAATCAATATAGTAATTGATAAATTATGTTAGCTGTGGCAGTGTAAGGCTTACAATCTTGTTTAAGCAGATTAGTTGGGTTGGCACAATTGCAACACCAGTATGATAGCGGCATACCCTTCTAGTGGTTTAAGATGGATTCAACCTGTCCCAAAAATAGTGAGATATGTAAGACTTGGGATACAGGTGGATTAGAGAAATAAAATACAGAGTATATCTTTTAACCCACTTGAAGCTGGAATGGAGTAGTTAAATGTGAACTAATCCAAAATATTTGGAAGTCTAGTTTCCAAAATCTAAGGCATTTATATGGTCTTTGACTTTACGAAGACTGAATACTAATGTTCCTTTTCAGGTGCGTAGAAACAAGGCTTTTTCTCCAAACATCTATGTTACTTATAAGCAGAATGATGAGTCACATTCTCATTTATTTTTGCATCTTCTTGTTGATTGGGGACTATGGAACTCTATTTTCGGAGTGTTGGGTGAGGAATGGGTGTGTCCTACCTCAGTGGATGATTTATTGCTTATCCTGATTTTTGAGGGGAGGAAGGAGGAAATAAGGATGCTAACATGCATTTGAAGTGTGTGCGTTGTTTTTGTGTTTTTGGGGGCATCTGGACTGAGCATAATGTTAGGCATTTTAGAAATAGCTATTAATCTTTACATATGTTACGAGATAATATCTTTTTCTTTGCTTTTTTATGGGTCTCTGCCATGGGTGGCTTCAAGGGAATTTCTGTTTCTGTTCTTTGCACAGGTTGGAGAGTCTCTCTCTTTTGTTCTAGTTTATGTCTCTAACTTAAGTTTATTGGTGGTATTTATATATTTCCTTGTGCAGAATGACAAATTGAAGCTTTTAAAGTCGGGTTCCCTCCAGCATCTTGGGGAAAACATGCTCGCTTTTCTCCTTCAAGCTGGTGCTTCCTCTCATCTTTCCAAAGACAAGGCAATGGAAGCAGCTGAGAAAAGTAGCCTTGATGCTGCTATATATTTTGACATTTTGGTACACTTACAGCCCTAGGTTATACTGATGTTTTCAGTTTAAGTGTTTTCTTTTCTTTTTGGCTGTAGGATGTTGTTGGTTTGGGAAATTCTTACCTCTAAATCAAAAAAAAATCTTTGTGATTTCATCTACTAATGCACATGTACTGGTGTTCTCAGGGCACGTATATGATTGTATACCGTCAACGTTTTGCCAATATGCTTAACAATTCTGTTATACTGCAATCACTTCTGATATGGGGTACATCACTGGTAATGGGTGGCTATTCAGCTGCAATATCATTAGCCTTATCATGTTTGAGTATTCTCCTCATGTGGATATGTTCAATAAGTTTCACTGTTCTTGTTGCCTTCGTTCTACCTCTCATTTCTTCATCGCCAGTGCCCTTTATTTCAAGTCCATGGCTGGTAGTTGGTTTATTTGTTTCCCCTGCTCTTCTTGGGGCATTGACTGGTCAACATCTCGGTTTTCTGATTCTTAAAGCTTATCTATCGCATATAGTTTCCAAAAGAAAGGCTAATCTCTCTCCTGTGCTTCAAGCTGATTTGGTCAAGTTGGATGCTGAAAGATGGCTCTATAAAGCTGGTTTGCTGCAGTGGCTTGTTCTTCTGACATTAGGAAATATTTATAAGATTGGGTCTTCCTATTTAGCTCTTGTTTGGCTAGTCTCGCCTGCATTTTCATGTAAGTATACACTTCAAACATCCTTGTCTGGGTAGACAGGGTAGTGTCTGGGACAGCAACAATACGTGTTAAGAATCAAGGTTCAATGCTAATAGTTCTACTCTAATATAGTTGTGGCAAAGGCGACATATGTAAACATGCCCTGCACTGTTTATGAGGCTAAATTACTGTATTTTTTATAAAAAAATTAATTTTGATTTTTTCTAAATGTATTGAATATCTAGATGGCTTGCTTGAAGCAACTTTATCGCCAGCCCGGTTTCCAAAGCAACTTAAAACATTAACCCTGCTGCTGGGCTTATTTGTTCCATTTTTAATTTCTTCTGGGATGTTTATTCGGTTGGCGGCCACAATAATTGGAACTGCTGTTCGATTTGAAAGGTAAAAATGCTTCTAGTTCTTGTCCATTCATAAAAGAACTTTTAAATAAATTGCCTGGGTGTGGCGTAGATTGTGTACAGTGGCGGAACCAGAACTTATTTATAGGGGTGTCAAAATATATCAATAAAAAAATTTTATTTATCGATCATGGAGCAAAGAAGTAGCAATGACCTTGCCAGAGAAGTGAGAGGCGCGGCTGTGCGGCTGAGGAGTGAGCGGCGGAAGAAACGAAGAGAAACTGAGGAAGAGGCGAAGAGAAAAAAGAGAATATGTTTATGTCTTATGCCTAAATCCTGATAGGATGATAGAATTTTTATTTATTTTTTTAATGAAACGACGTCGTTTCATGTTAGTTAAAAAAAAAAATCCCTAACTTGAATTAAAAAAATTCTTCTTTCTTTGATATATTATGAAAAGCTAATTGATTTTATATTTTAAATATTTCTCTCGTCTCACAAAAAAAAAAAATCATATATTGATTTTTAAATATTTTTGATTTTTAGTAATCACATAATATATATATATATATATATATATATATATATATATTATAATTCAGGATGGCTATAAACACTTGAGCCATATAATTGACCTAGTATTATAATGAGTAATTGTAAATAATTTTATTAATAATATTGTTATCACTTTACCATTTTACTATTCAAATTATGTCTCAAAATTACGGAATGCTACTGTTTTTGCATCTAAAATTCCGCTGGGTAAGTTGAGACTCTTTTCTCTCCTACCCATCTTCTATCTCTTCACCATCATCCCAATTCTCATATTCTCTCTCCTCTACTTTCAACACAACCGCAACCGCTTATAACCTTTTAACGATCACGCACATGGAAGCAGTAATTGACGCGCCCCCCCCGCGCTTGCCCCCCCGCCCCGCCTTCCCTAGATCTGTTTGGGATGCTTTGCTCTTCGGGCGATGGATGCCCCCCGCCCCGCCTAGTTCTGCCTCTGATTGTGTAGTTGGTTACCAAGAACGCCAAAAAATAGGGCACACGGAATGAAACAACCATGAGGAACCAATGTTACCTAGAATGTGGTTCGCTTAGTACGCGGTACGGATACGCGATACGCTACATAGCTAAAACATTATATGCTAGGGTATTTTTATATAAATTCTTATAGTTAGGATTTTTTAAAAAAAATCTTAATGTAATAAACCTAAGTTTTATAAAAAATTTGTTGTTGAATCAACAAATTGATTGTTTTATAAATAATTTAGTACAAGTGTAAAGTTTGAATATCCAATACTAAGTTATAATATTCATATTTTGTTATAGGTAAAACAATAAAGAAATTTTCAGTATGCTAAATTTAGAGTATTGTTACGTAAGAGTATCATATGCAAGTACCAATACGTGATTCGTATTTGGTAACTTTGCAAGGAACGCTACCTACGGTGGGATGCAGATGGCTAAGATATGTTACATGGACTTGGGATCCTTAGAATTGTCTGACACTGGACACTCCTATTTTTCACTATTTCTCACTGTTTGGTAATGTCCAGTGTCCACACGCACACCCACACCCACACCACACCACACCCATACCCATGTCATATCCTTTGGACATGGGTACTTCTGGAAAAATGATGAGTCCATGTAGCATAACATTTAAGTTCCACTGTTGCAGTACGTTGATAGTACCCAGTTCATGGAACATGGTAATAGAGTTCTATGGTAACATAGGGTTTGGTACTGGCTTTTTTTTTGTTCTCGTAGTTACTATTTATCATAAAGCTCAGTAGGTGTATCTTGTAGCCTTGCAAAATGTGCCTGTCTTGAAAATAAGTATAAAGTCAAAATTGACTATCCTGTTCTTTTAGCAGTTGTTCTATGTTCAATCTCACTACTGTTTAGACTTAAATATTTTGATGAAATTTCACTGTTACTTACTCCCTCTGTACCACATTGTTCAATAAGTTTTTAATGTGTGGCATGGCTATTAAGACTTACCAAAAATACATTTGAGTACTCCCTCCGTTCCAAAATATAAGATCAATATATTTTCAAATTTATAATTGATATGTTTCATTATACTTTTGAAAACAATAAATCTTGCACTTATTAGTACTTTTTAGATAGTTTATGTTTTTCATAATTGTACTACTTGAAACTAAATGAATTCATATCAATTTTAGATTTGAAAATATCTCAAATTGACTTCAAAATGTCAAACTTTATCATATATTTTGGAACGGAGGGAAAATATTATTTTCTTAAAAAATATTTGTTATACAGTTAAATTACGCTTTCATATTTATTCATTTTCAGACTTCCCCTACTAATTTGGGGTGGGAAGGCGTTGTTTAGGTTAGTATTTTTTATATAGTTAACAATATAACATATCAACATATTAAATCATACAAAATATATTTTTTGAATATGCTTCCTGCACGTTTTTAAATCTGTTCCACACACTAAAAATAGGTTTGCAATAGTGTTGGACACAGGATTAATCTTTCTTACTTAGTTGTATACTTGAATGACGTATCATAGCACGAAATGCCATGTTTTCCTGGACTTGCAACTAAGTGTCACCTCTTTAGTGTCTTTAAATCTGTAGAACTACATTATTTTCGTGCTTAGAAACCTTTGTTTACTTTTGGCTTAAAGAGATTGACTACTAACCACTACTCTTTGTGTGCAGGAATCCTGGTAGCGGTCCGGAGTGGCTGGGGAGTGTAATACTTGCTGTATATATTGCCGCTGTCATATGTCTGACATTGGTTTACCTCCTTTCATACGTTCACATATCAGGTTTCATTTTATTGCAATTATGTTTTTCCATTGAACCTGAGACCGCCATCTTGCTATGACAATGGATATTGCTATTCAGATTAGGGTCAATAAGTTACTTTCAAGAAATAAATTAATATTGTAAATTTATTGCAATGACTAAAAGCATATTCCCCCAGTAGAATTTAGGATGCATCTATCACCTACTTCATTTTGTTTAGCACATATTGGCAGGACAGAAAGCACATGTATATTTGGTTTAGGGGAAGTGAAGTATATAAATGGCTTCTGTATTTTTATTTCTTTTGTAGTTTCCCTTGTATCTGGATGGTTGACCCCAGGCATTTTCTTCTTCTTGTATGCGATATCCGTCAATTTATTTTTTTTAATCAATTGTTTTTATATTAAGCATTTATTTGGTATATTTGGTTCATAGGTGCAAAATTCTCAATTTTTGTCGCAACTTGCATTCTGTTTAGCCTCTCAGTTGCTGCAGTAGTATCTGGTATCGTTCCACCATTTACTGAAGACACTTCAAGAACTGTAAATGTAAGTATTTGTTATTACCCCTTAATTATCAAGTCTTTCAGGATAAATGTTAGTGTCATTATCTTGTAAAAATGTATATTATGCATCAAGTTATTTATAAAAAAAAAACAAAAAAAAAAACATGTTTATGCATTAATTCTTCCTAGATTGTGACATTCAAGCTCGACTGTATTTAAAATCTTCCACTAGTTGAACTAGTTATCTGTTCAATGTTATGGTGTGGATATGTTTCTTGGTTGTTGGTCGTCTTATTATACTTGCTTCTTGGAAACACATAAGGGATGTTCATCTGTCTCTCTCACACACACGCACACACACCCAACCATATTTCGTACTCTCTTATCATACTTTCTTCCAGTTACTTGTTCACAGTTCACTAATTCAATGATTTATATCTCTTAAATCCATGACACATTTCATATCCGAATACTTATAATCACTGTTTTAGAGATGGCTATAAATATTTCCTTTTGCTACATAAAGGATATATTTCTTCTTTATGAAGCTCTGCCATGGGTTCCTTAAGGGGGTGTCTGTATGATTGATTTTTGTAGATATCGGCAAGCTGCCCTTTCTTGAGCTCTCTCTCCCCCCCCCCCCCCCACCCACCCAAACAACATGTTCCCCAAATTGTTAGAGTGGGTGGACTCTATATTCTTCTAGGCTTGTATTCTCTCTTTTCACCCTATAAAACTTGTTTGTTATATTAAAAAAAAAAGAGAAAGAGTTTGTGTTGTGCTCTTTGGATATGATGCGAGTTTTTACTCCACCTTCCAGTGCATGCACTGGTGTTATGGAGAGAAACTCTTAAGAATCTAAAGATAAGGACATAGCTAATCCTTATATATTTTCTATATTTGGATATGTACATCACGGTTTGTTACATATTTGTTATATGATCAAAACTTTTAGATAATATCATAATAGTATATTAATGAAACGAGTATCAACAATCGATGTTTTAGTTCAGTTGCCATTATTTCTAGTATTTGAACAGCTTTCATTATTGGTGTAATTTACACCGGTATAAGATACTTCCAGTCATATTAGAAAGAAAAACTATAGTTTTTACGACAGCGTTTTCTCCAATTCTCCAACCCACTCACTTGACTCAAAGCTTTCTGCGGTGTTACTAGCTTTTCAGAAATTGGTAGTACTCAAATTATTGTCTTAAATCATTGGCATAATATACTACCTATTGTCTATTCTACTGCTATATGTGGTTTTCATTCACCGACTTATTGTGATGGAGGATCTTATCTACGTATGTTACTCAAAAAATGTCTAATGCCTCACAGGTTGTGCATGTTGTGGAGACAACGGGAAGATATGAGAGACAAGAGGCTAACTCATATATCTCTCTATTTTCAACAGCTCCGGGAAAGCTGACCAAGGAAGTTGAAAATATTGGAGAAGGATTTGTTTGTGGAAGGGATAAGGTTATAGATTTTGTAACGTTTTCAGTACACTATGGTTGCTGGACCCAAAATGGTACAGAAAGTGGGTGGAGCGAATCAGATATTCCCACGCTGCATGTTGAGAGTGATATGCGGGAAGATGACAGAATTTCAGAAGTTATAATTGATACAAAACTTTCTACACGTTGGTCTCTTGCAATCAATACTAATGAAATAGAAGACTTTAGGCTCAGAGGTATTATGATTGTAGTAAAATTTCAGCATTTTTATATGCTTTATTGACTCTTAGCGTTACTTTTAGGTTAACAGTTGAAAACGATGCTCTAGTTCTAAATATTACTAGCAAATCTCTCTAGTTCTTACATGAAAACATGGTGATTCCATATAACTAGGACAATACTATAAATAAGTTTTTGTGGAGTCAATTCACTGGCGGATCTACCCTTAGGGCACTGGGGTCAATTGACCCCACTGAATTTTGAAAAGTTGAATTTTTATTTATTTTTAATTTTATAAAATGTTTAGTGAAAATAAAAAAATTCAGACTAAAGATTATTAAATGTCTCAAATTTCTATTAAAACTAACGCTCCACTCTTTTATATTGTTTATTAATTTACATTGAACATGATATTTTTGCATCTATTGAAATGAGGTTATCATTGCAATAGTTTCAAGCAATGAAGTCTCGAAAAATGTTATTATAAATAATATTTTAACAATATTATTTAATTTTGTAATTTATTTTAAAGGACACGGGAGACGAGGGACCTCACGTTCTTGCACGGGGTCTCTTATAATAACAATGTTTTAAAAAATTATAAAATACCATTTTATACAAAACATGGGAGGAAGTGTATTCAATTACATAAAACGACCTCGGTTTTATATGATAGCTCACACAATTATTTGCAATGTCTCTCACATTCTTTTTTGCCTTTATTTTATTATATTTTATTTTTTTATAAATTTTTTGTTTTAAAAAAATTGACCCCACTGAACTAAGGGGCTGGATCCGCCTGAGTCAATTTAATATTTTTATAGGTTAGCTTGCTTTTAGCTTATCGATGTTATCTATGTTTTCCTATGTTTTAGGAGTCCAATAATTTTTTATTTCATGGTGTTGGTCATGCATCTTATATTTGGTCTAACTATTTATTTGTCTTTTATAGGCCCTAGTAGATATACAATGGTCTAAATACATCAGTTTCTAAGTCTCAACTCTACCGGAATAAAGAGAGATCCCAACGACCTTGAGTTTTATAGTATTCATTAGTTCATAACTTCAAAAAAATAGAAAAAAAGTGTATAATATTCTGATTCTGTACACTTGAGTGTTGAAAATTTATGCTTGTGCCCTGTGAAATCAAGTGATTGCCCTTGGTTTAATTTTTTCTAGCCTAAAATCATAATCCACATCCCTCATTTTTCTCGACCTTTTTCGTTTTTGCCTTAAATAATCCAAACACTTGCTTAATCCCTTTGCTGTTTTGAGTCGGTAGCATAATCCCTGCCCGTCTAAAGTTAAATATAATGATTAACGCACTTCACATTGATCACCTCACCCATTCTAACCCTAAATTGTTTACTTCTTTTGCAGAAAGTTCTGAGGAGTTGATACCACTCGGCGACAAAAGCAGCATAGATGGATGGCATATTATTCAGTTCTCGGGTGGAAAGAATGCGCCATTGAGGTTCAGTCTCACTCTTTTCTGGGCCAAGAATCATAGCCAGGTAGGGCACAAGGAGGATCCGAAGAATAAGGACCAAAACCTCCTCCTAAAACTCAGAACAGATGTGGACAGATTAACACCAATCGCCAAAAGAGTCGTTTCAAAGCTCCCTCCTTGGTGTTCTCTATTTGGGAAATCCACATCTCCTTATACCTTAGCTTTTATAACTAATCTACCAATCGATTTCTAGACACGCCAAGAGGTTTTTTACGGAAAGATTTATTTCTTGTAGATGCCGAGAAATGCAAGTTTTATTTTGTGAAGAAATTCTTAGATAGTTAGATTCTTCGAGTTTTTTGATAATGTATAAGAAGATAGGTTAGTTACAATGAATTATACCTCCCTTCGTGGCCCCTATGCTTGTTTCAAGTGGGAGTCGAACTCAAGACTTCCGTTTTTACAGCCGGGGTTGCTCCCATTTGTTGTATGACCAGACATATTGATTGTTGCTTTTGGGAAACTAGCTCTCAATTTTGCTACTTTCTCCATCCCATTTGTTGTATGACCAGACATTTTTTGCAACAAGTTTTTTATTTTTTGCACTTGAAAACTACTAAATTTCAAAAATTAAATTAATTTTTCAAAAAAAATATATTCAAAAGATAGAAATAAGACATTTATTGTTTTGAATTATTAACATGTAAAAACATAATATAATGTACATGAAAAATAAAAGAATTAAGAATTATATATAAACATAGAAGAGTAAAAAATAGTAAAAGTTTAAAAAGAAAACATATTATAAGTTGGATTCTTCATTTTTGGTACTGAGAATATAATTGTCTCGCAAACGATAAAATCTGAAATAAATTTTTTATCAAAATAATTAAATTAATAACTAAATTCAAATAACTGTCCAAACAAGGCATGTTTTTATTTATCAGCATGATAATTAAAGAATGAGTCCAGATTTCCTTGCACTTTGTGAAAGTTTTAATTATGATTAGGACGTATGCATCTATATAAAACAAGAAGGAATTTTGAAAGAGTTTACACTAATTTATTATATTTAATATTTTATATTATTTGATCATTGTTGATTTTTTAATATTTTCAAACTTAAAATTAACATGAATTCATGTAACTTATGTCAATATGATAATAAATATTATAACCTATCTAAAAAGTATTACTAGTTATAAGATTTATTGTTTTTATATTTAAAATGAATCGTGTCAATTTTTTGTTTTAAAATGTCTCAAATTAACTTTAAAAAGTCAATATTAATCATATGATTTGGAAGAATAGGAGTAGCATATACGTTTACGTTGATTGCAATCCACTATTTTATATATATATATATATATATATATATATATATATATATATATATATGGGGAATAATTCATAGCATGTATTTTTTATAGATCAAAAATGGACAAATACCATCTTTACCTTTTATTACATTTATGAATGGCTAAGATTTAAAAATCAAATTCGTCATCCGCTAGTATAACTAGCGGACAGGTTCATACCCCAATTCTACCGATTATACCCCCATCATAACCCATCATAAATTCTGCCGATTACATCCCCAATTTCATATGGATGATCTCGATTGGAAGGGCCCTGATATCATCTTTGTGACATAGCGAAAGACAGTAAAGAGAATAGAAACAACCACAAGAATTGAATCTATGTACTTTGTAATCACAGGAATTCACAAAGTGTGAGATAAATTGACTAGATAGCCGAGTATTTCATAAATGAGAATAATAATAATAAATTGTTCCTAATTACATCAGTTTTGCACCATATTTGTACTACTAAAAGAAACCCTAATCCTATAAGAAAATAACAAATTGATTTGGAATCAAAAACCTACCTAAAAAGATTCCTAATTACAATAAAATTGAAAAACTTCCTGAAATTACTAAATAATAATTAAACTTACTTGACTACTAATTAATAAATAAAAATATATCAAATATTTAAACTTTTCATAAGTACCAAAACATAAATTATATTGAATCTTGGCAGATAACTCTTCTTGTGTCATTCCCTTTTTCTTGGAGAAAATTCGACCTCGAATTTTAAAATTATGTAATATCAAGCCCCAACGGCTAGACATTCACAATCTTCTTTGTATCATATATTCATGATGTTGCTTCTCAAAGAAATTTTTTGAAAATAATTCTGTAACAATCAAAGCCTTCATATTAATCTGCATTTGCAACAAATGATTAGGAACAATGAAATCAAAAATTTTCAAGTTGTCGAACATAGGATTTTGAACAATCTCATGATCAATCTCAATTTTTACGATATCCATATCATTATGTCGCAATAATTCCAAATCATGAGCATCCTCAATCACTAAACTTGATTAATTCGTCTTTAACTATAATCTCTTCCTCGACTTCCTCCTTCGTGTCTTCCACACTCTCTATAATAACGGACAAATCACATGGAACAGACAAATCACACTTTCTCTTAGAAATAGGATTGATGACATTACAAATTTCTTGGGGATTTTTCCTGTTGACTATAATATTCTTGCAACACCTTCTAATTTCATTAAAAAAAAATATCGTTTTGACGCACTTCTCTAGCTCTTCTTTTCTTAACTTGATACTGATGTTTCAATCTGGCAAGTCTATAATGTACTTCTTTTAATTCCTCCAAAAGATCATCATATTGGGGCAACACGTTTTTACGATGATGAACATAAATATCATAATCGAACCAATCACATTCACTCTTAAGGAAGTTAATATAATCCCATACTTGTTCAATTTGTAGCTTTAAACATTTTTGAAACACAAATCTGGATTGATTCTTTGCCCACTCGTTCCTGTCCAAGCCCCTAATGGTTGATACGTAGCCTGTTATCTCCGCTAGTGCCACGATCATCACCTTGACGCATGTCGACCCTACCGAATTGTGCCCTTTCGATCCTGTTGAACCTTTCGTTGTCTATCACTGCTAAATCTCTGAAACTAACGTCCAACCTATTGAGCCTACCGATCAGAGTGCCAGTTGTGGCCTCTAGGTTCTGCACTGCAATCCAGATGACCGCCATCCCCTCGTCTTTACAAAAAGGTGGGTCATCTTGTACACGCTCAGCCGTCATCAATTCACAATCTTGAATCCTCGCTTTGATACTAACTGACACAGTGAAAGACGGTAACGAGAATAGAAACAATCACAGGAATTTAATCTATATACTTTGCAATCACAGGAATTTACAAAGTGTGGGATAAATTGATTAGATAGCCGAGTATTTCATAAACTAGAATAATAATAATAAATTGTTCCTAAATACATTAGCCTTGCACCATATTTATACTACTAAAAGCAACCCTAATCCTATAAGGAAATAACAAATTGATTTGGAAGCAAAAACCTACCTAAAAAGCTTCCTAATTACAATAGAATTGAAAAGCTTCCTAAAATTACTAAATAATAATTAAACCTACTTGACTACTAATTAATAAATAAAAAAAACATCAAATATTTAAACTTTTCATAAATACCAAAACATAAATTATATCGAATCTGGGTAGATAACTCTTCCCGTGTCACTTGGGTAGTGTTGTCAATATCATTCTTAAAGTTGAAAGTCTTAACTTTTCAGATGGGGTTTATGAAAGATTGCAAATTTTCTTAGAAAACCTTTGAAATTTAGAAGTGTATGCACACCTAGAGGGGGTGAATAAGTGTTTATGCTAACAATAAACTACAATGGTAACTTTTCAATTTTTTTCTAATTGAACTATCCAGATAGGTTATCACCTGTCTATTTAAGTGTTAATTCTGATATGCAGAACCTGTTAACTTATTTACAGAACCAGTTAAATCGTAACTTCTTTTAGAATTATAACAATGCAAACAAAGTAAATAGTTAATAAGAACACCAAGATTTTTTACGTGGTTCTGCCCTTAACCTCCAATGACTTAATCCACGTCCAATACCAATTGGTATTGGAAACTTTTTTATTAAGTTTAATATTTAATCAATAATGAATAGTCCATGTTACAAAGAAGCTCTGAACACTGTTGGACACCACTGCCCCCTTTGCACAACTGCAACCTTGTGTACCTCTGCAACCGCTTGCACCACTGCAACCTTAGAGCTTCTTTTATATACGTGTATCCACCACTGGATCAAACTACAAACCACAATAGGCTTGTGTACTTGTTTTAATTAAGAACGAATATGATTACAATATATCTATAAATTTCTAGCACAAGAAATTAATAACAAGACAAGAGTAATTTGCTAGAAACTTTTTCTTTAAATCTCTGTGTATTTCTTAATTCTTTGTTTTTTTAGGCTTTAGCCAAGAGGATGTATATATATAAATTGGAGTAGCAACAACTCAAAAGCAAAATACACACTGGAAGGAAAAATCATATCTTAGAGAATTAGCAATCCCAACTGAATATGAAATCAAGTTGTTAAAGAAATAGATTTTGAATTTGAATAAACAGTTTGAATAAAGGTAGCTTAAAATAAAGGGATAATATCTTAACAAACTCGACAACTATAAATAAGGAATTAATATCCCAGTAGAATCACCACTTTGAATAAAGGAAATTGTCAATAACTAGATCAAAGGGATAAGATCTTGAAACATAGCTGATTAATATCTCAATTGATTTGGTTTTCAAAATCTATTTCTAACTTTTCAATTTGAATTTTCAGCTCTTTGAAATAGGAAATAAAACTGAATTAATTTGGCTTCCAAAAATAACTCTTTATAGGATTTGAATTTTAAGCACATAAACCTTATTTATAAAATAATTTTCAGGAAAATTAAAATTGCCTTGAAATTAATTAATCAAGCTAGAAATTCTTACATTTGATTTCCTAGATGAGATCCTAGGGACCTAACCATGTGGTGAAACTAAACAACATTTTTTCATGAAAACCCACTTGAAATCTTAATACATGCATAATTAGTCCATAACCTAAAAATCACAAAATATCTCTATACAAAATATATGTTGTCATCATTAAAATAAAAACTCATAAACCAACATTCTCCTCCTTTTTGATGATGATTATATATAATTCTACAAAGCAACTTGTCATCATTAAAACCAATAACATATAAACCAACATTCTTCCCCTTTTTGATGATGACAACTTACAATATTTAACTCCCCCTAAATATATGGCTACCCCTAAAACCATGCATATAATCAGTAAGCATAAGTTGATTGATTTATTTATCCCTTTATGAATTATAACATATGCATATCAATTTATATATCTCTCTCCCCCTTTGTCATCAACAAAAATAATTCATATCAATTCAGATATTTAGTTATATCTCTCCCTTTGGCATCATTAAAAAACAAGCGCAAGGATAAATATAAAGAAAGAAATTGGAGCAAACTGATAATAATAACACATATAGCAACTAAACAAAATGATCATACCTTTGTGCTTTGTTGCCTATATATCAATATTTTTACCAGTAGTAAGCTTGGCAGTTTTGCTCATTAGTGTAGCTTTAGATTTTGTATTTTTCATAACCAATCCTCTTGAAAATCTTATTTTGTGGTCCTCCCAATATTAAGGTCTTTAATGCTCATGTTAAGACGATGATTTTTCACTGTTCTGGTTGTTCATGGAAGCCTAACTTCAGTCATTTGTTCATCTGATTCGTTTTCATGAATGTCTATTCTGACTTTTAAAACAAACGTCTAGATAGATCAATTTTTACTTTTGCAAGACCGTCTGATTTGTCTTCTAAAGCAGACAGGTAGTCAGACTGTTTGGATACGGTTGGCTAAATTCTGACTTCTAGATTCTTTTTTTTTTCGCAAACTAAAGTACTCTTCATCTCCTTTATGACCTTGAGACATCTACAAAACAAACAAATAGTCTCTATCTTTTTTATACCCAAATCTTCTTGGGTCCTTTTGGGTTAATAACATATAAATCACATTTTTTTTCTTCCAAATTTGTTTTATTTTAACTTTATTACAATTAGAATTAAAATGACATTTAAAACCATATTTTTTTCAAGTAACAAATTGTAAGACCCCAACTTTTTGAATAAGGAGTTATTTTTCTTGAAATATATTTTTGAATATTATGGTGTGAATTTGATATAATGTTATAGTTAGTGTATTATTTACAAGTTTTGCAAAATGCATGCAAGTTGTTATATAATATTCGATTGGTGGGAGAATATTCGTTTTAGCGAGGAATATTAAATGCTAATGGCACAATCATTGGTGGACCCCACAATGGAAATTATTATCGGATTGAGAAAACGACAAAAATACTTTATGAAAATAACGGCGGAAGTTTTACCGTTAACTATTGAAACACCCAGTGTTAAAAGTACAAGATGTCTGGCGTGGTTACATAGTAGCACGGCGGTGATTGATTATCGACGCCACGTGAGAAGTCACTCGGTTATACTCAATTATTACTCTGATAATTCTCACGATCATATCTCTCATATTATTGATTCAATTATTATCACAGTACCATCGCATAATATTTATTATTATTAAATCAATAATTGAGACGACAAAGTTATTCATATTATTATTTGCAATATTGACAATGTCAGAAGTTACATCGAGGAGAGGTTTGGTCACCTAATCAAGGCATGATAAGGAGAAATCCTCATCGGAAAGCCCCTCTTTCTTGTGAACGACTTGGTTGTTAAATATTATGAGTTATAATATTAATGATGAATAAGTTGTGTTGATTAAAAATAAATTTTGATAGTTCCATTGTGTTGGGATTATTAATGTTAGTGGAAATCGACATCTATTCCGATGATAATTGATGTCTTGGGGTTATATTGATAAATCGGGTAATTTATCGGATAAATGAGCAATTAATTGCTACTAATTCACATACTTATATAACTATTTGTTCACATGTGTGTACTATTGAATCACATTATTTACTATTAGGGGAGTTGGTTCAAGATTGATAATACTTGCATGACTAAGTTAAAATGGAGGTATAGATGGAGAGTACTATATCTTTGTAATTCAGTATTTTCACATGATTATACTATTGATTCACATGATTGAACTATTGATTCACATTATTTACTATTAGGGGAGGTGGTGCAAGTTTGATAATACTTGCAGGACTAAATTAAAAATGAAAGAAAAGTTGGAGGTATTGTACTGTAATTTTTTGAGCCTCAAAACATGCAATTATCGAAACTATATTTTCCTATAAATAAAAGCTCATTCTTCCTTCATTTCTCACCAATCCACAAAATCTTTAGAAGCGATTATTATAGAGAGAAATTATAGATAGAAAGAAGAAGAAGTCTCGCTACCTCCTTTATTCCAGATATCTGAGCTTTTTTCTAAGGTAGGAGAATTATTTCTTTCTTATCCATGAAGAGAACTTCTATTATTCTATTCTTTATTATTCTATTGGAATAACTCAGATATCATGAGCTACCCTATACTTGGTAAAATTCTTACATTATTCCATTCTTTATTATTACATTTGGAACATCACACATGCATGCTTTCTTGGGACACAGTTCCATTATTTATCATTCTATTGGAACATCACGCTCATGCGTTTTACACTGCAGGACTGGTTCCGTCTTTATTATTCTGTTGGAATATCCATGCTCATGCATTTTACGCCGGACTGATTAAAATCTTTATTATTACATTGAAATATCCCGTCTGCATGCGTATCAGTGGGACCGATTTCGTTATTTATTATTTTGTTGGAATAACGCGCGCTGCGATTACATCGCATGCACGGTGATTTCTTTTGTTATTCCATTCCTTGTTATACTCGGTTGGTTAAAGTTTTGACTTCTATACTCCATGAAATTAGTGGAATATCCTTGATATTTGCGCTTCATCCAAAGATATCTTTTCATTGAAATATTCTTACGAGCATTCTTGAATTTTACTCCACAAAGCAAAGATATCATGTTGACAATTTGGGCGTTATTGATTCTCGGATAAAATAATTCTTGAACTTGTTTTATTGAATTCTTATATCATTGTCATCATCCTTATGTTTATATTTTGTTGAAAGTCGTATGTGGCACTGTAGTGCATAGATGGACTTGGTATGATTATGACCGAGAGATTATTGATTGTAATCATAACTTAGTAATGTTACAAATGATGTGGTAAAAGTCCTCATTGGCCCGTAGTGCATTGATGGACAGTTGTTGGCATGATCATGACCATTAATGAATACACAAATATTCTTGGCCCGTAGTGCATGGATAATTGTGGTCGTGATACTAAAGAATATCCTTGGTCGTATTACAGGGGTGATTCGGTGATGTGGATTATTTATTAAGCTGAGTCCCAACGATAAAAGTGTTGAAAAACCTTTTAAATCATAAAAGATAGTAGATTTTATTCTCTACTTGACTCTTTTAATGGATTGCTTGTTCCGTGCAGGTTAAACTTGATGGTTGTTATATTATATCGATTTTAACACTTCATTGAAGGCTAACGATAATATATTCTCGCATTATCTTAGTCATAATATTTCCCATTGGGCTAGTTGAGCTCACCCTTTTACTTTCATTGTTCTCATCAGAAATGAGAGCGTAATGAGGACTAGTCGGGGAGCAGTGGACGGACGGATGATAGCATTAGTAGTCCTCACTATTCGGTGAAATAGTGGGAAAATAAATGTAATAATATTGAATTTGAGTTTGTATATTGTCTAGACGATAATATTTGTATTAAAACTCACAACTTATGTTTTGTCGTACTTTGCATGATAGTTGTATAATTAAGTTGTATTTGTATTCTGTACCATGTATTTGACGACTCAGAATAGGTGATGTATACCTGTTTTGGGGGCGTCACACAAATGGTGAACAATAAAGTAGTTTATGCATTGGTTTCCTATTAATCATTCTAATATTATTATTATTTTTATTTTCCATATTTTTAATAGGATTATACCAAATCCCTTGTTTATCAAGACTAGACCTTTGTGCTCCTAACATAACATTTAGGTTATCTCCTCCTTGCACAAATTTAGCAAGATCACTTTTTAAAGATGCTATTTCAGCATTTGTTACATTTTCATCATGTTGAACATTCATCATTTTTCCAACATTAAAAGCATATATTCATGCATCTCTCATATTCAAATTTTATTTTAAAACTTCATTTTTATTTTTAAGATATTCATTTTCTTTTCTCTCTTCAATAAGTAACTCAACTTCATTCATTAGCTCATTTACGCAATTCTTTAAATAAACAGTTTTCTTTTTTAGCTTTTGATTTTCATTTTTTAAAAACAAGATAATCAGACATAGTTATTTCAATAGATTCATTAAAATGAAAATTGTTTACCTCAAGTTGATCATTATCTTCTAGTCCCATGAAATAGAGTTGGACAATTTCTTCTTCTTGCTTTGTTTTGGGCTTACTCATTGGAATTAAGTTACCTTCTTTATTCTTCTTTTGTTTCTTCCTTTGGAGTAGTCTTTCGAGTTTTCTTGATAGCATTTCAATTTCTTCATCGAAATCTTCGTATTGATCATTCTGATTGCTCTCAACTTAAGTGTCAATTTCTTCTTTATTGGTGTCTCCTCTTCTTCATCATATCTTCTGAGTTGGTTCTCAAACTCCTCAAGCTCTCCAAATAATATAAGTGTCTCCATGGTACTGATTGTTGATGAGTCTCGGAGGGTGGTGACTAGGGGTGCTCATCGTTTAAAAATCGAATCGGTACAAAAAAAAAACCGAACCCAGATAGAGCGAAAAACCAGAAAATCAAGAGCAGAGACTGCTGATCAAGAATAATCGATTTGATCTGGGATTCTAAGACAAAGTTGGTATCGGTTTTTTTGGTTCGGTTTTTGGTTATACTGCAATAATTAAATAATTTTTATATATATAAACAAATTTTTTAAAACTAAGAAATTAACTATAACTTAACTTAGCTATATGTGCATCATATTACTAGCTGTTGCAACTTGCGCTGGGCAATCAAATGAGGTTCTGGAATTGAATTGCCTCTCAACAAAACAGAACTTAAAACTCAACCAAGTGCTAGTTGAATTGAGAATCACTTATTTATACTATGACTTGGTAATGGTAATGGAAATGAAAAATGAAAGGGGTTGGTTTTCCCTACGGAAGATCTGGCATATCTTGCCATCATGAACAATGAGAGCATACATATCAATTTTGTAAGATCCCGAATTTTATGAAATAAAAGTATTCAATTTTTCTATTTTGGTAAATAGTTAAATTGATAAAAGTTTAAAGTTAAGGATGATATTTGAAAATTTTGCAAAGTAAGTAAGTTGTTATAAAATGTTCGTTGTGTTGGGGAATATTCGATTGGTCGAAGAATATTCGTTTTAACAGAGAATATTTGTACGACGGCACAATCACTGGTGGACCCCATAACGGAAGTATTGTCGTATTTAGAAAACGACAGAATTATCTTTTTATAAAAATAACGGCGAAAGTTTTACCGTTAAACTGTTGAACTACCCGGTAGTAAAAGTACAGTAATATGCGTGGTTGTATAGTAGCACACGGTATTGATTATTGATGCTTACGTGAGAAGTCACTCAGTTATACTCAATTATTGCTATAGTAATTGTTGCATCATATCTCTCATATTATTGATTCAATTATTGTCACAGTATCATCTACATAATATTTATTATTATTTAATCAATAATTGAGACGACAAAGTTATTCATATTATTATTTGAAATATTGATGATGTCTAGAAAGATCTGTCGATGAGAGGTTTGGTCACCTAATTGCGCGCCAATAGGGAGAAATCCTTATCGGAAAGCCCCCTCTTTCTTGCGAATGATCTGGTTGTTAAATATTGTGAGTTATAATATTAATGATGAATAAGTTCGTGTTGATTAAAGATGAAATTGATAGTTCTATTGTGTTTAAATTATTAGTGTTAGTGAAAATCGACATTTATTTCGATAATAATTGATGTCTGCAGGTTATATTGACCAATCGGGTAATTAACCGAATAAATGAGCAATTAATTGCTATTGATTCACATGCTTATAACTATGTGTTTACATGTGTGTACTATTGATTCACATGATTTACTATTAGGGGAGTTGGTGCAAGATTGATAATACTTGCATGACTAAATTAAAAATGGAGGTATAGATGGAGGTACTATACTATAATTAATTTTTTCACATGTTTAGAACTATTGAGTCACATGATTTACTATTAGGGGTGGTGGTGCAAGTTTGATAATACTTGCAGGACTAAATTAAAAAGGAAGAAAAAGAGGAAGGTATTATACTGTAATATTTCGATCCCCAAAACGTATAATTATCAAAACTATATTTTCCTATAAATAGAAGCTCATTCTTCCTTCATTTCTCACCAATTCACCAAGTCTCACAAGAACAATTATTATTGAGAAATTATAGAGAGAAAGGAGAAGAGAAGTTTGCTACCTTACTATTCTAGTTTTCTAATAAGGTAAGTGATATTATTATTATGGTAAGGGGTATTATTTCTTTCGTATTCATGAAGAGAGCTATTGTTATTCCATTCCTTATTATTCTGTTGGAATAACCTGTATACGCGGACTACCGTATATTGATAAGCAGATTTAATATACACGAATTGATATTCATTTCAAGTTTAAATTCATATTTATCTTCGTGTTTTTGTTCGTTTTCACTCGTTTCATGTTATATTATGTGTAGGGTGGTCATGGATGCAAGTGGTGAAGAATGGCGGAGTTTTGGAGCAAAAGTGGAAAAAATCATGAAAGCGGCAAATTTCTTTAGCAGTAGCCTTGCCGTAAAATGGGCCTTTTAAGCCTGTGCACTTCCACTGGCGGGGTCCGCTTCCCTACTCTCTCGATGCGTGTTGATGTCTGCTGGTACTCGATTTTTGGGACTCTGTTAGGCGCCTGGACTCTTAAGAAAGTAGATTTCGGCCAGAACAAAGCGAGAGCTTAATATTACGTTGCAAGGAGACAATCATACAAGACAAGAAGCATAATACAGAGATAAATTCCAGGATTAAAGTGCGAGCTTTGGAGGAGTAATTTTCAGAGAGTATCGTGACGGTTGCAAATCTAGGCTACGTGAAGGGGTTTTCATTATTCTTCTTCTTCTTAGTCGGTTATTTGTAATTGAAAGGATGGTTTCATTAGATTATTCAGTTTTTAATTCATTCGTTATGAACTAATTCACTTATTAGACTTGTGATGGATCCTTGGGTGAAACGATGATTCTATAGCTTTGATTTCCAATTCAATAATATATTTTCAGTTTATCTATGTTAATTCGAGCGTGAACTTATGAATTGCCTGATCAACAATTCCTTGTGGATTTGAATGGAATCGAGAGATGAGATTCAAATATAGACCTAGTTAATATAGCATGTGTCATGAATTTTGTCAATAGCAGATTTTTGATTATTGTTAAGGTAGAGATATGCTTGACATCACATGTAATCTGATAGAGAACTTGTGCTTAAACCTTCTGTAATTGCAGTTCACATAGAGATATAGTGAGTTGGTTGATTTAGGTGTTTAACTTGTTTTTATCTTAATTGTGGATTTAAGTTAATACGGTATTAGTGCATCGAGAGGTGGCTAGTATTACATTCGTGTTCTTGATTAATAAACTTGGATATTGAATTGAGTTGGAATAAAAGGGTTGAAAATCAGAGTGAAACTCAGGGTGAATCATAAGTCTAATTCTCCATTACTTGTTTGAAATTCCGGATTTTGATATTAGCGATTGTTTTGTGATAGTTTATGCATTTATTAATTTAGTTTTTATAATTTTAAATCATTGATTTGAATAGTTTAATAAAATTAGGATTAATAAGAAATTGATAATTGTGAAGTTAAAATTCTTGCTAATTTTTCTTCGTGAGAACGATACTTTATTCACTACTATATTACTTGTTGACAACGTACACTTGCGTGTTTTGCGCGTATCGATTTTATCCAACAAGTTTTTGGCGCCGTTGCCGGGGATAATTTAGCCTAGATTTTAATATTTTTTTCGATATCCGCTTAATTAGTCCAGTTTTACTTAATCACTTTTTGTTTTTGTTATTCCCATTTCAGGTTTTAGACATTTGTTTATGCAAACACGATCCAAAAATCCAGACTTGCTTCCTTTTGAGGACGACATTGAAAGAAGATTTTAGAGGTTAAGTAAGTGGATCGAGGAAAAAAAGAACGAATTCGAAAATTCTGATAAGGAAGAAACAATGGCTGCCGAAGACCAGAAAGCGTTGAGGGATTTTGCAACACCTAAGGTGGTGATCTGCGATCGAGCATCACTAGGCTCGCAATAATTGCAAATACTTTTGAAATCAAGCCTGGGACCATTTAGATGATGTAGAATTCAGTTCAGTTTGGAGGAATGGAAAATGACGATCCGAATGAGCATTTAATCAGTTTTCTGGAAATGTGCGACACATTCAAGTACAATGGGGTGTCAGATGAGGCAGTGAGACTTCATTTGTTCCTGTTCACTTTACGGGACAAGGCGAAGAGTTGGTTACATTCTCTGCCGCCGGGGTCGATTACTACGTGGGAAGACTTGGCGCAGAAATTTCTTGCCAAATTTTTCCCACCGGCGAAGATTGCTAAAATGAGGAATGACATAACGATGTTTGAGCAGCAGAATGAGGAGTCGTTATATGAGGCATGGGAGCGTTACAAGGAATTACTTAGAAAGTGCCCACATCATGGATTTCCCAAATAGCTGCAAATGAACACCTTTTATAACGGACTAAATGGGAATGTCAGAACCAGTATTGATGCAGCGTTAGGCGGTGCATTCATGGCTAAGAGTTACGAGGAAGCCTATAGTTTGATCGAAACCATGGTGGCAAATAACTACCAGTGGCCCACAGCAAGAATGACACAGGCAAAGGCGGCTGAGATTTTGGAATTAGATGGGGTGACAACTATACAAGCACAGATTTCTGCATTATCCAAGAAGTTTGATACTATGAATGATAAGGTTGATACTATGACAGGGGCTCAAGTTCAGCAGGTTGCGGTAGTATGTGAATTGTGTGCGGGTGATCATCCTACAGATCAGTGCGCAATTAATCCAGCATCCGTCCAGTTCATCGGTAACTACAACAAAATTCTGCAAAATACATACCAAAACACCTACAATTGGGGAATAGGAACCACCAAAACCTCTCATGGAGCAATAACCAGCAAACTCAAGCTCCACGACAATCATATCCCCCTAGTTTTCAGAGTCACCAACAACCGGTTCAACATCAGGAAAGGAAATCAGATTTCGAGGAAATGGTGTCGAAGTTCATAACTAGCGCTGAGGCAATAATAAAAAATCAAACAATGGTGATGAAAAGTTAAGAGATGTCGATCAAGAATTTGGAAAATCATATTGGACAGCTGGCGTTAGCAGTGAATAATAGACCACAAGGAACATTACCTAGCGACACTTAGAGAAATCCGAAGGGTAGTCATGAGTAATGTTAAGCAGTTATGTTGAGAAGTGGAAAACATCTC
Source organism: Panax quinquefolius (assembly GCA_020205615.1). NCBI lineage: Eukaryota > Viridiplantae > Streptophyta > Magnoliopsida > Apiales > Araliaceae > Panax > Panax quinquefolius. The sequence goes on from CM035160.1 coordinate 37,041,610, forward strand.
GGGGGTAATAATGCAGAAAATTCAGCGACACAAGAGGAAAAAGTTGATGACAGTAACGTGGTGGAAGGTAACAAGGACGAGGAAATAAAGTTAAACAATAAGCTAATTGTTTATCCTCCACCACCGTTTCAACAAGGGGTGTAAAAATAGAAGTCAGAAAAGCTGTTCGCAAAGTTTTTAGACGTGTTCAAAAAACTCCAGATTAACATCCCATTCATAGAGGCCCTAAAGCAAATGTCGAGTTATGCGAAGTTTATGAAAGGAATTATGTCGAGGAAAAAGAAATGGGAAGAATTTGAAACAGTGGCACTAACAGAGGAGTATAGTGCGGTGTTACAGAAGAAGCTACCACCAAAATTCAAAGACCCGGGGAGCTTTACTATCCCGTGCACGATCGGGAAAATGTCGTTTAACAAATGTTAATGTGATTTGGGGGCAAGTATAAACCTGATGCCATTGTTAGTATACTCAGAATTGGGTTTGCCCGCGCCAAAGCCTATAAATATTTCATTACAGTTGGTGAATAGGTCAGTCACATATCCGAGAGGCATTGTAGAGGACATTCTGGTTAAAGTGGATAAGTTTATATTCCCTGTGAACTTTATTATTCTGGATTTCGACGAGGATAAGAACATCCCGATTATCTTAGGGAGACCTTTCTTGGCCACGAGAAGGACACTCATAGACGTGCAAAAAGGAGAACTTACTATGAGAGTCCAAGATCAAGAAATAAAATTTAATGTGCTCAAAGCCATGAAATACCCTACGGATGAGGAAGAATGTTTTCGGATGGATTTAATTGAGCAAATCACCAGCGAAGATATTAGCAAGAGTTTGGTCAACGATCCGTTAAAAACAACCTTGTTGGGGGATGAAGAAAAAGACAACCCAAAATTTGTGGACTTATTACAGATGCTAGACTCTTTGCCACGAGTTAATGGATTGAAACCATTGTTTGAACTTACACACCTTGAGGAGAGCAACTACTGGAAAAATTGAAACCATCATTGGAGGAGCCACCAACATTGGAACTTAAGCCACTCCCTAAACATCTCAGGTATGCGTATTTAGGCAATTCAAATTCTTAACCTGTAATTATTTCTGCTTCACTTAACGAATTGCAAGAAGAAAAGTTGCTGAGGGTGCTTAGGGATCACAAATCAACGATTGGATGGACGATTGCGAATATAAAGGGAATTAGCCCGTCATTTTGCATGCACAAGATTCTGATGGAGGATGATGCAAGACCATCGGTGGAGCATCAACGTCGACTTAACCCAATCATGAAGGAAGTGGTCAAGAAGGAAATTCTAAAATTATTGGATGCCGGTATCATATATCCAATTTTCGACAGTAAATGGGTTAGTCTGGTTCATTGTGTGCCAAAGCAAGGGGGAATGACGGTGATACAGAATGAGGACAACGAGTTAATTCCAACAAGGACAGTGATAGGTTGGAGGGTGTGCATCGATTATAGGAGGTTGAATAAAAAACTGACGAAAAGATCACTTCCATTACCATTTATCGATAAAATGTTAGATGATTAGCGGGACATGAGTTTTTCTTGTTTATTGGATGGATACTCGGGCTATAATCGGATCGCCATCGCCTCTCGAGGATTAAAAAAGACAACATTTACATGCCCTTACGGCACATTTGCATTCGGGAGGATGTCGTTGGTTTATCAACGCACCAACAATTTTCAAAGGTGTATGATGGCTATTTTTTCAGATATGGTGGAGAAGAATGTTGAAGTCTTCATGGATGATTTCTCGGTCTATGGAGACAATTTTGATACTTGCCTAAAGAATCTGGTGATGGTTTTGCAGCGATATAAGGATACAAACCTCACACTCAATTGGGAAAAATGTCACTTCATGGTTGAAGAGGGAATAATTTTGGGCCATAAGGTGTCGGCTCAAGGATTAGAGGTGGACAAAGAAAAGCTGGATACGATCGAGAAACTGCCTCTACTGAGCTCAGTTAAGGGTATTAGAAGTTTTCTGGGGCATGTTGGGTTCGATAGGAGGTTCATAAAAGACTTCTCTAAGATTGCAAAACCTCTATGCAGTCTTTTAGAGAAGGATGCTACTTTCAGCTTTACTGTGGAATGCAAGTTAGCGTTTGACCTATTGAAAAAGAAATTAACTCTGACTCCGTGATAGTCGCATGCCGGATTTGGAAAATGCCATTCGAGCTTATGTTTGATGCGAGCGACTATGCGGTTGGGGCTGTTTTAGGACAAAGACGAGACAAGGTGTTTCACGCCATATATTATGCAAGCAAAACACTCACAGAGACTCAAATGAATGACACTACTACAAAAAAGGAATTGCTTATAGTGGTGTACGCGTTAGATAAATTCCGGGCATACTTGATCGGGACTAAGGTGATAGTCTACACGGACCATTCGGCGATTCGGTACATAATAGTGAAAAAAGATGCTAAGCCACGCCTTATCCGATGGATTCTCCTACTTCAAGAGTTTGATTTAGAAATTAATGATAGAAAGGGGACGGAGAATCAAGTTGCCGACCATTTATCAAGGCTGGAAAATCCGGAGAAAAAGGATGAAGATAGATGCACAATCAACGAGTCATTCCCGGATGAGCAACTATTTGGGTTAAATGCAGAATTTCCGTGGTATGCAGACTTTGCGAATTATGTGGTGAGCAAAATGCTTCCCCCTGATCTTACACGACAACAAAAAAAGAAGTTTCTTCATGATGTCAAGTGGTACATGTGGGATGAGCCTTATTTATTCAAACAGTGTGCCGACAAGATGATTAGAAGGTGCATCCCCTACAGTGAAGTGCACAACATACTACAGGAATACCACTCATCGGCATATGGGGGACATTATGAGAGTGAGCGCACCGCAGAAAAAGTTCTTCAAGCCAGGTTTTATTGGCTGACATTGTTCAAAGACACCCACCAATTTGTGAAAACATGTGATAGATGCCAAAGGGTGGGAAACATATCTAAACGGAATGAGATGCCCCTGCAAACAATTTTTGAAGTGGAAATCTTTGATGTATGGGGCATCGATTTCATGGGACCCTTCCCTTCGTCCTTGAGCAATCAGTATATTTTACTCGCCGTGGACTACGTCTCGAAGTGGGTGGAAGCTGCAGCACTACCATCCAACGATGCCAAGGTGGTCCTTAAATTCTTATAGAAAAACATTTTTATGAGGTTTGGCATGCTAAGAGCAATAATCAGTGACGAAGGTAGTCACTTCTGTAATAAATCTTTTGTAGCTCTGTTGGCTAAGTATGGGGTTAACCACAAGGTGGCTACAGCGTATCACCCTCAAACAAATGGACATGCTGAGGTATCAAACAGGGAAGTTAAGAAGATATTGGAAAAAGTCATAAATCCGAGTCGGAAAGATTGGTCACGCCGGTTGGATGATGCATTATGGGCTTACCAGAATGACATCTGAAAACACCAATCGGGATGTCACCATATCAACTCTGTCACGAAAAAACATGTCACTTAATGGGTGGAGCTACTGAGACAAGGCCTCTTGGGTATCTGAGAATTGAATTTTGATCGTCGCCAGAGTAGGAAAAGTGGCTACTCAACTAAATGAGCTCGGCAATTAGAATCCAAGCCTACGAGAATGCCAAGCTATACAAAGAAAAGGTTAAAAGATGGCACGACCAGAAAATTGTGCATTGAACATTCGAGCCGGGTCAATCAGTCCTCCTTTTCACCTCACGGCTGTGATTGTTCCCAGGAAAGCTTAAGTCGAGATGGTCGGGACCATTCACTATAAAGCGAGTATTTCCTCATGGCGCCGTTAAACTCTACAGTCGTAATCCATTAGAAACGTTCAAGGTCAATGGTCAACGGATAAAGCATTACTGGGGTGGTGAATCGAATTGGGACGCCGACGACATTACCCTCGTCGATACACAGTAAAATAGGGAGTAGTCAGGCTGAACGACTTAAAATCAAGCGCTAATTGGGAGGCAACCCAACATTTCGTTATTTTTCGTAGTTCATGTTTAATTGTTAGGATGTAGCTTTTATTAAGCTTTTGTTAGGTCTTATCAAGTAAAAGTTTTGCTGAAACTCTCAATCAAACTCCAAGTCGTCAATAATCTAACATCTTGCATGTTTATGGTTGCAGGAGGGGTCAAAAGTGAGTAAGAGCAACAACGGGCTAGAAAATAAGAATAATTGAAGAATTTTGACCTGCACTTTTGGAAGCCAAAAAATCGATTCTGATGGGGATGCCCGTAAGGGCTCAATCTCAAAATAACTTACCCCGAGAAGTGGGTCCTTGATAATGGGCAGACACGCTTAGCATAAACACACGACGCCCTCTTATTTCACCACTACACATTTTTTGTTTATCTCCTTCTCCCCACCCCAAGCGTCTCAGCCTCTATTACAAGCTAACTCACTTCACCCACGATCGATAACTACCAACTTGCACCCACTTTCCACCCCACGAATTCCATTAATCCCACCATCAAGATTGGGCCACTTCTGTAACGACCCCAAAATAGGTCCATTCCATCCAACCCATTCTGAGTCGCCAAATATATGGTACGGAAAACAACTACAACTTTATTACAACAATTGTCGTGCAAAATACAACAACACATATGTTGTGAGTTTAGAAACAAATATATACTAAGCGTGTACGTCACAATGACACCTTACATAAAGGTATAGTCAAAAAGCTGCATTTTAGAAATTAGAATCTTTGGGAAGTGCTCTCGAGGAAACCTTCATACATGGGAGGCCATGCTTTTAGGTTATGGTAGATATCATATGGCCACAGAATTATCCTTGGTTGACCTAATAGACCCCAAAGAAAAATGAGAAGATTACTATCATATTCTTCCTAATGGTGAGTCTTCTCTTGATATATCATTATCTCCTTTGTCTCTAATTGGGTATTATACTCCAAACAAACACCAAGATTATATAGGTAGTGCTTGTAAATATACTCGCAAAGTGGATGAGCACAACCATGTCTTATGATAACACGAGTTTGTATGTCATTAAACATCTTGTATGATAGTGACAAAACACCCTTCCAAAGTTGGTTTCGCCTCACCTCTTTAGGAGAACCTCAACAACTATGACCATGAATTCTATTCCTTGTTATCCCATTTCAACCCAAAGCTACACTTTTATTACCTAAAAGGAATTGTGAAACAAAAGGGTGAGCTCAACTAGCCCAGTAAAGAATATTATGACTAAAGATAAATAAATTATCAATAGTCTTTATCAGTAATAAATCAGAGATTTAGAACATATGGTAGATGATAAAACTTTTCAACCATAGTTGCAGCGGAACGAGCAATCCATTAAAAGAGTCAAATAGACCATAAAATCTATTATCTTCTCCATGTTAAAAGTCCACCAACAATGTTTTATCCCTGTAACATCAATCAACAATTTATGTCCACAATCACATGTATAACTCATAATCGTAATTGTGGTTCTAAATTCCTTTTCTCATCCAGGACAAAGATAATTTTTATCACCTGAAACATCAAAGATCATGGTTATACCAAATCACAATTCATGTTCATAATCATACTAATAAATTCATCTTTGCACTACGGCCAAAGATATTCATCAACAGTTCATCTTTGCACTACATGCAAAGATATTCAACAACAAGTCATCTTTGCACTACTGAGCCAAAGATATTCAACAACAGTCATCTTTGCACTACGGGCCAAAGATATTCATCAATAATTCATCTTTTTGCACTTCACAATTTAAAGATATTCATATATTAAAGAAACACATAATCATTTCGGAAGTTATATAACAATAATTATAACCATGTTGATCAATTCACCTTTGCACTTAAGCTAAAAATATTCAATTGTAAATTCAATGGTCATGATCATACCGTTCAACAATTCAACTTTTGCACCATCGGCCAAAGAGAACCTATGGTCACGATCATACCAATAATCTACCCATCTTTACACTCAAGTCAAAGAGAAATATCATCATTAGGGTTATAAGAATGTTATATAAAATAATATAATCAAAACATGGTTTTAATTTCAAGAGTAAGATTCATAAATCAGCGATAATTTGGTGGAGAAGAAACCAATTTGTAAGTGAATAGTACCCAAATATTAAATACATAAGTACAGTATCGTGCGCGTAGTAACCTCGATATTTAAAAAGATAAAGTTTCATAATAAAATTCATATCCATATTTATAACACCTTAATCCAAATGTTATAAATCACTTAGAAATCTCATAATCTAATATTATCAATATTATAATAATATTTTAATCATTTCTTAAACTTATAAACAATTTAATTAAATTATTTACACTTTACTAATTAATGTATTTAATCATCATAAAATGCCAAACTCATAAGATTTCATCACCAATAACCAAAATCCTCATCAAAAATCTGCATATACCTCATATATGATTCTCAAGCCATAAAATCATATTTTCCAATTTTCTTAGTTCACATAACATATTTAATTCATTTACTCATAACTAGAATATTTTTATGAAAATATCAAATCAGTTCCAAAAATATTTATTTTACGGGATTTAGAAGAATATAGTCCCATATTGAATATATATTTTTCTCGAATTTTAAAATTCATTTACTATTTTCACATGGCCAAAACCACCGAATATTTAAACATTTATCATAAATTATACTTTTGTCCAAAAATTCCGAAATTTACTTTGTATACTAATATTATATATATGTACTCCCAATAAAAATATCATCAATTTTGGAGTTAATCACAAGGAGTTATAAGCGGTTACTTTTAAAATAGTCTTTTCTCATAAAATTCATAACTCTCGATCTATACATCCAAAAATCGCCATTTTGGACACAAGCTTCTAAAACTCATCAAAATATCATTTCAAATTTTTCCAGAATTTTGAAGGTTCAGAAAAATTTGAAACTAAAAACATAATAACACTTAAAATCCACTTACCTCAAAAAGCGATACTTACATTTGGAATAACGAATGTTGAACGAACTAACTCGCACCAGTATATCAATACTCAAAGTATACTTTTATTTCATAAAATTCGGGGTCTTACAATCTCCCCTCCTTATGAAATTTCGTCCCTGAAATTTACGTACCTGGTATTTCAAAGAGTTGATAATACCTTGCTTTTATTTTAGATTCTATCTCCCCTGTCATCATGATTTCTCCATTGCTCATCTCTTGTATTTAGGATATCATTCTAGAATCTGACTTCAAAACAAGGGTTAATTTAACAAGTTAACATATTACATAATATCCCGATATTATGGTGACCAACAAATAAGCTTAGGTAGGACACTTTAGCGAAGGATTTACTCATCTCTCCCTCCTAGTTCTAATCCGATCTCGCCGGAGATCATATCCCTAAGCTCGATACCAAATGTAACGACCGAAAATAGGTCCATTCCATCCAACCCATTACGAGTCGCCAAATATATGGTGCGGAAAACAACTACAACTTTATTACAACAATTGTCGGTGCAAAATACAACAACACATATGTTGTGAGTTTAGAAACAAATATATACCAAGCAGAAGACGTCACAATGACACCTTACATAAAGGTATAGTCAAAAAGCTGTTTTAGAAATTAGAATCTTTGGGAAGTGCTCAAGGAAACCTTCATACATGGGAGGCCATGCTTTTAGGTTATGGTAGATATCATATGGCCACGAAATTATCCTTGGTTGACCTAATAGACCCCTAAAGAAAAATGAGAAGATTACTATCATATTCTTCCCGATGGTGAGTCTTCTCTTGACATATCATTATCTCCATTTGTCTCTAATTGGGTATTATACTCCAAACAAACACCAAGATTATATAGGTAGTGCTTGTAAATATACTCAACCAAGTGGATGAGCACAACCATGTCTTATGATAACACGAGTTTGTATGTCATTAAACATCTTGTATGATAGTGACAAAACACCCTTCCAAAGTTGGTTTCGCCTCACCTCTTTAGGGAGAACCTCAACAACTATAGACCACCGTTCTATTCCCTTGTTATCCCCGCTCAACCCAGCTACACTTTTATTACCTAAAAGGAATTGTGAAACAAAAGGGTGAGCTCAACTAGCCCAGTAAAGAATATTATGACTAAAGATAAATAAATTATCAATAGTCTTTATCGAATAAATCGGAGATTTAGAACATATGGTAGATGATAAAACTTTTCAACCATAGTTAAGTGAACGAGCAATCCATTAAAAGAGTCAAATAGACCATAAAATCTATTATCTTCTCCATGTTAAAGTCCACCAACAATGTTTTATCCTCGTAACATCAATCAACAATTTATGTCCACAATCACATGTATAACTCATAATCGTAATTGTGGTTCTAAATTCCTTTTCTCATCCGGGACAAAGATAATTTTATCACGAAACATCAAAGATCATGGTTATACCAAATCACAATTCATGTTCATAATCATCTTAATAAATTCATCTTTGCACTACTGACCAAAGATATTCATCAACATGATTCATCTTTGCACTACATGCCAAAGATATTCAACAACAAGTCATCTTTGCACTCTGAGCCAAAGATATTCAACAACAAGTCATCTTTGCCTTTCTGGGCCAAAGATATTCATCAATAATTCATCTTTGCACTACAAAGCTAAAGATATTCATATATTAAAGAAACACATAATCATTTAGGAAGTTATATAACAATAATTATAACCATGTTGATCAATTCACCTTTGCACTTAAGCTAAAAATATTCAATTGTAAATTCAATGGTCATGATCATACCCGGTCAACAATTCAACTTTTGCACTCATGGCCAAAGAGAACCTATGGTCACGATCATACCAATAATCTACCCATCTTTACACTCAAGTCAAAGAGAAATATCATCATTAGGGTTATAAGAATGTTATATAAAAATAATATAATCAAAACATGGTTTTAATTTCAAGAGTAAGATTCATAAATCAGCGATAATTTGGTGGGAGAAGAAACGATTTGTCGTCGTGAATAGTACCCCGTATTTCGTACATATAATACCGTATCGTGCGTAGTAACCTCGACACGAAAAGATAAAGTTTCATAATAAAATTCATATCCATATTTATAACACCTTAATCCAAATGTTATAAATCACTTAGAAATCTCATAATCTAATATTATCAATATTATAATAATATTTTAATCATTTCTTAAACTTATAAACAATTTAATTAAATTATTTACACTTTACTAATTAATGTATTTAATCATCATAAAATGCCAAACTCATAAGATTTCATCACCAATAACCAAAATCCTCATCAAAATCTGCATATACCTCATATATGATTCTCAAGCCATAAAATCATATTTTCCAATTTTCTTAGTTCACATAACATATTTAATTCATTTACTCATAACTAGAATATTTTTATGAAAAATACCAAATCAGTTCCAAAATATTTATTTTCGGGATTTAGAAGAATATAGTCCCATATTGAATATATATTTTTCTCGAATTTTTAAAATTCATTTACTATTTTCACATGGCCAAAACCACCGAATATTTAAACATTTATCATAAATTATACTTTTGTCCACAAATTCGAAATTTACACTGTATACTAATATTATATATATGTACTCCCAATAAAAAATATCATCAATTTTGGAGTTAATAACAAGGAGTTATAAGCGGTTACTTTTAAAATAGTCTTTTCTCATAAAATTCATAACTCTCGATCTATACATCCAAAAATCGCCATTTTTGGACACAAGCTCTAAAACTCATCAAAATATCATTTCAAATTTTTCCAGAATTTTGAAGGTTCAGAAAAATTTGAAACTAAAAACATAATAACACTTAAAATCCCTTACCTCAAAAAGAAAAAAGATCTTACATTTGGAATAATATTTGAAACGAACTTGCCAGTATATCAATACTCAAAGTATACTTTTATTTCATAAAATTCGGGGTCTTACAATCTCCCCTCCTTATGAAATTTCGTCCCCGAAATTTACGTACCTGGTATTTCAAAGAGTTGATAATACCTTGCTTTTATTTTAGATTCTATCTCCCCTGTCATCATGATTTCTCCATTGCTCATCTCTTGTATTTCAGATATCATTCTAGAATACAGCTTCAAAACAAGGGTTAATTTAACAAGTTAACATATTACATAATATCCCGATATTATGACTGACCAACAAATAAGCTTAGGTAGGACACACTAGCGAAGGATTTACTCATCTCTCCCCTCCTAGTTCTAATCCCGATCTCATGGAGATCATATCCCTAAGCTCGATACCAAATGTAACGACCGAAAATAGGTCCATTCCATCCAACCCATTACGAGTCGCCAAATATATGTAGTGCGGAAAACAACTACAACTTTATTACAACAATTGTCGTGTAAAATACAACAACACATATGTTGTGAGTTTAGAAACAAATATATACCAAGCTCAGAAGACGTCACAATGACACCTTACATAAAGGTATAGTCAAAAGCTGTTTTAGAAATTAGAATCTTTGGGAAGTGCTCAAGGAAACCTTCATACATGGGAGGCCATGCTTTTAGGTTATGGTAGATATCATATATGGCCACAGAATTATCTTGGTTGACCCAATAGACCCCTAAAGAAAATGAGAAGATTACTATCATATTCTTCCCAATGGTGAGTCTTCTCTTGACATATCATTATCTCCTTTGTCTCTAATTGGGTATTATACTCCAAACAAACACCAAGATTATATAGGTAGTGCTTGTAAATATACTCAGCAAGTGGATGAGCACAACCATGTCTTATGATAACACGAGTTTGTATGTCATTAAACATCTTGTATGATAGTGACAAAACACCCTTCAAAGTTGGTTTTCGCCTCACCTCTTTAGGGAGAACCTCAACAACTATAGACCACCGATTCTATTCCCCTTGTTATCCCCGCTCAACCCAGCTACACTTTTATTACCTAAAAGGAATTGTGAAACAAAAGGGTGAGCTCAACTAGCCCAGTAAAGAATATTATGACTAAAGATAAATAAATTATCAATAGTCTTTATCAGTAATAAATCAGAGATTTAGAACATATGGTAGATGATAAAACTTTTCAAACCATAGTTGCGGTGAACGAAGCAATCCATTAAAAGAGTCAAATAGACCATAAAATCTATTATCTTCTCCATGTTAAAAGTCCACCAACAATGTTTTATCCTCGTAACATCAATCAACAATTTATGTCCACAATCACATGTATAACTCATAATCGTAATTGTGGTTTCTAAATTCCTTTTCTCATCCGGGACAAAGATAATTTTATCACCCGAAACATCAAAGATCATGGTTATACCAAATCACAATTCATGTTCATAATCATACTAATAAATTCATCTTTTGCACTACTACCAAAGATATTCATCAACAGATTCATCTTTGCACTACATGCCAAAGATATTCAACAACAAGTCATCTTTGCACTCTGAGCCAAAGATATTCAACAACAAGTCATCTTTGCACTACTGGGCCAAAGATATTCATCAATAATTCATCTTTGCACTACAGGCTAAAGATATTCATATATTAAAGAAACACATAATCATTTCAGAAGTTATATAACAATAATTATAACCATGTTGATCAATTCACCTTTGCACTTAAGCTAAAAATATTCAATTGTAAATTCAATAGTCATGATCATACCAGTCAACAATTCAACTTTTGCACTACTGGCCAAAGAGAACCTATGGTCACGATCATACCAATAATCTACCCATCTTTACACTCAAGTCAAAGAGAAATATCATCATTAGGGTTATAAGAATGTTATATAAAAATAATATAATCAAAACATGGTTTTAATTTCAAGAGTAAGATTCATAAATCAACGATAATTTGGTGGAGAGAAGAAACCAATTTGTCGTGAATAGTACCAGATATTAAATACGTAAAGTGCAGAGTATCGTGCGTAGTAACCTCGAATAACGAAAAGATAAAGTTTCATAATAAAATTCATATCCATATTTATAACACCTTAATCCAAATGTTATAAATCACTTAGAAATCTCATAATCTAATATTATCAATATTATAATAATATTTTAATCATTTCTTAAACTTATAAACAATTTAATTAAATTATTTACACTTTACTAATTAATGTATTTAATCATCATAAAATGCCAAACTCATAAGATTTCATCACCAATAACCAAAATCCTCATCAAAAATCTGCATATACCTCATATATGATTCTCAAGCCATAAAATCATATTTTCCAATTTTCTTAGTTCACATAACATATTTAATTCATTTACTCATAACTAGAATATTTTTATGAAAAATACCAAATCAGTTCCAAAAATATTTATTTTCTGGGATTTAGAAGAATATAGTCCCATATTGAATATATATTTTTCTCAGAATTTTTAAAATTCATTTACTATTTTTCACATGGCCAAAACCACCGAATATTTAAACATTTATCATAAATTATACTTTTGTCCAAAAATTCCGAAATTTACACTGTATACTAATATTATATATATGTACTCCCAATAAAAATATCATCAATTTTGGAGTTAATCACAAGGAGTTATAAGCGGTTACTTTTAAAATAGTCTTTTCTCATAAAATTCATAACTCTCAATCTATACATCCAAAAATCGCCATTTTTGGACACAAGCTACAAAACTCATCAAAATATCATTTCAAATTTTTCCAGAATTTTTGAAGGTTCAGAAAAATTTCGAAACTAAAAACATAATAACACTTAAAATCCCTTACCTCAAAAGAGCAGTACTTCTGACTGGAATAACGCTGAACGAACTTGCACCGTATATCAATACTCAAAGTATACTTTTATTTCATAAAATTCGGGGTCTTACAATCTCCCCTCCTTATGAAATTTCGTCCCCGAAATTTACGTACCTGGTATTTCAAAGAGTTGATAATACCTTGCTTTTATTTTAGATTCTATCTCCCCTGTCATCATGATTTCTCCATTGCTCATCTCTTGTATTTCAGATATCATTCTAGAATACAGCTTCAAAACAAGGGTTAATTTAACAAGTTAACATATTACATAATATCCGATATTATGGTGACCAATCAAAATAAGCTTAGGTAGGACACACTAGCGAAGGATTTACTCATCTCTCCTCCTAGTTCTAATCCCCCGATCTCGCCGGAGATCATATCCCTAAGCTCGATACCAAATGTAACGACGAAAATAGGTCCATTCCATCCAACCCATTACGAAATGCAAATATATATGATGCGGAAAACAACTACAACTTTATTACAACAATTGTCGTGCAAAATACAACAACACGTATGTTGTGAGGAGTTTAGAAACAAATATATACCAAAGTGAAGACGTCACAATGACACCTTACATAAAGGTATAGTCAAAAAGCTGTTTTAGAAATTAGAATCTTTGGGAAGTGCTCAAGGAAACCTTCATACATGGGAGGCCATGCTTTTAGGTTATGGTAGATATCATATGGCCACGTAATTATCCTTGGTTGACCCAATGATAGACCCCAAAGAAAAATGAGAAGATTACTATCATATTCTTCCCAATGGTGAGTCTTCTCTTGACATATCATTATCTCCACTGTCTCTAATTGGGTATTATACTCCAAACAAACACCAAGATTATATAGGTAGTGCTTGTAAATATACTCAGCAAGTGGATGAGCACAACCATGTCTTATGATAACACGAGTTTGTATGTCATTAAACATCTTGTATGATAGTGACAAAACACCCTTCCAAAGTTGGTTTCGCCTCACCTCTTTAGGGAGAACCTCAACAACTATAGACCACCGTTCTATTCCCTTGTTATCCCCGCTCAACCCAGCTACACTTTTATTACCTAAAAGGAATTGTGAAACAAAAGGGTGAGCTCAACTAGCCCAGTAAAGAATATTATGACTAAAGATAAATAAATTATCAATAGTCTTTATCAGTAATAAATCAGAGATTTAGAACATATGGTAGATGATAAAACTTTTCAACCATAGTTGCAGCGGAACGAGCAATCCATTAAAAGAGTCAAATAGACCATAAAATCTATTATCTTCTCCATGTTAAAAGTCCACCAACAATGTTTTATCCCTGTAACATCAATCAACAATTTATGTCCACAATCACATGTATAACTCATAATCGTAATTGTGGTTCTAAATTCCTTTTCTCATCCGGGACAAAGATAATTTTATCACTGAAACATCAAAGATCATGGTTATACCAAATCACAATTCATGTTCATAATCATACTAATAAATTCATCTTTGCCACTACTACCAAAGATATTCATCAATCATTCATCTTTACTTTACATGCCAAAGATATTCAACAACAAGTCATCTTTGCACTCTGAGCCAAAGATATTCAACAACAGTCATCTTTGCACTACGAGGGCCAAAGATATTCATCAATAATTCATCTTTGCACTACAGGCTAAAGATATTCATATATTAAAGAAACACATAATCATTTCAGAAGTTATATAACAATAATTATAACCATGTTGATCAATTCACCTTTGCACTTAAGCTAAAAATATTCAATTGTAAATTCAATGGTCATGATCATACCAGTCAACAATTCAACTTTTGCACTACTGGCCAAAGAGAACCTATGGTCACGATCATACCAATAATCTACCCATCTTTACACTCAAGTCAAAGAGAAATATCATCATTAGGGTTATAAGAATGTTATATAAAAACAATATAATCAAAACATGGTTTTAATTTCAAGAGTAAGATTCATAAATCAACGATAATTTGGTCAGAGAAGAAACCAATTTGTCGTGAATAGTTTTAAATATTAAATACGTAGTAAAGTATATAATGCGCATAAGTAATCTCGACACGAAAAGATAAAGTTTCATAATAAAATTCATATCCATATTTATAACACCTTAATCCAAATGTTATAAATCACTTAGAAATCTCATAATCTAATATTATCAATATTATAATAATATTTTAATCATTTCTTAAACTTATAAACAATTTAATTAAATTGTTTACACTTTACTAATTAATGCATTTAATCATCATAAAATGCCAAACTCATAAGATTTCATCACCAATAACCAAAACCCTCATCAAAATCTGCATATACCTCATATATATGATTCTCAAGCCATAAAATCATATTTTCCAATTTTCTTAGTTCACATAACATATTTAATTCATTTACTCATAACTAGAATATTTTTATGAAAAATACCAAATCAGTTCCAAAAATTTTTATTTTCGGGATTTAAAAGAATATAGTCCCATATTGAATATATATTTTTCTCAGAATTTTTAAAATTCATTTACTATTTTTCACATGGCCAAAACCACCGAATATTTAAACATTTATCATAAATTGTACTTTTGTCCAAAAATTCGAAATTTACGGTATACTAATATTATATATATGTACTCCCAATAAAAATATCATCAATTTTGGAGTTAATCACAAGGAGTTATAAGCGGTTACTTTTAAAATAGTCTTTTCTCATAAAATTCATAACTCTCAATCTATACATCCAAAATCGCCATTTTGGACACAAGCTTCTAAAACTCATCAAAATATCATTTCAAATTTTTCCAGAATTTTTGAAGGTTCAGAAAAATTTGAAACTAAAAACATAATAACACTTAAAATCCCTTACCTCAAAAGAAGAGATTGCCATTTGGAATATATTTGAACGAACTTGCACCGTATATCAATACTCAAAGTATACTTTTATTTCATAAAATTCGGGGTCTTACAACTTCCTCTACCCTACATCATCTCTATATAAACCCTACCCCATACTTCCCATATTCATCACCACTAAAGTCAAATTCTTCAAAAAATTGGGAAACACATAGAACACTTGAGAATAAGTTACGTTCATGTCAAGTTTTCATCTTTTCTCAACTGAATTCCATAGAAACAACCTAAGTTTGGGGGAAGAATGGGATGTGCACACCAAGTGTTTGATAAATTGACTGAACCAAGTGTAAGGGGAAGGTAGTGTGTGCTATCAAGTTTTAACATCCGAAATTCAATGGCTTCACAACCGACATCCAAACGCCAAATGGGAGAGAGTTCAAGACCCGCTCAACCGACATGAACATATGATCGAAGAAAATTTATGAGTCGCCATGCCGTAGCCAGTATGATTACATTCTTTATTATTATGTTGGAATAACCTATCATGCCAAGTACATGCATACGTGGTGAAATTCTTACATTATTCCATTCTTTATTATTACATTTGGAATATCACATGCATGCGGATTCGCATGACACAGTTCCATTCTTTATTATTCTATTAGAATATCACAATGCATGCGGCGACATGCATTTGACACGGTTCCATTATTTATTATTTTGTTGGGAATAACACATGCATGCGATTACTATCGCATGCACGATGAATTCTTACGTTATTCCATTCTTTATTATTATATTGAAATAACTTTGTCATCTGAATACCGCATACATGGTGAAATTCTTCGTTATTCCATTCTTTATTATTATATTGGAATAACATGTACATCTGCAATCTACCGCATCATGGTGAAATTCTTACATTATTCCATTCTTTATTATTACATTGGAATAACTTTGTCTACTACTGAACTACCGCATGCATGGTGAATTCTTACGTTATTCCATTCTTTATTATTATGTTAGAATAACCTGTCTATGTGGATTACCGCATGCATGGTGAATGATCCTTCGTATTCATTCTTTATTAAATTGTAGAAATGATCTGTTTATGTGGATTACTGTATGGCGGACAAAAATCCATTTGTAGTTTCGTAAATTTTCTGACCCTCAAAAATTCTGGAAAAATTTGAAATGATAATTTGATGAGTTTTCTAGATTGTGTCCAAAAATGGCGATTTTTGGATGCATAGATTAGAAATTATGAATTTTATAGAAAATACTATTTTAAAAGTAAACCCTTATAACTCCTTGTGGTTAACTCCAAAATTTGTGAAGTTTTTATTAGGAGTACATATATATAACAGGAGTATACCCTGTAAATTTCGAAATTTTTGGACAAAAGTACAGTTTATGATAAATGTCTAAATATTCGGCAGTTTTGGCCATATAAAAAATAGTAAATGAATTTTAAAAATTCCGAGAAAAATATATGTTCAATATGGGACTATATTATGCTAAATCCCAGAAAAGAAAACTTTTTGGGACTGATTTATTATTTTTCATGAAAATAGTTTAGTTACGAATATATGAATTAAATATGTTATGTGAAGTTGAAAAATTAGTTAATAAGATTTTATGGCTTGGAAATCCTATATAAGGTATATGCAAATTTTTGATAAGGAACATGATCATTGGTGATTAAATCTTATGAGTATGGCATTTTTTAATGATTAAATGCATTATTTTGTAAAGTGTAAACAATTAAAATAAATTATTTATAAGTTTAAGAAATGATTAAAATATTGTTATAATATTAATGTTATTAGATTATGGGATTATTAAGTGATTGATAACATTTGGATATTTTAAACTCTGGATAAATTTAAAGTCTTTAATATTTATCCTTGATTTTGTTTGATTAATGCTTATATTATTGTTATCATCCTCATGTTTATATTATGATGAAAGTCATCTTTGGCTTACGTGTAAAGATGGACTGTTGATTATTAATTTTATAGTGGTATATCTTTGGCTTATGTGTAAAGATGGGCTGTTGATTATTGGTTTTACAGTTGTATATCTTTGGCTTACGTGCAAAGATGGACTGTTGATTATTAGTTTTGCAGTTGTATATCTTTGGCTTACGTGCAAAGATGAACTATTGATTGATGAGTATCTTTGGCTTATGCGCATAGATGATCTGTTTATTGGTATGATTATGACCAGGGATCATTCGGTATAGTCATGACCTGTAATGTTATAGATGATGTGGTAAAAGTCCTCATTGGCCCGTAGTGCATGGATAATTCGATGATGTGATTGGCAGGATCATGACCATTAGTTAACAGTTGAATGTCTTTGGCCGTAGTGCACTGACAGACAATTGATTGGTATGATCATGACCATTGGTTTTATAGTTGAATATCTTTGGCCCGTAGTGCAAAGGTAAACAACTGATTGGTATGATCATTGTTATTATATTTGAATATCTTTAGCCTTTGGGGTAAGGATATTGAGTAAATGTTCTATTAAGCCTTTGTGGCAAGGAGAAATTATTGATTCACATTATTATAAACATGAATTATGAATTTAACTAACATCTTTGGTTGTTTAGGTGAAGACAGGTGATGAAAGTTCTATTTGTGATGAAAGTTCTATTTGTCTTGGGTATAATAAAGAAGTGTTGATGGGTATTACAAGGATAAAATTGATGATAAACTTTTAAATCATAGAAGATAGTAGATATCATGCTCTACTTGACTCTTCTAATGGATTGTTTATTCCGCTGCAGTTGTTGATCTAAAACTTGTTGTCTATTATATTCTATTAGTTGTTATACTGTTGAAGGTTAAGGATAACTTATTCTGCATTATCTTAGTCATAATATTTCTTACTGGGCTAGTTGAGCTCACCCTTTTCTTTCACTATTTTCTTCAGGAAATGAGAATATAGTTGGGACGAGTCGGGGAACGGAGTGATGATCCAGATGTTGGCTTTAGTAGTCCTCACTATTTTTTATAAAATAATGTGATAATATTTGTAATGAGGACTCCATTGAGTGTGGATAATGTTTAGAAGGCAATATTCGTGTTTAAACTCTCAGCTATGTTTTGTCGTATATATTACACGACAGTTGCATAAAAGAAGTTTGTATTTGATTGATGTAGTGTGTGTCTGGCGACTCAAGATGGGTGATGTATACCTGTTTTGGGGAAGTCACAAATTTCCCCCTCACTCCTATATCCCTCTGTAATTCATTTTCCCTGATGATGGCCAAAAGAAGGAAAACTGATTTTCCTTGCATGTTTGTTCTTGTCAGCTAAATTTACCACTCCCAAGTCTAGCTTATTTCTAACTCCTAACGCTTCGAAGGTAGTCCATTCTTATTCTCCACAATTGTTCTCCCACTGATTTCATGTCTGGACGATCAACTCGCGTAGGTGTCACACAATGGATCGCTAAATCAAATATTTTCCCCACTATATCCATTACTTTTTAACTTTTTGATTTTTTTTTGGTTTTTCGGTATTTACCGAATTCAAAATTTTATTACCGCTATCGGTACCGAAAAATATAAATAAATCGAAAAAGCGATATTGAAAAAATCGAAACCGAAAAAAACCGGTACTGCCGGTATCGGTTCGGTAAAAAACTGAAAAAACTGAATTTTTTGAGCACCCCTAGTGGTGACTTTTAGAGTGAACCGTTTTGGCATGACTTGTAGTAGCTTTCTATTGATTTCTCTTTGATCAATTTTCCTCCCAAACATGCTAAGAGAATTCATTATAGTGAGTAACCTCCCTTAAGCTTCATTAGTTATTTCATCTTTTCTAATTTGAACAACTCGTACTCTTGCATCAACATGCTAAGTTTCACCTCTGTCACCTTGGACGTCCCTTCGTGGCTCATTATGATAGTATCCCATATTTCTTTCGTTGTACTGCAGCCAGAGACTTTGTCTATTTCTGATTGTACCATTCCACTTAGCAAAGTATTCATGGCTTTTGAATTGTAGGATATCATGTATGATTCATTCTCATCCATCTCCATGAGCGTTTTGGGCCTGCCATCATCATGCCTAAGAATGAAGGGTCCACTGTTAACAACCAACCATTCCCATGGGTCTCTGTTAAGATATATCTTCATCCTGAACTTCCAAAATTGAAGTTCTCACTTCCCATCAACAATGAAGGTTAGCTAGTGGACTGCCCCTCATGAAAATTAAGATGTGCCATTAGAATCTTACCATACGGTCTGCAAAAACACGTTAGTAGAGCCAAAGCTCTGATACCAAATGAAATTCAAAAGTGTATGCACACCTAGAGGGGGCGAATAAGTGTTTATGCTAATAGTAAACTACAATGACAACTTTTTAAATTTTTTTCTTCTAACTGAACTATCCAAACATGTTATCACATGTCTGTTTAAGTGTTAATCCTGATATGCAGAACCTGTTAAGTTATTTGCAGAATCACTTAAACCATAACTTCTTTTAACAATACAGAATTGTAACAATGCAAACAAAGTAAACAATAAATAAGAACACCAATATTTTTTACGTGGTTCTGCCCTTAACCTATAATGGCTTAATCCACATCAAATACAAAATGGTATTAGAGACTCTATTATTAACTTTAATATTTAATCAATTACAAATAGTCCCCATTGCAAAGAAATTATGAACACTATTGGACACCACTGACCCATTTGCACAACTGTAACGTTTTGTACCTCTACAACCGTTTGCACCATTGCAACCTTATAGCTTTTTTTATACACGCCTATCCACCACTGGATCAAACTACAAACCACAATAGGCTTGTATACTTGTTTTAATTAAGAACGAATATGATTACAATGTATCTATGAATTTCTAGCATAAGAAATTAATAACAAGACAAGAGTAATTTGCTAGAAACTTTTTCTTTAAAGCTCTGTGTATTTCTTAATTCGTTGTTTTCTTAAGCTTTAGCCAAGAGGATGTATATATATAAATTAGAGTAGCAACAACTCAAAAGAAAAATATACGCTGGAAGGAAAAATCATATCTTAGTGAATCGGCAATCCTAACTGAATATGAAATCAAGTTGTTAAAGAAATAGATTTTGAATTTGAATAAACAGCTTGAATAAAGGTAGCTTAAAATAAAGGGATAGTATCTTAGCAAACTCAGAAGCTATAAATAAGGAATTAATATCCTAGTAGAATCACCACTTTGAATAAAGGAAATTGCCAATAACAAGATCAAAGGGATAAGATCTTGAAACATGGTTGATTAATATCTCAATTGATTTGGTTTCCAAAATCTATTTCCAACTTTTGAATTTGAATTTTCAGATCTTTGAAATAGGAAATAAAACTGAATTAATTTGGCTTCCAAAAATATCTCTTTAAAGGATTTGAATTTTAAGCACATGAAACCTTCTTTTATAAAATAATTTACAAGAAAATTAAAATTGCTTTAAAATTAATTAATCAAGCTAGACATCCTTGCATTTGATTTTCTAGGTGAGATTCTAGGGACCTAACCATGTGGCATCTCTAAACAACATTTCTTCATGAAGACTCACTTGAAATCTTAATACATGCATAATTAGTCCATAACATGAAAATCACAAAACATCTCCATACAAAATATATGTTGTCATTATTAAAATAAAAACTCATAAATCAACATAGTAGAATCACCACTTTGGATAAAGGAAATTGTCAATAACTAGATCAAAGGGATAAGATCTTGAAACATGATTGATTAATATCTCAATTAATTTGGTTTTCAAAATCTATTTCCAACTTTTGAATTTGAATTTTCAACTCTTTGAAATAGGAAATAAAACTGAATTAATTTTGCTTCCAAAAATAACTCTTTAAAGGATTTGAATTTTAAGCACATGAAACCTTCCTTTATAAAATAATTTATAAAAAAATTAAAATTGCCTTGAAATTAATTAATCAAGCTAGAAATCCTTATAATTTGATTTCCTAGGTGAGATCCAAGGGACCTAAACATGTGGTGGCTCTAAACAACATTTCTTCATGAAGACTTGAAATCTTGATAAATGCATAATTAGTCCATAACCTAAAAATCACAAAATATCTCCATATAAAATATATGTTGTCATCATTAAAATAAAAACTCATAAATCAACTTTCTCCCCCTTTTTGTTGATGATAATATATGACTCTACAAAGCAACTTATCATCATTAAAACCAATAACATATAAACCAACATTCTTCTCCTTTTTGATGATGACAAATTACAATATATAACTCCCCTAAATATATGGCTCCCCCTAAAATCATGCATATAATCATTAAACACAAGTTGATTGATATATTTAGCCCTTCATGAATTATAACATATGCATATCAATTTATATATCTCTGAATAGGTGTTTAACCAAGAGATGTGTATACAAGTAATATCCAATCCTCCTCCTTTTTCTTTTAATGACGATGAAGTATATGGTCTCCGATCTACCTTTTTAGCCACAAAGATGCCATGTCTTTTTGGGTATGGAAATTTTGCTTCATGTACTTGTTCAAAAACGAGGTGGTTATGTGATTTGGGATATTTTTTATTTAATTTTTTTTCCAAAAATTTGTTCCAAAATGAATTCGCTGCCCGGTGGTGTTTGATGGCAATTGACGGCGGAAAGAGTAAGAGAGAGAAAGAGGATATATAATATATAGATTGCATAATGGGTA
Source organism: Panax quinquefolius (assembly GCA_020205615.1). Lineage (NCBI taxonomy): Eukaryota > Viridiplantae > Streptophyta > Magnoliopsida > Apiales > Araliaceae > Panax > Panax quinquefolius. The sequence goes on from CM035160.1 coordinate 37,063,963, forward strand.
GTGGTGGTGATTGAAAGGTGAGTCCTTGTGGGGAATCCCGGCAGCTACACTTGTATTGGCTAATGTGAAACCTCCCATTTGTGTGAAGTTTTTTTCGGCTTCTGCAAATCAAAAGGTAGATGTATTCTTGGGAAATTGATGACTTGAAATGCTTCATCCTTTAATATGTACATGTGGTTGGTATAGATCTCCTAGGTTCATTCGCCTATGGCTGGTTTAGATGTATTTGATTTTGAAGTAGGTGGATGTATTTGATTTTGAAGCAGGTTAGATGGTTGGTATAGATCTCCTTGGTCTTAACTTATTGTAAATTGGGGGTACTAGTTCCCAGAGATATAATAGTTATCTAGAGGGGGGGGGGGGGGGGTTGAATAGATATTTTAAAAAATTTCCTTTTCAAAATACTTGTCAGATTTGTTAATAAATTAACCATATCGAAATATATAATTTGTTTGTCCCCTTTTAAGATAAACCAATTTTATGGGTGATAAACACTTATGACAAATATAGCAGTTATAGCAGGTATATAGAAGATATAGTGATTTTAAGTGATTCAGAGCACTCAAGACTCCTAGTCCACTCTTCTACTCCTCGAGTAGAAAATCCACTAAGGATATCTTTACAATATTTGAATCACTTAGATTCCTTAGAGACCAGCAGTCTTGGAACTTTTTAGTTCACTTAGAATTCTTCAAGTGCAGCAGACTTGGAATACACTTGATCAGAGTTGAGTTCTTGGGTTGTGATACTCAGTTGCAATTAAGTATACGTTCGAAAGAACTGAGTAGCAGAGCAAGCTTTTCTTTCTAGATCATAGAGTTTGCACGCTGAGTGTTCTTTATCTTTCGTTGTGCACTTGCTTGTTTTTTGCATCTATATATGTCTGATTTCCTTATAAAGTAGCCTTTAAAATGTGTCCGTTGAAGGCATCCGTTGTAGCATTAAATGCATCAGACATTTTTGAGCACCGATGTTGACTTCTGGTAACTTTCTTTGTCAATTTGTCGACCTGATTGAAGCAAGTGAAAGAGATCGCTATCTCACCTAACACCTAAAAAGGTGTTTTCAGCAGGCATGAAGTCCTTTTCTTAGCTTCTTCGATACATACTAAGGATGAGTGTTGGATCATTGATATTCCCGAAAGTCTCAATGTCTATAATCCATTCTTCATTTATTGTACTTCATCCTTCAGCAAAAGGACAAGGCTCGGTGCTTCTGATGCTGACAGTAGAGACACCACGATCGTTGTGTCTTGACATGCTCGTGCTTGATTCAACCTTGATCGAAGAGAACACTATGATTTCTCTTAAGCTCTAATAGACTACGATCTCTACTGGCTTGTTTTACAGAATCCACATTTCTGAGAGCTGATTGAGATTCTTGACTTGGCTCGGCAGGCGCTCGGACCATCTCTACGATTCTGAGTGTGGCTTCCAAAGCAGACTATGATTCTGAAGCAACTTTCTCGATACTCCATGATTCTGCCTTGGCTTCTGCAATGTCTTGATAGACTACAGTTCTATTAAGGCCTATTTATTACACTTCAAAATAGATCATCCTAACAGCTTTGATCTTTCTTCAATACATTCATTTACAGAATGATAAATATTAAGCACAGATCAACCTAACAATTTTGATCTACCATCTAAGTCCTTGTACATATGTTCTTTAAAGGACTTTACACAAGAATATTTGTTTACTTTCAACATCAAATTTTAATATGCAATTCCCAATAATCTCCTCATATTTGATGTTGACATAACCAAGGAGATTTGCAGCAAAATATCTATTTCTAAATGCAGGATGCTAGAAAATAAATATGACTTAGTGTTTCAGTGAGCAGCTAAAATCTCTAGAGAATAAGCATGAATTTATTGATGTTGTTAGATAGATATTACATTTTAGCATAGTCACAACAATATTAAACAAATTTCAACTTATCTCTATCTCCTCTGCCTTTTGCTCCTAGGAGTATTGTCATGCTCTACAGCTCTCCTTCTCCTACTGGCTTCATCTCTCCGTGCAATATCTTCTAGCTAACTTTGACTTAGCCTTTCTCCATGATCATGTTTGTTCATGAAGGCAGGATCTCCAACTGGCATGTTAAAGCCAGTAGTAATTACTTCTTATGAGTTAGGAGGTGTCACTTGACTCCTTAGCGGTTGCACTATGATAATTAGTTGGCGCGACTGCTGTTCAATTCGTGGAGTCTAATAGTGAGGCTGTCTTGAGAGAGGACTCCTTGAAGATTGAGCAATTTGTTTTCCTTTGCCTCTGCCTTTGCCTTTCTCTCTTTCCGCTTTATTCTCCCCATTTATTCCAGCATTAAGGGTTCGAATGTCTTCTGACAGATGATTCATGCCTTGAACAAGTTCGTGGAGTTGATTTCTTGACTGAGCAATGTCTTCACGATTTTCTTGAACCAGAGAATCAGTTTATGATGTGTGTTTTTGCAGAATGGCCAAGACATTATCTGTTTGTTTCACCTGATTCATAGAATATGCTTGGAATTCAGTCATAGAAGATCGTAGGCTAGAGAGGCTTTCCATAAGAAATTTGTGTTGAGCCTCCTAATTCTTCTGAAGAAGGATAACTGTTTCCTTATGCTTCTGGGTAGATTGGAAGTGAATTTAATCCCTTTCATTTATGCTTTGGATCATTTCCTTAATGATCTACCGTAGCTTCTTTGTGAGCTCAAAACTCAGGTTGCTAGGAAGAGTGTTAACATCATTGATTAAGTGGTTTAACCGTGTACGAACAAGCACATAGTGAGTTTCCAGATCTTCTTGAATTTCTGTGGTCACTTTCTGTGATGCATGAGACAGTTCAGATTTGGTGGGAAGAGCTGAAAGATGCTCAAGAATTTTCTGAATGTCCGTACGAGGGGTTCTTTTATTTTGTTCATGCATATTTGAGAGAGCAGGAGCAAGATTGAATTAGTTGTTGCGTGATGAAGACGGAATTAGTTGTTGTTATATCTGAATGAGGGGCAGGAATAGAGGTTTGAGTTGTGGGAAAGGAGGCTGTTGAAGCTGGTAGAGTAGGTGACTCCACAATTTGAGTAGGATCGAGGTTCGTGGTGTTAAAAACGGTTGAAGATTGTACTAATGTGAAGTTAGGTGTATGTGGTTCATCAGTTATAGAATGTTGGGATTCTGTAGCTGGAAATTAATTTAGGGGTGAAGAGCCACTTCCAACCATCTTGACAGTTCATAAAATTGATTGAAGTTTGATGGAGGGCAATGGTTAACTATAAGAGAGATGGGAATAGATTGTACCTCACGCTCAGTCTCTGAAGAATAATAATTTATGATCAGCTTCTGAGCAAAATTGAGGCTGTTTAGGAATCCACGAGCTAGTACTGAAATTGCTGGATAAGCTTTGTAAGTCCAGAACATGTGATCCCAAGAGTTGAGAATCAGGGTTCTGTGATAAGACATCATTGGTGAGTAGGAGAATAATTGATTGTAGTTGGCTCTCCTATATCCATTCCAGCCTACTGTGATAATCTCAACTTCTTTATCCTCTTCTTCTTCCATGTCTCTATTATCTCCTCATTTCTTCTTTTTTCTTCAGCTCTCTCCACCTCCATAGCTTCAACACTTTCCATTTCCACAGCTTTAGAGACTACAATTTCTTGAGGGGCTGAGGGAGATTCATGAGCATCTTCTTCCAGCTCCCCCTCAGCCTTAGCATTATCTGGCTCAGGGACTTCGAAAGGCTCCCCCTCAATGTGATCATCTTTCTGATCAGAATTTTGTTGATCATCTTCAACGTTCACGCATGCTCTTATTTCCTCTTCTTTAATCGTTAGCATAGCTCTTTGCAACTCAAGGTCAGCCTTCTTGATTAACCTTCTCTTCGATCTTCTTAACTCCAGATTTGTGTATTCTTCAGCACGTTGTTCGTCCTCCGTAATATTTACTTGTTCATGATGTGTCGTAGTCTCAATGACTTCTTCACTTTGACTAGCAACCCTTGACTCTACGATCGGCATCCTCGATTTCTCTACGATCGTGGTCAAGGATTCTTTAGATACGTGCTCACTGCATTTTCCCTTCTTAAGCAGCTGAGAGATGGTGGATCTATCTTCATCTTCTTCTTCAGGATGCTGCTTCTTCTTCTTTATTTCCTTCAGAATTTCTTCTAGTGATTCGGTCACTTCTAGGGTGAGTTCCCTTTATGTGAATAGACCTTGAATCTTTTTGCCCGAACCTTCTTGGGGCGCATCAATGGTTGAGCCTTGAGGCTCTTCTGTTATTTGAACATTTAATTTCCTCTTACCCTTACTTTTTCTAACCAAAGCTATGGGTTCCTCTTGATTAACTTCTCCTTCCTCAGCTTCATTCACAACTGACATATTTCCCGGCATACCTGATTTCTTCACTTCACCAGTCCTTCCACTAGATTCAGACATCATCTTCATATTTTTTGTAGGGATTCTTTTCCAATTTTGAAACAACTGCTGGGTCATCTTTTTGTTGGGGTTGATGGGTTCTCTTTCCTTGTCTCTGATTTTGTCTCCTAGTGCAGTTTGCAAAATTATGCTGATTAATATCCCATAAAGCATTTTGCTAGAACTTTTCGTCTTTTTTGAGCTGAGCATCCGCTTCCCAATCCATTCTATGAACAAGGCTCCATAGTTGAGTTGAATTTTGAAGTAGATTGTTGTCATGAGCTTCAGTTGGACCTCATTCACAGAGTAGTGGCCAGAGCTTTTGCAGCATATGCATTTTCAAACAATATCAGCCAAAAATTCATACTTATGGGGAAATTCTTTCTTCTTGTAGCCCTTCACACTGAGATTTCTTGTGGTGCATCTTCTTCAGACCTTCATGAAAGTCGATGACACTAAGAGATGAGAGTCCCTTTGATTTAAAACCTAGGGCTAGGTTTATATCTTCAGCTTTGAGTCAAATCTTCTCCCCCTTGACCTTTTGTAATGATGATGTCATTTTTGTAGACTCCATTGCAGTAGAGTTCTTTCACCAACTTAGGATAAATCCTTGTGATGGTGCTCAGAGCTTCTTCGAGACCAGCTTTCTTTAGAAGAGTTAAAACTTTGTGGAACTGTGAGTCAACTGTCTTGAATTCGTCAAAGCATAGTTGGTAACCAGATACAACATTGGAAGCAGCCATTAATTGCTATGATTTTTCTTAACCCAATAGAAATTTAGTAGAGCATTCTGAAAGCTAGGGTTTCTTTAGAGAAAGAAAGAAGGAATGCGTTTTTGAATTTCAAAGGTGAATCGTCAAAGGATGTTTTTCAAAATATATCTATAACTTCCTCCTCACAATCTGCAGAGTGGGACACGTGTCGAGTTCTGCAGGGCTCCACAATTTTATGTAATGTGGAGAATAATGATCTGCCTTTAGCTCCCCCTGAGCTGGTGGATCCTTTAGGACGACTACGATCGTTGAGGTTGCTCTACGGTTGTTGAGTATACTGCTATACCTGCTCCACGATCATTTTGAGACCCCAGATTTTATGAAATGAAAGTATTCATTTTTCTTATAATTATTCTATTTAGTAAATGGTTAAATTGATAAAAGGTTAAAGTTAAGGGTGATATGTGAAATTTTTTCAAAGTAAACAAGTTATCATAAAATAATTGGTGATAAAAGTATATAATGTCTGGCATTGGTTGCATAGTAGCACCATTGTATTGATTATTGATGCTTACGTGAAGTCACTTCAGTTATACTCAATTATTTCTCTGATGAATTGATGCATCATATCTCTCATATTATTGATTCAATTATTGTCACAGTATCAATATGTTATATTATTAAATCAATAATTGAGATGACAAAGTTATTCATATTATTATTTGCAATATTGACAATGTCTAGAAGTTTTGTCAAGGAGAGGTTTGGTTACCTAATTACGCGCCAATAAAGAGAAATCTTTATGGGAAACCCCCTCTTTCCTGAGAACGACCTTGTTATTAAATATTGTGAGTTATAATATTAATGATGAATAAGTTCGTGTTGATTAAAGATAAAATTGATAGTTCCATTGTGTTGGATTTATTAGTGTTAGTGGAAATCGATATTTATTTCGATAATAATTGATGTCTGGAGGTTATATTTACCAATCGGGCAATTAACCGGATAAATGAGCAATTAATTGCTATTGATTCACATGATTATAACTATTTGTTCATATGTGTGTACTATTGATTCACATTCATTTACTATTAGGGGAGTTGGTGCAAGATTGATAATACTTGCATGACTAAATTAAAAATAGAGGTATAGTTGAAGGTACTATACTGTAATTGTTTTTTTCACATGATTAGAACTATTGAGTCACATGATTTACTATTAATTCACATTATTTACTATTAGGGGAGGTGGTGCAAGTTTGATAATACTTGCAGGACTAAATTTAAAATGAAGAAAAAGAGGGAGGTATTATACTATAATATTTCGAGCCCAAAATGTGCAATTATCAAAACTATATTTTCCTATAAATAGAAGCTCATTCTTTCTTCATTTCTCACCAATTCACTAAAGTTATAGAGCAATTATTATAGAGAGAAATTATAGAGAGAAAGAAGAAGAGAAGTCTGTTACCTCACTATTCTAGTATCCAGTCTTCTTTTGAGGTAAGGGGTATTATTTCTTTCGTATTCATGAAGAGAGCTTCTGTTATTCCATTCTTTATTATTATATTGGAATAACATGTCTATCACAATCGCATATATGGTGAAATTCTTACATTATTCCATTCTTTATTATTATGTTGGAATAACTTCATATAATCACAATCCGTATATATGGTGAAATTCTTACATTATTCCATTCTTTATTATTCTATTGGAATATCTTGTCTGTGTGGATTACGCATGACCTGATTCCATTCTTTATTATTTTGTTGGAATATCACATGCATGCGTATTATTCATGACCTAGTTCCATTATTTATTATTACATTGGAATAACTTTGTTTGTGCGATCTATCACATGCTTGGTGAATTCTTACATTATTCCATTCTTTATTATTACATTGGAATAACCTGTACATGTGGATTCTGCATGCATGGTGAACGATCCTTCAGTATTCATTCTTTATTAAATTATGGAAATGATCCGTCTCACGTGGATTATCGCACGGTGGTGAAAATCCATTTGTAGTTTCGTATATTCTATTATACTCGTATGAGATATCATTTCTTTTGTACTCGTCATGAAATATCATTTTATTTGGTATTTTATTTACAAGTTATTATTCACGGGTTACAATTCACCCGGTTACTATTCACTCTAATATTATTCACTCGGGTATTCGGGGGCACTTTTTCGTATTCGGAGTACTATTCATTTAGTTACTATTCACCGAATATTATTCACTTTCGGGTATTTGGGGTACTTTTCATGTCTGGGAGTACTATTCACGAGGTACTATTCTCGAAATATTATTCACGGGTACTATTTATCCAAAAATATATTTCTTTTACGTCCAAATTATTTTGGTACATGAATATTATTCTTGAATTTTACTCCCAAAGCAAAAGTATCATGTTGACAATTTGGGCGTTATTGATTTCGGATAAATTAAATTATAAATCATTTAAATTTATCCTTGAACTTGTTTTATTGAATTATTATGTCATTGTCATCATCCTCGTGCTTATATTGTGATGAAAGTCATCTTTGGCTTACGTGTATAAATGGACTTGGTATGATTATGACGAGGATTATTCGGTATAATCATGGACCGTAATGTGACGAATGATGTGATAAAAGTCCTCATTGGCATGTAGTTCATTGATGGACAGTTGTTGGTATGATTATGACCAGGGATTATTCGGTATAATCTTGACCATTGATGATTACATGAATATCCTTGGTAGTAGTGCGAGGATGATTCGATTTTATTTATTGTCGAGTCTCGTGATAAAGTTGATGAAAACTTTTTAAATCGTAGAAGATAGTAGATTTTATACTCTACTTGACACTTCTAATGGATTGCTTATTTCCGCTGCAGTTGTTGATCTAAAACTTGTTGTCTATTATATTCTATCAGTTGTTATACTGTTGAAGGCTAAGGATAATTTATTTTGCATTATCTTAGTCATAATATTTCTTACTGGGCTAGTTGAGCTCACCCTTTCTTTCATTGTTCTCTTCAGAAAATGAGAATATAGATGGGACGAGTCGGGGACTGGAGTGATGGTCCATGATAAATGGCTTTAGTAGTCCTCACTATTCTATGAAATAGTGTGACAATAAATGTAATGAGGACTCCATTGAGAGTGGATATTGTCTAGATGATAATATTCTTATTAAAACTCTTAGATTATGTTATGTCGTATGTTACTCGACAGTTGTATAATTAAATTGTATTTGGATTTATGTACCATGTATCTGGTGACTCAGAATGGGTGATTTATACCTATTTTGGGGGCGTCACAATCATTGTCTCTTCGGGTTCTTGTGATGCACTCTGAATTAGCATCCTTTCTGGATTAAGGTAGCTCAAGAAGGGCCAACCTCTTGGTCTAAAATTAAGGGTCAGGTTTGTCCTTGAGGCGCTCATCAGAAGGGCTGCTTAGTCTTGATAGAAATGTTGTCATCACAGTGCTTTATCTACCATGTCGAGATTACTCCACGATCGTGGTTACTCTTAGTCATAGCTTTTTTATCTGCATGGTTAGCACTAACTAGAGCATAGAATTTATGGTTGTAGATTTAGCATACCTAACTCACTTATCAATTTATTAAATCTGGATTCATCTAAGGGTTTTGTAAAGACATCAGCAAGTTAATTTTTAGCAGGGATGTATTGTAAAGATATAATTCCATTTTGTATATGATCCCTAATAAAATGATATCTTATTTCTATATGCTTGGTCCTAGAATGCATGACAGAATTATGTTTTATTGCTATGGCACTAGTGTTATCACAGTGAATAGGTATAAACTTGAAGTCAAACCCATAATCTGTTAGTTGGTTCTTCATCCATAAGATTTGAGCATAGCAGCTGCCTGTGTAAGACCCCGAATTTTATGAAATAAAAGTATTCAATTTTTTTTTAATTACTATTCATGAGTTACTATTCACGAGTTACTATTTACGAGTTACTATTTATGAGTTACTATTCATGAGTTACTATTCACGAGTTACTATTCACGAGTTATATTCATGAAGCATGATAATGTTTTTTCGTAAGAAGGCATTACTCAATAATTGTTACAGTAATTACTGTTCAATATTTTATTTTATTGATTCAATAATTGCTACGTTGATATTTTATATTATTGTTGTTTCAATAATTGTCACGCGACGATATTTTCCATTATCGACAATAATTCATATTATCTGAATAATATTATTGGATAACATTATTGGCAATGCCTAGAAAGTTACATCTAAGGAGAGGTTTGGTCACCTAATTGCGGCGCCAAGAAGGAGAAATTCTTATTGGAAAGCCCTCTTTCCAGGAAAGCACGGTTGTCAATATTGTGATTATGTAATATTATTTGTGAATAATTAATTATTGATTTTTATGATGAGGAAAATATCTATTTTATATGGACATAGATGGAGAAAATTTTTAATGTGACAATTGTTGAAAATTAAAATTTTATCTTTTTACGATAAAATAATTCATTTAAATATATTATTATATTTTAATAATATAATAATGGTGATATTTTTACAACGAATGTGGGATATATGAGTATACGAGGAGGAAGAGTATTTTTGTTACAATAAATATTTAAAACATGTTAAACATGTCGGTGGACCCCATTTATTATTTGAAATTTGATTATAGCTTTACCGTAAAATCGCTTGGTTTGTGGATTTGATTCAATTTACATTTGGAATTCGAGAAAAACTTTCTTACGCAAAGTTGTAGAGAATTGTATTTCCTATAAAAACTCATGAGATTGAATTTTCCGACAAAAGAACTATTTATTATGAATTATTGAAGTTCGGATTAATTAATTATTATTTTTTGGAGTTTTAAATTAATTAATTATGAAAAACGTTTTTGTAAGTTTTGTAAGGTGAGATACTTGTGTTCTTTGAAGTTTGAACAAAAAAAAAAAAGTGGGCGTATGGAATTCAAATTTATTATATTAATAATTTATTAAATTTTCGCTTTGGTGTTCTAAAGATTTTTCTATAAATAGGGCTTAGGTTAGAATTGAAAATCACACTTTAAACTGAAAGTTTTCTCTCTATATTATCGAAGTTTATTCTTGTGAGTATTTTGAGTATACTTTGAGTGTTGCTATACGGTGCAAGTTAGATTCGGCGTTATTCCAAATGTAATCTTCGCTTCTTTTGAGGTAAGGATAGTAAGAGATTTTAAGGGTGATTATGTTTTTCAGTTTTGTATTTTTCCGGACCTTCAAAAATTCTGGAAAAATTTAAAATGATATTTTGATGAGTTTTGTAGATTGTGTCAAAAAATGGCGATTTTTAGATGTATAGATTGAGAGTTATGAATTTTATGAGAAAAGACTATTTTAAAAGTAACCGCTTATAACTCCTTGTGATTAACTCCAAAATTGATGAAATTTTTATTGGGAGTACATCTATATAATATCAGTATACCGTATTAATTTTAGAATTTTTGGATAAAAGTATAATTTATGATAAATGTTTAAATATTTGGTGGTTTTGGCCATATGAAAAATAGTAAGTGAATTTTTAAAATTTCGAGAAAAATATATGTTCAATATGGGACTATGTTATGCTAAATCCCAGAAAAGAAATATTTTTGGAACTGATTTGATATTTTTCATGAAAATGTTCTAGTTATGAGTAAATGAATTAAATATGTTATGTGAAGTAAGAAAATTGGAAAATATGATTTATTGGCTTGAGAATCATATATGAGGTATATGCTGATTTTATGAGGGTTTTGGTTAATGATGATGAAATCTTATGAGGTTGGCATTTTAGAAGATTAAATGCATTAATTATTAAAGTGTAAATAATTGGATTTAATTATTTATAAGTTTACAAAATGATTAAAATATTATTATAATATTAATAATATTAGATTATGAGATTTCTAAGTGATTTATAACATTTGGATTAAGGTGTTATAAATATGGATATGAATTTTATTATGAAACTTTATCTTTTCAGTATCGAGAGTTCTTATACGCGATATCACGATCTTATGTGCGAATACGGGTCTTATTCACGACAAATTGGTTTCTTCTTTGACCAAATTATCATTGATTTATGAATCTTACTCTTGAAATTAAAACCATGTTTTGATTATATTGTTTTTATATAACATTCTTATAACCCTAATGATGATATTTCTCTTTGACTTGAGTGTAAAGATGGGTAGATTATTGGTATGATCGTGACTATAGGTTCTCTTTGGCCAGTAGTGCAAAAGTTGAATTGTTGACTGGTATGATCATGACCATTGAATTTTATAATTGAATATTTTTAGCTTAAGTGCAAAGGTGAATTGATCAACATGGTTATAATTATTGTTATATAACTTCTGAAATGATTATGTATTTCTTTGATATATGAATATCTTTGGCTCGTAGTGCAAAGATGACTTGTTGATGAATATCTTAGCTTTGTAGTGCAAAGATGAATTATTGATGAATATCTTTCAAAGATGACACATTGTTGAATATCTTAATGCAAAGATGATTGATGAATATCTTTGTTGTTGAATATTGTTTTGAATTGCTTTTGTAGTGCAAAAGATGAATTATTGATGAATATCTTTGGCTCGTAATGCAAAGATGACTGTTGTTGAATATCTTTAGCTTTGTAGTGTAAAGATGGCTGTTGATGAATATCTTTGGCCCGTGGTGCAAAGATGAATTTATTAGTATGATTATGAGCAGAGGCGTGATTTGGTATAACCATGATATTTGATGTTTCGGGTAAAGACGGTGATGAAAATTATCTTACGTCACGGATGAGAAGAGAATTTAGAATCACAATTATGATTATGAGTTATTCATATGATTGTGGAAAGGCTGTTGATTGATGTTACTGAGGATAAAATATTGTTGGTGGACTTTTAACGTGAGAAGACAATAGACTTTATAGTCTATTTGACTCTTTTAATGGATTGCTTTCGTTCATTTGCAACTATGGTTGAAAAGTTTTATCATCTACCATATGTTCTAAATCTACGATTTAGTATCGATGAAGACTATTGATAATTTATTTATCTTTAGTCATAATATTCTTTCTTGAGCTAGTTGTGCTCACCCTTTTGTTTCACAATTCCTTTCGGGTAATAAAAGTGTAGTTGGGTTGGTTGGGGATAACAAGGAATATAATGGTGGTCTATAGTTGTTGAGGTTCTCCCTAAAGAGTATGGAAATAATTTTATTGAGGACTTTAGTGTGTTGTATTTTATACATCATTTAATAGTTATTTTTGGTGAATTAAATAGGGTGAAAGCGAACCCAACTTTGGAAGGTGTTTTGTCACTATCATACAAGATGTCTAATGACATACAAACTCGTGTTATCATAAGACATGGTTGTGCTCATTCACTTGCTTAAGTATATTTACAAGCACTACTATATAATCTTGGTGTTTGTTTGGAGTATAATACCCAATTAGAGCGGTGGAGATAATGATATGTCAAGAGAAGACTCACCATTGGGAAGAATATGATAGTAATCTTCTCGTTTTTCTTTGGAGTTTATTGGGTCAACCAAGGATAATTCTGTGGCCATATGATATCTACCATAACCTAAAAGCATGGCCTCCCATGTATGAAGGTTTCCTTGAGCACTTCCCAAAAATTCTAATTTCTAAAACAGTTTTTGACTATACCTTTATGTAAGGTGTCATTGTGACATGCTACAGTTTGTATATATTTGTATCCAAACTCATAGCATATGTGTTGTTGTATTTTGCACGACAATTGTTGTAATAAAGTTGTAGTTGTTTTTCGTACCATATATTTGGCGACTCAGAATGGGTTGGATGGAATGGACCTATTTTGGGGTCGTTACAGCCTGCAGTAATGTATTCAGCTTCTGCTGTTGAGGTAGATATTGAATTTTTCTTCTTGCTAAACCAGGACACAAGACTGTTTCCTAGCAACTGACAATTGCCACTTGTACTTTTTCTATTGATCTTACAGCCTACAAAATCAGTATATGTATATCCTGTCAGTTCAAAGGAGGACTCCTTGGGATACCAAAGTCCCAAGTGAGGTGTGCCTTTGAGATACCTAAAAATTCTCTTTACAGCAGTTAGGTGAGATTCCTTAGGATTAGCTTGAAATCTAGCAAATATACATGTTGCAAACATTATGTCTGGTCTACTAGCAGTTAGATATAGAAGAGAGCGTAGCATACCTCTATATTGAGTAATGTCAATACATTTACCTTTCTCATCTTTGTCAAGCTTAGTTGCTGGAGCAATTGGTATTTTCATGGGAGAGGCTGATTCCATGCCATACTTCTTAAGTAAGTCTTTAATGTACTTGACTCGGTTAATGAAGATACCTTCATCAGTTTGTTTCACTTGCAGTCCAAGGAAAAAATTTAGCTCACCCATCATACTCATTTCGAACTTACTCTTCATAAGCTTGGAAAATCTCTTGCACATATTTTCATCAATAGAACCAAAGATAACATCATCTACATATATTTGAACTAGTAAGACTTTATTTTTTTGCTTCCTAAGAAATAATGTGGTATTTACTCTACTTATAGTGAAACCATTTTTAATAAGAAAGTTAGTTACTGTTTCATACCATGCTCTAGGTGCTTGTTTAAGTTTATATAAGGCTTTATCTAATCTATAGACATAATTAGAGAGAGTTGGATTGACAAAACCTGGAGGTTGTTCCACATATACTTCTTCTTGAAGTTCACCATTCAGAAATGCACTCTTGACATCCATCTGGAAAACTTTGAACTTTATGTGGACAACAAAGGCAAGGAATATTTTGATAGCTTCTAGTCTGGCAACAGGTGCGAAGGTCTCGTCGTAGTCGATGCCTTCTTTTGGGAATAACCTTTGGCCACTGGTCTTGCCTTCTTCCTTGTGATTACCCCATCTTCATTTTTTTTTCTGAAGACCCATTTGGTGCCAATAATTGGGTGACTTCTTGGTCTAGGGACTTATCTCCAAACTTTTCTTTTTTTAAACTGATTAAGTACCTCTTGCATGGCTTCTATCCAACTCGAATCTTCCATAGCATTTTCTATCTTCTTGGGTTCCATTTGGGATGAAAGCTCAGAGATAAAACACCCATTCTGGGTGGCAGATCTCGTCTTAACTCTTGCATTTGTGTTTCTAATGATCAGGTCTTAAGTGTGATCTCTTGCCCATCTGATCCCTGTTGGAACATCTGTTCTGGTGCCTTCTTGTCTGAATTCTTCAAGATTAACCTCTGTCTCTTTATGCAGGGGTTCATCATCTGGTGTAGCTCTATCTACGATCTCTTCTTCAGGCTCAACGATTTCATCTTCTGGGGCTACAATCGTGGTGTTGGGCTCGACCTGATCATTCATAGTGTCTAAGTTGTCGATCGCAGTGTCTTAAGGCACATATTTGCCTGAGTCTATTTCATCAAAGATGATATGAATCGAGACTTCAATGCTTAGCATCTTCTAATTGAACACTCTATAGGCCTTACTGTCTGTGGCATATCCAAGAAAGATTCCTTCATCTGACTTGGGTTAGAACTTAGTCAGATATGATTTTCCATTGTTGAGAATGTAGCATGCACAGCCAAACACATGGAAATAGTTGGCATTTTTCCTTCTTCCTCTCTACAGCTCGTATGGAGTCTTCTTTAATGTAGAGTGAGTGTAGCACGCGGTGTTGATAACTTCTTCCCAGAAGTATTTAGGCAGATGAGCTGCTGCTAGTAGAGTCCTTCCAGCTTCAATTAGCGTTCTGTTCTTTTTTTCAACTACTCTATTTTGCTGTGGAGTTCGTGGAACTGAGAAGTTATGACTGATGTCATTGTCTGCGTAAAACTGATCCATCTCAGAGAATTCAAACTCTCTTCCATGATCACTCCTTATAGCTTTGATCTTTTCTCCCTTTTCATTCATCACCAGCTTGAACATCTTGATGAGTTGGGGGCTTGTTTCATCCTTAGAATTTAGGAAGAACAACCATGTTTATCTAATGTAGTCATCCACCACGACCAATGAGTATCTCTTTCCTCCAAGGCTTATGAGAATACCTTGCTTTCATTTAAGATTCCATCTTCCCTGTCATCATGATTTCTCCATTGCTCATCTCATGTATTTCAGATATCATTCTAGAATACAGCTTCAAAACAATGGTTAATTGAACAAATTAACATATCACATAATATCCCGATATTATGACCGACCAACAAATAAGCTTAGGTAGGACACACTAGTGAAGGATTTACTCATCTCTCCCCTCCTAGTTATATTCCCCGATCTCCGCTAGAGACCATATCCCTAAGCTCTGATTCCAACTGTGACAACCCCATAATAGGTCCATTCCATCCAACCCATTCTGAGTCGCCAAATACATGGTACAGAAAATAACTACAACTTTATTACAACAATTATCGTGCAAAATACAACAACACATATGCTGTGAGTTTGGATACAAATATATACCAAATGTGACACATGTCCCAACCGTGGACAACACCTCACAGTGACACCTTACATAAAGGTATAGTCAAAAACTGTTTTAGAAATAAAAATCTTCGGGAAGTGCTCAAGAAAACCTTCGTACATGGGAGGCCATGCGTCTAGGTTATGGTAAATATCATATGGCCACAGAATTATCCTTGGTTGACCCAATAGACCCCAAAGAAAAATAAGAAGATTACTAATATATTCTTTCCAATGGTAAGTCTTCTCTTGACATATCATTATCTCCACTGTCTCTAATTGAGAATTATACTTCAAACAAACACCAAGATTATATAGGTAGTGCTCGTATATATACTCAACAAGTGGATGAGCACATCCTTGTCTTATGATGATACGAGGTTGTATGTCATTAGACATCTTGTATGATAGTGACAAAACACCCTTCCAACGTTGGGTTCGCCTCACCCTCAACAGCTATAGACCACCGTTCTATTCCCCTGTTATCCCCACTGACCCAGCTACACTTTTATTACCTAAAAAGAATTGTGAAGCAAAAGGGTGAGCACAACTAGCTCAGTAAAGAATATCATGACTAAAGATAATTAAATTATCAATAGCCTTCATCGATTGCTAAATCGGAGATTTAGAACATATGGTAGATGATAAAATTTTTCAACCATAGTTGCGGTGAATGAAAGCGATCCATTAGAAGAGTCAAATAGACCATAAAAGTCTATTATCTTCTCCATGTTAAAAATCCACCAACAATGTTTTATCCCTGTAACATCACTCAACAGTTCCTTTCCACAATCATATGAATAACTCATAATCATAATTGTGGTTCTAAATTCCTCTTCTCATCTAGAGGGCGAAGATAATTTTCATAACCTATCTTCACCGAAACATCAAAGATCATGGTTATACCAAATCACATTTCTATTCAAAATCATATCGATGATAATTCATCTTTGACCACGGGCCAAAGATATTCGTCAACAGAACCATCTTTTGACTACGACCAAAGATATTCAACAACATCATCATCTCTTTACTACGGACCAAAGATATTCATCAATAAACCATCTTTGCACTACTGGGCCAAAGATATTCCTCAACAGATTCATATTTGCACTCTTGGCCAAATATATTCATCAATGATTCATATTTGCACTCTGGCCAAATATATTCATCAACAGATTCATATTTGCACTACGGGCCAAATATATTAATATCTCAAAAAATATATAATCATTTAAGAATTTATATAAACAATAATTATAACCATGTTGATTATTTCACCTTTGCACTTAAGCTAAAGATATTCAATTATAAATTCAATGGTCACTTTCATACCGATCCACAATTCAACTTTGCACTACTGGCTAAAGAGAACCCTAGTCATGATAATACCAATAATCTACCCAACTTTATACTCAAGTGAAAGAGAATTTCAACATCAGGGTTATAAAAATGTTATATATGATAATAAAAATAATATGATCAACAACTGCACTTAATCTCAAGAGCAATATTCATAAATCAACGATAATTTGGTCAGAAAAAGAAACCAACTTTGTCGTGAATAGTACTCGTGAATAGTAACTCGTGAATAGTAACTCATGAATAGTAACTCGTGAATAGTAACTCATGAATAATAACTCGTGAATAGTAACCCCGACTCAAAAAGGTAGAAATTCCACAATAAAATCCATACCAATATTTCGGTATAATGATATTGAAAGAATAACATTTCTTAAACTTATAAACAATTTATTTTAATTATTTACACTTTACTAAATAATGCATTTAATCATTCTAAAATACCAAACTCATAAGATTTCATCACCAATAACCAAAACCCTCATCAAAAATCTGTATATAACTCATGTATGATTCTCAAGCCATAAAATCATATTTTCCAATTTTCTTACTTCACATAACATATTTAATTCATTTATTCATAACTAGTCTATTTTCATGAAAAATACCAAATCAGTTCCAAAACTATTTCTTTTCTGAGATTTATCATAATAGTCCCATAGTGAACATATATTTTTCTCAGAATTTTTAAAATTCATTTACTATTTTTCATATGGCCAAAACCGCCGAATATTTAGACATTTATCATAAATTGTACTTTTATCCAAACATTTTGAAATTTACAGAGTAGACTGATATTATATAGATGTACTCCCAATAAAAATTTCATCAATTTTAAAGTTAACCACAAGGAATTATAAGCGGTTACTTTTAAAATAGTCTTTTCTCATAAAATTCATAACTCTTAATCTATACATCCAAAAATCACCATTTTTGGACACAATCAATAAAACTCATCAAAATATCATTTCAAATTTTTCCATAATTTTTGAAGGTCAAAAAAATTACGAAACTGAAAAACATAACAACCCTTAAAATCCCTTACTATCCCTTACCTCAAAAGAGCAACACTTCTGACTGGATATCGGATATGACGCTGAAGGAAACTTGCACTGATGAATATCAACTCACCAAGTATCTAAATACTGACAAAATACACTCAATAATCTAGAGAGAAAAAGAGAGAAAACTTATGAATTCTTGTGTGATTTTCAATTCTAACTTAGCCCTCTATTTATAGGAAAATGTTAGCACGCCGAAGCAGACTTGACCTGCTACCTGATGGCTATACCTTCTACTATTTCACCCACCAAAAATCAGCCATCTCCCCCAACAATCAAGAGTGAGGTCCACTTAATTCTAGAATTTTCCACCAAAACCTAATTTTCGAATTAGTTACCTCTTAAAATTCATAACAAATTATACGCTCATTTTTAGCGGTTCAAAATTTGTGGACATATACTCAACTTATATATGTATAACATATCCAAAAATTACAACGATCCAACGGTCGGATTAAATATTATAACTCACACAATAAAGCTGTAAGAACACCGATTTGATCTTTTAATACCTTCAATCCGACAAAATACTGATAAAATACCTCAACATTAATTCCTTCATTTATAACCACATAAATAAATCCATCATTTATATCCACATCAAATAAATATTTCCTTATCATATAAATCAATAATTAATTATTCACAAATAATATTACAGAATCACAATAATGACAACCAGGCGGTTCAAGGAAGAGGGGCTTTCCAATAAGAATTTCTCCTTCTTGAGGTATGCAATTAGGTGACCAAACCTCTCCTTGTGAACTTTCTAGACATTGCCAATAATGCTATCTAATAATATTATTCAAATAATATGAATTATTGATGCGATAATGGGAAATCTTTCATGCGTTGATAATTATTGAAACAACAATAATATAAAATATCAACGCAGCAATTATTGAATCAATAAAATAAAATATTGAGCGAAGAATTGTTGTAACAATTATTGAGTAGTGGCATCTTACGTAAGAATCAATAATTCAAAAATCTTGTGCAATCTGGTGTAGCTTTGTTCAAGAATGCGTATTCGTATTTTAACCAACGGTATTCCAACGAGTGTTAACGGTAATAAAGCTATGTAGATTATTTATAAAAACATAATTTTTGTCATTTTTTTCATCCGAAAGTTATTCGTTATGGGGCCCACAAATGGCTGCGCCCTCATACGAATATTCTTCGACAGAAAAAATATTCCACGACCAAACGAATATTTCCAGAAAATTGAATATTTTATAACCACTTGCGTATTTTAAAAAAAAATTCATATCTTACCCTTAACTTTAAACTTTTATCAATTTAATCATTTACTGAATTGTAATTATAAAAAAAATTGAATACTTTTATTTCATAAAATTCGGGGTCTTACAATCTCCCCTCCTTATGAAATTTCGTCCCGAAATTTACGTGCACACAGTATTTCAAAGAGTTGAGAATACCTTGCTTTCATTTCAGATTCCATCTTCCCTGTCATCATGATTTCTCCATTGCTCATCTCATGTATTTCAGATATCATTATAGAATACAACTTCAAAACAAGGGTTAATTGAACAAATTAACATATAATATAATATCCCGATATTATGACCGACCAACAAATAAGCTTAGGTAGGACACACTAGCGAAGGATTTACTCATTTCTCCCCTCCTAGTTATATTCCTCGATCTCCGCCAGAGACCATATCCCTAAGTTCTGATTCCAACTGTGACAACCCCGGAATAGGTCCATTCCATCCAACCCATTCTGAGTCGCCAAATACATGGTACAGAAAATAACTACAACTTTATTACAACAATTGTCGTGCAAAATACAACAATACATATGATGTGAGTTTGGATACAAATATATACCAAATGTGACACATGTCCCAACCGTGGACAGCACCTCACAGTGACACCTTACATAAAGGTATAGTCAAAAACTGTTTTAGAAATAAAAATCTTTGGGAAGTGCTCAAGGAAACCTTCGTACATGGGAGGCCATGCGTCTAGGTTATGATAGATAT
This sequence comes from Panax quinquefolius, assembly GCA_020205615.1. Lineage (NCBI taxonomy): Eukaryota > Viridiplantae > Streptophyta > Magnoliopsida > Apiales > Araliaceae > Panax > Panax quinquefolius. Next base: position 37,083,974 of record CM035160.1, read on the forward strand.
CATATGACCATAGAATTATCCTTGGTTGACCCAATAGACCCCAAAGAAAAACAAGAAGATTACTATCATATTCTTCCCAATGGTAAGTCTTCTCTTGACATATCATTATCTCCACTGTCTCTAATTGAGAATTATACTTCAAACAAACACCAATATTATATAGGTAGTGCTCATATATATACTCAGCAAGTGGATGAGAACATCCCTGTCTGATGATGATACGAGGTTGTATGTCATTAGATATCTTGTATGATAGTGACAAAACACCCTTCCAACGTTGGGTTCGCCTCACCCTCAACAACTATAAACCACCGTTCTATTCCCCTGTTATCCCCCACTCGACCCAGCTACACTTTTATTACCTGAAAGGAATTGTGAAGTAAAAGGGTGAGCACAACTAGCTTAGTAAAGAATATCATGACTACAGATAATTAAATTATCAATAGCCTTCATCAATAATAAATCAGAGATTTAGAACATATGGTAGATGATAAAATTTTTCAACCATAGTTGCAGCGGAACGAGCAATCCATTAGAAGAGTCAAATAGACCATAAAGTCTATTATCTTCTCCATGTTAAAAATACACCAACAATGTTTTATCCTTGTAACATCACTCAACAGTTCCTTTCCACAATCATATGAATAACTCATAATCATAAATGTGGTTCTAAATTCCTCTTCTCATCCAGGGCGAAGATAATTTTTGTGAGACCCCAGATTTTATCAATAAAGATTTAAATTTTGTTGAAATAATTTTTTAATATTATGGTGTGAATTTAAGATAATATTATAGTTGTGGGTAGTATTTATAAATTATGCAAAGTATGCAAGTGGTTATATTATATTCGATTGGTGGGGAATATTAGGTTTAGCGAGGGAATATTAAATACAACTACTCAATCATTGGTGGACCCCTAATGAAATTATTATCGGATTGAAAGCGACAAAAATATTTTATTGAAATAACGGCGGAAGTTTTACTGGTAGTTCTTGTTGAACTACTTCGGTAGTAAAAATACGATGTCGTGTGGTTGCATAGTAGTAAGCTGCGGTATTGATTATTGATCTATGTGAGAAGTCACTCGGTTTGATTCCATTATTGTCGATTAATAATATGAATTATTATAGCGATAATGACGTTTTGTTTTATTCAGTATTATTAACGTAATAAAAGCGAAACATCTTTTTATATAAAATAGAATACTTTATTAAAGTTATTCTATAAATATAATATATTATATTTTATTATGCATAGTGTTGCATAGTGTTTTGCATAGTGTTTTGCATAGTATTGCATAGTGTTTGCATAGTAAAATGTTTTTATATAAATAGAATATATTATATTTTATTTAAAAGATTTTTCTTTAAATATGGACCGTCGATTAAAGTAAATCAATCTGGACCGTTCATGGATTAATTCTTATGCATTCCATTTTCCTATAAATGAAGCTCATTCCTTCATTATTTTCTTACGAATTCATTGAAACTCTACAGAGAGAGAAATTATAGAAAGAAGCTATAGAGAAAATTATAGAAAGAAGAAGAGTATTCTCGCTACTTCACTACTTCTATATTAGGTTCTTTTTACGGTAAAGGGTGTTATTCTTTCTTCTTGAAGAGAACTTACATTCATTATTATTACATTGGAATAACTTTGTAAAAGTGGCATACCCTATACATAACTTGTGTCTGTGGCATACCCTATACTTGGTGAAATCCTTATGTTATTCCATTGCTTATTATTACATTGGAATAACTTTGTATCATGGTTTACCCTATACTTGGTGACATTCTTCTATTATTCATTGGAACATCACATGCATGTGTTTTACACAGGACTGGTTCCGATTTTTATTATTCTCGTTGGAACATCACATGCATGTGTTTTACACCGGACTGGTTAAAATCTTTATCATTCTGTTGGAATATCCTATCGTGTGTTTTACCGGATCAGTTCCATCTTTATTATTACATTGGAACATCACAGCCGGTGTGAATTTCACGACTGGTTCCGTTATTATTATTCATTGGAATAACTTACATCAAGTAATCACCGCATGCGTGGTGATTTCTTTTATTATTCCATTCTTCATTATACCCGGTTGGTTAAAACTTTGACTTCTATACTCCATGAAATTAGTAGAATATCCTTGATATTTGCGTTTCATCCGAGATCTTTTCATGGAAATATTCTTACGATCATTCTTGAATTTTACTCTCTGGCTTGAAGATCATGTTGACAATTTGGACGTTAATAATTCATGGATTAAATAATTCTTGAACTTGTTTTATTGAATTACTATGTCATTGTCATCATCCTCATGTTATATTATGTTATCTTTGGCTTACGTGCATAGATGAACTTAGTATGATTATGACCAGGGATCATTCGGTATAATCATGACTTGATATAAATGATGTGACAAAAGTCCTCGATTGGCTTTGTAATGCACGTTGATGGATAGTTTTTGGTATGATTATGACCAGGGGTGATTCGGTATAGTCATGACCATTGATAATTTGATGAAAATCCTTGACCGTGGTACAGGGATGATTAGATGTGGTGGTTTATTTATTAAGCTGAGTCTCAGCGATAAAAATTGATAAAAACCTTTTAAAACCTAAAAGATAGTAGACTTTATTCTCTACTTGACTCTTTTAATGGATTGCTTATTCCATTGCAGATTAAACCGGTTATCTATTGTATTTTATCGGTTTTAACTTTGTTGAAGGCTAATGATAATTTATTTCGCATTATCTTAGTCATAATATTTCTTCTTGGGCTAGTTGAGCTCACCCTTTCTTTCACTTTGTTCTCTTGTGAAATGAGAACATATTTGGAGACGAGTCGGGAACGAAGTAATGGTCCAGAGGATAGCATTAGTAGTCCTCACTATTCTGTGAAATAGTGTGATAATAGTTGTAATGAGGACTCCTTTTGAGTTTGTATAATATCTAGTAGACAATATTTGTATTCAAACTCACAGTTTATGTCGTATTGTACACGACAGTTAGGTTAGTAAGTTGTATTTGAATTTATGTACCATGTAAGTGGCGACCCAAGATGGGTGGCGTATACATAATTTTGGGGCGTCACGGTTGGTATCGAGCCATAAGTGTGAAGAGCCCCGAGCCTCTCGGCATTTGGTGACTTCTGTTGATGGGGAATGCACCGGCCGGACTCTCCGTGGGGACGCCTGTCTTCGGTGTGCAAGTCGATAGTACTAATGTGAGGTCTTGACACAAGTTGGTGTCCAGAGTCACGGTTGGTATCGAGCTTTAGGATATGATCCCTGGCTAAGATGCGAGATAAGAACTAGGAGGGGAGAGACGGGAAATTCCTTCGCTAGTATGACCTACCTAAATTTATTTGGTATTTAATTGGTCGGTCAAAGTATAGGGATAATATTTGATATATTAATTAACCCTCGTGTTGTGGCAGTGTTTGGAAATGGCAGCTGAAAATATTCACAATGGAGTGAATGTGATCGTTGTGACACCTTTAATCACTAATCGAGTTAATGCAAAGGTCGCACGAGGAACAAATTAGAGATATCCACGTAGTGAATGAAGAACTAATTGTTGCACCCGAGCTAGTTGCAGAGGTAGCAGCTGAGAGTGAGGAAGAAGAGGAAGAAGAGGCACCAAAGGCTGTCCCAGACAAACCAAAGCCGGTAGTTTAAGAGAGAGCGTTTTTTTTTCTCGTGACGAGGAACCTGAATAAAATTATCACGGGTAAGTTAATCATAAGCTCTTGAAGTCTATCATAAGTGTTAGATACCGGTTCTACCCACTCTTTTATTCTACCTAGTTGTGTTCAATGTTTAAATTTGACTCCAGAGAAATTGGACTTTGATTTATCTGTTTAAACTTAGTTGGGAGAAACCTTCGTTACCTCCACTGTTTATAAATCTTGTTGATTCAAATCGACACTTTCACGTTACCTGTTGATATTATCTCTTTGAAAATACTTGCCTTTGAGGTAATTTTTGAAAATGATTGATTAACTACTCATTATTCTTTTTGTAAGGTTGTTAGCTTTCATATTCCTAACCAACTTTGTTATCTAATTCAAAGTAACCAAACCACTAAAGTCAATCATTGTCATATCAAGCCATAAGTAAAGAGCCCCGATCCTTTCGTTGTTGACTTCCTTGTGTAGAATGCTGCAAAGCGGATTTTACGTAGGCGACGTCGTGAATGAAGATGGCAAGTTTATAGGTATCATTGTGAGATGCTATCTAGGTTAAGGGATAGAAGTCACAGTTGGTATCAATGTGACGTACTATCCAAGTCTTGGATGAGAGTCACAGTTTTGAATGATATTTCTATTATTAATAAATTTCCTGGCGTATTCTTGAAGACTTCTTAGCCTACTTAGAGCGTGAAATCGAATTTCGTATTGACCCCAGTATAAAACCCATTTCTTAAACCCTCAAATATTTCTTCAACTAAAATGAACAGTTTACGTGGTTTATGATGAAAATCATAATAAAAGCATAAGACTGATGAAAATCATGGGTATATGAAGTATTAGTAAGTTTTATGATGAGTTATGTTGGTTAGTATGTGAAAACATGAAAGTTTCTTAGAAATCACAAAGAGTTGAAAAATCGATTTTGGTAAAAAGCGTAACATGAAATTCAATTGACCATATCTCTTATTATATTTTGAATTTTTGAATGTGGTCAAGTCCTAGAGTTAGATCTACGAGTTACCTAACTAATCCAAGTGGAATTACTGGAAAATGTGTTGTAGATTTTTGTGTGGACTGATTTTAGCAAAGGAGGCCAAAGCTGTAAATTTCAAAAATGCTACTGCCCAGAAACTTTAAGGGACTGTTTCGCCCACTTAAATTATGAGAAAAATTCTGGCCTTTTGGGACATGAAATTATATGGTATAAAGTACCTCCTGTCCAAAAATGAGCTCATTCTGACTTAAAATGAGCAAGTTATGACTATTTCAATATTTAGGATTTTTAAAATAAAAACGCTATAACCAGAGTTCTATAACTCCGTTGACCATGAAATTTAAACTAGAAGCTCACATTAACATGTGTAAGGTCCTGCCAAGATTTGGGAATTTTTGGAGTTAAACTTGAGGTAGCTAATTTCTTAAGGAATTAATTAGAAATTGATTTTTTAAAATAGTAAATGAATTTTAAAAATTAGAGAAAAATTTATTTTCATTATGGGACTATATTATGCTAAATCCCAGAAAAGAAATATTTTTGGGACTGATTTGGTATTTTCATGAAAATAGTTTAGTTTACGAACATATGAGTTAAATATGTTATGTGAAGTAACAAAGTTGAAAAAATAGGATTTTATGGCTAAAGAATCCTATATAGAGTATATGCATATTTTTTGATGAGGATTTGATCATTGGTGATGATATCTTATGAGTATGGCATTTTGAATGATTAAATGCATTATATGGTAAAGCGTAAACAATTAAGATAAATTGTTTATAAATTTAAGAAATGATTAAAATATTGTTATAATATTAATGATATTAGATTATGAGATTATTAAGTGATTGATAACATGGGGATATTCTTGAATCTGGATAAATTATATTATAAATGTTTAATATTTATCCTTTATCTCATTTGATTGATTCTTTATATCATTATCCTCATGCTTATATTATGTTGAAAGTCAATACATGGCACTGTAGTGCATAGATGGACTTGGTATGATTATGACCGAGGATTGTTGGTATAATCATAATCAGTAATTGAATACACAATTATCTTTAGTAGTAGTGCATGGATAATTTGTGGTCGTGATACTAATGAATACACAATTATCTTTGGTAGTAGTGCATGGATAATTTGTGGTCGTGATACTTAATGAATACACAATTATCTTTGGTAGTAGTGCTTGGATAATTTGTGGTCGTGATACTAATGAATACACAATTATCTTTGGTAGTAGTGCATGGATAATTTGTGGTCGTGATACTAATGAATACATAATTATCTTTGGTAGTAGTGCATGGATAATTTGTGGTCGTGATCTTAATGAATACACAATTATCTTTGGTAGTAGTGCATGGATAATTTGTGGTCGCGTGATCTTAATGAATACACAATTATCTTTAAGTAGTAGTGCATGGATAATTTGTGGTCGTGATCTTAATGAATACACAATTATCTTTGGTAGTAGTGCATGGATAATTTGTGGTCGTGATCTTAATGAATACACAATTATCTTTGGTAGTAGTGCATGGATAATTTGTGGTCGTGATATTAATGAATACACAATTATCTTTTAGTAGTAGTGCATGGATAATTTGTGGTCGTGATCTTAATGAATACACAATTATCTTTGGTAGTAGTGCATGGATAATTTGTGGTCGTGATCTTAATGAATACACAATTATCTTTGGTAGTAGTGCATGGATAATTTGTGGTCGTGATCTTAATGAATAGTGTAGTGCGGGGATGATTGATGATATGGATTAATTATTGAGTTGAGTCTCGTGAATGAAATATTAATTCATGGATGTGGTAAAAAGTCATCTTTAGTAGTAGTGCATTGATAGACTTGGTATGATTATGACCAAGGATTATTCGGTATAATCATGATCAGTAATTGAAAACACGAATATCCTTGGCGATTGGTGCATGGATAATTCGTGGTCGTGATCTATGAAGCTGCGTCTCGGCATTATTGGTTTTCTGATTTGTATATCTTTGGCCTCAGAAGTGCAAAGATGAAATGAATATCTTTGGCGGATTGCAAAGATGAATTTAATGTTTTCAACGATAAAGGTATTCAAGGTATCCTCCTCACCTCTTTATCATATCAGTGCGACGCCCTAATTTCGGCGAAATTCCATAAGGAGGGAGATTGTGAGACCCAGATTTTATCAATAAAGATTTAAATTTTGTTGAAATAATTTTTAATATTATGGTGTGAATTTAAGATAATATTATAGTTGTGGGTAGTATTTATAAATTATGCAAAGTATGCAAGTGGTTATATTATATTCGATTGGTGGGGAATATTCGGTTTAGTAGGGAATATTAAATACTGGCTCAATCATTGGTGGACCCTAGCGAAATTATTTGTCGGATTGAGAAAACGACAAAAATATTTTATTGAAATAACGGCGGAAGTTTTACCGTGGTTCTTGTTGAACTACTCGGTAGTAAAAGTACTGATGTCGAATGTGGTTGCATAGTAGCATTACGGTATTGATTATTGATGCTTATGTGAGAAGTCACTCGGTTTGATTCCATTATTGTCGATTAATAATATGAATTATTATAGCGATAATGACGTTTTGTTTTATTATTATTATTAGCGTAATAAAAGCGAAACATCTTTTATATAAAATAGAATACTTTATTAAAGTTATTCTATAAATATAATATATTATATTTTATTATGCATAGTGTTGCATAGTGTTTTGCATAGTGTTTTGCATAGTATTGCATAGTGTTTGCATAGTAAAATGTTTTTATATAAATAGAATATATTATATTTTATTTAAAAGATTTTTCTTTAAATATGGACCGTCAGATTAAAGTAAATCAATCTAGATAGTTTCATGGATTTAATTACTTATGCATTCCATTTTCCTATAAATAGAAGCTCATTCCTTCATTATTTTCTTACGAATTCATTGAAACTCTAGAGAGAGAAATTATAGAAAGAAGCTATAGAGAGAAAATTATAGAAAGAAGAAGAGTATTCTGCTACTTCACTACTTCTATATTCAGTTCTTTTACGGTAAGGGGTGTTATTCTTTCTTCTTGAAGAGAGAACTTACATTCATTATTATTACATTGGAATAACTTTGTAAAAGTGGCATACCCTATACATAAACTAACGTATATCTGCATGGCATACCCTATACTTGGTGAAATCCTTATGTTATTCCATTGCTTATTATTACATTGGAATAACTTTGTATATCTGTGGTTTACCTATACTTGGTGACATTCTTCTATTATTACATTGGAACATCACATGCTCGTGTGTTTTACAGGACTGGTTCCGCTTTTTATTATTACATTGGAACATCACATCATGTGTTTTACAGGACAGGACTGGTTAAAATCTTTATCATTCTGTTGGAATATCCTATCGTGTGTTTTACACAGGATCCGGTTCCATCTTTATTATTACATTGGAACATCCCGTCGGTGTGAATTTCACGACGACTGGTTCCGTTATTATTATTCATTGGAATAAACTTTTGTCTCATCTGAAACCGCATGCATGGTGATTTCTTTTATTATTCCATTCTTTATTATACCCGGTTGGTTAAAACTTTGACTTCTATACTCCATGAAATTAGTAGAATATCCTTGATATTTGCGTTTCATCCAAAGATATCTTTTCATGGAAATATTCTTACGATCATTCTTGAATTTTACTCTCTGAAACGATATCATGTTGACATAATTTGGGACGTTAATAATTCATGGATTAAATAATTCTTGAACTTGTTTTATTGAATTACTATGTCATTGTCATCATCCTCATGTTATATTATGTTATCTTTGGCTTACGTGCATAGATGAACTTAGTATGATTATGACCGGGGATCATTCGGTATAATCATGACTTGATATAAATGATGTGACAAAAGTCCTCGGTGGCTCTGTAATGCGGTGATGGATAGTTTTGGTATGATTATGACCGGGGTGATTCGGTATAGTCATGACCATTGATAATTTGATGAAAATCCTTGGCCGTAGTAATGCGGGGATGATTAGATGTGGTGGTTTATTTATAAAAGTCGAGTCTGGTGATAAAAATTGATAAAAACTTTTAAAACCTAAAAGATAGTAGACTTTATTCTCTACTTGACTCTTTTAATGGATTGCTTATTCATTGCAGATTAAAGCTGGTTGTCTATTGTATTTTATCGGTTTAACATTGTTGAAGGCTAATGATAATTTATTCGCATTATCTTAGTCATAATATTTCTTCTTTGGGCTAGTTGAGCTCACCCTTTCTTTCAACCGTTTCTCTTGAAATGAGAACATATTTGAGACGAGTCGGGGAGCGAAGTAATGGTCGAGGAGGATAGCATTAGTAGTCCTCACTATTACGTGAAATAGTGTGATAATAGTTGTAATGAGGACTCCTTTTGAGTTTGTATAATATCTAGTAGACAATATTTGTATTCAAACTCACGGTTTATGTCGTATTATACCTGACAGTTAGGTTAAGTAAGTTGTATTTGAATTTATGTACCATGTAAGTGGCGACCCAAGATGGGTGACGTATACATAATTTTGGGGGGCGTCGCGGTTGGTATCGTGAATTAAGTGTGAAACCTATCTTCTGTTGATGGGGAATGCAAAAAACATCAAAGATCATGCTTCTTTTATATAGTACTAAAATTACATTTCACAAGTTGTAGTCATTAGTATCGAGCTTAGGGATTGATCCACAGCTAAGCAGATAAGAACTAGGAGGAGAGAAGATATTCCTTCGCTACATGACCTACCTAAATTTATTTGGTATTTAATTGGAATATCAAAGATATTAGGATAATATTTGATATATTAATTAACCTCGTGTTTGGCAATGTTTGACCAAAGATATTCATGGAGTGAATGTAAACCATCTTTAATCACTAATCAAAGTTATTTCTCATCAGACGAAGAACAAATTAGAGATATCCTACTGATTCAAATATATTCTCAACGATTCATATTTGCACTACGATTCCAAATATATTCATCAACGATTCATATTTTTTCTGAAGCCAAATATATTTATCAACGATTCATATTTGCACTCTGGAGCCAAATATATTAATATCTCAAAGAAATATATAATCATTTGAAATTTATATAAACAATAATTATAACCATGTTGATTATTTCACCTTTGCACTTAAGCTAAAGATATTCAATTATAAATTCAATGGTCATGCTCATACCAGTCACAATTCAACTTTGCACTACTGGCTAAAGAGAACCCTAGTCATGATAATACCAATAATCTACCGATCTTTATACTCAAGTGAAAGAGAATTTTAACATCAGGGTTATAAAAATGTTATATATGATAATAAAAATAATATGATCAACAACTGCACTTAATCTCAAGAGCAATATTCATAAATCAACGATAATTTGGTCAGAAAAAGAAACCAACTTTGTCGTGAATAGTACCCGTGAATAGTAACTCGTGAATAGTAACTCATGAATAGTAACTCATGAATAATAACTCATGAATAGTAACCCCGACTCAAAAAGGTAGAAATTCTACAATAAAATCTATACCAATATTTCGGTATAATGATATTGAAAGAATAACATTTCTTAAACTTATAAACAATTTATTTTAATTGTTTACACTTTAATAAATAATGCATTTAATCATTCTAAAATGCCAAACTCATAAGATCTCATCACCAATAACCAAAACCCTCATAAAAAATCTGCATATAACTCATGTATGATTCTCAAGCCATAAAATCTTATTTTCCAATTTTCTTACTTCACATAATATATTTAATTCATTTATTCATAACTAGTCCATTTTCATGAAAAATAACAAATCAGTTCCAAAAATATTTCTTTTCTGGGATTTAGCATAATATAGTCCCATAGTGAACATATATTTTTCTCAGAATTTTTAAAATTCATTTACTATTTTTCATATGGCCAAAACCGCCGAATATTTAGACATTTATCATAAATTGTAATTTTATCCAAAAATTCCAAAATTCACAGAGTACACTGATATTATATAGATGTACTCCCAATAAAAATTTCATCAATTTTAAAGTTAACCACAAGAAATTATAAGCGGTTACTTTTAAAATAGTATTTTCTCATAAAATTCATAACTCTTAATATATACATCTAAAAATCACCATTTTTGGACACAATCAATAAAACTCATCAAAATATCATTTCAAATTTTTCCAGAATTTTTGAAAGTCAGAAAAATTACGAAACTGAAAAACATAACAATATTTAAAATCCCTTACTATCCCTTACCTCAAAAGAGCAGCACTTTTGACTAGATATCGGATATGAAGCTGAAGAAAACTTGCACTGATGAATATCAACTCACCAAGTATCTAAATACTCATAAAATACACTCAATAATCTAGAGAGAAAAAGAGAGAAAACTTATGAATTCTTGTGTGATTTTCAATTCTAACTTAGCCCTCTATTTATAGGAAAATGTTAGCACGCCGAAGAGACTTGACCTGCTACCTGATGGCTATACCTTCTACTATTTTACCCACCAAAAATCAGCCATCACCCCCAACAACCAAGAGTGGGGTCCACTCAATTCTAGAATTTTCCACCAAAACCTAATTTCCGAATTAGTTACCTCTTAAAATTCATATCAAATTATACGCTCATTTTTAACGGTTCAAAATTTGTGGACATATACTCAACTTATATATGTATAACATATCCAAAAATCACAACGATCCAACCGGTCGATTAAATATTATAACTCACACAATAAAAGTCGTAAGAACAATCGATTTGATCTTTTAATACCTCCAATCCGACAAAATCTTGATAAAATACCTCAACATTAATTCCTTCATTTATAACCACATAAATAAATCCATCATTTATATCCACATCAAATAAATATTTCCTTATCATATAAATCAATAATTAATTATTCACAAATAATATTACAGAATCACAATAATGACAACCAGGCCGTTCCCAGGAAAGAGGGGGCTTTCCAATAAGAATTTCTCCTTACTGGGGCGCAATTAGGTGACCAAACTTCTCCTTGACAAAACTTTCTAGACATTGCCAATAATGCTATCTAATAATATTATTCAAATAATATGAATTATTGATCTGATAATGGGAAATACTGTGCAGTGATAATTATTGAAACAACAATAATATAAAATATTAACGCAACAATTATTGAATCAATAAAATAAAATATTGAATAGTAATTACTGTAATAATTATTGAGTAGTGGTATCTTACGTAAGAATCAATAATTCAAAAATACTGTGCAATACAGGTGTCTATCGCTTTGTTCGATAACGCGTATTCTTTATTTTTAACCACCGGGTATTCCAACGGTGTTACTTGTAAATAACTACGCTATTTATAAAAACTCAATTTTGTCATTTTCTTCATCAAACGGTTATTCGTTATGGGGCCCTGAAAATGGTCTTATTTGTCGTACAAATATTCTCCGATAGAAAAAACATTCCACGACCAAACGAATATTCCCTGACAATTGAATATTTTATAACCACTTGCGTATTTTGAAAAAAAAAATCATATCTCACCCTTAACTTTAAACTTTTATCAATTTAATCATTTACTGAATTGTAATTATAAAAAAAATTGAATACTTTTATTTCATAAAATTCGGGGTCTTACAAAAAAGATCCATGTGAAGTAATTGTATGGGCTTATCTATTGAGTTGATGATTTTGCCTTTGAATGAACTCCTAGTTTACTTTCTAAGCTGACAGGCATTGCATGGCCTTTCTTTGACAAAGCTGAGCTTGGGTAAACCTGCTACTAGATCTTTGGAGGCCAGTTTTGACATACTCTTGAAGTTGAGATGAGATAACCTTCTATGCCAAAGCCAGCTCATTTCTTCAGAGGCTTTAGCATGAAAGCATATTGTCTCATTAGAACTCAATTGAGCAAGATTAACAGTGTAGACATTCCCTTCTCTTGTTCTGGTCAGTTTATAGAAGAGGTCTTCAGATCTCTGACTTGACACTGATTGTTGAGGAAGGTGACTTGATGACCCTTGTCGCAGAGTTGGCTGATGCTCAGAAAATTATGCTTTAATCCTTCCACATAGGCAAATTTGCCAAAGGACACTGCTCCATTCCCAGCCGAACCATATCCTCTTGTCTTGCCAGAATCGTTGTCTCCAAAGATGACTGTTAGACCCTCCTTCTCCGTGAAGTTAGACAGGAGGGCTTTGTTTCCGGTCATGTGCCTTGAGCATCCACTTTCCAGATACCAAGTTGTGATCATGGAGCTATGTTCAGTTGTTGATCATTGGAGCTATGTTCCTACCTTGTTAGTAGATTTGGAGATTGACTTTTGGGTTAAATGCAGAGGATTATTGTAACTCCATATTTTTGGTTCCCAGACTGCTGCATGGGTCCTGGATTCTTTCTCTATTTGGACTTATGTGGATTCTTGGTAGTCTTTCCTTTACCCCGATTCTTCTTTTTCCACGCATCATTGTGATTCATGATTTTGATGAGTGAAACTTTACTCCAATTCCTTCTTGGTTGGTTCATGTAGTTGGACTTGACTTTGGGTTTATAAGTTACTCCTCTCTTTTTGGACCTCAGCCAAAGAGGATTATTGGAACATGGCTTGGATCAAGAGAGTAGGATCCACTGGTTCTTCTTTTGTGAGGATTTCACAAATGTAATGCTTCTATTGAAATTTGAAGCACTACTAATTAGTTTCCTTTAGCTTTTCCACATATGGTAATCGAGGTAGATTCCCAAAACCTATATTTATCACGATTGGAGATCTGGGAGTCCATCTGAAGAAGATTATCACATTAAGATTATCTTTTTACTTCCTCAATCTTAGAAGATAAGTTCATTGGTGCATCTTAAGAGTTTATTTTCATCAATGTGGTCAAAATTAGGTATACGTCACCCATCTTGGGTCGCCATAAAACGTTGTAAAATTCATGAATTTAGAGAGTATAAAAACTCAAAAGGAGTCCTCATTACATTTATTATCACACTATTTTCGTAAAGTGAGGAATCCATAGACCATCACTGTTCCCGAATCATACTGAAGAGCGGTGAAAGAAAAGCTCAACTAGCAAGTAAGAAATATTATGACTAAGATAATGCAGAATAAATTATCATTAGCCTTAAACAATGTTAAACCGATACAATATAACAAACATCAAGTTTAACTTGAGAACAAGCAATCCATTAAAAGAGTCAAGTAGAGAATAAAATCTATATCTTTTATGATTTAAAAGGTTTTCATCACTTTTATCACTGGACTTAGCTTAATAAATAATCCACATCATCGAATCACCCCCTGCACTACTGGCGAAGGATATTCTTTAAGTATCACAACCACGAATTATCCATGCACAAAACCGCTTAAAGATAATCATGTTTTCATCAACGGTCCCGATCGTATGCCATAAAACAATTCATCTTTGCACCCTTGGTCAAGAGAATCCAGTTATAATCATACCAAAAGTCCATCAATGCACTATGGGCAATGAGGACTTTTTCCACATCATTTGTAACATTACTACGGTCATGATTATACCGAATAATCCACGGTTATAATCATACCAAGTCCATCTATGCACCACAGCCACGAGATGACTTTCAACATAATATAAGTATGAGGATGATGACAATGACATAATATTCAATAAAACAAGTTCAAGAATTAATTTATCCAGAATCAATAACGCCCAAATTGTCAACATGATCATCGCTTTGTGGAGTAAAAATCAAGAATGCTCGTAAGAATATTTTCATGAAAAGATATCTTTGGATGAAAACGCAAATATCAAGGATATTCCACTAATTTCATGGAGTATAGAAGTCAAAACTTTAACCAACTAAGTATAATAAGGAATGGAATAACAAAAGAAATCACCAGCATGCGATAGGCCGCGCAGGTGAGTTATTCCAATGAATAATAAATAACGGAATCAGTCCCACAAAACGCATACGATACGTGATATTCAATAGAATAATAATAAAAAGCGGAACCGGTCCCACAAAACGCATGCAGACGGGATATTCCAACAGAATAATAAAAGCGGAACCGGTTCGGTAACAGAAACGCATGACGAGGATATTCCAATGTAATAATAAAGATGAGAACCAGGTCCGGCGTAGAACGCACAGATAGGATATTCCAACAGAATAATAAAGAATGGAATATTAGAAGAATTTCACCATGTATGCCGTACTTTGCATAGACAGGTTATTCCAACATAATAATAAAGAATGGAATAACAGAAGTTCTCTTTATGAAGATGAAAGAAAGAAATAATATCCCCTACCTTTGAAAGAAACTGGATATAGGAGTAGTGAGGTAGCAGGCTTCCCTTCTTCTATAGATTTTCTCTCTACAATTTCTCTCTATAATAATTGCTCTATAGCTTTAGTGAATTGGTGAGAAATGAAGGAAGAATGAACTTCTATTTATAGGAAAACATAGTTTCGATAATTGCACGTTTTGGGGCTTGAAAATTAAAGTACAATACCTCCAACTTTTCTTTCATTTTTAATTTAGTCCTGCAAGTATTATCAAACTTGCACCAACTCCCCTAATAGTAAATAATGTGAATCAATAGTAAATCATGTGACTCAATAGTTCTAATCATGTGATAAAAAAATTAGAGTATAGTACCTCCATCTATTCCTCCATTTTTAACTTAGTCATGCAAGTATTATCAATCTTGCACCACCACCCCTTATAGTATAAGAATGTGAATCAATAGTACCCCGTGAATAGTAACTCGTGAATAGTAGCTCATGAATAGTAACTCGTGAATCGTAACTCGTGAATAGTACTCCGACACGAAAAGTACCCCAAATACCCGAGTGAATAATATTCGGGTGAATAGTAATTTAGGTGAATAGTAACCCGTGAATAGTAACTCGTGAATAATAACTTGTGAATATTAACTCGTGAATAGTACTCTGACACGAAAAGTACCCCAAATACCCGAGTGAATAATATTTGGGTGAATAGTAATTTAGGTGAATAGTAACCTGTGAATAGTAACTCGTGAATATTAACTTGTGAATAGTACTTCGACACAAAAAGTGTCCCTAATACCCGATTGAACAATACTGAGTGACTTCTCACATAAGCATCAATAATCAATACCGTGTGCTACTATGCAACCACGCCGTATTCGCATTTACTTTACTACTAGGGTAGTTCAATGTATTAATCTGGTAAAACTTTCGCCATTATTTTCATAAAGTATTTTTGTCATTTTCTCAATCCGACAATAATTCCGTTGTCGGGTTCACCAATAATTGTGCCGTTGTACAAATATTCCCGGACAAAAAGAATATTCCCCGACCAATAGAATACTATATAACAACTTACATACTTTGCAAAATTTATAAATATAACCCATAACTATAACATTATATCAAATCCACACCATAATATTTAAAAAAATTATTTTGAGAAAATTAAATATTTATTTATAAAATCTGGGGTCTCACAATCTCCTCTCCTTATGGAATTTCGCCCTCAAAATTTACGTACGTACTTGGTATGCTGAACAGGTGAGGATACCTCGACTTCATTTCAAATTATAACTCTTGAGGTATAACCTTTGAGTGTTGAATACGATTCTTCTTATCCAAGATTTTAACACGTATCTCCTCAAACGTTAAATCCGCCGTTATCTCGTCCGGTTCTAAATTAATAATGTGGTTCAGGTCATCCACATATTTACGTAACGTCGATACGTAAAAAAAAACGTTATGAACACGCGACATACTTGGCGGTAAAACGAGTCTATAAGCCACAGTTTTTACTCGATCGAGGATTTCAAATGAGTCAATTAAATCGAGGGTTGAGATTTCCTCTCTTCATCAATTCTTGCTTCTAGAATAACGCCCTCTTGAACCTTCTTCATTCATCAACTCTGAGTATGTAGCTTGAGTGGCTTTAACTTTATCAATTAAGGTCAATGATCTAATCGTATATTCGTTATCTTCACGTGGGTACGTGGGTTCCAAGATTCTTTAACTCTATCTTCATCATTTATAAGTTGTACAAAATGGGTATTTGTGTTAACAACATCGCACTCGTAAACGCATACGATCTTCTACTCAACGCGTCAGCTACCACGTTCGCTTTCCCACGATGGTATTGAATGGTACGATCGTAATCTTCAACAGCTCGAGCCAACGTCTTTGGCTCATGTTACGTTCGTTTTAAGTAAAGAAATATTTAAGGGTTTAAGAAATGGGTTTTTGTACTGGGGTCAATACAAAATTCGATTTCAAGCTCTAGGGTAGGAAAAGAAGTCTTCAGGAATACGTCAAGAAATTTATTAACAATAGAAATATCATTCAAAACTGTGACCCTCATCCAAGACTTGGATAGTACGTCACATTGATACCTATCAACTTGCCATCATCATTCACGACGTCGCCTACAGAAAAATTGGCTTCGGTTTATTCCACACAAGAAAGTCAACAACGAAAGGACCGGGGCTCTTTATATATGGCTTGATATGACAATGATTGACTTTAGTGGTTTGGTTGCTTGAATTTGCATAACAGGTTGGTTAGGAATATGAAAGCTAACAACCTTACAAAAAACATGATGAGTAGTTAACCAATCGATTCCAAAAATCACATCCATGCAAATATTTTCAAAGAGATAAGATCGATAGGTAACGTGAAAGTGTCGATTTGAATCAACAAGATTTATAAACAGTGGAGTTAACGAAGGTTTCTACTATCGAAGTTTCAACCAATAAGTCAAAGTCTAATTTCTCCAAGTCAAATTTAAACATTGAGCGCAATGAAGAGAGATAAAAGAATGGGTAGAACCCAGATTCTAATAAGGTATAGACCTCGCAAGAATTTATAATTAACTAACTCGTGCTAACTTCGTCGTCACTCGCTTTTGAGAAGTCACAAAAAGCGCTCTTCTGAAACCACCGACTTTGCTTTTTTGTCAGTATCCGCCTTTGGTGCCATTGTTCCAAATTTGGACTTGACTTCACTATACGACAAAATCGAGCTAAACGACCTTCTCTTCTTGAAATTTCCACTTCTATTATCTTGGCCATGATTACCACCGAAGTGGTTATAATTCTTGGCATGATAATTTCCCCCACGATGGTTATCATTGTTCCGATGGTTGTTGCCACAGGTATGATTATTATCATGTTGTTGGTCGTTACCTTTTGGTTGAGCTGACTCATCGGTCTCATGTGCTTCCTTGCTTATCTCAGCATTTTCATATGCCATTTTCAAACACTGTCACAAAACAAGGGTTAATTAACATATCACATATTATCCCTATACTATGACCGACCAATTAAATACCAAATAAACTTATGTAGGTCATACTAGCGAAGGAATTCTCCGTCTCTCCCCTCCTAGTTCTATTCTCACATCCTAGCTAGGGATCATATCCCTAAGCTTTGATTCCAACTGTGAAGCCCCCAAAATTAGGTATACGTCACCCATCTTGGGTCGCCACTTACATGGTACATAAATCCAAATACAACTTAATAATACAGCTGTCGTGTAAAATACGACAAAGCATGAGCTGTGAGTTTGAATACAAACATTGTCTACTAGAGAGTATAAAAACTCAAAAGGAGTCCTCATTACATTTATTATCACACTATTTCACAGAATAGTGAGGACTACTAATGCTCCATCTAGGACCATCACTCTGTTCCCCAACTTATCCCAGATACGTTCTCATTTCCTGAAGAGAACAGTGAAAGAAAGGGTGAGCTCAACTAGCCCAGTAAGAAATATTATGACTAAGATAATGCAGAATAAATTATCATTAGCCTTAAACAATGTTAAATTGATACAATATAACAAACATCAAGTTTAACTGCAGCGGAACAAGTAATCCATTAAAAGAGTCAAGTAGAGAATAAAATCTACTATCTTTTATGATTTAAAAGGTTTTTCAACACTTTTATCGTTGGGACTTAGCTTAATAAATAATCCACATCATCGAATCACCCCTGCACTACGGCAAAGGATATTCTTTAATATCACGACCACGAATTATCCATGCACTACGGCTAAAGATAATCATGTTTTCATCAACTGTCCCCGATCATGCCATAAAATAATTCATCTTTGCACCTCGTCAAGAGAATCCATAGCCATAATCATACCAAAAGCGTCCATCAATGCACTACAGCCGATAAGGACTTTTTTCCATATCATTTGTAACATTACGATCATGATTACATTGAATAATCCACTCGGTCATAATCATACCAAGTCCATCTATGCACTACTGGTGCCATGATGACTTTCAACATAATATAAGCATGATGATGATGATGACAATGACATAATATTCAATAAAACAAGTTCAAGAATTAATTTATCCAGGAATCAATAACGTCCAAATTGTCAATATGATACTTCTTTGTGGAGTAAAATTCAAGAATGCTCAGAAGAATATTTTCATGAAAAGATACTGGATGAAGCGCAAATATAAATGATATTCCACTAATTTCATGGAGTATAGAAGTCAAAACTTTAACCAACTAAGTATAATAAGGAATGGAATAACAAAAGAAATCACCAGGCATGTGATAGACCGCACAGGCAGGTTATTCCAATAGAATAATAAATAACGGAATCAGGTCCGGCGTAAAACACATAGACATGATATTCCAACAGAATAATAATAAAGACGGAACCAGGTCCGGCGTAAAATGCACAAACAGGATGTTCCAACAAAATAATAAAGACGGAACCAGGTCCGGCGTAGAAATGCTATGAGCAGGATATTCAATGAATAATAAAAAGCGGAACCGGTCCCGTGTAGAACCTATGTACATGATATTCCAGCGAGAATAATAAAGAATGGAATATTAGAAGAATTTCACCATGTATACAGTACTTTGCATAGACAGGTTATTCCAACATAATAATAAAGAATGGAATAACAGAAGTTCTCTTTATGAACATGAAAGAAAGAAATAATATCCCCTACCTTTGAAAAAAACTTGATATAGGAGTAGTGAGGTAGCATGCTTCTCTTCTTCTATAGATTTTCTCTCTACAATTTCTCTCTATAATAATCGCTCTATAGCTTTAGTGAATTGGTGAGAAATGAAGGAAGAATGAGCTTCTATTTATAGGAAAATATAGTTTCGATAATTGTACGTTTTGGGGCTCAAAAATTAAAGTACAATACCTCCAACTTTTCTTTCATTTTTAATTTAGTCCTGCAAGTATTATCAAACTTGCACCAACTCCCCTAATAGTAAATAATGTGAATCAATAGTAAATCATGTGACTCAATAGTTCTAATCATGTGATAAAAATAATTACAGTATAGTACCTCCATCTATACCTCCATTTTTAACTTAGTCATGCAAGTATTATCAATCTTGCACCACCACCCCTTATAGTATAAGAATGTGAATCAATAGTACCCCGTGAATAATAACTCATGAATAGTAACTCGTAAATAGTAACTCGTAAATAGTAACTCGTGAATAGTAACTTGTGAATAGTAACTCGTGAATAGTACTCTAACACGAAAAGTACCCCAAATACCCGAGTGAATAATATTGAGGTGAATAGTAATTTAGGTGAATAGTAACGTATAAATAGTAACTCATGAATAGTAACTTGTGAATAGTAACTTGTGAATAGTACTCCGACACGAAAAGTACCCCAAATACCCGAGTGAATAATATTCGGGTGAATAGTAATTTAGGTGAATAGTAACCCATGAATAGTAACTCATGAATAGTAACTTATGAATAGTACTCCGACACAAAAAGTGTCCCGAATACCCGATTGAACAATACTGAGTGACTTCTCACATAAGCATCAATAATCAATACCATGTGTTACTATGCAACCACGCCAGACATCGTACTTTTTACTAAGGGTAGTTCAACAAGATTAACGGTAAAATTTTCGCCGTTATTTTCTTCATAAAGTATTTTTGTCATTTTTCTCGATCGACAATAATTTCAAGTTATGGGTCCACCAATGATTGTGTAGTTGTCATACGAATATTCCCCAAAAAAAGAATATTCCAGAACCAATCGAATATTATATAACAACTTGCATACTTTGCAAAATGTATAAATATAACCCACAACTATAACATTATATCAAATCCACGCCATAATATTTAAAAAAATTATTTTGAGAAAATTAAATATTTATTTATAAAATCTAGGGTCTCACAACTTAGTAGAGCTATCTCCACTTCTTCTTGAACTTTATCTTTCTCTTTTTAAAGAAGAGAATAATCTTTAGCAAGAACTCTGAACCACTTCATGTATTGATGCAGATAAGATGTTATGTCATGTAGTGCAGTTCTTAAATCATTACTATCTACATCAGGAGAGTTAAAGTTAAATACCTCATTGATATTTACTTCATGATGGTCAGTGATTTTCTTGTCCTTTGCACTTTTGGCCATTAGACACACATTTTCTGAGTCACCCCATGATCCTCCGGCCACAAAACCTTTGTCTTTCTTCTGGAGCCTTTTGTTTCCTTTGAACTCTTTCTTTGGATTTGTTTTCCTCTTCAGCTCTTCTCTAAGAGGTTTGTTGCTGTTTGTAATGAAATGGCCAGGTTTCTTACAGTTGTAGCATAAATTATTGATCTACTCCTGGCTGTTGTTGTTATTGAATCTCTTAGGTCTGCTGCTTCTGCCTTTCCGCATGAACCTTTTGAGTCTTTTTACCAGCATTGCATTATCCTTGTCATCATCTTCCTCAGAGTCAAAATCATTTTCAGCGTGAGCTTTGGAGATGGTTTCTGTTTCTTTGAGAGCAACTCCTTTGTCCTTCTTTCTTCCTTTAGATAGAGTCTCTGCTCGTTGGGTCAGCTCTAGTTCGTAGGTAAGAAGGTTGCCATAGAGTTGTTGAACTGTCATTTTATAAAGGTTCTTTAATTCTCTGATGGCAGTGGTTTTTGTATCCCACTTGCTCGGTAGAGCCCTCATGAATTTATGATAAGATCTTTGTTTGGATAGATTTTTCCAAAAACTCGAAGAGAGTTAAGCAGCACATTGAATCGTTCATAAGTAAAAGTGACATTTTGTCCAGGAACATGGGCTGACATCTCATATTGTTGAGTCAGAAGAGATTGCTTGTGTTCTCTGACTTCTTCTGTTCCTTCGTGCATAATGAGCAATGCTTCCCAGACTTCCTTGGTAGTTTTGTTGTTGACCACATTCTTGAATAGATCATATTCTAAAGACTGTAACAAAATGTTCTTGGCCTTTTTGTTAAGTTGGACAGCTTTTTTCTCGTTATCAGTCCATTCTGATTTGATCTTGATTTGAACTCTGTTTGGATCATTTGGAGTTGGTGCAAGCTTTGTTGGAACGTAGGGCTCATTTATAATAGTTTCAAATAACTCTTCATCTATTGAATCCATGTAGACTTGCATACGAACTTTTCAGTTAGCAAATTTATCTTTGTTGCACATTGGTGGCTTGCTGCCTCCTCCGATCTTGGACTCGCTTATCAGTTGTGCCATTGGATCTACTCAAGCTTTTTAGACTGATTGAGAGAACCTGCTCTGATACCAATTATTAGTTCCCAGAGACACAATAGTTATCTAGAAGGGGGGTTAAATAGATATTTTAAAAAATTTCCTTTTCAAAATACTTGTCAGATTTGTTAATAAATTAACCACAACGGAATATATAATTTTTTTGTCCCCCTTTAAGATAAACCAATTTTATGGGTGATAAGCAGTTATGACAGATATAGCAGTTATAGCAGGTATATAGAAGACACAATGATTTTAAGTAGTTCAGAGCACTCAAGGCTCCTAGTCCACTATTCTACTCCTCGAGTGGGAAATCCACTAAGAATATATTTACAATCATTGAATCACTTAGATTCCTTCAAGACCAGCAGTCTTGGAACTTCTTAGTTCACTTAAAACTCTTCAAGTCCAGCAGACTTGGAATACACTTGATGAGAGTTGAGTTATTGGGTTGTGCTTCTCAGTTGCAATTAAGCATACGTTCGAAAGAACTGAGTAGCAGAGCAAGCTTTTCTTTCTAGATCATAGAGTTTTTACGTTGAGTGTTCTTTAGCTTTCGTTGTGCACTTCCTTATTTTTTCGCATCTATGTCTGATTTCCATATAAAGGAGCCTTTGAAATGTGTCCGTTGAAGTCATCCATTGTAGTATTAAATGCATCAGACATTTCTGAGCACTGATATTGACTTTCTGGTAACCTGTTGTTCAGCCGTCTGACCCACTGACACATCAGACTGCTATCTCACCTAACACCTGAAAAGGTGTTTTTAGCAGGCATGGAGTCCTTTTCTTAGCTTCTTCTATACGCTTCTTCGATACATACTAAGGATGAGTGTTGGATCATTGGGATTCCCGAAAGTCTTAACGCCTATAATTCATTCTTAATTTGTTGTACTTCATCCTTCAGCAAATGGACAAGGCTCGGTGTGACGTCCCCAAAATAGGTATACATCACCCATCTTGAGTCGCCAAATACATGGTACAAAAATCAAATACAAACTTCTTTAATACAAGTGTCGTGTAAAAATACGACAAAACATAGCTGAGTTTTTAAACGAATATTGTCTTCTAGACAATATCCACACTCAATGAAGTCCTCATTACAATTATTATCACACTATTTCACAGAATAGTGAGGACTACTAAAGCCACTTATCCTGGACCATCACTCCATTCCCCGACTCCGACTCGTCCCAACTATATTCTCATTTCCTGAAGAGAACAATGAAAGAAAAGGGTGAGCTCAACTAGCCCAGTAAGAAATATTATGACTAAGATAATACAAAATAAATTATCCTTAGCCTTCAACGGTATAACAACTGATAGAATATAATAGACAACAAGTTTTAGATCAACAACTGCAGCGGAACAATCAATCCATTAAAAGAGTCAAGTAAAACATGATATCTACTATCTTCTATGATTTAAAAAGTTTTTCCATCAAATTTATCGCTGAGACTCAGCTTAATAAATAAGCCACGTCATCGAATCATCCCTGCACTACGGGCCAAGGATATTCATATAATCACCAATGGTCATAATTATACCGAATAATCCCTGGTCATAATCATTCCAACAACTGTCCATCAATGCACTATGGGCCAATGAGGACTTTTACCACATCATTTGTAACATTATGGGTCATGATTATACCGAATGATCCCTGGTCATAATCATACCAATCAAAAGTCCATCAATGAACGTAATGTAAGACCCCAGCTTTTTATAAATAAAATTGAATTTTCCTCTAATTATTATTTTGAAATAATAAGGTGTTAATTTGATATAATGTTTTTGTTATGGGTGAAATGTGCAAATTTTGTAAAATAAGCAAGTGGTTATAAAATATTTATTGTTGTCGGGGAATATTCGTTTGGTCGTGGAATATTCTTGTTGTCGGGGAATATTCATACGATAAATATGACCATTTGTGGGCCCCATAACAGAATAACTGTCGGATGAAGAAAACGACAAAGTTTGAGTTTTTATAAATAACGGCGTAATTGTTACTGTTAACACTGTTGGATTACATGGTGGTTAAAATACAGTAATACGTGTGGTTGCACAGTAACACACGGTATTGCACAGTATTGTTGAATTATTGATTCTTACGTAAGAAGACACTACTCAATAATTGTTACAGTAGTTACTGTTCAATATTTTATTTTATTGATTCAATAATTGTTGCGTTGATAGTTTATATTATTGTTGTTTCAATAATTGTCATTACAATATTTCTCATTATAAGATCAATAATTCGTATTATTTGAATAATATTATTAGATAGCATTATTGGTAATGTCTAGAAAGTTCTATCAATGAGAGGTTTGGTCACCTAATTGCGCGCCAGTAAGGAGAAATCCTTATCGAAAATCCCCCTCTTTCTTGGGAACGACCTGGTTGTCATAATTGTGATTCTGTAATATTATTTGTGAATAATTAATTATTGATTTATATGATGAGAAAATATTTATTTGATATGGTTATAAATGATGGATTTATTTATGTGGTTATAAATAAAGGAATTAATGTTGAGGCGTTTTATCAGTATTTTGTCGGACTGGAGGTATTAAAAGATCAAATCAGTGTTCTTAAAGCTCTATTGCGTGAGTTATAATTTTTAATCCGACCGTTGGATCGTTGTGATTTTTGGATATGTTATACATATATAAGTTGAGTATATGTCCACAAATTTTGAACCGTTAAAATGAACGTATGATTTGTTATGAATTTTAAGAGGTGACTGGTTCAGAAATTGTTGAAGTATCCGAATTTATCATTTTGGTGGAAAATTCTAGAATTGGTGGGCCCCACTTTTGGTTGGTGAGAAATGTACTCAAATTGAATTTCAAATGTGGTGGGTGGCAATAGTAGCAGGTAAAGCCATCAGATAGCAGGTCAAGTCTGCTTCGACGTGCTAACATTTTCCTATGAATAGAGGGCTAAGTTAGAATTGAAAATTACACCAGAAACATAAGCTTTCTCTCTTTCTCTCTCTATATTATCGAGCGTATTTTGTGAGTATTTAGATACTTTGTGAGTTTTTATTTATCAGTGCATGTTTCCTTCAGCCTTATACCGATATTCCGATCAGAAGTACTGTCTTTTTGAGGTAAGGGATGTTATTTTCTTCCAAATGATATTATTTCTTTCGATATCATTATGCCAAAATATTGGTCTGAACTTTTTATCAAATTTGGAACTTGTTGTGTCGGGGTTACTATTAACGTATACGGCACTATTCACGTATACGACTCTATTCACGAATACGGCACTATTCACCGAAAAATGAAATTCTCTCCTTTTTGTCCAAGATGTCTATTATGGTTACTATCTTTGATTGTATCCATGTTTTGATCTTTATTCTTGAATTTTGCTCCAAATTTGGTTATTATGGAGTATTATTGATCTTGGATAAACTGTAATACGAATCTCTAATATTTGTTATTTTGTTTCACTGGATTCGTTCCTTAAAAAAAATTCATCATCCTAAGTCCTAAATGATGATATTACTGAATATCTTTGGTCTGTAGTGCAAAGATGAATGATTACCTAATGAATATCTTTGGCCCATAGTGCAAAGATGAACAGGTGTTGAGATGAACATGACCAACTGGTGATACAAATGAATATCTTTGGCCTGTAGTGCAAAGATGAATATTTGATTCAAGATGTATATTGATTGATGTTACAGGGATAAAATATTGATGATGGACTTTTAAATCTTAGAAGATAGTAGAATTCTTTCTCTACTTGACTCTTCTAATGGATTGTTGTTTCTTCTACAGTTGTTGATCTAAAACTTGTTGTCTATTATATTTTATCAGATTTTCCCTGTTTAAGACTAATGATAATTTATTGTATATTATCTTAGTCATAATATTCTTCTTTGGGCTAGTTGAGCTCACCCTTTTCCTTTTGTTCCATTGTTCTTCTCGGGATGAGAGAATTTAGCGAGAACTAAATAAGGGGTATGGAGTGATGATTCAAGATAGTTGTTTTAGTAGTCCTCACTATTTTGTAAAATAGTGTATCAATAATTGTAATGAGGACTCCTTTTGAGTTTGTATACTCTCTATTAGACAATAGTTGTATTCAAACTCACAGTATATGTGTTGTCGTATTTTGCACGACAATTGTATTACTGAAGTTGTATTTGTTTCTATACCATGTATTTGGCAACTCAGAATGGGTGATGTATACCTATTTTGGGGGCATCACAGTTGGTATCAGAGCTTAAGGATATGATCCCTGGCTGAGGTGTGAGACAAGAACTAGGAGGGGAGAGACGGGGAATTCCTTTGCTAGTATGACCTACCTAAGTTTATTTGGTATTTAATTGGTCGGTCAGAGTATAGGGATAATATGTGATATGTCAATTAACCCTTGTTTTGTGGCAGTGTTTGAAAATGGCATCTGAAAATGTTGTGATAAGCAATGAATCACATGAGACCGTTGAGTCACCAACGATCAATACCCAGGATAATGTGCATCAGGATGGCAATAATCCTCAGGTAAATAACAATACCGATCAAATGATGAACGATGGGATGTTCAAAGGCTTTATGCAATTCATGCAATATCAGACGAGAAAGACTCCTATTTAAAATGCAGGTGGAAACACTGGCAACTCTCGAATGGTCACCTCTAAGCAGTTCAAGGAGCTGGGACCACTGGAGTTTTTGGGAAAGCCAGAACCACTTACGGAAGAGAAGTGGATAAAGCAGATCACCAAGATATTTGATGTCTTGGGATGTTCTGAGGAGAAAAAGGTTCCTTTTGCCACGTTCATATTGAGGAGAGGCGGACTTGGTGGGAATCACAAAGCGTACTCAATCTGCCTTGCCTTTGAAGATGTCTTGGGAGAAGTTCCAAGAATTGTTCAACGACAAGTACTTTCCCGAAAGTATTCGTCACATGAAGGAGGTTGAGTTCATCAAGCTAAAGCAAAATAATATGACTGTGTCGCAGTACGAGGCTAAGTTTACCGAGTTATCTCGGTTCACATCCCATTTGGTTGATAATGAGGAGAGAATGACGCGAATATTTCTGCGAGGTTTGAAACCCAAAATATGTCAATACCTCATTTCTCATAAACTTTGTTTATATTCAGATGTAGTGAATAAGGTTCAGTTATTGGAGCGCGATAATGAGCCAGCCCAATCGAAGGATAACGAGCAACAACACGATAATAATTGTATGCGGTATTGGCGTGATCATGAACAATGATAACCATCGTGGAGGAAATTATCATGCCAGAAATGGTAACCACTTCGGTGGTAATCATGGCCAAGATAATAGAAGAAATGATTCAAGTGGAAATTTTAAGAAGAGAAGATTTAAAGATGACGGGAAGGCGTCGAACAAAGACAAAGACCAAAGAACAAATTCTAGGGAGGAGAACGACCGCGATTAGATCTTCTGAGATGCGGAGATGAGGGACATATAAGTCCAAACTGTTCACAGCTTTCTAAGATATGTTTTAGTTATGGAAAAGACGGTCACATAGCTCGATTTTGTCCTGTAGCTTTATTAAGTCCAGTTGGGACGGTGGCACCAAAGGTGGATACGGATAAAACAAAGTCGGTGGTTTAAGGAAGAGCGTTTTTCGTGACTTCTCAAAGAGTGAGTAACCCGAACGAAGTTAGCACGGGTTAGTTAATTATAAATTCTTTCAAAGTCTATACCTTATTAGATACCGGTTCTACCCATTCTTTTATCTCTCATTCTTGTGCTCAACGTTTAAACTTGACTCCGGAGAAATTAGACTTTGACTTATCTGTGGAGACTCTGTTAAGAGAAACTTTTATCATATCCACTATTTATAAATCTTGTTTGATCCAAATGGGCACAATCACATTACTTGATGATCTTATCTCTTTAAAGATACTTGCATTTGACGTGATTTTAGAGATTGATTGGTTAACTACTCATCATGCCAAAATTGATTATTTTTGTAAGGTTGTTAGTTTTCATATTCCTAACTAACCTGTTATGCGAATTTAAGAAACCAAATCATTGAAGTAAAACACTTTCATATCAAGCCATAAAGCCATTCGTTTATTGAAAAATGGATGTCAAGTTTTCTTAGCCCATTTCATAGATTTAAACAAAAATACGTCAGATTTGAATGATATTTCTGTTGTTAGTGAATTTCCTGACGTATTTCCTGAAGAATTTCCTGGCATACCCCTAGAGCGTGATATTGAATTTTGTATCGACTTTGAACCCGGTACAAAAACCCATTTCTAAAATCTCATATCGAATGGCTCCTATTGAACTTCAGGAGTTAAAAACCCAAGTACAAGAGTTGGTACTCGAGCCTCTATCTGGTGACTTCCTTTGTGGGATGCACGAAAGCCAGACTCTCCGTAGGGACGCTATATTTGTTTGGTGGTAAAACAATAGTGCTATTGTGACGTGCTATCCAAGATTGGGATATGAGTCACAGTTGAGAGCAACTTATGTCAGTAATTGAAATACGTAGCTTTCTAGGCTTAGCTGGTTACTATCGGAGATTCGTTGAAGGATTTTCTTGAATCGCTAATCTATTAACTTAGCTGACTCGGAAAGATACAAAATTCGTATGGAGCGAGGAATGCGAGAAGATTTTCCAAGAGCTCAAGATGCGACTCATTTCGGCACATGTTCTGACCATACCATCTTGGAAAAGCGAACGTGGTAGCTGACGCGTTGAGTAGAAGATCGTATGTGAGTACGAGTGCGATGTTGTTAACACAAAGACCCATTTTGTATAATTTATAGAGTTAAAAAATTTAGGGACCCATGTGATGATATACGAGTAGAATTGAATTTAATCGATAACGTTAAAGGCGCTCAAGCTACAAACCTGGAGCTGATGAAATTGAATTTTCCTCTAATTATTATTTTGAAATAATAAGGTGTTAATTTGATATAATATTTTGGTTATGGGTGAAATGTGCAAATTTTGTAAAATAAGCAAGTGGTTATAAAATATTCATTGTTGTTGGGGAATATTCGTTTAGTCGTGGAATATTCTTGTTATCGGGGAATATTTGTACGATGGCACAACCATTTGTGGGCCCCATAACAGAATAACTGTCGGATGAAGAAAACGACAAAGTTTGAGTTTTTATAAATAACGGCGTAATTGTTACCATTAACACTATTGGATTACCTGATGGTTAAAATACGATTATCTGGCGTCAGTTACAAGGTGACGCCGCGGTATTGCCTGATATTGTTAAATTATTGATTCTAACGTGAAGGCCTTACTCAATAATTGTTACGGTGAAGTTCTTATTCAATATTTTATTTTATTGATTCAATAATTACTGCGTTGATAGTTTATATTACTGTTGTTTTAATAATTGTCATTGCACAGTATTTCTCATT
This sequence comes from Panax quinquefolius, assembly GCA_020205615.1. Taxonomy (NCBI): domain Eukaryota; kingdom Viridiplantae; phylum Streptophyta; class Magnoliopsida; order Apiales; family Araliaceae; genus Panax; species Panax quinquefolius. The sequence continues at coordinate 37,113,580 of CM035160.1, forward strand.
ATCAGATCAATAATTCATATTATTTGAATAATATTATTAGATAACATTATCGGTAATGTCTAGAAAGTTCTGTCAAGGAGAGGTTTGGTCACCAAATTGCGCGCCAGTAAGGAGAAATCCTTATCGGAAATCCCCTCTTTCTACGGAGAGGCTACCGATTATCATAATTGTGATTCTGTAATATTATTTTTGAATAATTAATTATTGATTTATATGATGAGGAAATATTTATTTGATGTGGATATAAATGATGGATTTATTTATGTGGTTATAAATAAAGGAATTAATGTTGAGGTGTTTTATCAGTATTTTGTCGGATTGGAGGTATTAAAAGATCAAATCGGTGTTCTTAAAGCTCTATTGCGTGAGTTATAATTTTTAATCCGACCGTTGGATCGTTGTGATTTTTGGATATGTTATACATATATAAGTTGAGTATATGTCCGCAAATTTTGAACCGTTAAAATGAACGTATGATTTGTTATGAATTTTAAGAGGTGACTGTTTCAGAAATTGTTGAAGTATCCGAATTAACATTTTGGTGGAAAATTCTAAAATTGGCGGGCCCCACTTTTGGTTGGTGAGAAATGTGCTCAAATTGAATTTCAAATGTGGTGGGTAGCAATAGTAGCAGGTAAAGCCATCGGTGTAGTCAAGTCTCCGCTTGGCGTGCTTAACATTTTCCTATAAATAGAGGGCTAAGTTAGAATTAAAAATCACACCAGAAACATAAGCTTTCTCTCTTTCTCTCTCTATATTATCGAGCGTATTTTGTGAGTATTTAGATACTTTGTGAGTTTCTATTTATCAGTGCATGTTTCATTCAGCCTTATACCGATATTCCGATCAGAAGTACTGTCTTTTTGAGGTAAGGGATGTTATTTTCTTCCAAATGATATTATTTCGTTCGATATCATTATGACAAAATATTGGTCTGAACTTTTTATCAAATTTGGAACTTTTTGTATCGGAGTTACTATTCACGTATTCGGCACTATTTACGTATACGACACTATTCACGAATACGGTGTGAGACCCCGTATTTTATGAATAAATATTTAATTTTCTCGAAATTATTTTTTTGAATATTATGGTGTGGATTTGATATAATGTTATAGTTGTGGGTAGTATTTATAAATTTTGCAAAGTATGCAAGTTGTCATAAAATATTCGATTGGTCAGGAAATATTCTTTTTGTCGGGGAATATCCGTACGACGGCATAATCATTGGTGGACCCCACAAGGAAAGTATTATCGTATTTAGAAAATGACAAAATTATCATTTTATAAAAATAACTTGATTGATGTTACCGTTAAAGCGTTGAACTACCGGTAGTAAAGAAATGCGATGTCTGGCATGATTGCGTAGTAGCACACGGTATTGGTTATTGATGCTTACGTGAGAAGTCACTCGGTAATACTCAATTATTGCTACTGATAATTCTTTGCATCATATCTCTCGTATTATTGATTCGATTATTGTCACGGTATCATCCGCATAATATGTTATATTATTAAATCAATAATTGAGACTGGCAAAGTTATTCATATTATTATTTGCAATATTGACAATGTCTAGAAGTTCTGTCAAGGAGAGGTTTGGTCACCTAATTGCGCGCCAATAAAGAGAAATCCTTATCGGAAACCCCCTCTTTCCTAGGAACGACCTGGTTGTTAAATATTGTGAATTATAATATTCCACGACCAAACGAATATTCTCCAATAAAAATGAATATTTTATAACCACTTGCTTATTTAAAATATTTGCGCATTTTACCCATAACTAACCACATTAATCAAATCAACCCTTACTATTTCAAAATAATAAATAGAGGAAATTTAATTTTATTTTTAATAAGTTGGGGTCTTACAACCTCCCCTCCTTATGAAATTTCATCCTCGAAATTGACATACGTGCACAGTGTTTGAAAAGATGAGGATACCTCGCTTTCATTTCCGTTTCCAACTCCCGGTCATTTCCTCGATAGCATGGTTTCTCTCAAAACTTTAACTTGTGGTATGACCTTCGATGCGTAGGACATGCTCTTTCCTATCCAAAATCTTGGCAAGTACCTCTTCATACGTTAAGTCTTGACTATCTCTAAATGGGTTTCTAACTTTCAATAACGTGGTTCGGGTCTTCACATATTTACTGAAGCACGGATCACGTGAAAACATTATGAACACGAGACATACTTGGAGGTAAGCGCGAGTCTATAGGCCACATTTCCTACTCGGTCAAGAATCTGAAATGGACCAATAAATCGTGGATTGAGCTTTCCTCTCTTTCCAAATCTTGTAACTCCTTTCCATGGAGCAACACACAATAATACATGATCCCCAATACTAAATTCCACGTCCTTTCAATGAAGATCCGCATAACTCTTTTGTCGATCCTGTGTCATTTGTATACGTTGTCGAATCATTTGGATCTTTTCTGTAGTCATACGTACCAACTCAGGTCCCAACAGTGTTGCTTCACCCACCTCATCCCAACATATTGGAGAGCGACACTTTCGTCCATACAATGCTTGAATGGAGCCACTTTTATACTTGCACGATAAGCTGTTGTTGTAGGAGAATTCCACCAATGGTAAATACTTATCCCAACTGCCTTTGAAGTCTAGGACACAGAGTCTTAATAGATCTTTAAGAGTTTGAATAGTTCTCTCTAATTGCCCGTCCGTTTGAGGATGGTATGCCAAACTGAACCATAAATCCGTGCCCATAGCTTTTTGCAAGCTAACCCAAAATCTTGAAGTGAATCTTGGGTCACGATCTGAAACTATGGATACTGGCATGCCATGCAACCTCACAATCTCATTCACGTACATAATAGCAAGACGTTCAAGGGAATAAGTCTCCCGTATCGGCAAGAAATGAGAAGACTTGGTTAATCTATCAACAATAACCCAAATAGCATTTATGCCTTGAGAAACCGTGGGAAGACCCGTAACGAAATCCATGGTAATGTGTTCCCACTTCCATTTCAGAATCTCAAGTGGTTGCAATGGACCCTTAGGCACTTGATGCTCTGCCTTTACACGTTGACAAGTTAAACACCTCGAGATAAACTTTGCAATCTCTCTCTTCATATTGTTCCACCAAAATGTATGTCGAAGATCATGATATATTTTGGTACTTCTAGGATGGATTGCAAATGATGTATTATGTGCCTCCATCATGATCTTGTACTTCAAATCAGAATCGTTAGAAACACAAAGTCTGGAATGGACTCGAAGTAATATTTCTTCATCGATTCTTGCTTCTGGAATAACACCTTATTTCACTTTCTTCTTCATACGCATCAGCTCCGGGTCTGTGGCTTAAGCAACTTTAACTTTTTCGATTAAAGTTGTTTCTATACGTATACTTGACATCATTGCATGGGTCCCCGGAGTCTTGAATTCTATCTTCATCTTTTGTAAATCACATAAAATTGGCCTTTGTGTTAACAACATCGCACTCGTTCCCGCATATGATCTTCTACTCAACGCGTCAGCTACCACGTTCGCTTTTCCAAGATGGTATTGAATGATGTGGTCGTAGTCTTTCAACAGCTCGAGCCAACGTCGTTGCCGCATGTTGAGTTCATTTTGGGTGAAGAGATATTTGAGGCTTTTATGGTCTGAATATATCTCCACTTTCTCCCCATATAGATAGTGCCTTCAGATCTTTAGCACGAAAATGACTGCTGCCAACTCTAGATCATGAGTAGGATAATTCCTCGCATATTCTTTAAGTTGTCGCGAGGCATAGGCTATGACTTTCCCACGTTTCATGAGAACACATCCTAACCCTTTTCCTGAAGCATCACTGTAGATAACAAATCCATCCGAACCAGATGGTATTGTCAAAACAAGTGCCGAAATGAGTCTCCTCTTGAGATCTTGGAAACTCTTCTCGCATTCCTCGCTCCATACGAATTTTGTATCTTTACAAGTCAGTTGAGTTAACGAAGTAGCTATTCGAGAAAAACCTTCCACAAATCTCTGATAATAACCAGCTAAGCCCAAAAAGCTACGTACTTCGGTCACCGATTTTAGTTGCTCCCAACTTTGTATTGCTTCAATCTTCGCCGGTCAACAGATACTCCATGTTTTGACACCACGTGCCCAAGGAATGCTACTTCCTCAAGCCAGAACTCACATTTCTTCAGCTTGGCATATAGCTTGTTATCACGAAGCCTTTGCAGTACCAGCTTCAAATGGTGCTCATGATCTTCACAGCTTTTGGTATATATGAGGATGTCATCAATAAAGACAACAACGAACTGATCCAAATAATCCTTGAATACTCAGTTCATCATATCCATGAAAGCGGCAGGAGCATTAGTCAATCCAAAAGACATGACTAGGAATTCATAATGCCCGTCTAGGAGTTACGAAGGCGATCTTGAGAATATCCTCAGTTTTAACCTTCAGCTGATGATATCCAGAACGAAGATCGATCTTTGAAAAGAATTATGCTCCTTGCAACTGGTCAAATAGGTCATCAATACGAGGTAGCGGATACCTATTCTTGATGGTAACATGGTTCAATTCCAGATAATCAATACAAAGTCACATACTCCCATCTTTCTTCTTTACGAATAAAACAAGAACACCCCAAGGAGATGTACTAGGACGAATGAAACCGATGTCCAACAACTCCTGTAGTTGGACCTTCAACTCTTGAAGTTCAATAGGAGCCATTCGATATGGGGTTTTAGAAATGGGCTTTTTACCAAGTTCAAGATCAATAAAGAATTCAACTTCACGTTCGGGGTAGGCAGGAAGTTCTTGTAAAAATCGTCGGGAAAGTCAATAACAACAGGAATATTATTCAAATCTGACGTGTCTTTATTCAAATCCATAACATGGGCTAAGAAAGCTTGACATCCGTTTTTCAATAAACGAATAGCTTTATGACTTGATATGACAGTGATTAATTTTAATGGTTTAGTTGCTTGAATTCGAACAACAGGTTGATTAAGAATATGAAAACTAATAACCTTACGAAAATAATCAATTTTGGCATGATGAGTAGTTAACCAATCAATCCCTAAAATCACGTCAAATGCAAGTATCTTTAAAGAGATAAGGTCAACAGGTAAGGTGATGGTGCCAACTTGGATCAAACAAGATTTATAAATAGTGGATGTGGTGAAAGTTTCTCCTAACGAAGTCTCCACAGATAAATCAAAGTCTAATTTCTCCGGAGTCAAGTTTAAGCGTTGAGCACATGGCGGGAGAAATAAATGAATGGGTAGCACCCAGAGGTATCTAGTAAGGTATAAACTTCGCATGAATTTATGATTAGCTTACCCGTGATCACCTCGTTTGGGTTCCTCGCATGTTGACTAGTCACGATAAATGCTCTTCCAGGAACAGTTGACTTTGACTTTTTTGGGACAGCCTTTTGAGTCACCATCCCCGCTGGACTTGGTTTCGCTCTGATGCAATCTCGGCGATATGTCCTTCCTTTCCATAATTATAACATACCTTAAAGCTGTTCAGGGGCCATCAATGATATGTCCTTCTTTTTTCGTGACTTATAGCATATAATCGATGGTCGTTCTCCTCCTTGGAACCGATTCTTCTTTGGTCCCGGCGTCTTCGTATAGTCATTATTAAATCTCCTCTTTTAAAATCTCTCCCGACTCGCTTCTTCTATTCTCATGGCCACGATTACCACCGGAGTGGTTTGCCGCTCTTGTCCAGTATTTTGTTTCTCCATTTGGTTATCGTTGTTACGATGATGGCTAGCATCCTTTGGTATGATCCTGGTTGTGATCCCTCGGTTGACCATACACGTTATCTCACTCTAATAATTGAGCCCTGTTGACAACATCTGAATAGAGAGAAAATTTATGAGAAATGAGATATTGACGTATTCCAGGTTTCAAACCTCTCAGAAATATCTGCGTCATACGTTCCTCATTCTCCACCAAATGAGGTGCAAACCTGGATAACTCCACGAACTTTGCCTCATACTGGGACATCGTCATGTTATTTTGTTCCAATCTAATAAACTCTACCTCCTTCATATGATGAACACTTTCAGGAAAGTATTTGTCATTGAACAGTTTCTAAAATGTCTCCCAAGACATGTTGAGCGCGGCTGAATGGGTACGCTTCATAGATTCCCACCAGTAATCTGCCTCATTACGGAACATAAAAGTGGCGAATAGAACTTTTTGTTCCTTCGTGCATCCCAATACATCTAATATCTTTGTAATTTGCTTGACCCACGTCTCCGCCTTAATCGGATCCGGCTTTCCCCAGAATTCTGGTGGTCCCAACTCTTTTAACTGCTTGGCTGTGACCAACTGTGCGTTACCATTATTTCTACTTGTATTTTGAACAGGAATCTCCTTTTTCTGGTTTTGCATGAATCGTAAAAAGCTTTTAAACATCTCATCGTTCATCGTCTGCTCAGTGGTGTTGTTTATAGGAGGAACATTGCCATCCTGTTGCACGTTCTCCTCATTGGTGAGCAAAGGTGTCTCCACGGTCTCATTTACTCCACTATTAACATTCTCAGTCGACATTCTCAAATACTGCCATAAAAAAGGGTTAATTTAACAAATTAACAAATCACATAATATCCCTATATTATGACCAACCAACAAATAAGCTTAGGTAGAACACACTAGCGAAGAATTTACTCATCTCTCCCCTCCTAGTTCTATTCCCTGATCTCCGCCAGAGATCATATCCCTAAGCTCTGATACCAACTGTGATGCCCCCAAAAATAGGTATACAACACACATTCTGAGTCGTCAAAATACATGGTACAGAAACAACTACAACTTTATTAATACAACATAAAAACGTGAGTTTAAATACAAATATTGTCATCTAGACAATATCATGACGCCCCAAAATTAGGTATACATCACCCATCTTGAGTCGCCCGGATACATGGTATGTAATTCAAATACAACTTAATAATACAACACGTCGAGTGTACAATACGACAAAATATAAAGCTAATGCGTTTGAATACAAATATTGCCTACTAGAGAGTATACAAACTCAAAAGGAGTCCTCATTACAATTATTATCACACTATTTCACGAATAGTGAGGACTACTAATGCACCATCTAGGACCATCACTCTCTGTTCCCGACTAGTCCCACTACGTTCTCATTTCACGAAGAAAACGGTGAAAGAAAGGGTGAGCTCAACTAGCCCAAGAAGAAATATTATGACTAAGATAATGTAGAATAATTTATCGTTAGCCTTCAGAGTGTTAAACCGATAAAATATAATAACTATCAAGTTTAAGCTGCGATTGGAACAAGTAATCCATTAGAAGAGTCAGTAGGAATAAAATCTACTATCTTCTATGATTTAAAAGGTTTTCATCACTTTTATCATTTGAGACTCATCTTAATAAATAATCCACATCATCAAATCATCCACGCACTCTGGCCGAGGATATTCTTTAGTATCACGACCACGAATTATCCATGCACTACGGGTAAAGATAATCATATTTTCATTAACGGTCACGATCATGCCATAAAACAATTCATCTTCACACTACTACCAAAGAGAATCCATAGCCATAATCATACCAAAAGCGTCCATCAATGCACTACGGACGATGAGGACTTTTTCCACATCATTTGTAACATTACGGTTATGATTATACCGAATAATCCCTAGTCATAATCATACCAAGTCCATCTATGCACTATAGGCCACAGATGACTTTCAAAAAAATAAACATGATGATGATGACAATGATATACGAATTCAATAAAACAAGTTCAAGAATTAATTTATCTAGGAACTGATAATGTCCAAATTGTCAACATAATACTGCTTTGTAAAGTAAAATTTAAGAATGCTCAGAAGAATATTTCCATGAAAAGACACTGGATGAAGCGCAAATATCAAGGATATTCCACTAATTTCATTGAGTATAGAAGTCAAAACTTTAGCCAACTGAGTATAATAAAGAATGGAATGACAAAAGAAATCACCATGCACGCGGTACTGCCGTGATAAGCGAGGTTATTCCAACAGTAATAATAATAACGGAACGTGTGGTGAAATTCGCACCAAGATAGGATGTTCCAACAGAATAATAAAGAAGGAACGGAGTCCAGCGTAAAACACATGCATAGGATATTCAGCGAGAATAATAAATAACGAAACCGGTCAGTAACGCATGCATGCGAGGATATTCCAACAGAATAATAAAGAATGGAATATTAGAAGAATTTCACCATGTATGCGAAGATTCTTAGCATGAGCGAGTTATTCCAACATAATAATAAAGAATGGAATAATAGAAGAATTTCACCAAGTATAGGGTGCTTAGCAGATATCTGAGTTATTCCAACAGAATAATAAAGAATGGAATAATAGAAGTTCTCTTCATAAATAAGAAAGAAAGAGTACCCCTTACGAGTACAACAAATAATATTTCCTACCTTAAGAAGAAGAGTACTGGATATATGAGTAGTGAAGTAGCAGAATACTTTCTTCTTTCTCTCTATAGTTTATCTCTCAGAGTTCAATTGAATTCGTAAGAAAATAATGAAGGAATGCACTTCTATTTATAGAAAAATGGAATGCATAGTAATTAACTCATGAAGCGGACAGATTGATTTACTTTAATCCCAACGGTCCATATTTAAAGCAAAATCTTTTAAATAAAATATAATATATTCTATTTATAATCTAATAAAACGAATAACTTTATAAAAGTATTACATTTTATATAAAAAGATTTTACTATACAAAAAACACTATCACGAGCACTATGCAACACTATGCATAATAAAATATAATATATTCTATTTATAGAATAACTTTATAAAAGTATTCTGTTTTATATAAAAAGCTTTTTTGTATTATTACATTAATAATACCAACAAAACTGAGTGAGTTATCACGTAAGCATCAATAATTAATACCGTATGCTACTATGCAACCACGCGTATTACTGTACTTTTACTATCGAGTAGTTCAACAGTATTAACGGTAAAACTTCCGCCGTTATTTTCATAAAATATTTTTATCGTTTTCTCAATCCGACAATAATTTCGTTGCGGGGTCCACCAATGATTGTGCCATTGCACACATATTCCCTGATAAAACAAATATTCCCCGACCAATCAAATATAATATGACAACTTGCATACTTTACAAAATTTATAAATACTACCCACAACTATAACATTATCTCAAATCCACACCATAATATTAAAAAAAAAATATTTCGAGAAAATTAAATCTTTATTCATAAAATCTGGGGTCTCACAATATCCACACTCAAATAAGTCCTCATTATAATTATTGATACATTATTTTACAAAAATGGTGAGGACTACTAAAACGACATTCTAGAACCTTCATTCCATACCCCGACTAGTACTCGCTACATTCTCGCCTCCTGAGAATAAAAATGGAACAAAAAGGAAAAGGGTGAGCTCAACTAGCCTAGTAAAGAATATTATGACCAAGATAATATAGAACAAATTATCGTTAGTCTTCAACAGGGAAAAATCTAATAGAATACAATAGACAATAAGTTTTAAATCAATATTCGCAGCGAAAATAATAATTTATTAGAAGAGTTAAATAGAGAATAAAATCTACTATCTTCTATATATGAATTTAAAAGTCCATCGTCAACATTTTATCCCTGTAACATCAATCAACATATATCTGGAATCAAATATTCATCTTTGCACTACAAGCCAAAGATATTCATCAGAAATCATTCATCTTTGCACAAAGGCCAAAGATATTCAGTAATATCATCATTTAGGACTGAGGATGATGAAATATATTTTAAAGAAAACGAATCCAGTGAAACAAAATAACAAATATTAAAGATTCGTATTTCGGTTTATCCATGTCCAAAAATACCTCATAAATAATCATAGTGGAGTAAAATTCAAGAATGATCAAAACATGGATACAATCAAAGCTAGTATCCATAATAGATATTTTGGACAAAAAGAAAAAAATTTCATTTTTTTACGGTGAATAATCATCAGTATTCGTGAATGAGCCCAGATATCGTGAAAAGTAATCCAGACACAAAAGTTCTAAATTTGATAAAAGTTCGGACTAATATTTCGAAGATAATGATATTGAAGAAAATAATATCATTTAAGAAGAAAACAACATCCCTTACCTCGAAAAGACAGTACTTCTGACTAGAATACTAAATATAGTGCTGAAGGAAACTCGCACCGTATAGCAATACTCAAGGTATCAAAATACTCATAAGAATACGCTCGATAATATAGAGAGAGAAAGAGAGAGAAAACTTTAGTTTCTGATGTGATTTTCAATTCTAACCTAAGCACCCTATTTATAGGAAAATGCTTAGAACACCAAAGCAGAAAATTTAATAAAATATTAATATATATTTATTAAATTCTTATGAACACATAATCTGATTCAAATCAGCCACCACACCTCACCTAAATAAAAAAAAATGTTTTTCTTATAAAAAATATTTAAAACTTCAAAAATCAATTATTTTGAAACTTCGGAACTTTAATAATTCATAATAAATAGACATTTTATCAGAAAAATTCGAACCTTATGTCTTTTCCATTGGAAATTCTATTCTCTACAACTTTGTAAGTTTAAGTTTTTCCAAATTCCAAATGTAAACCCAATCAAATTCACAAACAGACGATTTTTGTTTATAATCAAATTTCGGTTAAGAAATGAGCCCACAGACATGTTTAACATGTTTTAAACAACTTTTGCAACAAAAATATTCTTCCTCCTCATATACTCATATATCCCACATTCATTGTAAAAAATATCATCATTATTATATTATAATAATATAATAAAATATTATTTTATCAGAAAAGATAAAATATCGATTTTCAACAATTGTCACTTTAAAAATTTTCTCCATCTATATCCACATAAAATGAATATTTTTCTCATCATATAAATCAATAATTAATTATTCACAAATAATATTACCGAATCACAATACTGATAACCAGGCAGTTCCCATGAAAGAGGGGCTTTCCAATAAAGATTTCTCCTTACTAGCGCGCAATTAGGTGATCGAACCTCTCCTTATACAGAACTTTCTAGACATTGCCAATAATGTTATCTAATAATATTATTCAGATAATATGAATTATTGCTTCAATAATAGAAAATATTGTGTAATGACAATTATTGAAACAACAGTAATATAAAATATCAACGCAACAATTATTGAATCAATAAAATAAAATCTTTGAGCAGTAATTCTGTGTAACAATTATTGAGTAGTGCCTTCTTATGTAAGAATCAATAATTGGTGCAATACAGTGTCTTAACTTTCATGGCAACAACACGACATTGTGTGTTTTAACCAAAGGGTATTCCAACAAAGATTAGCAGTAGACAACTACGCCATTATTTATAAACAACTTATACTTGTCATTTTCTTCATCCAATCACTTTTTCGTTATGGGGACCAAACAAAGGTTGTGTCATTGTCATCGAATATTCCCCGACAGTAAGAATATTCCACGACCAAACGAATATTCTCCGATAAAAATGAATATTTTATAACCACTTGCTTATTTAAAATATTTGCGCATTTTACCCATAACTAACCACATTAATCAAATCAACCCTTACTATTTCAAAATAATAAATAGAGGAAATTTAATTTTATGTATAATAAGTTGGAGTCTTACATATATACAGTCCCCTTCTCTAGAGAACAAAAAAAATGAACCAAAGATGAACCGGCGATAGCGACAATTTTTTGAGATATAGCTATGGGTCGAACCGTCGTCAAAGCTATGTAGTTGACTTTGTATGCTATAACGACGAAAAAATCGTCGCTATAGCCGATTCTTTTTTTGTTCTCTTCCTATGATTCGCTGGAGAAGGGAATCATGTATATATATATATATATATATAGAGAGAGAGAGAGAGCGGGGGGGAATGATCCATAGCTATCGTTAGCGTACTAACAACCAATATTAGAACTGAAAAATCCAAGTCCACTACTAATAGTATATATATATAGTTACGTATATATATAGTAGATTGTTAGTTGATTTCACAATCAACAATTTGTGCTAGTATACACAGTCAACAAGTAATAAAGTGGTAAAGTAAAGTTTTGTACCCACAAGGAATCCCAATTAATAAATTCCAACTACTAGTACTTTATCAATTCAATTTTATTTAAACAACCATAATTTGTGATTTTCTAATTAAGAAAACTAAAATTACCTAATTAAAATTGTCTTAATCTAGAAATTGATTCAAATAAATTAAAGTTAAGACTACAATATCCCCAATTATGCAATACAAATCAATTATCCAGTTGCTCCAGTTATTACTTCACCCGAATTGTTAACAGGAATTTTAGTTGTTAAAAGCCCTTTTCTAAGTGGTCAAATAACATTTATTTAATTCAATTAATTCTGCGATATCCCTATGCAAAATAATAAAATTAAATTTATTAAGTTCCAATTCCCAATTGTTACATGCAGTGAAAAGAGATATTCCTATTCAATTCACAACCCAAATTATTTATCTTATGCAAATAATTAAGCATGCATATTATCACATTCAGTTCAAACCCTAGATTTCTTCTCCCGAATCCATTTAGTGTAACACAATAATTATTGGCCAAATAATTAATTAATAAACATAAAACATGATAAATAATTCAATTTGACTTAAATAACTAGATTAAATTGAATAATCAATTCATAAACATAAAAGGTTCAATTTGTAGTCTTAATGAAAAAGTTAGTTCATACTGGAAAGTAAAACTAGAAATCCCATAAAAATCATCTTAATAGAATTACAAAACTGAAATAGAGAAGAAGAAGAAAACTCTAAAAATTAGTCCTCCAATCTTCAATCTCCACTTGAATTCTATTCCACGATTCTTCGTTGCTCTCTAATTAGTCTCCAGCCCTTGTCCCCCCTTTTTGCCACACGTTTCCTCTCTTAAATACTTCTCTTCTTTTTAGATTCCTACTTCCAATCAAAATCTCCTGCTTAACAACCTCCCTGATCAATCCTGGAGGCACAATAGTTATCTAGAAGGGGGGGTTGAATAGATATTTAAAAAATCTTTTCGTTTTAACTTGTTAGTTGATGATGATTAAAACTTAGTGGAATAAATGTTTGTTTTAATCTCCCTTAAGATAGTAAGTTTATGAGAGTGAGGCAGTTATAGCAGTTATGGCAGATATGGCAGTTATAGCAAGAATGTAATAGACTCAGTCATATTAAGTTGTTCAGAGCACTTAAAGCTCCTAGTTCACTCTTCTACTCCTCGAGTAAGAAATACACTAAGGATGTCTTTTACACTTTTCTGAATCACTCAGATTCCTTCTAGACCAGCAGTCTAGGAACTTCTTAGTTCACTCTTGAACTCTTCAAGTCCAGCAGACTTGGCTCTTCACAGTTCACTTAGAACACTTCAAGTCCTTCTGACTTGGAATTCTTACTTCAGGTGATTGGTAGTTGTTGAGTTCTTGTTGGTTGCTACTCAGTTGCTATTAAGCACTTGTTCGAAAGAAATGAGTAGCTGAGCAAGCTTTTCTTTTTCTCAGATCATAGAGTTGAGAATTGAGAGTTCTTGTATGTTTTTTCAATGCTTGCTTCCTTCTCTTATTTGCACATCTTTTGTATATATGTGATCTTGAAATCTATCTGTTTGATCCATCCGTTGAAGTATTAAATGCATTTGACATTTTTGTACTTTGTTGGAGACTTTTCTGTACATCTTCTGAATTGCATTCTGGCCTACTGACACAGCAGACTGTTTTCTCACCTAACACTTGAAAAGGTGTTTTTCTCTTACCAATGGTACTTTCCTTAGCTTCTTTAATAAGCTTCTTTATTGCATACTAAGGATGTCTTTTGTGCCGTTGGAACTGGTGGGGACTTCAACATTTGAAACCCATTCCTTATTTGTTAGAGATATATTTTCAAACAAAAAGGTAGGGATCAATGCTTCTGACACATGGCAGATGATACTCTACGATCCAGATTGTTGTGTCTTGTTACCTCAATGCTTGGTCTGATTCCATCAAACAAGAGCACTACGATTTCTCTTAATGACTTGCACACTACGATCTTCACTTGCTAACTTTGTAAGCTCTACATTTTTGAGAGCACACTACGATCTCTGAGTTGGCTCGGCAAACGTTGGGACCACTCTACGATTTCCGAAGAGGCCCTTAAGGCAGGCACACTATGATCCTCGAAGCTCTACATTCTGCCTTGGCTTCTGTAATCTTGATCAACTTAATACACTACAATCTCTTCGAAGCCTATCTATTACATCTCAAGATCAACCTAACAAGTTTGATCTTCGTTTCTATACATTCACTTACAGAATGATATACATTAAGAGCTTAAATCAACCTAATAAATTTGATCTATCACTAAGTCCTTATACAAATATTCCTTGAAGGACTTTACAAATAATCATGAGCATTTATATTTAAACATCAAATCAACATAAGCACTCTCCCAACAATCTCCCCCTATTTGATGTTGACATAATCAAGGAGATTTGTTGTCATGATTATTAGTATCTAGATGCAATTGTAGGAAAGTAAACATGACTTAGTATTTCAGTGAGCAACTAAAATTTCTAGAGAATAAGCATGAATTTATTGATGTTCAAAGAATATTGCAATTTAGCTTTACATCAATAAGAATTTAAACTTTCACTTATCTCTATTTCCTTGATCTTTTGCAAGGAGGATTGGCATACTCCTCTGCTCTTCTTTTCCTGTTTGCTTCATCCCACCTGGCTAGACCTTCCAGCTCACTAGGGCTTAGCCTAGGATTTTGATCATGCCTATTCATGAATGCAAGATCTCCAGTTGGCATTCTAAGGCCTGTGGTGGTGACATTTTGTGAGCTGGTAGCTGGCCCGATACTCTTTATTGGCTGAGCCATTAAGATTTCATGTTGATCAGGTCGTTGAGTCTGATGGCTGGCTCGTGGAGTCAGTTGATGGAATTGCCTTGAAGGAGGACTCCTTCCTCTGCCTCTGCCCTGGCCTCCTTGACCTCCTCTGCCTCCACCCTGGCCTCCTTCTCCTTTCCCTTTATTGTCCCCCTTTATGTCAGCATCAAGGGTTTGAATGTCTGTTGAGAGGCGATTCAACCCTTGGACAAGCTCGTTGAGCTAACTTTTGGTATGAGCAATGTCCTCTCAATTTTCTTCGATTAGAGCTTCAGACCGAGCTTCCATTTGTTGTACAATGGATAGAATGTTGTTAGTTTGCTGGCCATTGCTGACGCGGAATTTTTGGAATTCTTTGACGGCAGTTTGTAGATTGAGGAAGCTTTCCAACATGTTTTTATTCTGATTTTCTTGAGTTGTCTATAGGGCAAGGACAGTTTCTCTGTGTTTCTTGGCTGCTAAAAAGTGAATGTCATCCGGTCCTTTATGCTTTGAATCATTTTGCAGCGAACTCCTTAAGTGTCTTAGAGGCGTAGAGCTTAGGGAGTGTGGGAGATTATTGGCAACATTGATCATTGTTGGTAATCTCAAATTTGAATGAAGGTCGATGTGTTCTTGAAGACTCTCATCGAGTTCTTGATCACTTTCTTAGACATTTCGACAAGTCACTTTTGTGGACAACTCTGAAAGAATTTCATTCAGTTGTGGAATTTGTGAGGAAGGGGGTTTTCTCTGGTATTGATCTTGTAGTGAGTAGAGGGCAAGATCAAGGTTGAAGTATTCATTTGAGGATGAAGAAGGAATATCTGATGGAGGGGGCTAAAATAGGTAGCTCTACGATTTCTCCTTGGGACTCTACGATGGGGCTAGAGTCGGTGATCGTAGAGATGATGGGAGATGGGATTAGTATGAAGTTTGGAATATCTGGTTCATCAATTCTGAAATTTTGGAATTACATGGCTTGGGGAGTTGACTTGGTGGATTTAGAAACACTTCCAACCAGCTTGGAAATTCATAAAATTGGCTGGAAAAAGACAGTGGATAGTGATTCACTCTATAAAGAATTGGGACAGTTAATACCTCATTCACCATTCTTGAGGAGGGATTATTTGTGATGAGCTTCTTGGCAAAGTTAAAACTTCTTGGGAATCCATGAGCTAGCGCAGAGATGGCTGTATATTCTTTGAAGCTCCAAAACATGTGATTCCAGGAGTTTAGAATTTGAGCTTGATGGAAAGGCATCATGGGTAGATAGGAAAACAGTTGCTCATAGTTAGCTCTTATTTACCCATTTATGCCCACAACTGTGATCTCGACCTCATCATCTTCTTCCTCTTCTCTGTCTTCGCTCACAGAGTCCATTATATCAATGGCTTCATTTGGCTCTTGCTCTAGTTCTCCCTTATTTTCTGCAGAAACTACTTCTTCTGCCATGGAGATGTCATGAGCCTCCCCCTCAACTTGATCATTTTCTTGTAAGTTTAAAAGCTCCCCTCAATTTGGAGCATTTTCTAGAATGAGAGCTTGGGCATCTCCCCCCTCGGTGGTGTATTCTCTATCATAAGAGCTTGGTGTCTCCCCTCGGCTTGAGCTTTCTGGCTTTGGCTTTCTTTGTTTGGTTCCTTTTGCAATGCCCGATTCTTTATCTTCCTTTTCAAGAGTACTTCTGACAAGAATTGTGAGAATATATTTCTTGACCAGTTTTCTTCTTGGTTTTCTTGACCAGTTTTCTTCTTGGTTTTCTTGAACTTTAGTTTTGTCCTGTTGATCAGCCAAAATGTTTGATGCAGCTACTTTCTTGCTTGATGTGTTTGGTCTGGTCTCTACGATCATTAGAGACTCTACGATTGAAGAGATAGATGACCTTTTGGATTTGTGGCTGATCTTATTCTTCTTCAGCAACTGAGATATGGTGGCTCTATCTTCTTCTGCCTCAGCCTGCTGTCGCTTCTTTCTCAGGATTTTTAGAGTCTCAATGTCAGAGGACTCTACAGGTTTATCAGTTGTGGATCCCTGGGGTTCTTCTGCTATTTTGGGCTTTAACTTTCTCTTGCCCTTACTTTTTCTGATCAGGGCAGTGGGTTCTTCTTTATTTGTTTCTTCTTCTTCTTCTTGATCTCTTGACAATGCAGACATATTTCACGGAATCCACGACTCCTTCACATCAGCAGTTCTACCAATTGGATTCGGACATCATCGCACATTTTTCGATGGATACCTTTTCCGGTTCATGAATAATTCTTTGGGACATTAAATGCATTTGGATTGATAGCTTCTCCTTCTTCGTCCCCAATTTTGTCACCTAGAGCAGACTGTAGAATGATACTTATAAATCGCCCGTAGAGCATCTTTTGAGAGATCTTTGACTTCCTTGAGTTGGTGATCCACTTTCCAATCCATTCAAGCAATAGAGCTCCATAGTTAAGTTGTATTCCATAACATATGGCAGTCATGAGCTTGATTTGTACTTCATTCACAAAATCATGAGCAGAACTCTTGCAACATATACATTTTCCAATAATATCAGCTAAAAATTCATACCTCTGAGGAAACTCCTTCTTCTTGTATCCTTTTACAGAGGGGAATTTCTTGTGATGCATTCTTTTAAGTCCCTCGTGGAAGTCTATGCCCTCTATGAATGAATACCCTTCAGATTTAAGACCTAGGGCTAGGTTGATGTCTTCAGCCTTCAGTCTGATTTCCACTTCCCTTACTTTCGTAGTGATGGCGTCTTTTTCAAACACACCATTCCTGTAGAATTCTTTCACTAGCTTGGGGTAGATCAATATGTCTATACCCAGAGCTTCTTTGAGACCCGCTTTCTTCAATAATAATAGGGTCTTGTGAAATTTGGGTTCAGTTGTTTTGAACTCGTCAAAGCAGAGTCTGTAGCCAGAGACGACATTGGAGGCTGCCATTTCTATCGTTGAAGAGAGTATTGTTGTTTGAGCTTTCTTTGGGGTTAGGTTTTCTGCTTGTAGAGAGAGAGAAGAGAGATATGCCTTTTGAACTTTTGATTTCAAAAAGGTGTTTTCGAACTGTACTTGTAGTTTCCCTCTCTCCATTTTTGTTTAGTGGGACAAGTGTCAACTTTTGCTTAGTTCTACGAGTTTGACTGAGGAGGATTGTACTGATTTGCCCTTAGCTCTTTCAGAGTTAATTGTGTCCTTAGGGAGCGATCATTGAGGTAGCTTTTGTGATCATTGAGTCTGCTTTGCATTCGTAGAGTCTGAACTACGATCGTTGAGTCTGTCCAGCAATCGTCGTGTCTGAACTACGATCATCGAGTCTGACCAGATCCTTGTGATGAGTTTTTAACTTAGCATTCTATTAAGGTAGCTCAGGAAGGGCCAACCTCTTGGAGTGAGTCAAGGGTTAGGTTTGTTCCTGAGGCGCTTATCAGAGAGATTGCTTTATTTTGAAACTTATCATCACAGAATGCTCCTTTTATTGATGGGGTTCTGCTATCGTTGTGTCTGCACTACGATTGTTGAGTCTATGCTACGATCATTTTCTTTCATGTCACTTCAGCTCTACGATCATGGACTTCCCTTGATCATATCTACGATTTCAACCATAGCCTTTGTATCTGTATAGTTAGCACATACTAGAGCATATATTTCATGGTTGTAAATTAAGCATTCCTAGCTCACTTATTAACTTGTTAAACTTGGATTCATCTAGAGGTTTTGTAAAGTCATCAGCAAGTTGATTTTTAGTATGGATATATTGTAAAGATATAGTTCCATTTTGCACATGATCCCTAATGAAGTGATACCTTCTTTCTATATGCTTAGTCCTAGAATGCATGACAGGATTATGAGTTATTGATATGGCACTTGTGTTATCACAGTGAATGGGAATGGATTTGAAATTAAACCCATAATCAGCTAGCTAATTTTTCATCCATAAGATCTGAGCACAGCAGCTGCCAGCAGTAATGTATTCAGCTTCTGTAGTTGAAGTAGATACTGAGTTTTGCTTCTTGCTAAACCAGGACACAAGTCTGTTTCCTAGCAATTGACAGGTGCCACTGGTACTCTTTCTATCTATTTTGCGATTGTAAAATCGGCATATCGTGTATCTGTTAGTTCAAATGAGGACTCCTTGGGATACCAAAGCCCAAGTGAGGTGTACCCTTGAGATACCTGAAAATCCTCTTTACAACAGTTAAATATGATTCTTTAGGGTTAGCTTGAAATCTAGCACATATGCATGTTGTAAACATTATGTCTGGTCTACTGGAAGTTAGATAAAAAAGAGAGCCTATTATACCTCTGTATTGAGTTATATCAATACTTTTACCTTTTTCATCTTTGTCAAACTTGGTTGCAGGAGCAATTGGGGTTTTCATGGGAGAGGCTGATTCCATGTCATACTTCTTAAGTAAATCTTTGATGTACTTGGCTTGGTTTATGAATATTCCTTCATCAGTCTGCTTTACTTGTAGTCCAAGGAAGAAGTTCAGCTCACCCATCATGCTCATTTCAAATTTTCTCTGCATAAGCTTGGAGAATCTCGTAGATAGCTTTTCATCAGTAGAACCAAAAATAATATCATCAACATATATTTGAACCAATAAGACTTTGTCTTTATGCTTTCAAAGGAATAATGTGGTATCTACTCTACCTCTAGTGAATCCATTTTCAATAAGGAAGTTAGTCAGCGTTTCATACCATGCTCTAGGTGCTTGTTTAAGACCATATAAGGCTTTGTCTAATCTGTAAACATAATTAGAAAGAGATGGATTGATGAAACCTGGAGGTTGCTCTACATAGACCTCTTCTTGAAGTTCTCCATTCAGGAATGCACTTTTGACATCCATCTGGAAGACCTTGAACTTCATGTGATCAGCAAAGGCAAGAAAGATTCTGATGGCTTCTAGTCTGGCAACAGGTGCAAATGTCTCATCGTAGTCAATGCCTTCATCCTGAGAGTAGCCCTTGGCCACTAATCTTGCCTTGTTCCTGGTTGTTACTCCATCTTCATCCATCTTGTTTCTGAAGACACATTTGGTTCCAATGACAAGATGACTCTTTGGTCTTGGTACCAATCTCCATACTTTGCTTCTTTCAAATTGGTTAAGTTCTTCCTGCATGGCTTCTATCCAGCTGGAGTCTTCCATAGCATCCTCTATCTTCTTCGGTTCCATTTGTGACAGGAAGCTTAGGTAAAAGCATTCATTCTAGGTGGCAGCTCTTGTTTTGACTCTTGCACTCGGATCTCCAATGATTAGATCTTGAGTGTGATCTCTTGCCCATCTATTTTTGGTTGGGACATCTGTCTTGATACCTTCATGTATTAAATCTTCAAGATCTATTCCTTCTTCTCGGTGTGGAGGTTCGTTGTCTTGCATAGGCCTCTCTACGATCTCATTTTCTTGCTCAACGATTTCACTGTTTGGCACTACGATCGTAGTGTTGAGCTCGACGACTTCATTCGTAGTGTTTGCACTGTCGGTCATAGTGTCTTGAAGCACTGTTTTGTCTAAGTCTGTTTCATCAAAAATGATGTGAATCGAGATTTCAACATTCAACGTCTTCTTGTTGAACACTCTGTAGGCCTTACTGTCCGTGGCATATCCAAGAAAGATTCTTTCGTCTGACTTGGGTTAAAATTTTGTCAAGTACTACTTTCTATTGTTGAGAATGTAGCATGCACAGCCGAATACATGAAAGTAGCTGACACTTGGTTTTCTTCATTTCCACAGTTTGTAGGGTGTCTTCTTGATCGTAGAGTGTATCAGTGATCTGTTCTGCGTATAGCATGCGATGTTGACAGCTTCTGCCCATAAGTATTCAGGCAGATGGGCTGCTACTAGTAGAGTTCTTCCAGCCTCTATTAAAGTTATGTTCTTTCTCTCAGCTATCCCTTTTTGTTGAGGAGTTCATGGAGCTGAGAAATTATGATTGATGCCATTGTCTGTGCAGAACTGGTTCATTTCTGAGAAGTCGAATTCTCTTCCGTGATCACTCCTTATGGCCTTGATTTTCTCTCATTTCTCGTTCATTACCAGCCTGAACATCTTGATCAGTTGGGAGCTAGTTTCATCCTTTGAGGTTAAAAAGAATACCCATGTGAACCTGGTGTAGTCGTCGACTATAACTAGTGAGTATCTTTTCCCTCCAAGACTTGTTGTTGGAATTGGCCCAAATAGATCCATGTGAAGCAATTGCAAGGGCTTATCGATTGAGTTGATAGTTTTGCTCTTGAATAAGCTTCTGGTTTGCTTTCCAAGCTGACAGGCATTGCATGGCCTTTCTTTGACAAAGTTGAACTTGGGTAGGCCTGCAACGAGATCTTTTGATGCCAATTTGGACATGCTTTTAAAGTTTAAGTGGGACAACCGTCAATGCCATAGCCATCTCATTTCTTCATATGCTTTTGCCAGAAAGCATATTGTCTCGTCTGAGCTTAGTTGACAAAGATTCACTGTGTAGACATTTCCTTCTCTTATCTCGGTTAGCTTTACAGCAGATGTCTTCAAATCTCTGACTTGACACTGGTTGTTAAGGAATGTTAGTTGATGACCCTTGTTACAGAGTTGGCTAATGCTTAGAAGGTTGTGTTGGAGACCTTCCACATATGCCACTTTACTGAAAGACACTGCACCATTACCAGCTGAGCTATATGCTTTTGTCTTGCCCGAGCCGTTGTCTCCAAAGATGACTGAGGGACCCTCCTTCTTTATGTAGTTAGACATAAGGGCTTTGTTCCCAGTCATGTGTCTTGAGCATCCACTGTCCAGATACCAGGTTGTGATCGTGGATCTCTTTTCTTCAAGAATGTTGGAGTTCTGTTTGTCCTTTGCATGTTTAGCCATCAGGCACAGATTAGCCATTTGAGGATCTTCATCATCTCCAGATTCAGGAGTTGAGTCATTGTCTGAATCACTCCACGATCCTCCAGCTACCAGGCCTTTGTCTATCTTCTGAGGCCTTTTATTGCCTTTGTATTCCTTCTTTGGATGTGATTTCTTCTTTAGTTCTTCTCTGAGAGGTTTATTGCAGTTGGCAATGAAATGGCCAGGCTTCTTGCAGTTGTAGCATAGATCATTCATTTGCTCCTGGCTGCTGTAGTGTTTGACCTTCTTTGGCTTGCTGGTTTTGCCTTGACGCATGAACCTTCTTAGTCTTTTTACCAGCATTGCAAGGTCCTCATCATCGTCTTCATCATAGTAAGAGTCAATCTCAGTGTTGACCTTGGATGCACTTTCAATTGCTTTGAGAGCAACACTCTTATTCTTCTTTCTTCCTTCTGATAGGGTTTCAGCTCGTTGAGTCAACTCCAGTTCCTATGTCAGAAGATTGCCATATAGCTGTTGAACTGTCATCTCATGAAGATTCTTTGACTCTCTTGGCATCCCACCTGCTTGGTAGGGCTCTCATGAACTTTATGATTAGATCTTTGTTTGGATAGATCTTCCCATAGGCTCGTAGAGAGTTGAGCAGTACGTTGAATCTCTCGTAGGTGGTAGTGACATTTTCTCCTTGAGCATGAGCAAACATTTCATACTGTTGTGTCAAGAGAGATTGTTTGTTTTCTCTTACTTCTTCCGTTCCTTCGTGCATAATGAGTAGTGTTTCCCAAACCTCCTTCGTTGTTTTGCTATTGACAACGTTTTTGAACAGATCGTCTTCTAAGGATTGAAACAAAATGTTCTTGGCCTTCTTGTCGAGTTGGACAGCTCTCTTCTCGTTGTCAGTCCATTCTTCTTTGACTTTGATTTGTATTCTGTTTGGATCGTCTGTAGTTGGTGCAAGCTTTGTTGGAATATAGTGCCCATTTTGAACGGTCTCAAATAGATCTTCATCTATTGAGTCCATGTATGCTTGCATCCGAACTTTCCAGTTAGCAAATTTATCTTTGTTGCACATTGGTGGCTTGCTGCCTCCTCCTGTCCTTGATTCGCTTGGCAAGTGTGCCATTAGATCTACTAAAGCTTTGTAGGTTGTATAATAGAACCTGTTTTGATACCAATTGTTAGTTCCCAGAGGCACAATAGTTATCTAGAAGGGGGGTTGAATAGATATTTAAAAAATCTTTTCGTTTTAACTTGTTAGTTGATGATGATTAAAACTTAGCGGAATAAATGTTTGTTTTAATCTCCCTTAAGATAGTAAGTTTATGAGAGTGAGGCAGTTATAGCAGTTGTGGCAGATATGGCAGTTATAGTAAGAATGTAATAGACACAGTCATTTTAAGTGGTTCAGAGCACTTAAAGCTCCTAGTCTACTCTTCTACTCCTCGAGTAGAAAATCCACTAAGGATGTCTTTTACACTTTTCTGAATCTCTCAGATTCCTTCTAGACCAGCATTCTAGGAACTTCTTAGTTCACTCTTGAACTCTTCAAGTCCCGTGAGACTTGGCTCTTCTGATTCACTTAGAACTCTTCAAGTCCTTCCGACTTGGAACTCTTACTTCATTGATTGGTAGTTGTTGAGTTCTTGTTGGTTGCTTTACTCGATTCTTTGTTAAGCACTTGTTGAAAAAGAACTGAGTAGCTGAGCAAGCTTTTCTTTTTCTCAGATCGTAGAGTTGAGCGTTGAGAGTTCTTGTATGTTTTGTTCAATGCTTGCTTACTTCTCTCATCTGCACATCTTTTTCATATATGTGATCTTGAAATCTATCCGTTTGATCCATCTGTTGAAGCATTAAATGCATTTGACATTTCTGTACTTTGATGGAGACTTTTCTGCACATCTTCTGAATTGCATTACCACTCTTGACTACAGAATCGCTTTTCTCACCTAACACCTGAAAAAGTGTTTTTCTCTTACCAATGGTACTTTCCTTAGCTTCTTCAATACACTTCTTTGTTGCATATTAAGGATGTCTTTTGTACCGTTGGAACTGGTGGGGACTTCAACGTTTGAAACCCATTCCTTATTTGTTGGAGATATATTTTCAAACAAAAAGGTAGGGATCGATGCTTCTAACACACGGCAGATGATATTCTACGATCCAGATTGTGGTGTCTTGTTACCTTGGTGCTTGGTCTGATTCCATCAAACAAGAGCACTATGACTTCTCTTAATGACTTGCACACTACGATCTTCACTTGCTAACTTTGTAAGCTCTACGTTTCCGAGAGGACACTACGATCTTTGAGTTGGCTCGGCAAACGTTGGGACCACTCTACGATTTCCGAAGAGGCCCTTAAGGCAGGCATACTACGATCCTCGAAGCTCTACATTCTACCTTGGCTTCTGTAATCTTGATCAGCTTGATACACTACGATCTCTTCGAAGCCTATCTATTACATCTCAAGATCAACCTAACAAGTTTGATCTTCTTTTCTATACATTCACTTACAGAATGATATACATTAAGAGCTTAGATCAACCTAACAAATTTGATCTATCACTAAGTCCTTATACAAATATTCCTTGAAGTACTTTACAAACAATCATGAGCATTTATATTTAAACATCAAATCAACATAAGCACTCTCCCAACAAGTTCCTTCTGCATCCCAGCACCCCGACGCTGGGTTTAGTACTGAAGACAAAGCCCCGATGCTAGCCAAATTCCAGTAATTTACAATTTTGCTATTAGTGATGCTAAAATTCTCGATTTGACCCTGTCTTTGCCTCATCCTGCAAAACAATAAAAAAACAAATAAAAACTATGCTACTGAACTTAAAAACCGCAATAATTCAAGCCTAATTATATTCGATTCATGGGTATATTACCTACTCATCAAATACCCCCAAACTTGAGCTATTGCTTGTCCCCAAGCAACACAATGCTATGCAAAACAAATGCACATGCAGTTATCTACATGCCTATGAATCCAGCCGTCAAACAGAACAAAGTCTATTCATCAGGTCTCAGTGAAATCATAATAAACATGCTAGTACATCATACCAAGATAAATCAATAACTTCTCAGTCAATCATCAAATCTTAGACTGTTCTAACTGATATAGTGCGTGTGTGCTCAACAACCATGCTAACTAATGTAACGTCAAATACAACATATAATAAACTTCTTTGAAGGAATCTTACAGTGTAAACTCAAAAATCCAAAAAACAAGCTAGATCCGACAAAAATCAAACAATTACCAATTTTAAGGTTAAAATGGGATATTTATGCTTTATTTGTTCACATACAGGGTCTTTTGCCCCTTTTTCATTTTTTTCAATTTTTTTCATTTTTGTTTTTTTTTCATGGCTGTGCAATGTCTTATTCCCTTAGGCTTTTCAATGCTACCTTAGTGAGCTTTCGACCAAGGACTCCCAAACTATTAAGGCCTTAGGGCGCTAGGTGTAAAGACATCCCCCCCGGGCTTACTTACTCAAGTAAAAAAGGCCACAAAACTAGACTAGCCACTGTGTTTATTCATTATTATTATTTTTTAATAATAGCTTATATATCCCAAATTTTCCCCCAAACTTAGGTTCTTGTTTAATTTCAGCCATCACTGCATATGTCTTTCTTTCATTTAAATTTATATTATCCTCTAGGGTTTCATTATATGTTAATTTAGACTCAATCAGTCAACATGGTCATTTCCTAATGTGTTATCCTTATTATATCAGTTTCAAACCGTTAAAGATTCAATTTATGATAATAAATCACATCAAAGCCCTAATAGTCAATACTATACTTTCCTACTCAATTACAATCTCATCATTGACCAAAACAGACTTAACTATCTAATAGCTGAAATCATGCGATATGACAAAATACAAAACAAAAATAGTAACTGACTAATAATTAAACTTAAAAGTTGACAAGTTAACATAAAATGCAACAATCTAACACATATTCACAACCTAAATGCAACAATCTACTATGAACATGCAATCATAAAATGCAAATAAAACTACCCCCAAACTTAATATGAGCAGTGTCCTCATGTAAAAGATATAGCAATTAAAATAGAGGCCTGGCGAGGTCATTCATCGGGCGCAACCTCCTCATCATCACTCATCTCTTGATCGAAAGGGGGAAACACAGGTAAAACAAGAGCAGTTGGGAATTGGCTAGGATCGACCGTGGGATGAAGCCGATCATACATATTTGTCTGCACCGTGAAGTAGTCGACCACAAATCCGTATATAACATCTTGTCGTTCAGCGAGTCAAACATTTTGGGATTCAATATTATAGAACCAACCATCAATTTCACACTGAACTGCATCAAGAACTACACCACGGGGGACTGCTGATGAGGATCCAGAAGCCGTTGGAGTAGGCACTTGTTGTATTTCAGCTAAAGTAATTATGAAGCCCAATTCACGGGGATGATTGGCACCACCGGTCCACACCCGGTACCTTCTTATCATTTTATGGTCTAACACCGGCATAGGGGGTTGAATCATTTCATCCGACTTCCATTTGAACCCAAACTTAGTACACAAAGCACAAATAAGGGAAGGGTGTGGTAAACCTCCCGTGGTACCCCCTCGTACAACCCTCAAGATCGACTGTTGAATAATCAGACCGACATCCATCTTCATACCTCTAACTATAGAATATAATAACACCGCCCTTTCTTTAGTGATGTCACTAACATGTGTGCAAGGCATCAATTTAGCACATATAAAGGCATGCCAAGCCTTCCCATATAAATTAAGGCGCGAGTGGGGGAAAGTCATGCTTTCGCGTTTATGCAGTGTCCAAGTTGTGCCCAGTTGACATAATTCGTGAATGATCATTTCATAATCCGGTCCTTGGCTCACAAAACTGGCATACTCATTACGCTGACATGCAGTAGGCAATTGGTAATAACTCTTCACCAAATTCGATAGTTTATCCTCTCGCGTACACGCTATAATAGAAGTGCTCAAAAACATTGGGGTAGAACTCCTTTATAACTGTAATGACCGCCGGATCAGGTTGTTCGGTGAAATTGAACCAGTTTTGCTCAGCGATCATAACTGCGAGCTCTTCATCCTTTGTGTGCTCTGGCCTTAAACCCCTTTTTGGGACTAGAAATCGTGCTGCCATTCGGTTGTATCGTTCTTGGGCTTCGGCACTAACAAATCTCTTATTGTCAAATTTTGTCAAGGCCGAGGAGGAACCAGAACCATCTCCTCGTTAACGCTTTGAGACCATTAGAATACCCTACAATTGAAAACAAATACACACGTATTATAATTTATCACATATATTACAAGGAATCACATAATCGTACCACGACCCCCAAACTATGAGGTAGGATCGCAATGTATAATAAGGTTTGGGAGTTTGATTAGTCACACACTATCATGAAGCTTCACAATTTGAACCGAATAGCATAAAGTGTCAATAACAGGTTCAAATGGTGAAGTTGTCTAATAGAGAACAAGTGAACTACAACAATTTTTCACACAGACTTTCTGTCAAACACCTAACAAGCATTAGCTAATTTGATATTGAAGAAAACCCATGCAAAATATGACGTAACAACTCATATATACCAAGTTATAATTAAGCCACAACCAATCATGCATTGCATCTGCACATCTCTGTGAACAATATAAATACAAGTGAGTGTTTGCATACCTTTTGCCACGAGGGATTAAATTTGAGAGTAGAAGGATGCAAATTACAAAGCCATTTGATGTGTGAGAAGTGCAAAATAAATTGACGAGGTGATATAAGATGTCTCAGACTGGATGGATGATTAATGGAATTGGGGAGTTATGAAATAGAATGAGAGTTGTGGAGACAATTTAGGGGAAATGGAGTAACAGAATCATTTTTTTATTTTCGAATCTGACCTCCCAGTGTTGGGGCGCTGGGATTTAAGCTTTATAGGGCGCCAGGGCGTTAATGTGCAGTGAGTTGATTAACACTCAGTGTCGGGGAGTTGTATCTCTGTGTAGTTTTAGCGCCGGGGCGCTGGCCTTGCGTCTTAGCCACTGTTGCCTAGCGTCGGGGAGTCAGCATCCTTTGTATTTATTTGGTAAGTATTGAAGGTTTATGGAGGACACTATTTTCCGATTGTTCAAGCATGGGTTTCCCTGGAGAATTGGGCGATGGGGCGCTGACTCTAGATTCTGGGTAACATCTGAACTGTACTACCTGATATATTATGCACGTATATTAGTACTAGCACTAAAACAAACTAACATTCTACTCTAATTGAACTAAATCAGTACATTACTAAATTGAATTAATTAAAATGAAAAATAAAATCATGGGGTTGCCTCCCCCATAGCGCTTGGTTTATAGTCGTCAGCCCTACTTTGTTGTTTTGCTTAATTGACCGTTGGATCAGTGAGATGCATTGTCGTTGGTTGTCGATCGATGGAACCACTCTAATAATGCATAAGCCTTTGGCCATTTGTTTGGGGATGATATGCTGCAGCAATCTTGTGTCAGACCCCATATTTAGTGAGCAATTTGGCGAAATGCTTGTTACAAAAATGAGTTACCTCATCACTAATTATCGCTCTCGGTCTACCAAATAGTGTGAAAATATTCTTTTTCAGGAATCGTAGTACCTTGGCATCATTAGTGGGTAATAAAACGGCTTCAACCCATTTTGAAACATAATTTACCGCCAATAGTATGTATTGATTATTGAAGGATGATGGGAAGGGTCCCATGAAGTCAATTCCCCACACAACGAATAACTCAACCTTAAGAATTATATTAAGCGGCATTTCATTACGTTTCTAAATGAAAGCAAGGTATTCTCAATTCTTTGAAATACCAGGTACGTAAATTTCGAGGACGAAATTTCATAAGGAGAGGAGATTGTAAGACCCCGAATTTTATGAAATAAAAGTATTCAATTTTCTTATAATTACTATTCAGTAAATGGTTAAATTGATAAAAGTTTAAAGTTAAAGGTGATATATGTAAATATTTTAAATAAGCAAGTGGTTATAAAATACTCATTGTTGTCGGGGAATATTCGTTTGGTCGTGGAATATTCTTCACCGTCGAGAATATTAAATGCGATGGTGCGATCTTTTGTGGGCCCCATAACTTGAAAGCGATTGGATGAAGAAAATGACAAGTATAAGTTGTTTATAAATAATGGGCGTAGTTATTCTCAATTATCTTGTTGGAATACCGGTGGTTAAAAAACACGATGTCAGCGTTGTTGCACAAGAAGCTTTACGGTATTGCACCAATTATTGATTCTTACGTGAAGGCACTACTCGATAATTGTTACGGTAATTCTTATTGATATTTTATTTTATTGATTCAATAATTGCTACGTTGATATTTTATATTATTGTTGTTTGATAATTATCACTACGTATTTCCCATTATCGAAGCAATAATTCATATTATCTGAATAATATTATTAGATAATATTATTGGCAATGTCTAGAAAGTTACATTCAAGGAGAGGTTTAGTCACCTAATTGCTTGCTTGATGAGGAGAAATCCTTATTGAAAGCCCCTCTTTCTGAGAAGCTGCTGGTTATCGATATTGTGATTATGTAATATTATTTATGAATAATTAATTATTAATTTATATGATGAGGAAAATATTCATTTTATGTGGATATAGATGGAGAAAATTTTTAAAGTAACAATTGTTGAAAATCGATATTTTATCTTTTCTGATAAAATAATATTTTATTATATTATTATAATATAATAATGATGATATCTTTTACAATGAATATGGGATATATGAGTATATGAGGAGAAAGAGTATTTTTGTTGCATTAAATGATTAACACATGTTTTGTGTGTCGGTGGACCCTATTTCTTGACTGAAATTTGATTATAGCCTGTAAAATCGTCCGTTTGTGGATTTCGGTCAATTTCTGTTTCGAATTTGGAAAATATTTCTTCTGAAAAGTTGTAGATAATGAAATTTCCTATGGAAAAGACATGTGGTTCAAATTTTTCTGATAAAAGGGCTATTTATTATGAATTATTGAAGTTCCGTAGTTCCGAAATAATTAGTTTTTGAAAGTTTTAATAATTTTTAATTACAAAAATGTTTTTTTGGTTTTTGTCATTATTTGGTGGTTGAATTCAGATGGTCAAGCTGGGCCAAGGAAAATAATATAAATATATTAATATTTTATTAAATTTTCTTCTTTGGTGTTCTAAGCAATTTCCTATAAATAGGGTGTTTAGGTTAGAATTGAAAATCACACCAGAAACTGAACTTTTCTCTCTCTATATTATCGAGCATATTTTGTGAGTATTTAGATATCTTGAGTGTTGCTATACGGTGCAAGTTCGTTCAGCGTTTTATCCGACATTCCAGTACTGTCTTTTTGAGGTAAGGGATAGTAAGGGATTTTAAGGGATTGTAAGGGATGTTTTTTCGTAATGATGTTATTCTTTCAATATCATTATACTGAAATATTGGTATGGATTTTATTGTTGAAATTCTACCTTTTTGTGTCGGAGTTCTTATTCACGATATCTCGGCCACTATTCACGATATCTGAGACTATTCATGTATATGACACTATTTACGTATATGACATTATTTACGTATACGGTACTATAAACGAATACGAAGTACTAATCACGAGTTACTATTCACGAGTTACTATTCACGACAAAATTAGTTTCTTTTTCTGACCAAATTATCGTTGATTTATGAATCTTATTCTTGAAATTAAATGCAGTTGATCATATTGTTTTTATTATCATATATAATATTTTTATAATTCCGGTGATGATATTTCTCTTTGACTTAAGTGTAAAGATGAGTAGATTATTGGTATGATCGTGACTATGGGTTCTCTTTGGCCAATAGTGCAAAGATGAATTGTTGACTGGTATGATCATGACCATTAGATTTATAAACGATTATCTTTAGCTTAAGTGCAAAGGTGAATTGATCAACATGGTTATAATTATTGTTTATATAAATTCTGAAATGATTATATATTTCTTTGAGATATGAATATCTTTGGCCCGTAGTGCAAAGATGACTTGTTGAATATCTTTGGCCTGTAGTGCAAAGATGAATTATTGTTGAATATCTTTGGCCCGTAGTGCAAAGATGACATGTTAATGAATATCTTTGGCCCGTAGTGCAAAGATGGATTTATTAGTATGATTATGAACATGACTGTGATTTGGTATAACCATGATCTTTGATATTTTAGGTAAAGACAGGTGATGAAAATTATCTTCGTTCTAGATGAGAAAAGGAATTTGGAACCACAAATATGATTATGAGTTATTCATATGATTGTGGACAGGAACTGTTGATTGATGTTACAGGGATAAAACATTATTGGTGGACTTTTAACATAGAGAAGATAATAGACATTATGGTCTATTTGACTCTTCTAATGGATTGCTCGTTCCGCTGCAACTATGGTTGAAAAATTTTATCATCTACCATATGTTCTAAATCTCTGATTTATTTCTGACGAAGGCTATTGATAATTTAATTATCTTTAGTTATAATATTCTTTACTGAGCTAGTTGTGCTCACCCTTTTGCTTCACAATTACTTTCGTGTAATAAGAGTGTAGTATTTGGGGGTCGGCGAGGGGTATGAGGAGAATAGAGCGGTGGTCTCTAGGCTGTGGAGGTTCTCCTAAACAAAGTATAAAAAGTGTGTTATATTCTATACATCATTTAGTAGTTATATTTGGTGAATCAAATAGGGTGAGGCGAACCCAACGTTCATACAAGATGTCTAATGACATACAACCTCGTGTTATCATAAGACATGGTTGTGCATATCCAGTTGTTGAGTATATCTACAAGCACTTATCTATATGATCTTGGAGTTTGGTTGAAGTATAATTCTCAATTAGAGGCGGTGGAGATAATGATATGTCAAGAGAAGACTCACCATTGGAAAGAATATGATAGTAATCTTCTCATTTTTTGGGGGTTTATTAGGTTGACCAAGGATAATTACGTGGGCATATGATATCTATCATAACCTAGATGCGTGGCCTCCCATATACGAAGGTTTTCTTGAGCACTTCCCAAAGATTTTAATTTCTAAAAGCAGTTATCGATTTGTACCTTTATGTAAGGTGTCATTGTGACGTCTTATCAAGAGTTGGGACATGAGTCGCGGTTGGTATATATTTGTATCAAAACTAACAACATATGTGTTGTTATATTTTGCATGACAATTGTAGTAATAAAGTTGTAGTTGTTTTACGTACCATGTTTTTGGCGACTACGAATAGGTTGGTTGGATTGGACCTATTTTGGGGGCGTTACATTTGGTATCGAGCTTAGGGATATGGTCTCTCGGTGGAGATCGAGAAATAGAACTAGGAGGGAGAGCGAGTAATATCCTTCGCTAGTGTGTCCTACCTAAGCTTATCATTGGTCGTCATAATAATATCGGGATATTATGTGATATGTTAATTTGTTCAATTAACCCTTGTTTTGAAGTCGTATTCTAGAATGATATCTGAAATACAGGAGATGAGCAATGGAGAAATCATGATGACAGGGAAGATGGAATCTGAAATGAAAGCAAGGTATTCTCAACTCTTTGAAATACAGTGCACGTAAATTTTGGGATGAAATTTCATAAGGAGTGGAGATTGTAAGACCCGAATTTTATGAAATAAAAGTATTCAATTTTCTTATAATTACTATTTAGTAAATGGTTAAATTGATAAAAGTTTAAAGTTAAAGGTGATATATGTAAATATTTTAAATAAGCAAGTGGTTATAAAATACTTATTATTTGTCGGGAATATTTGTTTGGTCGTGGAATATTCTTCATGTGGGGAATATTAAATGCGATGGTGCGATCTTTTATGGGCCCCATAACATAAAAGCGATTGGATGAAGAAAGCGACAAGTATAAGTTATTTATAAATAACTTGGCGTAGTTATTCTGAATTAATATCTTGTTGGAATACCCAAGGTGGTTAAAACACGAGAATGTCTATTGCGTTGTTAAGAAGATGGTATTGCGGTATTGCACCAATTATTGATTTATTTACGTGAAGGCCACTACTCAATAATTATTACGGTAATTCTTATTCAATATTTTATTTTATTGATTCAATAATTGCTACGTTGATATTTTATATTATTGTTGTTTTGATAATTATCACGTACACGATATTTCCCATTATCGAAGCAATAATTCATATTATCCGAATAATATTGTTAGATAATATTATTGGCAATGTCTAGAAAGTTACATCTCAAGGAGAGGTTTGGTCACCTAATTGCTGGCCGAGTAAGGAGAAATCCTTATTGGAAAGCCCCCTCTTTCCGAGAAGCTGCACGGTTTATCGATATTGTGATTACGTAATATTATTTATGAATAATTAATTATTAATTTATATGATGAGAAAAATATTCATTTTATGTGGATATAGATGGAGAAAATTTTGAAAGTGACAATTGTTGAAAATTGATATTTTATCTTTTCGATAAAATAATATTTTATTATATTATTATAATATAATAATGATGATATTTTTTACAATGAATATGGGATATATGTGTATATGAGGAGAAATAGTATTTTTGTTACATTAAATGATTAACACGTATTTTGTGTGTCGGTGGACCTTATTTCTTGACTGAAATTTGATTATAGCCTGTAAAATCGTCCGTTTGTGGATTTCGGCCAATTTCTGTTTGGAATTTGGAAAAACTTTCTTCTGCAAAGTTGTAGATAATGAAATTTTCTATAAAAAAGACATATGGTTCGAATTTTTCTGATAAAAGGGCTATTTATTATGAATTATTGAAGTTCCGTAGTTCCGAAATAATTGGTTTTTGAAAGTTTTAATAATTTTTAATTACAAAAATGTTTTTTTGGTTTTTGTCATTATTTGGTGGCTGAATTAAGATGGTCAAGCTAGGCTAAGGAAAATAATATAAATATATTAATATTTTATTAAATTTTCTGTTTTAGTGTTCTAAACAATTTCCTATAAATAGGGTGCTTAGGTTAGAATTGAAAATCACACCAGAAACTGAAGTTTTCTCTCTCTATATTATCGAGCATATTTTGTAAGTATTTAGATATCTTGAGTGTTGCTATATCTGAGTGCAAGTTAGTTCGTTTCAAACGTTATATCAAACATTCCAAAGATCTTGTCTTTTTTGAGGTAAGGGATTGTAAGGGATAGTAAGGGATTTTAAGGGATTGTAAGGGATTTTTTTTGTAATGATGTTATTATTTCAATATCATTATACCGAAATATTGGTATGGATTTTATTGTGGAAATTCTACCTTTTTGTGTCGGGGGTTCTTATTCACGATATCTGACACTATTCACGATACATCTGACACTATTCACATATATGACACTATTTACGTATATGACATTATTTACGTATACGGTACTATGTACGAATACGAAGTACTAATCACGAGTTACTATTCATGAGTTACTATTCACAAGTTACTATTCACGAGTTACTATTCACGAATTACTATTCACGAGTTACTATTCACGAGTTACTATTCACGGGTACTATTCACGACAAAATTGGTTTCTTTTTCTGACCAAATTATCGTTGATTTATGAATCTTATTCTTGAAATTAAATGCAGTTGTTGATCATATTGTTTTTATTATCATATATAACATTTTTTATAATTCCGGTGATGATATTTCTCTTTGACTTAAGTGTAAAGATGGGTAGATTATTGGTATGATCGTGACTATGGGTTCTCTTTGGCCAGTAGTGCAAAGATGAATTGTTGACTGGTATGATCATGACCATTGGATTTATAAATGATTATCTTTAGCTTAAGTGCAAAGGTGAATTGATCAACATGGTTATAATTATTGTTTATATAAATTCTGAAATGATTATATATTTCTTTGAGATATGAATATCTTTGGCCCGTAGTGCAAAGATGACTTGTTGAATATCTTTGGCATGTAGTGCAAAGATGAATTATTGTTGAATATCTTTGGCCCGTTGTGCAAAGATGACATGTTAATGAATATCTTTGGCCCGTAGTGCAAAGATGGATTTATTAGTATGATTATGAACATGAACTGTGATTTGGTATAACCATGATCTTTGATATTTCAAGTAAAGACAGGTGATGAAAATTATCTTCGTTCGGAATGAGAAAAGGAATTTGGAACCACAAATATGATTATGAGTTATTCATATGATTGTGGACAAGAACTGTTGATTGATGTTACAGGGAGAAAACATTGTTGGTGAACTTTTAACATAGAGAAGATAATAGACATTATGGTCTATTTGACTCTTCTAATGGATTGCTCGTTCCGCTGCAACTATGGTTGAAAAAAATTATCATCTACCATATGTTCTAAATCTCTGATTTATTTTTGACGAAGGCTATTGATAATTTAATTATCTTTAGTTATAATATTCTTTACTGAGCTAGTTGTGCTCACCCTTTTGCTTCACAATTCCTTTCAGGTAATAAGAGTGTAATTTGAATTGAGCGAAGTATGAGGAGAATAGAAGGTGGTGGTCTCTAGCTGTGGAAGTTCTCCCTAAACAGTATAGAAAAGTGTGTTGTATTCTATACATCATTTAGTAGTTATATTTGGTGAATCAAATAGGGTGAGGCGAACCCAACGTTCATACAAGATGTCTAATGACATACAACCTCGTGTTATCATAAGACATGGTTGTGCACATCCACTTGTTAAGTATATCTACAAGCACTATCTATATGATCTTGGAGTTTGGTTAAAGTATAATTCTCAATTAGAGACGGTGGAGATAATGATATGTCAAGAGAAGACTCGCCATTGGAAAGAATATGATAGTAATCTTCTCATCTTTCTTTGGGGTTTATTGGGTCAACCAAGGATAATTCTGTGGGCATATGATATCTATCATAACCTAGATGCATGGCCTCCCATGTACGAAGGTTTCCTTGAGCACTTCCCAAAGATATTAATTTCTAAAACAGTTATTAACTGTACCTTTATGTAAGGTGCCATTGTGACGTACTATCCAAGGTTGGGACATGAGTCACAGTTGGTATATATTTGTATCAAAACTCACAACATATGTGTTGTTATATTTTGCACGACAATTGGAGTAATAAAGTTGTAGTTGTTTTCTGTACCATGTTTTTGGCGACTCAGAATAGGTTGGTTGGATTGGACCTATTTTGGGGGCGTTACATTTGGTATCAGAGCTTAGGGATATGGTCTCTGGCGGAGATCAGGAAATAGAACTAGGAGGGGAGAGACGAGTAATATCCTTCGCTAGTGTGTCCTACCTAAGCTTATTTGTTAGTCAGTCATAATATCGGGATATTATGTGATATGTTAATTTGTTCAATTAACCCTTGTTTTGAAGCTGTATTCTAGAATGATATCTGAAATACAGAAGATGAGCAATGGAGAAATCATGATGACATGGGAGATGGAATCTTAAATGAAAGCAAGGTATTCTCAACTCTTTGAAATACCAGGTACGTAAATTTCGGGGAAGAAATTTCATAAGGAGTGGAGATTGTAAGACCCCGAATTTTATGAAATAAAAGTATTCAATTTTCTTATAATTACTATTTAGTAAATGGTTAAATTGATAAAAGTTTAAAGTTAAAGGTGATATATGTAAATATTTTAAATAAGCAAGTGGTTATAAAATACTCATTGTTGTCGGGGAATATTCGTTTGGTCGTGGAATATTCTTCCCGCTTGGGAATATTAAATTTACGGTAGCAGATCTTTTGTGGGCCCCATAACATAAAGTGATTGGATGAAGAAAGCGACAAGTATAAGTTGTTTATAAATAACTGGCGTAGTTATTCTCAAGAATTAATCTTTGTTGAAATACTCGGTGTTTAAAACACAACGATGTCTGGCGTTAAGAAGATTAGCTGCAGTATTGCAC
This sequence comes from Panax quinquefolius, assembly GCA_020205615.1. Lineage (NCBI taxonomy): Eukaryota > Viridiplantae > Streptophyta > Magnoliopsida > Apiales > Araliaceae > Panax > Panax quinquefolius. The sequence goes on from CM035160.1 coordinate 37,150,227, forward strand.
CAATTATTGATTCTTACGTAATAAGGCACTACTCGATAATTATTACGATAATTCTTATTCAATATTTTATTTTATTGATTCAATAATTGCTACGTTGATATTTTATATTATTGTTGTTTCAATAATTGTCACGGCACAGTATTTTCCATTATCGAAGCAATAATTCATATTATCTGAATAATATTATTAGATAACATTATTGGGAATGTCTAGAAAATTCTATCTAAGGAGAGGTTTGGTCACCTAATTGTGCGCCAGTAAGGAGAAATCCTTATTGGAAAGCCCACTCTTTCCTGAGAACTAACTGGTTGTCAGTATTGTGATTCTGTAATATTATTTGTGAATAATTAATTATTAATTTATATGATGAGAAAAATATTCATTTTATGTGGATATAGATGGAGAAAATTTTTAAAGTGACAATTGTTGAAAATCGATATTTTATCTTTTTTGATAAAATAATATTTTATTATATTATTATAATATAATAATGATGATATTTTTTGCAATGAATATGGGATATATGAGTATATGAGGAGAAAGAGTATTTTTGTTGCATTAAATGATTAACACATGTTTTTTGTGTTGGTGGACCCTATTTCTTGACTGAAATTTGATTATAGCTTGTAAAATCGTCCGTTTGTGGATTTCGGTCAATTTCTGTTTGGAATTTGAAAAAATGTTCTTCTGTAAAGTTGTAGATAATGAAATTTCCTATAGAAAAAACATGTGGTGAAAATGTTTCTGATAAAAGGGCTATTTATTATGAATTATTGAAGTTCCGTAGTTTCGAAATAATTGATTTTTGAAAGTTTTAATAATTTTTAATTACAAAAACGTTTTTTTGTTTTTTGTCATTATTTGGTGGCTGAATTCAGATGGTCAAGCTGGGCTAAGAAAAATAATATAAATATATTAATATTTTATTAAATTTTCTGCTTTGGTGTTCTAAGCAATTTCTTATAAATAGGGTGCTTAGGTTAGAATTGAAAATCACACCAGAAACTGAAGTTTTCTCTCTCTATATTATCAAGCATATTTTGTGAGTATTTAGATATCTTAAGTGTTGCTATACAGTGCAAGTTCGTTCAGCGTTATATCCGACATTCCAGTATTGTCTTTTTGAGGTAAGGGATAGTAAGGGATTGTAAGGGATAGTAAGGGATTTTAAGGGATGTTTTTTCGTAATGATGTTATTCTTTCAATATCATTATACCGAAATATTGGTATGGATTTTATTGTGGAAATTCTACCTTTTGTGTCGGAGTTACTATTCACGTATACGACACTATTCATGTATACGACACTATTCATGTATATGACACTATTTACATATATGACATTATTTACGTATACGGTACTATATACGAATACGAAGTACTAATCACGAGTTACTATTCATGAGTTATTATTCACGAATTACTATTCACGAGTTACTATTCACGAGTTACTATTCATGGGTACTATTCACGACAAAATTGGTTTCTTTTTCTGACCAAATTATCGTTGATTTATGAATCTTATTCTTGAAATTAAATGCAATTGTTGATCATATTGTTTTTATTATCATATATAACATTTTTATAATTCCGGTGATGATATTTCTCTTTGACTTAAGTGTAAAGATGGGTAGATTATTGGTATGATCATGACTATGGGTTCTCTTTGGACAGTAGTGCAAAGATGAATTGTTGATTGGAATGATCATGGTCATTGGATTTATAAACGATTATCTTTAGCTTAAGTGCAAAGGTGAATTGATCAACATGATTATAATTATTGTTTATATAAATTCTGAAATGATTGTATATTTCTTTGAGATATGAATATCTTTGGCCCGTAGTGCAAAGATGACTTGTTGAATATCTTTGGCCTGTAGTGCAAAGATGAATTGTTGTTGAATATCTTTGGCTCGTAGTGCAAAGATGACATGTTAATGAATATCTTTGGCCCATAGTGCAAAGATGGATTTATTAGTATGATTATGAACATGAACTGTGATTTGGTATAATCATGATCTTTGATATTTCAGGTAAAGACAGGTGATGAAAATTATCTTCGTTCTGGATGAGAAAAGGAATTTGGAACCACGAATATGATTATGAGTTATTCATATGATTGTGGACATGAACTGTTGATTGATGTTACAGGGATAAAACATTGTTGGTGGACTTTTAACATAGAGAAGATAATACACATTATGATTTATTTGACTCTTCTAATGGATTGCTCGTTCGGCTGCAACTATGGTTGAAAATTTTATCATCTACCATATGTTCTAAATCTCTAATTTATTTCTGACGAAGGCTATTGATAATTTAATTATCTTTAGTTATAATATTCTTTACTGAGCTAGTTATGCTCACCCTTTTGCTTCACAATTACTTTCAGGTAATAAGAGTGTAGCTGGGTCGAGCAGGGGTAACAGGAGAATAGAACGGTGGTCTCTAACTGTGGAGGTTCTCCCTAAATAGTATAGAAAAATGTGTTGTATTCTATACATCATTTAGTAGTTATATTTGGTGAATCAAATAGGGTGAGGCAAACCTAACGTTCATACAAGATGTCTAATGACATACAACCTCGTGTTATCATAAGACATGGTTGTGCACATCCACTTGCTGAGTATATCTACAAGCAATATCTATATGATCTTGGAGTTTGGTTGAAGTATAATTCTCAATTAGAGACGGTGGAGATAATGATATGTCAAGAGAAGACTCACCATTGAAAAGAATATGATAGTAATCTTCTCGTTTTTGTTTGGGGTTTATTGGGTCAACCAAGGATAATTCTGTGGGCATATGATATCTATCATTACCTAGATGCATGGCTTCCCATGTACGAAGTTTTCCTTGAGCATTTCCCAAAGATTTTAATTTCTAAAACAGTTATTGACTGTACCTTTATGTAAGGTGTCATTGTGACGTACTATCCAAGGTTGGGACATGAGTCACAGTTGGTATATATTTGTATCAAAACTCACAACATATGTGTTGTTATATTTTGCACGACAATTGTAGTAATAAAGTTGTAGTTGTTTTCTGTACCATGTTTTTGACGACTCTGAATAGGTTGGTTGGATTGGACCTATTTTGGGGGCATTACATTTGGTATCAGTGCTTAGGGATATGGTCTCTGGCGGAGATCAGGGAATAGAACTAGGAGGGGTGAGACGAGTAATATCCTTCGCTAGTGTGTCCTACCTAAGCTTATTTGTTGGTCAGTCATAATATCGGGATATTATGTGATATGTTAATTTGTTTAATTAACCCTTGTTTTGAAGCTGTATTCTAGAATGATATCTGAAATACAGGAGATGAGCAATGGAGAAATCATGATGATAGAGAAGATAGAATCTGAAATGAAAGCAAGGTATTCTCAACTCTTTGAAATTCCAGGTACGTAAATTTTGGGGATGAAATTTCATAAGGAGGGGAGATTGTAAGTGTGACGGCCCCGAATCCGAGGTCCCGAATCACCGCGGATCCGGTTCGATCATTCTATAACTATTACTATATTTGCGGAAGATATAAACATAAATTATTTATACATTAAACTTACACATAATCCCCAAGGTCGAGTAACCTTAACTTAATACACATTACATAACTTTTCTAACATATAACAACATTAATATCATACAATACAAATCTAACTGCACGCGTCTACTAAAGCTAGAACTGTCTTGGACCTTTCCTTATATCCGATGTATTCGCCTTAATCTGCAATGTGTTATTATGATATAGCAAGGGTGAGCATAAGAATTGCCCAGCAAGTTTAAGTTCAACAATATAACGATATATCATAATTAAAAAAGTCTGAATAATAAGCTGGCTATAATTCAACAATATAATTGTGAACTAGCTGGAACAAATTTATGATTGAACAAGTATTATACATGAACAAATATATATCTAAACCAACTTGTAATGAAGGTGATTAGCCTTTCATACCTGACTTATACATGTAATATGTACAGAATACAATTCATGGCAACCAGCAATGATTAACCATAAGCTTATCCGAATAAAACACTCTTAATAGAGTTAAGTAAAACAAACTTGTCTGAACCGTTGATTACCACAACGCAATTTATAACACTTTATCCGAAGACCTAATATTAGTAATATAGATCTCCAATATTAGAATAATATCATCACAATGTAATATATATATATATACATAGAATAACCTAAACACATAGCACATAACCCTATCAGTCTATAACACATAAGACTCGTATCAGGACTAACTATTTCAGTCTGACTTGAGTTCGACAAAGTTCTAACGTCCCGACGGTCTAGTTGGACTGTTATCGAGTCTAAGTTCAATTAAACTCTGACTTAATAGTTAACAATTATCTCAGATAATTTTAATATCAGTCGAAATATTTTTGTAAAGCTTGTAATAATTTTTAAATAATTATTACTATTTATAAATGTATTTTCAATCATTAAAATCGTATTTAAATGAATTAAATACCACATAATTATTTTATCATTAATATTTATTTTCAAATATTAATGAAATACATGTCATAATATTATAATATATTTATAATATCATTAAGTATTTTAATACTTTAAAATCACTTTTATATGATTTTTAAACCATTAAATCCATTATCCAATAATTGCTTTTAATATTAAAATATTAATATTTTCATGACAAAATATCAAAAGTTATATGTTATAACTTAAAATATTTTTCTAATACTTAAATCATTTTTATATGATTTATAAATCATTTATTCTATTTTTCCTTAATTTATTTAATATACTTATTAAATAAACTAATTATCATTAATATTGATTAATTAATGAATTTCATCACAAAATATTAAAAGTCACTAAAAATAACTTAAAATATTTTATTATACCATAATATGATTTTTCATGAATTGAAATTATTTTTAAATAATTTATTTAATATTATAATTAAATAAATTAAATACTATTTATATTCCAAAAATATTAAATATTTATGAAATATACTTTAAATAATTAAAAACTATTTTTCAAAATTTAAAATAATTTTTTGGAATTTATTTAGTATTTTTAATAATTAAAAATTATTTTTATCTATTTTTAATTAATTTCCAGAAAATCAAAAAATAAATTAATTAGAAACTATCGCTAAAGGGCCCTATAGCGACAGAACCGTCTCTATAGGTGTTCTTGGTGTTCTTGATGCCTGCCCAGATCTTCATACACAGTTAACAAGGTATGTGGTTTAACCGTGCCTAAAAGTTTGTTATTCATGATTCTGGGAAGTCTAGTGCATTAATATTATAGTACTTATGTAATACTATAAGAATTAACAAGTTTCGGGCCAATCCTGCATCATAACAGCAAGATCAAAGCTTCAGAAAAGTCTGACAACACTGTTCTTCATTTCTGGGTTTTCCAGAAAATGAAGAATAGTTGATGGTGCTAGGTTGAGCTCCTTATATCTTACAATCTGGACTTTCTAATTATGTTATAAAGGTTTGAACAAGTAGAGGAGATGTTAGGGTCCATTTATATACAACCAGAACATCTAAACAACAACAATTAAATGAGATCTAGACGATCAAAGTTTCGACAAAAAATAATCGTATATATGAAGTTTTACGGGTTTTCGGATCTTCAATAAAAGAATGATCGATCGATGATACTTTGACCAAGGTTATTTACAAATCTGCAAAAGATAAAGGTGATATAAGGACACGATTGTGTAGTCCTCATGTCATAATACAATACCAAAGCAACAACATGTCCAAAAACATAAACCACAAGCAAGATCAAAGCTTGCAAAACGGCTGTCAGCGTTACAGGCATATCTGAAATTTGCCCGAAGCAACCGATCAATCTTTGGTCAACGTCTTTGACCCTTAATAATATCAAATCTACTCATGATCCGGGCTTGATGTAAGTCCCGGATCAAAGCCCTTCCTCTGAAAACGACTTTATAACATTAAACACCATAAAGAATTAACACACACTGATCTATAGGGAGTGACATGTGACTGTCAGACAACATTTTTCAACCTTTTCCAGATTTGAGAAATCCTTGAATTCGAGTATCTAAATGATATGGATCTAGGTTTTGGCAACCCAGATCATCAAGTGACACCCTCTAACACATATCTAAACAACAAACAACATCAAATCATATGATTTCTAAAATTAGGGTTTATACCTCATTCATGCTTGATTTTTGATTTCTGACTTTGATGATCTGATCTTGTTGTATGATTACATGACCTAGGCTTGTTTTCTCACACTCTCTCACTCTAACTCCCGAATTTCTAGAGAGATAAGGTCTTGGTAGAAAATAAAAATTAAAGTGTCTTTCTCTCTCTTTAATCTCTTATAAATGTTAATGCAATGCATGTTGGTGATAATTTCGGCTGGTTTGTATAGATTTTAAGTCACATGGCTAGGCTAGGCTAGTTCACCCACTCCTTTAGGGCTAGATCTACAAGCAATCTTCAATTATGCAATAAGGGTAAAATGGTCATTTACACTTTTATTTTAATGGCATAATGGATATTGTCCAAACCCTTAGGGTTTAGGGTTTGAAAAATTTAGGGTTTGCAATTTAATTTCTAAAATTTCCAATTTAGGTTTTCAAAAATAGAAAATTAATATTTCTAAATTATAATTAGATTTTTTAATTATATAAAAATTTACTAATCATAATTTAAATCTTTCTAATTAGGATTATTATTTCCTAATTAAAATTGCTAATTAAGCAATTAAGGTCAAAATGGTCATTAGGATTTATAACCCACTTAATTAGGGTTTTAATAGAAAATAAATTTTCTAATTTAGATATTAAATTTTCGTAATTAGATTAGGGTTTCCTAATTACTTAACTTAAAAATTAGGATTAGGGTTTCCTAATTAACATTACAATTATTAAATTAATAATTAGATTTTCCCCAATTATAAATTAGGGTTACAAATCCCGAAATTAGGGTTTTCTAATTTTAAAATTAGGGTTTGCTAATTAATTAAGCTTTACCCTAACTAATATACTAATTAATAACACTTAAGCAATATAATAATCATTTAAGTTCCTAGATTAGGATTTTAAATTCCCGAATTAGGGTTTCGAATTCCCGGAACTGAAATAAGGGTTTCCAGAACCGGTTCCTAGGGTTTCTTGTAATTCGCTAGGGTTTTCTAACCGAACGTTGACGTTCTTAATATATACTTAGGGTTTGTTACAGATATCGTTTATCCGTCAACCTCGACCTTGACCATAACCACATCATGCACACATATACACAGAACATAAACGCTTATTCCCTTAATCCTGAATAATTCACCTAGATCCTTCACAAAATTTTGAAATTCTCAAAATTCTATCTTAAAAATATCAAACGTATACACTTATTTTCTGTTTAGGTTCAAATTTTGAACCCTAAATAAATTAATAAAAATTTTAAAAATATTCAAAATTCTCAGGTTGTCACAGTAAGACTCCGAATTTTATGAAATAAAAGTATTCAATTTTCTTATAATTACTATTCAGTAAACGGTTAAATTGATAAAAGTTTAAAGTTAAAGGTGATATATGTAAATATTTTAAATAAGCAAGTGGTTATAAAATACTCATTGTTGTTGGGAATATTCGTTTGGTCGTGGAATATTCTTCTTTGTCGGGGAATATTCTTCCACTTCGGAGAATATTAAATACGACAAGTATGATCTTTAATGGGCCCCATAATGGAAAGCGATTGGATAAAAAAAACGACAAGTATAAGTTGTTTATAAATAGCACTATATAGTTATTACAGATTTATCTTGTTGGAATACCCAAATTGGTTAAAAACACAATAATACGCGTTGTTGTTGCAAAGGGGACCAGTATTGCACCAATTATTGATTCTTACGTAAAGAAGGCACTACTCAATAATTGTTACGATAATTCTTATTCAATATTTTATTTTATTGATTCAATAATTGCTACGTTGATATTTTATATTATTATTGTTTCAATAATTGTCACGGCACAGTATTTCCCATTTCGAAGCAATAATTCATATTATCTGAATAATATTATTAGATAACATTATTGGCAATGTCTAGAAAGTTCTATCTAAGGAGAGGTTTCACCTAATTGTGCGCCAGTAAGGAGAAATCCTTATTGGAAAGCCCCCTCTTTTCTGGGAACTGCCTGGTTGTCAGTATTGTGATTCTGTAATATTATTTGTGAATAATTAATTATTGATTTATATGATGAGGAAAATATTCATTTTCTGTGGATATAGATGGGAAAAGTTTTTAAAGTGACAATTGTTGAAAATCGATATTTTATCTTTTCTGATAAAATAATATTTTATTATATTATTATAATATAATAATGATGATATTTTTTACAATGAATATGGGATACATGAGTATATGAGGAGAAAGAGTATTTTTGTTGCATTAAATGATTAACACATGTTTTGTGTGTCGGTGGACCCCATTTCTTGACTGAAATTTAATTATAGCCTGTAAAATCTCCCGTTTGTGGATTTCGGTAAGTTTCTGTTTGGAATTTGGAAAACCTTTCTTCTGCAAATTTGTAGATAATGAAATTTCCTATGGAAAAGACATGTGGTTCGAATTTTTCTGATAAAAGGGCTATTTATTATGAATTATTGAAGTTCCGTAGTTCCGAAATAATTGGTTTTTGAAAGTTTTAATTATTTTTAATTAAAAAAATATTTTTTTGGTTTTTGTCATTATTTGGTGGCTGAATTCAAATGGTTAAGGTGGGCTAAGGAAAATAATATACATATATTAATATTTTATTAAATTTTCTGTTTTGGTGTTCTAAGCAATTTCTTATAAATAGGGTGCTTAGGTTAGAATTGAAAATCACACGTAAATCGAACTTTTCTCTCTCTATATTATCGAGCATATTTTGTAAGTATTTAGATATCTTGAGTATTGCTATACTGATTGCAAGTTAGATTCGTTTCAAATTATATCAGACATTCAAAGATCTTGTCTTTTTGAGGTAAGGGATTGTAAGGGATTTTAAGGGATTATAAGGGATGTTTTTTCGTAATGATGTTATTCTTTCAATATCATTATACCGAAATATTGGTATGGATTTTATTGTGGAAATTCTACCTTTTTGTGTCGGGTTTACTATTTCACGATACTCTGACTATTCACGACGTATCGACATTATTCATATATATGACACTTTATTTACGTATATGACATTATTTACGATATCACGGTACTATATGTAACTGAATCTGAAGTACTAATCACGAGTTACTATTCATGAGTTACTATTCACGAGTTCTTATTCACGGGTACTATTCACGACAAAATTGGTTTCTTTTTCTGACCAAATTATCGTCGATTTATGAATCTTATTCTTGAAATTAAATGCGATTGTTGATCATATTTTTTTATTATCATATATAACATTTTTATAATTAGGTGATGATATTTCTCTTTGACTTAAGTGTAAAGATGGGTAGATTATTGGTATGATCGTGACTATGGGTTCTCTTTGGCGATGGTGCAAAGATGAATTGTTGATTGGTATGATCATGACCATTAGATTTATAAACGATTATCTTTAGCTTAAGTGCAAAGGTAAATTGATCAACATGGTTATAATTATTGTTTATATAAATTCTGAAATGATTATATATTTCTTTGAGATATGAATATCTTTGGCCCGTAGTGCAAAGATAACTTGTTGAATATCTTTGGCTTGTAGTGCAAAGATGAATTGTTGTTGAATATCTTTGGCCCGTAGTGCAAAGATGACATGTTAATGAATATCTTTGGCCCGTAGTGCAAAGATGGATTTATTAGTATGATTATGAGCATGAACTGTGATTTGGTATAACCATGATCTTTGATATTTCAGGTAAAGACAGGTGATAAAAATTATCTTCGTTCTAGATGAGAAAAGAAATTTGGAACCACAAATATGATTATGAGTTATTCATATGATTGTGGGCGAGGCATTGATTGATGTTACGAGGATAAAACATTATTGGTGGACTTTTAACATAGAGAAGATAATAGACATTATGGTCTATTTGACTCTTCTAATGGATTGTTCATTCCGCTGCAACTATGGTTGAAAAATTTTATCATCTACCATTGTTCTAAATCTCTGATTTATTTTTGACGAAGGCTATTGATAATTTAATTATCTTTAGTTATAATATTCTTTACTGAGCTAGTTGTGCTCACCCTTTCTTCACAATTCCTTTCAAGTAATAAGAGTGTAAATGGGAATTGAAGTTAGGTAGTAAGGAGAATAGAGCGGTGGTCTCTAGGCATGGAGAGTTCTCCCTAAACAAAGTATAAAAAATGTGTTCATATTCTATACATCATTTAGTAGTTATATTTGGTGAATCAAATAGGGTGAGGCGAATCCAGCGTCCATACAAGATGTCTAATGACATACTGACCTCGTGTTATCATAAGACATGGTTGTGCACATCCACTTCTTTGAGTATATCTACAAGCACTTATCTATATGATCTTGGAGTTTGGTTGAAGTATAAATCTCAATTAGAGGCGGTGGAGATAATGATATGTCAAGAGAAGACTCACCATTGGAAAGAATATGATAGTAATCTTCTCGTTTTTTGGGGGTTTATTGGACAACCAAGGATAATTCGTGGGCATATGATATCTATCATAACCTGATACGTGGCCTCCCATGCACGAAGGTTTCTTGAGCACTTCCCAAAGATTTTAATTTCTAAAAGCAGGTTATTGATTGTACCTTTATGTAAGGTGTCATTGTGACGTCTTATCCAAGGTTGGGACATGAGTCACGATTGGTATATATTTGTATCAAAACTCACAACATATGTGTTGTTATATTTTGCACGACAATTGTAGTAATAAAGTTGTAGTTATTTTCTGTACCATATTTTTGGCGACTCAGAATAGGTTGTTTAGATTGGACCTATTTTGTGGGCGTTACATTGTATGTAAAATTTTAATTTCAGAATTGTTTTTATGTCTTTACCATTATTATATGTATTCTTAATATTAGAAAATTTTAAAATAAAAATTGAAAAAAGAAATTAAAATAAAAAGAACAGTAAAAGTTAAATAAAAAAGCTGATTCAATTTAAAAAAAAAAGAAATTAAAAAGTTTAAAAATTATTATTATTTTCGGGAAAAAATTAGAAATTTTTAAAATTAAAAAAAAAAATGAGTAAAGCTTTATAAAATATAGATTCAAAAAATAAAACTTTATTTTAGGAAAAAATATAAATTTATATTTTCTAACAAAAAAATTAGTAAAGTTTCATAAAATATAGATTCAAAAAAAAAATAATAAAAAACTTTATTTTCATAAAACAATATTTAAAAATTTTATTTTTTTAAAAGATGTGTAAATTTCATAAAAATAATAAAGAACTAAAAAAAAAATTTAAACTTTAATTATTTTGAATCTATATTTTATGAAAACTTTACTTATTTTTGAAAAAAAATTCTAATATTTTTCCAGAAAATAATAATTATTTAATTTTTTAAATAATAATTATTAATATTTTAAAATAATAATAATTATTATTATTTTAAAATAAAATATTATTTTTATATAATACTTATTTTAATAGTTTAAAGTTAAATAATATTTTTGAAATAATAATTATTTTTAACATAATTTTTAAAAAATTTATTTATTTTTTTAAAAAAAAATAAATTAGTAAAATTGAGTTCGGATCAAACTGAATCGGGTTGGGTCAAAGTGAGTTGGATTACAATTAAATTGGGTAAAAAGAATATAATAGACAAAAAAATATCACCTGAAAGACTAAATTGACGGAAAAAAAACTTTTAAAATAGGTGTTAACTTGGAATAGTAGAAGTGCTATTCTGCCTTAATTCTGGACAAGTGATCTAAATTATAGTTAAGAATGCACAATTACAAGTGGAGCAAGAACCAATAATAGTGGCTAGTGTTACCATCTCATCAAATTTCATTTGTCGGCTTCTGTCTATTCCTTTGTCTGTTCTGTTCTTCTGTTTGCATAGGGAAGTTAACAAACAACAGCCAAGAATCTTCAAGATTATTTTTTTCTTCTTATGTCTTGAATCTTGTGAGTGATAATTCACAGAGAAATGCGGTCCATACCGTTGGGTATCTCAGTAAACAGCCTCTCTCTCAATTTTAACAAGATACCCAATTCCCCTTCTTGCAGATTTCCTTCTCGATCCCCTGATGAACACCCTCTCTCTCATCTCTCCAGATCAGGTTACCCCTTTCTCTCTTTCTATGTAAACGCATACATATATAAATAATTATGTGTTTTTCCTCTTTCATTTTTCTTTCTTTCTTTAATAATCTGTACTACAAGTTATCCATACTGATCTTTCTATATGGGGTTTTTATTTATGTTTAATTTATGAAAAATGGTTATTTAGTTTGCTATAAGATAAGTAATTTGTTATATATTGGTTTCAATTGCATTATGGTGCCATATGAATGTGAATTTGTAGGGCGGTTGCTGATTTGTAAAATATACCCAACTCAGCTAAGCCTTGATCCTAAGGGCTAGATGAATCTTTCTATCAATAGCCATATACTCTGGTTTTTTAATGGTGTTTGACAATAATAACTGTAGAAAATTTGCTCAACTTTATGGAAATTCTAAGCTGTTGATTGTAAAATTAGGGTCCTTTGGGTCCACGGAATGTTTCATCTCATCATTCTGTTTCTGGGTTTAGGGATATGCAAAGCCAGTCAAATGGTTGAGTTATTCCCAACTCTGTCGCCTGAAGTTGTTGTTCGGGAGGCTAGAATAGAAGACTCTTGGGAAGTGGCTGAGACCCACTGTAGCTCCTTCTTCCCAGAATACTCCTTCCCTTTAGATTTTATGCTGAGGATTGATAGGTTGTTGGCTATGGTAATGGGATTCTCCGTACCTAATGGTTGCCAGAGAACTTGTTTAGTTGCTGTGACTGGCAGTTCGGAGGAAGATACTTTCTTTATTGGAAGTGAAGATCTCAAAATTGGAGGGTTTGACGGAAAATTTAGTCTGAATAAAGGGTATGTAACTGGTATACTGACCGTGGACACCGTGGCTGATTTTCTTCCTAGGAAAGGACCACTTCGACAGAGAAGGTGAGTAAGGTTTTTTTTATCGACTCTTGCTGAAGATTTTAGACATATATATATATATATATATATATATATATATATATATATATATATATACTATATCTGTTCCAAAATAAAAAGACAAGTGATCTTATATTTTGAAACATAAGGAGTATTGCTTTTTCTTTTTTCTTTTTTCTTTTTTAGCTTGTGGTTGCTAATAAACCTTTTCTTTTCATATACATTGATAAGTTAAATGCTAGTATACCTTAATGAAAACTCGAACTAGACAAACTAGCTCAAACCTTGCTATTCGCCAAGAACATATGACTTGTTTACCAACAAAAGATACTTCAATTTGAATTCATTTTTTTATTTATTTACAAACGTTCAACTAGGATTTTACGAAGCAATTTATTGGCGTTAAAGTAGCCTATTTATCTTCATTGAGTAGGCAGTCCACTAATTTACTAATTCCATTATTATAGTTGACCTGTTTAGTGCTCAAGGTTAAAGAATTGACCAAAGATGCAACTCAAGTTCCATATGTATTGGCTTAGGACAGCTGTGCATATACTTTTGTCATGCATGCATTATGATGTCCTTTGTTATTTGATTTGTCGTTGTTTTCACCATCAATTAAGCAATTTTCTTATGCCGCCGCCATCACTACATACCACTAGGCACGGTTTTAAATTATCAACACGGTTTTATGCTTCCCAATCCCCATCATTTGTATCAATTGCGTCCCAACCACCGCCCGTAGTTGCTTTACCATCGTTCACTTTCCGATCAGCTCTGGCAGCTAAACATCATCACCCCTGCTACTTCAATAAGCAAGATCATTTACACTTGAGATAAACATCAGTTTACCACCATCTATCCACTGCCTCTCTTCTTCTAGCAATTGTTGGCATGTTGTCATAATTACCATAAGGTGCATGACCAGCGTACTCCTCTAAAGAGCTCTGAGTTGCTTCTTGTACTGAAGCCAACCTCATTAGTAAGTGGTGCTAAATTTGATGCTAATTGTAGGATCAAATTGAAATCCTATTTCATTAAGAAACAAATTAAGTTTTTTTTGGTCTTTTTTTTCCTGCCCTCTTTAAGACATTGTAATATTGATTCTTATATTGACTGACATATATAATATCCCAATTGATTGAGTTTATAAAACAGTGAGTCCCAAAATGTCCAAAGACTTCATAATAAAGGGCTGCTAATCCTTGAAAAAGTTGTTTTACTAAACCATTTTCCTTGAAGTTTCTTAAGGGTTTGCTTAATTCTTTTTAGATAAAAGTTCAAATTTAATTAGAAAGACGGAGAATTACGAAAGAGGGGAGACTAGGAGTCCTGCTACTAGATTCAAAGTGGAACAATTAAATTCAAAGATTTAAGGAAAAGATAGCTTGTCAATCCCTTTGAACATCTGAAACAGTAACCCCTCTAAATGACCCCATGCTCGTTGTCCAAAGAGAGGCGAGAAAAGACAATATCCCAAAGTGAAATAAGATAAATAAATCTCTTACCTAAAAACTGACATTACTATCTGTCCAAATGCCCTGCAGGAAGTCAAAACAAAACATATCTCTATAAGATCTTTCCATCCTTAGACCTCCCAAAACCTCTAAATCTAATTTGAAAAGCAAATTCTTCAGTCTAAAAAGGGCAAACCCAGGGCTCCTCAAAACGACCAAAGAGATAATTCTTCAAACTAGCAATCGGGCAATGAGATATAGATGCTCATGAGATTCACAATATAGCATACATAAACCCAGATGTTTGGATAGAAGATCTTGTAAGGCATCCTTGTTTTGAAGCAAATAATTAGTATCGAGACAATTAAGAATTGAGAACAAACAAAAGCCTTAAATTTTTAGATAACCTTTGCCTTCCACGTAAAAGAAGCTAAAGGGAAATCTATTAGTAGGATCAACTGCAAATAATGGATTCAAAGGACTCGCAAGAAAAGACTACTTGAAGAATCAAAGTTCACAACCTCCTCTCTAAGACAAAAGAAAAGGGAACTGAGATGAGAGTAGCCAAAAAGGAAGCTAAATCCCTAGTATCTTGATCATTTGAACTCCAAAAAAGTGGTTCCAAGGACATTTACCACCATCCTGAACTACAAAACGGGGGATTGGAGCATTGTAAATTAAACAAAGAAGAAACTGTGAAGGAAAAAACGTCGTGGAAGGAATATCACCTAACTACATGTCTTCTCATAAACTAATATGGGACCCCTCCCCCGCCCTGTAAGGCAGTAACTGATCTGGACAAAAATGAACTCAAAATTCGGAAAATGAAGTAATGAACTTCCAAAGGTTAGAGTGAAAGACGTCACTGCAAATGTGACAGTTATGTTTGTTCATATAGGGGTTGGCTCTTGCAAGTTCTCTCCGAACTGTAATCATGTGCACACAACTTACCTAATGCTTTGTTAACCATGTAAAACCTCACACATACTTTAACATTAAAATATGGTAGACTTGTAATATTTATATGATCCAAAAAGTAAAGCTTCAAAGCCTGACCTATCATGTTGAATATAAAATATGTTTCACTTATTAGATTGCACATAACCAGTATTGACCCCAAGTGGTTAGTTTAAGTTGTGGTGAGCCTCTTGATAAGTGCATCAAGTATGTACATATCATGGGTTCAAAACTCACATAAGAACTTTGGGGCAGGTGGTATATCCAATGCACCAAAAGGGTAGTGGCTAAGGATGTCTCTGTTAAAAAAAAAAAGAAAAAAAAAACTATCAGTATTGAAAATTATCAATTTGGAGAAACCAGAAAACTGTGAAGGGTTTTAAATTAACTAGTTTTCTTCACTTAACAAATGTAGGTTATAAGGACCTTGATGCTCATATTTGTGGTGGTCCTAGCGGATAAATTGGAAACATGTAAAAAATTACTAGTCTGTAATGCAATTTGTTATTGAATATGTAGAGGTCTCTTTCTAATGTGGCACGGCTGCCATATCAGGAATGCCTTTCTATGTTTGACAGTATACCTAGAATTTTTCAAGTCTGAAATCCCACTTAAAGTGCCAAAACATAAATGCAGCCCTTTTAAACGTGGAACATAAAGAAGCTTAGGTGACTGAACATTTTTATTAGCTTTTTAATTCTTGTGTGTTTCTTTTTATTTGATAAGGTTCCTTTGTTTACATCTAGTGCCCATATAATCTTGCTTACTGTATCAACCAGTGATCAGATGATAGACTTCTTATGTTGTACACCCAAGGTTGTAGTTTATTAAGTCAAGTCTAAAGTCGTTTGTTTCTTGTCAAGACTAAAGGACAATGCCTAGTTTGTTTGTTTTTTTTGTGTGAGACTAATTATTTTACTTATCTTTGTCAATCTTGTAGCGGTTATTCTAGACAGATTGGATTATAACAATGGTAACATCTGACACTCGAAGCTGATTTTATATCTCAAAAATGCAACTGTATGATTCCTGGAAAACCTGAAAAGTGTCGATCTTTACTCTTAATAGTGCAATGTGACATTTGGTTGATTAGCGCTTCATTTCTTTGTTGATGATACTTGAGTAACTGTTTGTTTATTTGAACTACTGAGGTTGAATATCAATGGTTGCATTGTCATTAACTAGCTCATTGAGTTGCAACATCTTATTCCCACGATTAACTGAGAAATAGGCTTTAAACCATCAAGTTCTCTGCATTTTAGAACTTGAACCCCAATGTTTCAATTTTAAGACATTAAACCAGTGTCCCTAAATTTCTATAAATACCATCTTCCGGCCACTGACATGTAATAATTGATTGGAGTGAGGTTACTTTGGGTAATTTCACTTTAAATATCTTTGGAAACACATAAACGTGATTAGTTTGTGATGAAGGAGAAAAATAGAAGGAAAAATTAGAGTCGGTATAAGCGGTATACCCTTAAAAGACTAAATTACACTTTCATTTTGAGTAAGGTGACTTATTCTGACAAGGATGGCTAAATCTGTGGCCAAAAGTTTTTAGTTATAGAAATTAAGGAACATTAATAACATTTAAGTTCTAAAATGCGAAAAACTTACAAGTTTGAAGTGTATTTAAGCCATAGAAATATTAATCTTTCCCTAAACTGATGCATGAAATAGTATCTTTGCAGAACTGGAATCGCGTATGTATCAAATGTTGCGGTGCGAGAGACATATCGTCGAAAAGGGATAGCTAAAAAGCTCATTGTCAAAGCGGAAGCTCAAGCCAAAAGCTGGGGATGTCGCGCCATTGCATTGCACTGTGACCTAAACAACCCCGGGGCAATAGGTTTGTATAAAGGTCGAGGTTTCAAAAGCATTAGAGTGCCGGAAGGAGCGAAATGGCCTCAGCCGAAGACCTCACCGGATATCCAGTTCAACTTCATGATGAAGATCCTGAATACCTAGAGTAGTTATTAGGGAGTATATTTTAGGAATACTTAGACTTAAGAAGGACATTACAATCAATGATGACAGGGAGATAAGAAAAATGCCTGCAATATGCTCTGCTTGTGTAATGTGTATATATCATTTTAAGGGATAAGCTGCAGCCTGCAGGTCATGATGATTATATCTATTATATGTTTGTAATTTTATGTTCAATGATTATATCTATTATATTGTAATCTAATGATGAAGAATTTATTCTTTATATATATAGATACTAGCAACAGTCCTGTGTCTCCGGCACTATGGACGGTGAGATTTATCTCAAACTTTGGACGGTCCAGATAATTTATTAGGATGAGCGGGAAATTCAAAATCATTTGTATTTTGTTATATAGATAGATATACTAGTTTTGTCTCGTGTCTCATGTACTACATGAACGGTGGGATTTATCCCAAACTTTGGATGATCCAGATGATTTATTAGGGTGAGCGAGAAATTCAAAATCAGTTGTATTTTGTTAGATAAATATTGTGAAAACTATTTTAACTAGCATTCCGCGATGAGGACTAAATAAAAAGATAAAAAATAATATAAAAATGGTAAAATTGTAGGGATAAAAGAGAAAAATAAAAAGCTTTGCACCACCAAATCTCCCTTTATAGAATAGATATAGATAGATAATTATGTATATGTACAATAAAAATATACCTATAAATATATTTATTTGTATTAATATTAAGTAAATTCATATCAATTTTAAAACTTAACATTTCACAAATTAACTTGAAAAGTAAAAAAAAAATACCTATAATTGTGAAAAAAATAATTTTTGAAGTGGAGTAATAAAATTTGGGTATAAATACCAAAACTTTTGTTTGTTATTTTAACTAATATTCTACCATATATAGATAATTAAAGGGCAAAGGTTCAAAAATACCCCTGATATTTACACGGATGTCCCACTTCCACCCTAAACTAATTTTTTTTTTCAAAAGTACCCTTAACATTTCAAAAAGCAGGTCACCCGTGCCCCTGCCGTTAACAGAAGACAAACGATATTAAAATGTGATGACATGGCTGACTTAAATATAAAACATATTCTAAATAAAATAATATATATCATTTAATCAAAATAAAAAATACTAAAATTCAAAATAAAAAAAGCACAACATATTTACATCATTTAATCAAAATAATAAAATTCAAATTATTTTGTTAACTAATCAAAATAACTAATTAAATAAAATACTAAAATTATAATACTAAATACTAATTGATATAAAATACTAAAAGATATAAAAATATTAACGTTATTTAATATTAATTATATCAATTTCATAACTATTAACGTTATTTAATTTCATAATACTATTAACGTTATTTAATTTCATAATATTTTTAAATAACGTAAAATCATTAACGTATTAACGTTATTTAATTTCATAATACTATTAACGTTATTTGATTTCGTAATATTTTTAAATAACGTTAATAATTTTATATCAATTAGTATTTAGTATTTTAATGATGTAATTTGAATTTTTGTTGTTTTGATTAATTAACAAAATAATTTTTTTTAGTATTTTTTAATTTTTTTTTTTAGTATTTTTTAAATTAGTATTTTAGTTTTTTTTTTAATTAGTATTTGATGTAAATATGTTACCTTTTGAATTTTAGTATTTTGATTAAATGATGTAAATATGTTATACAACTTATTTTATTTAATTAGTTGTTTTGATTAGCTAACAAAATAATTTGAATTTTATTATTTTGATTAAATAATGTAAATATGTTATGCTTTTTTTATTTTGAATTTTAGTATTTTTGTTTTGATTAAATGATATATATTGTTTTATTTAAAATATGTTTTATATTTAAGTTCTCATCACGTCATAGCATTTTAACTCGTTTATCTTTCATTAACTGGCGAGCAATGGCGGGTGACTGCTTTTTTTAAACGTTAAAGAATACTTTTGGAAAAAAAATTAGTTTAGAGTGAAAGTGGGACATCCGTGTAAACATTATGGATATTTTTGAACCTTTGTCCGATAATTAAATGTAGAATATAAATTTTAATTAATTTTAAATTCAAATATTTTAAATTCCTATTAACTATTTCTAGCCTTATTTTCTAATTAATTATGTAAACCTTTTTCCTTAGATTCGGTGAAGTAAATGTTAAAAAGAAAAAATATATGTGAAACGAATATAAATTTAAAATTCTATTCTTTTTTAAAAAATAATAATATTAAAATATAGTTTTAAATATGAATAAATTTTTTAATAAAATTGTATTTTTTTTTTCTAAAAAGTTTTTCAATTTTCAAAAGGATTATTAGGGTAAAAGAGCCCTAGCGCTAGCAGTAAACTATTTATCTACTATAGTGGTAAAGAGATTTTTTGAGAGAGAAGGGGAGAGAAGATGATAGAGGTGGTGTTGAACGATCGGTTGGGGAAGAAGGTGAGGGTCAAGTGCAACGACGACGACACAATCGGCGATCTCAAGAAGCTCGTCGCCGCTCAGACTGGAACCCGAGCCGACAAGATCCGGATCCAGAAGTGGTACAACATCTACAAGGACCATATTACCCTCCGCGATTACGAGATTCACGACGGCATGGGCCTCGAACTCTACTATAACTAGCTAGCTTCCTCCCTGTTATCTATTCTACTAGCGTATGATATGTAGGTCTCTCTTCTTTTTCTCTTGTATTTATTTGATTAATTGGTAATTGGCTTTGGTTTGTTTCATGTTTTGATTGGTAAATAATGAATTGGGTTTGATGTAAATTTCGGTTTATAGTTGTGGGTTTATTTTGATGGTGTCATTTCATGATATGATTGAATGTTGATTGTGGGAATTTTTTTATTTTTTTATTTTTTTTTTGGGGGTGGGGAGAGGGGGTTGAATTTGATGAATTTAAATTGTTACTAGGTTTTTGCTTTCTGTTTATGGAAAATTAAGGTTGGTTGATCTGTCTTTATTTGAGTTTATGGTTGAGTTGGAGTAGAGAGACTCAATTTGAAGCTATAGGCTGATATTTGATTGAGGGCGTATAATTTGGCTTAAAAATTCTCGCCTTGCGACTCTAAAGGTTAAAGAATTATTAGTAAAATATTGCTTTTAACATATATTTTTGTGTTTAGGTTAACATGGTTTTAGTTTGGGAAAGCTTCTGTTAGATAATCTTGGTTGACAGGATATCAAAATTCAATTTTGCATTGCTCTTGATTCTTCTTCTACCTTCGATCCTACGGGATTATCTTGTTTGGTTTTATATATTATGAAAATTCATTGGCAAGTTCTTCATGGTTTATATTATGAAACTTCATAGGCAACTTCAGTTGTATTCTTTTTGTATCTTACAGCAATGCATTATTAGAAGTAGACATTAGTGGAGCAGATTATATAACTCCCAACCTCAATTGCTTAACCCTGTCCAATGTTGGGAAATTCTTTGTATCAATTAGTTCTGTTATGACTTCACGAATTCAGCATTTTCCTTCTGAATAAAGTCATTATTGGATTTTGTTACTCAAATATTCCTACTTCATAGACCTTGAAGGCTTAAACCATGTGATAGTTTTCTTGTACTTCTCTTTTTGTTAGGAAGTTTTACCTCCTAAAGTCGGTAATTTGGGCCAAACGTTTTATTTACTAACGAGTGTAGTTCGGCTGCTTTTATTTCCCTCCCTATCGAGCGTGCTTAACTTTGTTTCCAGTGATTTGTAAACCTTAAATACACGCATTCTCCAAACATCATATTGAGTTCTTCTGACTGTTACAGGTTTGTATCTTCAACAAGACAAAATTCACTTCTTTTACAGGTCCATTAATGAACAAAAAAGTTTCCTTACAGCTGTTATGGTGCTGTAATTATGAACAACAACGTTTCGTTACAATTGTTAAGGTGCTGTAATAATGAATAACAATGTTCGCTTACAACTGTTATGGTGATGTAAAGGATGTTATAGAATGTTGTCAGAACTGGTGTTATTAAAATATAAAGTAGTAAAGATTTACCTTATTGGCAGTTTTAATTATCTTTTCTATACAGATATACACAATATTAAACTATATTTATCTTCAATGTTTAGCTTCTTTTTTTGTTTTTTTGAGAATCTATTGTATTACAATTCGATTATAGGATACGGATACATTTCATCCTAGGCCTAGGGAAACCTGGGGAAGGGGCCAGGGGAGGAGTTAGGGGGGAATCTAGGGAAAACTTGGTAACTTGCCTTCTTCATGTAGTGCGTTGGTTAATTTTGAAATCTTCAGACTTTTGCTGAGGGTAGTCTCAAACCTGCCTTGCACAGAAAAGGGAGACTCATTTACCACTAGGCTATCAACTTTGGTCTTTGTAAATGTTTAGCTTGAGTATCTCATTTTGAAGTTAACTAACGAATGTTATCTTCTTCTTGGCTTTTAATTAATTTTTTATAATCATGCTAGCTCTACATAGATTCAGATAAAATTATAGTGTCTTATTCATTTAAGAGAAATCAAATCATCTAGGACCTTAGGTTTTTAATTTATGAGCTAGAAAATTTACCAACAACCACTTTAGAAGTTAAAAATTAAATGTGTTTGCACATTGGCAACTTTGCATCATCTTTATTTTGGAGGGCTAAGAACTCAAAGCAGAACTCCTTGGGTAGCGTTTGACTTCGGGGCCTTCAAAGTAAGGCTTTTATCCATCCGTAAGAGTTAAAACTCATTAAAATTTTGGAAGTACAAGTTCAAAAAGGTATATAGCGAACAATGTATGAATTATCTGAGTTGTGAACCTTAAAGATAATAGTCATTCCACTAGCGTCCATGATGCTCTCTTCTCCGTGCATCACCCAATTGCAACCTTGACGGTAGTCTTATGCAATGTTCTAAAAGGCGCTAGGCGGGAGGTGGGCGGCCGAGGGGGGCCTAGGCGGGATTTTTTATTTTATGCTAATTTTAATATTTTATCTTATATTTATCTAAACAAAACAATAATATAAAGCAAAACAATTTATAATAAAGATAATAAAGACATTTGCTTAAAGTTCAAACACATTCATATTGTTAATGTCAAAGTTCAAACACAAACATGCAATTGTTCAAAATTCAAACATATTTTTAACGTATTAGTTTTATTCATAAACAAGATTGCTATTAAATAATAAAATTTAAAATTTCAAGAATTTAATTCAATATTAAAACTTAAAAAACTAAACATAAATTTAAAAATTATATTGAATTAAACTAAATATTACAAATGTATCATCATTTATATAATTTGAAGTTGGTAAAAGTTTAAAAATTACAATTTATAATAAAATTATCCATTTTGACTTTATATTGTTCACTTCTTGCTGTGCTTTGATATGCTATAACATGTATTATAAATATGGTAAATCATTTGAAAAATAAATATATTAAGATCTGATTTGGGTAATTATTAAAATAAAAACTTCCGCTTTAGATCCCACTTTTAGGTCGCTTACTAATTTCTGAAAAGATTTTTTTTTTTTTTGCCGTCTTGGGCCTAGGTGAGGCGTCAGGGGGGCCTAGCGCCTAGGCGGGGTGTCAAAGGCGGAGATTTTTAGAACACTGGTCTTATGTGTGCACCGATGGACAAGCAGCGTTGTCCCATTGCCTCTTCTTTCTTGCTCTTGAAACATTCTCTTATGGTAGACGGTGGGTCCTTTATCGACTGCCTGGTGTTATTTCTGTTAACAAGGGTATAACTAGTCAACCAAATCTCCTTAGAAAAATAGCCTATATTGTTAACTTGGTTGTTAGCAGATATAAACCCACCCCTTGTTATTTGTTAACAGATGTTTAACATTTCCTTTAATATTGTTAAGAGGTATATTAAAGATTTTTCTTTTTATCTATATCTCCCTTCCTCCATTGTTGGAGGGGAGGAAAAGAGCTTTTGTATGGTAATATTACATTTACAGGAAATTACTTACTTGAATAGTGGCTTTTCATATATTTGTAATTTTGTCCTTTCTTATTATGTCTGGAATACTTGTCTCTGACTATTACAATTTTGTCTACCGTATAATACAAAGACGCTCTTTGTTGGTAACTGCATGCTAACTTTCTGCATTCTTCTCGCTTTTAGGTTGGGTATGGTATTGTATTCTTACGGATAAAATATGTAGCAGTTAAATCATAGTATTAATGGCTATGCTATTAAGCAAACTTGAATGTGTCTTGTCATAAAGCACAGCATATAATGTGCAGACAGATTATAACTTGTGTTGTGTATGTTGTGGTTGGATTGAGGTTAACATGTGTTCTAGTTTAGGCTTTTATATGCAATGGCCTGTTTACTTGAGCAAGAACAAGTTCATTTTTTTTCCCTAAAGAAAGAACAAGCTTTTACGAACTGTGACTACCTCTTCTTTTGGGTACTAAAATTGTGATCACCCAAAACATTTGAGTAGGTGTTTCACCCCTTGCCAACTGTGCTAAAAGAGTTGATACATTTTTAAGTACAAACCAAATGCTTTAGGGGTTGTTTGTTTATGATTGAATATATCTGAATGGTTGAATCGGTCAGTCATTAAGTGTGTTTATTTTGAAAAAAATCGTTTGAATGGTTGAATCAGTAAAATGATTGAGCTGAATGGCTAAGTCAGATTTTTTTAACTGGATGAGCAGCTGAATAAAATAAAAAAAATTAAAAAATTAAAAATAAATATTAACTATTATATTAAGTAATATTAAATAAATTTATAACTCAATTTTTTTAGAAGGGTAAAAAAATAAAATTATGTCATTTAGATGTTACAAATAATATTTTTTATTCAGATTCAAATTAAAATTTTGATTCATTCAGTTTTTATCAAACACGGCCTAAGGGAGTGTTTGATAAAAACTGAATGAATCTGAATTTGAATGAGTTGAATTTGAATCGGAATGAAAAAATTTGTTTGATAATCGACATGCCTGAAACATCTGAATGGTAAAATTTTATTATTTTACCCCCCTCTAAAAAAATTCAAAATTATTGTAAATTTATTTAATATTACTTAATATAATAGTTAATATTTTTTTTAATTTTTTTAATTTTTTAATTTTTTTTTCTTCATTCATTTGCTTCAATTCAAATTTATTCAAATTTCAAAAAATTTGACTTTAGTCATTCAAATTGCAAATCTATCTTCATCGATTCAACCATTCGCACTAAAACAAACCTGATTGACCGATTCAACTCCATTCAGCTCTAAACAAACACTCCTCTTAATATAATAAAAAAAAGTTGAATGGTTTAAGCTTCACTAGGTTCGTTTTGTTCTGACTCGTTTATTAAATGGGTTTGTACCCGGCTTAAACTGGAGTCATTTACTAAATGAACTAAGGTTGTAAATCAAATTTTAGATTTGTTTAAAGTCCAATGTTAAGTGTACTTGGGATGCCTTGTTACAAAATACAATGTTGTTGTTTGATAAAAATGTGCATGCATTGATCAAAGTCAAACATCAATTAAAACTAATCAAATCCCCATGCACCCATGTTTCCTTGAATGTTCTAAGTTTCTGTTCCCATTCATATATATATATATATATATATATATATATATATATATAGTCTTCATCCACAAAGAAGTTCTTTGTAAGCACAGATCTGCAACAACCCTTTTTGAATGAATAAGTCGAAAATGTATAAATAGTAAAAAAAAAAAAAATCCCAACCGTAAGAGCCTCTACCAAACACAAAAAAAAAAAAAAAAAAAAAAAAAATGTAAATAGTAAGAGCCTCTTTAAGAAAAAAAAAAAAAAAAAAAATCATCATAGCAAATGTTTGTTTTTATAAAACAAATGTTTTATTTTTGTTATAAAATATAGCAAATGTTTGTTTATTTTATAAAAAATGTTTTATTTTGTTATAAAATATATTATAAAACATTTGTTATAAAATATTTATTTTATAAAACATTTTTTTTTTACTTACGTAGAAAATAAAAAAAATGTTTTATTAAAACAAATATTTTATAAAAAATGTTTTTAATTTTGTTATAAAGTATAAAATAAAACATTTGTTATAAAATATTTGTTTTATAAAACATTTTTTTTTTTTTTTCTAGTAAGTAAAAAAAAAAAAATGTTTATTAAAACAATATTTATAAAAATATTTTTAATTTTGTTATAAAGTATAAAAAATAAAACATTTGTTATAAAATATTTTTTTTTTATAAAACATTTTTTTTTTTTTTACTAAAATAAAAAAAATGTTTTATAAAATAAATATTTTATAACAAATGTTTTTATAATATATTTTATAACAAAATAAAACATTTTTATAAAATAAACAAACATTTGCTATATTTTATAATAAAATAAAAATATTTGTTTTATAAAAACAAACATTTACTATGGATTTTTTTTTTTTTTTTTTTTTTTTACATGTATTTGTCGTCAAATTATTGTCCAAAAGGGTTATAGATAATGACTATAAAGAAGTTCTTGTTTGTGGATGGAGATATATATATATATATATATATATATATATATATATATATATATATATATATATATATATATATATACCCATATAGGATTCCATCCACAAGAACGGCATTGTTGTGAAAGAACTCTTTACCTGCACCGCCACAACTGCATTCTACTTTTAGACAATTTTTTTTTTTTTATATAAAGCTACAGAAGGTTGTGGCGAAATTTGAAAAAAGGGTTGCTCCCAACAATCGGTTGCTGTGGATGGATACCTATATATATATATATATATATATACACGATCCGGATCTTAAGTTCACCCCTTATCCAATTTACCCGAGCTCACTCCCCTTAAGCGACGGATTCGGTGACGGTTCGGTCATACAACCGTTGTCTATAATTTTAGTGACGGACAACATATAAGCGTCATTAAAAGTATGAGCGACGGTTTATGATGATCGAATCGTCAATCCGTCGCTAAATAAATTTTGAGTGAAATGATGAAGAAAAGAAATAGCTAAAAATCTAACTCTATATATATCTATCTAATAAAATACAAATGATTTTAAATTTTTTCTTTCACTCAATAAATCATCTAGACTGCTCAAATTTAAAATAAATTACACCGTCTATACATACAGTTGGATTGGAGGACTAATTTAATATATATATATATATATATATATATATATATATATATATATATATATATATATATACTAGTAGTAGTAGTACAATATGAATAAATAGGCTGGAAAATACTTAAATGGAAAACAGGTTGGAAATTAATTTTCCACAAACTTAATTCAAACCTAATCTGCCTAGGTTGACTGACTGGCTTATAATTTTGTACTAAAACATTTGTCTGGAAATCTCGGATCTTGATCCCTTTATATTTATATTTAATTCTTAATGCACGTGTACATGTAGTTTCTTGGGATTTTTCATGACTTTTATTTTGTTATGTACGAAATAAATAAATTAATAATTAAATAAGTCGATTGTTTAATGTTTTAATAGTAGTAGTATCATATATTAATATAATCAAGGATCAAAATTTCTTTCTGCATGCATCATTTCAGTTGACTTTCTTTTTTTATTATTTTTATAAAAAAATGGGAAAATGTTGAAAATATATCAATTTTCCCATCAATTTTAACATATTGTATCTTTTATCTTTTTAATTATAGCAAAAATAATAATGTTTCGGACTTTTGTTATGATATGAGTGTTATACTTTTTTCTCACTGGCTAGTTTAATTTAATTAGACATAAAATTATGCGTATTCAAAATTCATAATGTATGCCATCTGTCGCATAAAAAATTTAAAAAATTCTTGTATTAATAGTAGTATAATTCACACAATATTTTTATATTTATCATTATAATTTTATTATCATGCTATCATTATTAAATTAATAATTTCTTAATTTTTACGTAACATGGAGTATAAATACATTTTTTAGAATTTATAAATTTTGGGAGAATTTTTTTGTGTGACATAAATAAGGTATTATATAAATTTAATAATATGATGCATGATTTTTTGTCGGTTTGGAATAAGAGAGAAGACTTAAATTATAAAAAATTAATATTTTAATATATTAAAATGATATTATTTTTATAATAAGTCTCACTTACATGCAGGTAAAATTAACCCATTATTTATGTGAGAGGGATATAATATTTTATTTAGGTGTATATGGATGGTGAAGAGAAATTAAGGGGCTCAACCATCAACACGGCGCAACCGTTGTCCCGAAGTGGTTGACCATGCTGGCCTTCACGTGATCCCAGCTATTTTATTACATCATCCTCTTAGTTACTACTAATAAATAAGTACTTTCTCCGTTTTTTAATATAAGTTATTTTAAAAAATATTTTCATTTAATAATATAAATTATTTGAGAATTTTAAATAAGTATTAATTATTTAATTTTTAATATTAACCCAAGTATTAATTTGGTTATCTCACTATTATATGTCTAATAAATAATAAGGAATTGATATTTCCACGAAATTCTCCTCATGAATAATAAAAGGGACTTACTACATTATCATGAGTGGCGCTCAGTAGAAATATTAATTCTTTTAAATAATATTTTTTTTTTTTCATATATAAAATGATATATACTATTGATATTATATTTAATATTTTATAATTATTTTTTAATACTTATGTATAATTTTAAAATTATTTATATTAAGAAAAACGAAAGAAATAATATATATTTTAATGAATAATTAATGAGAATGTGACCTCTAGTTGTCTCTTTTTGTACTCTACTACTTTTCTTTATGTTTAAACTACTTATGCATGAAACAATTTCAAAACATAAAAAGTCATCTCTCACCTACCTACGATCAGAATTTCTTTTTGACTAAGCACAACCACTATTATTAATAAGTAATAATAGAATAATTTTTTCATAGAAATAGGAGAGATAATTCACATGGGAATCGAAAGTGATTAATATAAAGTTTATTTTTAAATAAGTTGGTTAATTGATCAATAGAATATTGACACGCATGCGAAGTTCTATGTGTGTCAGCATTCTATTGGTTAATTGACCAACTTACTAAAAATTAAACTTCATATTAATCCGGATCCATTCACATGGATATAGTAAATCTTGCTTGGGCTGCTTTAATGGTAGTCTTTACATTTTCTCTTTCACTCGTAGTATACAGAAGAAGTTGACTCTATAGAGGTACTACTGATTTATTGAGAAATCAAACTGTATCAATTGTTTTATAGATCGTTCTGCAAGTGGGTTAAATATTTTTTCGATCGTACGTCTTTATAAAGTCAACTTACGGATGGATAAATCGACTTTTTTTTTTTCTACGATCATTTCGCATCTTTCGATTTTACTAACAAAAATTAAAAAAACCGTTTAAGTCAAAGGTTGACTTAACGGAAATGTAACGTAGTATTGACTTGTCTTTAAAAAAAAAGTATATGTGACAGTTAGTATGCTGACGTAAGCGGTGATAATGTGGATTTTGAGGAAATTTTTATGAAAAAATAGAAAAAATATTTTAAAGTATAATATAAATTATAAAAATTAGCCAAAAAAACAAGAAAATAAATAAATAAATAAAATAATTATTTTTAATAAAATTTTTAAAAGCAGTTTTTTTTTATTAAAAAAAAATTAAAAGCATTTTTTAATAAAATAATTGTTTTTTTATTTTATTAAAAAACATTAAAACGTAGATTTTTTTTAATAAAAATAAAAAATGTAGTTTTTTAATAAAAATAAAAAAAAGTCAGTTTTTTTAATAAAAACAAATGCAATTTTTTTAATAATTTTTTTTTTTTTTATTAACTGTTAAAAATTTAACAGTTAATTTTTAAAACTGTTAATTTTACAATTGTTAATTTTTAAAACTGTTAATTTAACAGTTAATTTAACTATTAATTAATTTTAAAACTGTTAAAAATTTAACAGTTAATTTTTTTATTAAAAAAAAATTGCATTTTTTTAATTTAAAAAACTGTTTTAGAGATTAAAAATTGCATTTTTAAATCTGTTAATAGTTTAAAGAGTTTTTTTTATTATTAAAAAAATGCATTTTAAGTCAACCTTGACTTAAAAAAAATTATTTATTTTTTAATAATAAAATTAATCTGTTAATTTTTTATTATAAAAAAACTTCATTTTAACAATTATTTTATTAAAAATTCAGTGTTTTGTTGTTTTTTAATAAAAAAAGAAAAAAATTATTAAAAAATTGCATTTTTTTATTTAAAAATTTGCATTTTTAACAATTATTTTTAAAAAAAAATTCAGCGTTTTATTTTTTTAATAAAAAAAGAAAAAATTTATTAAAAAATTGCACTTTTTTATTAAAAAAATGACTTTTAATTATTTTTATTAAAAAAACTACATTTTTTTTTATTTTATTAAAAATAATTATTTTTATTAAAAAATCTACATTTTAATTTTTTTTTAATAAAATAAAAAACAATTATTTTATTAAAAAAAATGCGTTTTAATTTTTTTTTAATAAAAAAAAATTCTTTTTAAAAATTTTATTAGAAATAATTATTTTTATTTATTTATTTATTTTCTTATTTTTTTGGCTAATTTTTATAATTTATATTATACTTTAAAATATTTTTTCCTTTTTTTCATAAAAAATTTCCTCCAAATCCACATTATCACTTCCACGTCGCATACTAACTGCCACATATACTTTTTTTTAAAGACAAGTCAGCTGCCACGTCACATTTCCGTTAAGTCAATCTTTGACTTAACGGTTTTTTTAATTTTTGTTAGTAAAATCGAGTACGGTAAGTTGATTGTAAGAAAAAAAAAAGTTCAGTTATCCATCTGTAAGTTGACCTATAGTACGATAACTGAAAAAGCATTTAACCCTTCTGCAAGTAGGGTTTTTTCATTTATTTTAGCAGAGAAAAGATTTTTTTGGTGCAATTTTTTTCTTTTTATAACAAAAGATGCAATATACATATATATCAACCATGCATGTACCTTAAAAATTACTTCATCCATTCCTTAATATAGGTCGTTTTAGAGTTGTGTACAAGTATTAAGGAAATGATTGTAAACCGTTAAATATACTATCAATTGTCTATATTGCCCTTGTATTGGAAAAATAGAGTTTTGTTTATTGGGCAAAAAATAGTGAGAGAACCAAAGTTATATTTATTACTTGGGATAATATTGGAAACTAAGCAATTAATGCTTACTTGAAATTCTCAAACCACTTATATTTAGAAATAAAAATATTTCTGTAAAACGACTTATATTAAAGAACGGATGGAGTATATTTTTTGTCAAAATAAATAAATAAATAAATATTATGTTAAAAATATCAAAAGCGTTTTGAAGTAAAAATTTACGAGCATGGAGATTTGTAAGGTATTGCATGCATTCAGTAGTTAAATTAATGGAGGAAACTTTAATGAGCG
The DNA here is from genome assembly GCA_020205615.1 of Panax quinquefolius. Lineage (NCBI taxonomy): Eukaryota > Viridiplantae > Streptophyta > Magnoliopsida > Apiales > Araliaceae > Panax > Panax quinquefolius. Next base: position 37,181,084 of record CM035160.1, read on the forward strand.
TGGGATTGAGCAATTTTCTGATTCCATAATCTTTGTTGTCCAACGGCAACTCACAGAAGCCACTCCCCGATGTGCCAAGGGAAGAGGAAATTTCAAAACCCGACCGGCCGGTTTGACTGACAAACTCTTAAATCTACATGTTTAATTCTTAATTACAATTTGGTGTAATTAAAGTTAAATAATTATTTGGAGTTGAAATCCCTATGGTTAGCCTAACCAACACTTGCGCCATAGGACTCCCTCCCTTCTTTAATATTAATACAAGTTGTTTTAAAGAATTGTTTTTATTCCTTAATATAAATTGTTTGTTCTTTAATATAAATTGTTTTAAAAAATTATTTTTGTTCTTTAATATAAGTCGTTTACGAGACCCACATCCATTACTCGGTTGCATAGCCAGACAAAGGAAAAAATCACTAGTCATCAAATAAGTACAGAATTAGAAGATTATGCTAGTGGAATGCAATTCCACACTTTGTATTGACAGCATTTTCATATGCATATCCAACCATCAAAGAAGCTAGAAAGTATGGTAAAGATAATAGAAAAGGAATTAGATATGAATGTGAACAATTCAGAAACTAATTCTTTAAGGAAAATTAAACAGAGCTACAACAAGTCTCGAGTAAGATGTGCCCAAATTGGTTGAAGGGGACTTACTCCCACAACTCCCAAACATAACCAAAGCTAGAGAATCAAAACAAATGGTGAAGTAATTCAACTATACATTCAGAAAAGTAACTTCCTTCTCTATCTTCCTATGTTGTTGTCGCTGCCTGAATCCATTACAATTGTTAGCCTTCTTGCCGTCTTCAAAAAGTTGCTGCAATATCAACGATAAAAAAGGAGGCCTTAAGAATCTGAAGAATTCAAAAAACGTTTTGATGATATATTAGAAAGCAATTGACATATGGTATACCTGAAGGGTTCATCTCCAGTGTGTTTAGCTGCACCTGCCTCGTCCCTGTAAAGCACATTGCTTAATATCTCAGATTTTTCTAGACCAAACATGTCGACCAGCTTTCCATACAGCTCCTCATATGAGCTGAGGGCAGAAAGGTCAAGAGTTCGTCCCACATCCTCCGACTCCATGAAAACCTTGCAATGGCCAATCTCTCCAGATTCAGACTTTCGTTTTTTGTACCATGGAAACCCATCATCCGACCAACTGTCTGGTGGACCATTTTCGAGGATTGCCGATCCTGAACCATCAGATAAGTGTGCTAGTTTTTCTGAATTCCCATCTAATGAACTGCTTCTAATAGTATCTCCTGAGCAGCTCTGAGAAAGCTGCTGCTCGGTGAGAATGGGCCGACCAAACAGCAAGAACATTGGTGCTTTTGTATCATTAGTTTTCTTCAAACTAGGGCTAGAATTTCCCATTGTTAGCAAACAAGATACATTATCATCTTGTTTGGGGTTGTCAATGAACCCGCTAGTTGGGATTCTAGACGGTGGCGCAGCAGCGTAATGAAGCTGCTGAAACAGACTCGACTGCAGTTTGTTGAAGTGGAGATCTGGTGAAGATAATCCATATTGAGCATGCCTGGCTCCCTGTATGCCTGCAGGAATGTTGTCTGATATACAACCAAAAGGGCTGCTGGACCTGAGGGGGTTGCTGAGAAGTGATGGCATCGAAAGTTGCCCATCAAGGGAAAAATCTGGGGGCTGTGGGACACGCAACTTCTTTCTTGGAGGCGAGAATGGGGAGAGATGGATGGAAGGCATATTTGATACTAATTCAACCAACCATGGGTTAACTCGCTTCACATTCTGTAATAAATCTGGCTCATCCCATGCTACCTGCAAATGATTTTTGCCAAGATTAACCAACCAGAAGGCCAGTCAAAAGAGCTGTATAATTATACTTAGAAGAACTTTGGGCACGAATTTAAATTGGAAATCTTTCAAGCAATGTGCATGACACAGTTTGGTATCACAACAAAGAATTTACAAAGTGTAGATCTTTCACTATCTTTACTCCTACAAAGGGCAATGAGATATTGTTCTATAATACAAACATATATGTAGTCCAAAAAAATTCAAAACTAAATTTGATTTGTTGATGATTCAGTTATTGATCAAGTATAGCATCATGCTACTTATACAACGACTTAAAAATTTTAGGATGTCGACTGCTACATACTATATACTGTCGGGAACTATATATCAACTGGAAAAGAATCATGCCTGATTTAGGTGCTTGAGAGGAGTCTATCCTACTATTCCATTTAGGAGTGAAAGCAATCATGACAAATCTGCAGTCAATTAGAAGTTCATTTTCTTAAAAAAAATCTCTTGGACAAGGGGAAATAAGAGGTAAGGTAAACACTGCCAAATTCTTCCCTTAGAAGCACAAGACGTTAACAGATTGTAAATAGTGTGCTGAATATAAATATTTCAACAGAAAAGAGAAATTCCACATAAATAATAATCCAGAAAATATGGAATTTCAGTCAAAAAATCACAATTTAAATATGCTTTGGATTGGAGGGAAAGGTCATAAATCAAGATATATGTTACCTGGAGAAGCCTCCATGGAGAGTTAGGCCAACGGATGGGGTCTTCAACCTGAACAGAAGATACCGTCCCCATGAACCAGCTTATCCTAGATGAATCCTCTGTCTCAAAAGCCATCTTAAACCTCATTCCAGAGTACCATTGGATTCTCATCGAAGCCCTCACAGAAGAGGCCTTCACACAAAACTCTGGCGTACTTGCACGCGGGTAGTAAACAATCTCAAAGGGCTGCGCATTGGCCGCAGCGGTTGCAGCTTCAAACACCGATTCAGCACTCACTTTTCCCATACCGTTCAGATCCCCAGAAAAAATTCCGTTCGCATTACCATTTCGCCCAAACTTATTCTCATCTTCCCTCACGAATCCAGAAAACCCCCCATATACTTGGGCACAATTGCCAGATGCCGTGTTCCATCCAGATGGGAACTCAGGTCCCCCACCAACTCCCCTTTTGGCACGACGAATGCCAACACAAAGATCCCCGTTTTCTGCCCTTAAAAACACAATCGAATCCCCAGCAACAAGCTTCTTCTGGTTCACAAAATTACTCCATCCCGTGGTCAAAAGATGACGACGGGGTGTCCCTCTATAAATATGCCTAAATTTCCATATCTGTCCATGAACATCCTTAGCAAGGATGGTCTGGACCGGCGGTTCAGCCGAATAATCCAACCGTGGAAAAATAGTCTCTGCACAATACCTAGGTACCGAAAACCCCCCACCATTATTGGCATCAGACTGTGTCAAAGTCTTTGCAAATGAAGAGGGTTTTTCTTGATCCTCATTCTTATTAAACCCCAACAACCCGTTATCATCATCAAAGTCACAATCATTACCTCTCATCGGCACCAACCTTAATTTCGCATAAACCTCATCAGTCTCAGTATCCGCCATGAACTTAACGGCCGATACTCTACAAAGTATCAGTGCAGGAACTCTAGGGAAATTCCCAAAATCAACACTCCCATGGGCGTGTTCAGTGTAGCCCTGAGGGAAATAAAAGACCTTAGAGTTAACCAGTGGCATTTGGACCATACCACCAGCACAGGCATGCCATAATTGAGAGTCCAAGCATTTCTCCACTTGATTCAATGGTCTGTTCATACTATCCATTACAGTAATCATATTGCAATACAAGTAACAACCGTTTATAAACTTAAATCTTTCTTAACTTCTCGTTTCAAATTAAAAGCTGCAACAAATAAAAATCCCCTCTTTGCTTCTGGCCTCAGAGTAAATGCTGCAATCAAAGTAAAATTACACACTTTTAATGTTTTAAGCTCCAAAAATAAATCAAACTTAATTTATTTATTTTTGGTTGGGGGTGGTGGAGGAGAAATAGAAAAAGCTTCTCTATCCTCCATAGATGTTTGAAGCACCAGATACCCACAAGTATGAAATTGGGGTTTTTCAAAGATTAGTTAAAGCTAATTTTCTTAGTAACAAAACGTATGAAAAACAAAGGAGAAGGTTATGAACCTGAAAAAAATTATATGGGTTGAATAACAACCTCCATTGCAGCAATTGGAGAAAATTTCTTACAAAAAATTATAACTGCTTGTCAGATCTCAATACTCTTTCTCAGATCAATTGAATCAGAACCCATAACTTTTCCACAATTTTCACTTGGTAAAACAACAACTTTCATTAATGGGTCAGAAAATTGAGTTGTGGGAAAGTTTTAAAGTGGTGGAGAAGGGGAAGAGTAGCTTACAAGTGAATGCAATTCGGACCAAAGGGAGAAGAGGGAGGAATTTAAGAAGAGGGTAGAAATACACACAGTATGCGTGTGCGGGAATGTAAAAGGAAGAAAGAGTAGAGCAAGGAGACAGAAAGAGTCGCACCTGAAAGCTTGCTTGCCGACCAGATGGTGGCACAAAGAGAGAAACAACTGGCTTTTATGGTCGAAACAAATTGGAATTCCACCTATTTTACTCCACGTACTTTGGTGACAAATAGCTACAAAAATGGTAAAAAATTGACGTGATTAACAAATTATATTTTATTATAGTATTACTCATTTTATAGGTAACTAATATTTTTACATAAAAAAATTAATATTTTTATACATCACACGCGAATAATGGATGAGTCTCACTTTTATGTAGGAGACAGACTAACATATAAATATAATTTTAACATGTGAAAATATTAATTTTCTATTTTTGTAAAATTATTTTGTCACCATAACAATATTCAACTTTTTAAAATTTATTAAAAGTACGAGAGAGAAACAAATTAGATTTTAATTATAAAAGATAATATGAGAAATTAAATATTTAATATTTTTTAAAATAAAAAGACAAATAAAATGGGAGAGAGGAATGACCTCTTTGCATTTTAGAGTATATCAAAGGTGATAGATAGTCTAATACCGGAAGTGTATTTTTTTAGAGTATATCCTTGCGTATTTGAATATTAAAAGGACACAAGATTTATTAAGCATTTTAAAATACATCCTACAATAAATTAAATGTTTTGGTTCATCTCACGATATAATCGTAAGTCATTTACATATGGCGAGATAGTCAAGCGAGTAACTCTTACTTATATTAAAACTAGATACAAACATCCGCGTTGCGGTGGGATTATTTAAATTTTTAATAATAAATGTGTACATACAATTAATAAATTAAAATATAATAAGAAAATAGTATATTATTGTGCGATGATCAAATTTTACACAGAAAAACAAATGAATATACATTATAGGGGGTTGTGGTGAGAGTTTACTGATTTGTGCATTACATTCTAAGTATATGACTATTGCTTTTAAGTTAGTGACAAATTAAGTGACCTCAACTTGTGGACAAATTATTTTTTCTACTCTTCCTTTTTTCTATTTTTTTTTTCAATTTTTCTTGACCAAAGTGTAGCCAACTGATTTATTTTCCCTACCTTTACTACTTTTGTATTTTGTTTACTGCAAAGAAAGGGTTGCCTTAACTTAACTTTTTACAATCCATAACAAAAAGAGAAGAAAAGGGTATAAATATATAAATAACTCAATGACCGACATGAACTTAAAAGATTACCAAAAGAGATCAAACAAAATATATCATTGATGCAGAGAGAAGAAAGAAAAAAATCTGATATAATGATTCACATATTTCAAATCCTGGTGCTAGTAGGTAGCAACATTCTATAATCAATTAATAAAAGGGAAAGTATATATTTTTATTCTGTGAAGTAAACAATCATGCTTACTACAAAAGTTTTACTGCAAAATGTGTGAGGGAAGCTTGAATCAAGTTAAATAAACATTGACAAAATCATATTGTTCTGTCCCGCAACAAGTGCGAAGTAGGACATTGATCCCAAAAATTCTGTAAGGAAAATTCACACTTCCAAAGCCTTAATATCCTTAATCTTATCAAACCCTTAAATCTGACCAAACACACTTGTTTATGTGACCAATTTCTCCTTTACATGACCAGTGATATAATATGTACCGTAAATTGCTAGTATAGCAGCAGTTATGCACCATTACTGACTAATCTCTCATCACCTCATCATTTACATGCATACTTACATGTTTGTGTCTATTTATAATATTAACAATAAATACAGACTTAAAATGAAGATACTAAATAATCAAATTAAGAAATAAACTCAATTCCTTAGTGTTGATATAAGAAACGTGAATAACTCTAATCTAAACACAAACTTTTTAATTGAAAATCCACCAAAATTTTCAATTAAACACGATTGACAACACAAATATCAGATCAATCAAATCAATTGCAAACATTATTCCTCATATCAGCAACTAAATGCAAATGCAATAATCTCAAATTTTAGCACATAATATCTAAATATTTAGAAAATAGGCAAACCAATGAAATAATTTCACCCGCTTCTTGGTTATGTTTCACACTCCTGCATATAGCAGTAACCTGTAAGTAATAATGTGTATATAATAACTCTCATTTTGTTAGTTTTCGGGTAATGAATTGAACCAGACAATATTAGTTTTCGTTCACCATCAATGGTGATGGCTCTTCATCGTGCAAAACGTGAATGACATAAGTAGAAGAAAGACAGAGAGACAAAACGGAAAAGAAAAGGAAAATTGACCGTGAAGAAGAAGAAGAAGCCATTGTTGCTATTCACTAATTATGAGAATAAATAATTAGCCTGATTAATATATATATATATATATATATGTATATGCATGGAGGATTAGGTCAGGTGATCATTAACATTATTTCAAACTCTAATTCAGTTAGGAAGTTTTATCCATATAAAATTTTGCTCATTGGTTGTTGAAGAGATTAAATTCTACTTGGTTTGTTATTATTTATCCATAATTTAAAAAAGGATATGATATAATTAAGATAATTGGTTTGTTATTATTTTTCCATAATTTAAAAAAGGATAGGATATAATTAAGATAATTGTGACATAATTAAAACTATTTAAGATGGACATGTGTTGAATTTGTAGAAGGACATATGTCAATATAGGTGTCATGTACTGTGATTTAGTATATATAATAGATTAGGATTCGACTTAATGCTCAAATTTGACTTAACTCAAAAAAACTGAGCTCGAATTCGGTAAGAGATTTCTAATTTTGTGCCAGATTTGACTTGGATCATTACTCAGGCCTACTCGACTCGTAAGTACTCAACTCGTTTACAAAGCGAGTTACTCATGAGCATTCAAATCGACTTTCGAATATAATTCATTTTACTTAAAATTGAACCACTACATACTAAATTGGTTACTTAAATAATACTTATATATAAAATTTTTTCACATTTATTTATGTAAAGAAATTACAAAGAATAAAATATAAATTGACAATCAATTCATTGATTTATTCACGTAAAAGCTTGCACAATTTCATACTACACTTTATAAATTATAAATATTGATACAAATATCATATATTTAGCTTACTAGTATGGATCAGACCAGTATTCGAATATGATCCATCGAGTAGGTATCGAGAAAAAAATAAAATACTAGAACCCTAATCTAAGCGAACATTGGTATGCTCGAATTCAACTTGTGTATCATTAAACAAAAAATGAGTATGGATCAAATTCGACTCGGATCAATTTTGAATTTGAGATTTGGATCATATTTTCAAGTCAATCTCGAATTGAGTACCAAGCTACTTGGCTCGACTTACACTGTGACGCCCCCAAAATTAGGTATACGTCACCCATCTTGGGTCGCCACTTACATGGTACATAAATTCAAATACAACTTACTTAACATAAGCGTAGGTATGCAATACGACATAAAGCGTGAGTTTGAATACAAATATTATCTACTAGATATTATACAAACTCAAAAGGAGTCCTCATTACAACTATTATCTCACTATTTCACGAGAATAGTGAGGACTACTAATGCTATCCTCTCGGACCATTACTCCATTCCCCGACTAAGTCTCAAATTTATGTTCTCATTTCACGAAGAGAATGGGAAAGAAAGGTGAGCTCAACTAGCCCAAGAAGAAATATTATGACTAAGATAATGCAGAATAAATTATCATTAGCCTTGATAGTGTTAAAGCGATAAAATACAATAGACAACCGGTTTAAGCTGCGATGAATATGCAATCCATTAAAAGAGTCAAGTAGAAAATAAAGTTTACTATCTTTTAGGTTTTAAAAAGGTTTTCATAAATTTTTATCACTAAGACTCAGTTTAATGAATAAACCACAATATCTAATCATCCCTGTACCACGGTCAAGGATTTTCATCAAATTATCAATGGTCATAACTATACCGAATCACCCACTGGTCATAATCATACCAAAAACTATCCATCATCGCATTCTGAAGCCCATCGAGGACTTTTATCACATCATTTATAACAAGCCATGATTATACCGAATGATCCCTGGTCATAATCATACTAAGTTCATCTATGCACGTAAGCCAAAGATAACATAATATAACATGAGGATGATAACAATGACATAATAATTCAATAAAACAAGTTCAAGAATTATTTTATCCAGGAATTAGTAACGCCCAAATTGTCAACAAGATCTTTATTTTTGTAGAGTAAAATTCAAGAATGATCGGAAGAATATTTCCAGCGAAAAGATCTTTGGATGAAAGCCTTAAATATCAAGGATATTCTACTAATTTCATGGAGTATAGAAATCAAAGTTTTAACCAAACTGGGTATAATAAAAATGGAATAATAAAAGAAATCACCATGCATGCGATAGATCGCATGCAGACGAGTTATTCCAATGTAATAATAAATAACGGAACCAGGTCGGTGAAATTCACACCGATAGGATGATCAAATGAGAATAATAAATTTGAATAATAAACAATGGAACCAGTCAGGTGTAAAAAACACATGCATGGATATTCAATGAGAATAATAAATGCGGAATAATAAACAATGGAACCAAGTCCAGGTGTAAAACACACGACGAGGATATTCCAATGAGAATAATAAAGAATGGAATAATGAAGAAGATCACCAAGTATAGGGATTGGCGTATCTGAGTTATTCCAACAGAATAAATAAGAATGGAATAACATAAGGATTTCACAAGTATAGTATAGGGTATGCATATCACGAAGTTATGTATAGGGTATACCACTTTTTACAAAGTTATTCAGCAGAATAATAATGAATGGAATAATGTAAGTTCTCTTCATGAATAAGAAAGAATAACACCCCTTACGGGTACAACAAATAATACCCCTTAAAGTAAAAGACCTTTGGATATCAAAGTAGTGAAAATGCAGAATACTCTTCTTCTTTCTCTATAGATTTTCTCTCTATAGCTTCTCTCTATATTTTTCTCTCTAGAGTTTCAATTGAATTCGTAAGAAAATAATGAAGGAATGAGCTTATTTATAGGAAAATAGAATGCATAGTAATTAATCCATGAGCGGTCCAGATTGATTTACTTTAATCTGACGGTCCATATTTAAAGCAAAATCTTTTAAATAAAATATCATATATTCTATTTATATAAAAACATTTTACTATGCAAACACTATGCAACACTATGCAAAAGCACTATGCAAAACACTATGCAACACTATGCATAATAAAATATAATATATTCTATTTATAGAATAACTTTAATAAAGTATTACATTTTTATATAAAAGATGCTTTTACGTTTTATTACGTTAATAATACTGAATAAAACAAAACGTCATTATCATTATAATAATTCATATTATTAATAAATGATAATGGAATCAAATGAGTGACTTCTCACATAAGCATCGATAATCAATACCAGTGTCTTCGCAACGACCCACGTGACATCGTACTTTTACTACTACCGAGTAGTTCAACAAGATCAACGGTAAAACTTCCGTAGTTATTTCAATAAAATATTTTTGTCGTTTTTCTCAATCCAAATGATAATTACATTATTAGGGTCCACCAATGATTGAGTAGTTATGCGAATATTCCTCGCTAAATCGAATATTCCCACCAATCGATTATAATATAACCACTTGCATACTTTGCAAAATTTATAAATACTACCCACAACTATAATATTTATCTCAAATTCACACCATAATATTAAAAAATTATTTCGACAAAATTTAAATCTTTATTGATAAAATCTGGGGTCTCACAATCTCCCCTAACTAAAATCAAAGAACTAATTGTTAATGAAAAATGATATATATTGCCAATATTTATATTTGATTATTTGATTATGAGTACGCGGATAATTATTAGTGATAATTTTTTTTAAAGAGATGTGTAATAAAATGTGGTCCTTCTACAATTCTTACCAATAAAATTCGAAATTGTAATTCGACATAAAGTTATCACAATACATGGTAGATGTGACGCCTCCAAAATAGGTATACATCACCCTTCATGAGTCGCCAAATACCTGGTACAAAATTCAAATACAACTTAATAATACAGTTGTCGTGTAAAATACGACAAAACATAAACTGAGAGTTTTAATACGAATATTGTCTTCTAGACAGTATTCAACTCAGATGGAGTCCTCAATACATTTATTATCACACTATTTCATAAAATAGTGATGACTACTAATGTTATCATCATCGGATCGAATCCACTGTTCCCGACTAGTCCTCGGCTACTTTCTCATTTCTGAAGAGAACAATGAAAGCAAGCAAAGGTGAGCTCAACTAGCCCAGTAAGAAATATTATGACTAAGATAATGCAGAATAATTTATCGTTAGCCTTCAACAATGTTAAACTGATAAAATATAACAAACATCAAGTTTAACTGCAGCAGAACAAGCAATCCATTAGAAGAGTGTAAGACCCCAACTTTTATAAATAAAGATGAATTTTCTATAAATATTATTTTTGAATATTATGGAATAAATTTGATATAATGTTATAGTTGTGGGTAATATTTATAAATTTTTGCAAAGTAAGCAAGTTGTTATAAAATATTCGTTTGGTGGGGAATATTCTTTTTGTCGGGGAATATTAAATACGACGACTCAATCATTAAGTGGACCCCCTGGCGGAAGTATTATCGTAGTTAGAAAGCGACAAAATTATCTTTCTATAAAAATAACTGGCAGAGGTGTTACTGTTAAAAAGCATGTTGAACTACCCTTTAGTAAAAGTACGAATGTACTACGTAGTTGTATAGTAGCACACGATATTGATTATTGATGCTTTACGTGAGAAGTCACTCAAATTTATGCTCAATTATTGCTACTGATAATCTTTGATCATATCTCTTATATTATTGATTCAATTATTGTCAAGATTATCATACGTATAATATGTTATAGTATTAAATCAATAATTGAGGCGACAAGTTATAAATGATTAATAATTGTTGAAAGATTAAATATGTGTTGATTAAAAATAAAATGATTTGTGGTAATATTTATTCAATCCTTGATGTATATAAAGAGTACATTATGAGACGTTTGTGGTAAGTTTGATTATTTTATGGGGGCCCATATGTCATCATCTAAGAGTCTCTTCGTCGATAGTAATTATCTTCGTCGATAGTAATTACCTTTGTGAATAGTAATTACCTTCGTCGATAGTAATTACCTTTACTGCAGACGTCAAATCACTTATAGTTTCATATTCTGAGCGCCGAACCACTTGTCGCTTCACATTACTGACGGCGTCGAACCACTTGTTGTTTCACATTACTGAGCGTCCAAACCACTTTTCTTTTCACATCACGGTTCGTCGAGCCACTTGCCTTTTCACATGGCGGTCTAAGCTAGAAATCTTCTATAAATAGAGGCCTAAGTGCTTCATTATTTTCACGAATTCATTCAAGCTATAGAGAGAAAGTATAGAGAGAGAAAGAGAGAAAGAAGAAGAGTATTTTGTTCTACACTACTGCAAATTATTCAATCTCCTACCAAAAGTAAGGGGTGTTATTCTTTCTTATTCATGAAGAGCTGTTGTTATTCCATTGCTTATTATTACATTGGAATAATCAGTATATCGCGGTTTACCTATACTTGGTGACATTCTTCTATTATTACGTTGGAACATCACATCGTGTGTTTTTACAGGACTGGTTCCATCTTTATTATTAATACGTGGGAACATCACATGCGTGTGTTTTACACGGGACTGGTTAAAATCTTTATTATTATTACATTGGAACATCACATGCGTGTGTTTCTACGCTGGGACTGGTTCCATTCTTTATTATTCTGTTGGAATATCACATGCATGCGTTTTCATGGGACACGGTTCCGTTATTTATTATTACATTGGAATAACTTTGGTACATGCTTGATCTATCGCATGCATGGTGATTTCTTTTGTTATTCCATTCTTTATTATACCCGGTTGGTTAAAACTTTGACTTCTATACTCCATGAAATTAGTGGAATATCCTTGATATTGCGCTTCATCCAAATATCCTTTCATGAAAATATTCTTCTAAGTATTCTTGAATTTTACTCTACAAAGCGATGTCGTATTGTGATTTGGATGTTATTGGTTTCTGGATAAATTAATTCTTGAACTTGTTTTATTGAATTCTTATATTATTGTCATCATCCTCATATTTATATTTTTTGAAAGTCAATACGTGGCTTTGTAGTGCATAGATGAACTTGGTATGATTATGACCGAGAGATTATTCGGTGTAATCATGGTAGTAATGTTACAAATGATGTGGTAAAAATCCTCGATTACGTGTAGTGCATTGATGGATGATTGTTGGCATGATCATGACCATTAATGAATACACAAATATTCTTGGCGTAGTGCATGAATAATTGTGGTCGTGATACTAAAGAATATCCTTGGTAGTAGTGCGAGGGGTGATTCGATGATGTGGAATATTTATTAAAAGTGAGTCTCGACTATACTATGATGATGAAAAACCTTTTAAATCATAAAAGATAGTAGATTTTATTTTCTACTTAACTCTTTTAATGGATTCTTTGGTTCCTTTGTAGTTAAACTTGATGTTCATTATATTTTATCGGTTTAACATTTGTTTAGAAGCTAATGATAATTTATTACGCATTATCTTAGTCATAATATTTCTTCTTGAGCTAGTTGAGCTCACCCCTTTCTTTCACCTTTATTCTCTTGAAATGAGAATATAAATTTGGGACGAGTCGGGGAGCGGAGTAATGGTCGAGAGGATAACATTAGTAGTCCTCACTATTACGTGAAATAATGTGATAATAATTGTAATGAGGACTCCTTTTGAGTTTATATGATCTCTAGTAGACAATATTTGTATTTAAACTCACGGTTTATGTCGATTATTATACATGTGATTTATATTAGTAAGTTGTATTTAAATTACATACCATGTATCTCGACTACCCAAGATGGGTGATGTATACCTATTTTGGGGGCATCACGGTTGGTATCGAGCTTAGGGATATGATCCTGGCTAAGATGTGAGAATAGTACTAGGAGGGGAGATGGGGAATACCTTCGCTAGTATGACTACCTAAGTTTATGTATATTTATTTTATTGGTCGGTCGAGAATATAGGGATAATATGTTACATGTCAATTAACCTTTTGTTTTGTGGCGATGTCTGAAAATGACATCCGAGAATGTTGAGAATAACAATGGAGCACTGAGCGATCATTGATTCACCACATATCAATAATCGGGATAATGTGCATCGAGGAATGCGAAAATACTCATGCAAACAACAAACCTTGACCAAATGATGAATGATCAAATGATCGGAGGCTTTATCTGAATTCATGCAACAAACAAAGAGAGCGACTCTGTCCAAAAACGTAGGTGGAAACACGAAAAACTCTCGGTGATTCCGCTAAACAATTCAAGGAGCTTGGGACCACCGGAGTTTAAAGGAGAAGCCAAAACCACTTCGGCGAAAGCATGGATAAAGCAGATTACCAAGATATTTGATGTCTTGGGATGCTCAAGGAGCAAAAGGTTCCCTTTCACGCTTTTATGTTCTTGCAGGCGAGATTCTTGGTGGGAATCGGTAAAAGCGTACTCAACTTCTTTGTCTTGAAGATATCTTGGGAGAAGTTCGAGGAGTGCATTCGGCGACAAATACGTTCACGAAAGTATTCGCCACATGAAGGAGGTGGAGTTTATCAAGTTGGAACAAAACAATATGACCGTGTCATCATGATACGAGGCAAAATTTGCGGAGTTATCACGGTTCGCGTCTCACTTGGTGGATAATGAAGAGAGAATGGTGCGAATGTTTTTAAGAGGTTTAAAAAAGCGGGAGATACGTCAACATCTTATTTCTCATAAATTGTGTTTGTATTGAGATGTTGTAAATAGGGCTCGATTAGTGGAGCGATAACGAGTCAACGCAACAAAAAGAAAGCGGTAAACAAAATTATAATACCAAATGAGTAGTCATCGAGCGGTGACAACAAGCGTGGAGGGAATCAGCGGGCGAGATATGGTAACCGCCGGTGGTAATCGGGGCCAAAACAATAAGAATGGACATTTCAAGAAAAGGAGATTCAACAATGATGGAAAGACGTCAAGACCAAAGACACCGTTGTTAAGGAAGGAGAAAGACCACCTATCATATGCTTCAAATGCGAGGAGAGGGACACATCGATCAAGCTGCGCCATCAGTCAAAGCATGTTATAATTGTGGAAGAGAAGGTCACTTAGCTCGATTTTTGCGTTCATGAGAAGAAAAATTCAGCTAGGATGGAGGCACCAAAGGTAGTCCCGGAAAAGTCAAAACCCAGTAGTCTGAGGAGAAGTTTGTTGTGACCTCTCCGGAGAGCAAGGAACCCGAATGAGGTCATCACGGGTAAGCTTATCATAAACTCTAATGAAGTCTATACTTTATTTGATACCGGTTCTACCCATTCTTTTATTTCTCCTACTTACGCTCATCGATTAAATTTGACTCCGGAGAAATTAGACTTTGACTTATCTGTGGAAACTCCGTTGGGAGAAACCTTCATTACATCCACTGTTTATAAGTCTTGTTTGGTTCAAATCGGTACCCTCACATTACCTGTCGATCTTATTTCATTAAAAATACTTACATTTGACGTGATTCTAGGGATTGATTGGTTAACTACTTATCATGCAAAAATTGATTATTTTCGTAAGGTTGTTAGCTTTCATATTCCTAACCAACCTATTATGCGAATTCAAGCGACCAAACCATTAAAATCAATCACGGTCATCTCAAGCCATAAAGCTATTCGTTTATTGAAAAACGGATGTCAAGCTTTCTTAGCTCATATCACGATTTAAACAAAAATCGTCGATTTTGAGCGATATTTCTATTGTTAATAAATTTCTGACGTATTCCCTAGAAGAACTTCTGGCCTACCCCAGAGCGTGAAATTGAATTTTGTATCGACCTTGAACCGGTACAAAACCTATTTCCAAAGCCCCATATCGAATGGCTCTATTTAACTTCAGGAGTTAAAGACCCAATTGTAGGAATTGTTAGACATTGGCTTTATTCGTCCCTAGTACTTCTCCTTGGGGTGCTCTTGTTCTATTCGTGAAGAAGAAAGATGGGAGTATCACGACTTTGTATTGATTATCGGGAGTTGAATCATGTCACCATCAAAAATAGGTATCCATTGCCACGTATTGATGACTATTTGACCGATTCTTGAGGAGCCAAATTCTTTTCAAAGATTGATCTTCGTTAGGATATCACCAATTGAAGATTAGAATCACGACATTCCAAAGATGGCTTTCGAGAGCTCGATGCGGGCATTATGAATTCTAGTCATATCTTTTGGATTGACTAATGCTCCTCTTTGCCTTCATGGATATGATGAACCAAAGTATTGAGGAATATTTGGATCACTTTGTGGTCGTCTTTATTGATGACATCCTTATTTATTCCAAAAGCCGTGAAGATCATGAGCAACACTTGAGGCCGACACTCCAAAAGCTTCGTGAATATATGCTTTATGCGAGTTGAAGAAATGCGAGTTCGGCTTGAAGAAGTAGCATTCCTTGGGCACGTGGTATCAAGTCATGGAATATCATTGACCAAAGAAAGATTGAAGCTATTCAAAGTCGGGAACAACCTAAATCGATGATGAAAGCACGTAGCTTTCTCGGTTTAAATTTGGTTATTATCCGAGATTCGTGGAAGGATTTTCTCGAATCATTTACTCCATTGACTCGGTGACTCGGAAGATACAAAGTTTGGTTGGAAGCGAAGAATGTCGAAGAGTTTTCAAGAACTCAAGATGAGACTTATTTCAAAGACTGTTACGACAATACCATCGGCTCGGAGGGATTTGTCATCTACAGTGATGCTTGGGCAAAGGGTTGGGATGTGTTCTTATGCAACATGGAAAAGTTATAGCTTTATGCCTCATGACAACTCAAAGAATATGAGAGGAATTATCCTACTCATGATCTAGAGTTGGCATTTGTTATCTTTACACTTAAAATTTGGAGGCATTACTTGTATAGGGAGAAAGTGGAGATCTTTACGGATCATAAAAGCCTCAAATATTTCTTCACTCAAAATCAACTCAACATGCGACAACGACGTTGGCTTGAAGCTATTGAAAGATTATGATCATACCATCAATACCATCCTGGAAAAGCTAATGTGGTAGTGACGCGTTGAGTAGAAGATCGTATGCAAATCACGAGTGCGATATTGTCAATATGAGGCCCATTTTGTGTGATTTGCAAAGGATGGAGATAGAGTTAAAGACTCAGGGGGGACGCGTGTGATGATGGCGAGTATCTGAGTAGAACCAGACTTTAATCGATAAAGTTAAAGCTGCACTTTCGAGCTCTGAGGACACGGAGGTGATGCGTATGAGGAAGAAAGTGCAAGAAGGTGCTATCTTAGGAAGCAAGAATCGATGAAGAAGGAATACTTGAGTCAACTCCGGACTTTGTGTTCTAACGACCACGATTTAAAGGATAATATCATGATGGGCGCACACCACACCATTTGCAATCCATCACAGGAGTACCAAAATGTATCATGATATTAAATCATACATTTTGGTGGAAGCAATATATGAAGAGAGAGATATATTTGTTTATCTCAAGGTGTCTAACTTGTCAACGAGTTAAAGCGGAGCATCAAGTACCAAAAGGTCCATTCTGACCACTTGAAATTCTAGAATGGAAGTGGGAGCACATTACCATGGATTTCATTCTGGGGTCTTCCTAAGGTTTCTCAAGGCGTAGATGCGATTTGGGTCATTGTTGATAGATTGACCAAGTCTACTCATTTCTTACCGATCGAGAAACTTATACACTTGAATGTCTTGCTCGTATGTACATAAGCGAGATTGTAAGGCGCATGGTATCTTGCGGTATCCATAGTCTCGATCGAGAGCCAAGATTCACTTCACGATTTTGGGTTAGTTTGCAAAAAGCTATGGGCACGGACTTACGATTTAGCTCGGCATATCATCCTCGAGACAGATGGGAGACGGTGGAGAGGACTATTCAAACTCTTGAAGATCTATTAAGACTACGTGTCCTTGATTTCAAAGGAAGTTGGGATAATTTCTTACCATTGGTGGAGTTTTCCTACAACAACGGTTATCAAACAAGTATTGGCATGGCTCCATTGAGCGTTGTATGGAAGAAAGTGTCGTTCTCAAGTATCTTTGGGATGAGGTGGGTGAAGCAACGTTGTTGGGATGGGAGTTGGTACGTATGACTATGGAAAAGATTCAAACGATCCAAACGACGTATAAAAATCTCACAAAATCGACAAAAGAGTTATCTTGATCTTCATCGAAAGGGCGTGGAATTCGATATAGGAGATCATGTGTTGTTAAGAGTTGCTCTATGGAAAGGAGTTACAAGATTTGGAAAGAGAGGAAAACTCAATCCTCGATTCATCGGTCCATTTTAATCCTCGATCGAGTAGGGCGTGGCCTATAGACTCGCTTTTTCTTAAAAGTATGTCTCGTGTTCATAACGTTTTCACATATCCATATTACGTAAATATGTGAAAGACCGAACCACATTATTGAGTTAGAACCAGGACGAAATAGCGGAAGATTTGGCGTATGAAGAGGTTCTGTTCAAATCTTGGATAAGAAGGAACATATTCTACGCTCGAGGTTATACCTCAAGTCGAAAGTTTTGTGGAGGAACCACGATGTTGAAGAAATGACTTGGGAGTTAGAATCGAAATGAAATCAAGGTATCCTTACCTCTTGACATACCAGTCACATTACCCTAATTTCGAGGGAGAAATTTCATAAGAAAGGGAGGTTGTAAGACTGACTTTTATAAATAAAGATGAATTTTTTATAAATATTATTTTTGAATATTATGGAATAAATTTGATATAATGTTATAGTTGTGGGTAATATTTATAAATTTTGCAAAGTAAGCAAGTTGTTATAAAATATTCGTTTGGTGGGGAATATTCTTTTTTACGGGGAATATTAAATGCGACTGACTCAATCATTAGTGGACCCCTATTAACGAAAAGTATTGTCGTAGTTAGAAAAGCGACAAAATTATCTTTCTATAAAAATAACGGCTAGAGAGGTATTCTGGTTAAAAGCTGTTGAACTACCCGGTAGTAAAAAAAGTACGATGTCTGGCGTAGTTGTATAGTAGCATACGATATTGATTATTGATGCTTACGTGAGAAGTCAACCAATTTATGCTCAATTATTATTACGATAATTCTTTGATCATATCTCTTATATTATTGATTCAATTATTATCACAAATTATCATCGTATAATATGTTATAGTATTAAATCAATAATTGAGACAACAAGTTATAAATGATTAATAATTGTTGAAAGATTAAATATGTGTTGATTAAAAATAAAATGATTTGTGGTAATATTTATTCGATCCTTGATGTATATAAAAAAGTGCATTATGAGGCGTTTGTGGTAAGTTTGATTATTTTATGGGGGCCGTATATGTCATCATCTAAGAGTCTCTTCGTCGATAGTAATTACCTTCGTCGATAGTAATTACCTTTGTGAATAGTAATTACCTTCGTCGATAGTAATTACCTTTTTACGTTTCATATTACGGTGATCGAACCACTTGTCGTTTCACATTACTGAGCATCGAACCACTTGTCGTTTCACATTCTGAGCGTCGAACCACTTGTCGTTTCACATTTTCGAACCACTTGTCGTTTCACATTCATGCATCGAACCACTTTTCTTTTAACATCACCCGATTCGTCGAGCCACTTGCCTTTTCACATGGCAGTCTTAAGCTAGAAATCTTCTATAAATAGAGGCCTAGTGCTTCATTATTTTCACGAATTCATTCAAGCTATAGAGAGAGAAAGTATAGAGAGAATAAGAGAGAAAGAAGAAAGTATTTTTTGTTACTACACTCTGCAATATTCAATCTCTACAAAAAGTAAGGGGTGTTATTCTTTCTTATTCAAGAAGAAGCTGTTGTTATTCCATTGCTTATTATTACATTGGAATAACTCAGATATCTGTGGTTTACCTATACTTGGTGACATTCTTCTATTATTACATTTGGAACATCACATGCATGTGTTTTACAGGACTGGTTCCATCTTTATTATTATTACTGTTGGAACATCACATGCGTGTGTTTTACAGGGACTGGTTAAAATCTTTATTATTATTACATTGGAACATCACATGCATGTGTTTTACATGGGACTGGTTCCATTCTTTATTATTCTGTTGGAATATCACATGCATGCGTTTCTGTGGGACACAGTTCCGTTATTTATTATTATTACATTGGAATAACTTTGGTCATGCGATCTATCGCATGCATGGTGATTTCTTTTGTTATTCCATTCTTTATTATACTCGGTTGGTTAAAACTTTGACTTATACTCCATGAAATTAGTGGAATATCCTTGATATTTGCGCTTCATCCGATATCCTTTCATGAAAATATTCTTCTAAGTATTCTTGAATTTTACTCTACAAAGCGATGATCATGTTGTGAGTTTGGATGTTATTGGTTTCTGGATAAATTAATTCTTGAACTTGTTTTATTGAATTCTTATATCATTGTCATCATCCTCATATTTATATTTTTTTGAAAGTCATACACTGGGCTGTGGTGCATAGATGGACTTGGTATGATTATGACGAGAGACTATTGATTGTAATCATGGTAGTAATGTTACAAATGATGTGGTAAAATCCTCGGTGGTCCGTAGTGCATTGATGGACGAGTTGTTGGCATGATCATGACCATTAATGAATACACAAATATTCTTGGCGTAGTGCATGAATAATTGTGGTCGTGATACTAAAGAATATCCTTGGTAGTAGTGCGAGGGGTGATTCGATGATGTGGAATATTTATTAAAGTTTGAGTCTCATTTATATGATGATGAAAAACCTTTTAAATCATAAAAGATAGTAGATTTTATTTTCTACTTAACTCTTTTAATGGATTCTTTGGTTCATTGTAGTTAAACTTGATGTTCATTATATTTTATCGGTTTAACTTTCTTTGTTGTAGGCTAATGATAATTTATTACGCATTATCTTAGTCATAATATTTCTTCTTGAGCTAGTTGAGCTCACCCTTTCTTTCTTTGTTCTCTTCAGGAAATGAGAATATAAATTTGGGATGAGTGGGGAGCGGAGTAATGGTCGAGAGAGGATAGCATTAGTAGTCCTCACTATTACGTGAAATAGTGTGATAATAATTGTAATGAGGACTCCTTTTGAGTTTGTATGATCTCTAGTAGACAATATTTGTATTCAAACTCACGGTTTATGTAAAGTATTGTACATGATGAGTTATATTAGTAAGTTGTATTTAAATTACATACCATGTATCGACTACCCAAGATGGGTGATGTATACCTATTTTTGGGGGCGTAACAAAGAGTTACCGTCACTCCGTTCCCCGACTAGTCTCGGCTACTTTCTCATTTCCTAAAAAGAACAATGAAAGCAAAAGGGTGAGCTCAACTAGCCCAGTAAGAAATATTATGGCTAAGATAATGCAGAATAATTTATCATTAGCCTTCAACAATGTTAAACTGATAAAATATAACATACATCAAGTTTAAGCTCATAGAATGAACAAGCAATCCATTAGAAGAGTCAAGTAGAGCATAAAATCTACTATCTTCTATGATTTAAAAAGGTTTTCATCACTTTTATCACGAGACTCAAATTTTAATAAATAATCCACATCATCGAATCGCCTCAGACTACGGCCAAGGATATTCTTTAGTATCACGACCACAAATTATCCATGCACTATGGGCCAAGGATATTCGTGTATTCATCAATGGTCATGATTATGCCAACAACTGTCCATCAATGCACTACGGGCCAATGAGGACTTTTACCACATCATTTGTAACATTACGGTCATGATTATACCGAATAATTTCTGGTCATAATCATATCAAGTCCATCTATGCACTACAGGACACAGATAACTTTCAACATAATATAAACACGAGGATGATAAGAATTCAATAAAACAAGTTCAAGGACAAATTTTTAAAGATTTATAATTTAATTTATCCAGAAATCAATAACGTCCAAATTGTCAACATGATACTGCTTTGTGGAATAAAATTCAAGAATAATATTGTACCAAAAATAATTTGGATCGAAAACTAATCAATTTTTATTATGAATAGTACCCTGGGTGAATAGTACTCGAGTGAATAGTACCCCGTGAATAGTACATTGGGAATAGTAACCCCGTGAATAGTACTTCGGTATGAAAAAGTTAAAACTTATCAAGAATGCTCAGAATAATCTTTCCATTTAAGATACTGGATGAAACGCAAATGTCAAGGATATTCTACTAATTTCATGGAGTTTAGAAGCCAAAACTTTAACAAAATGAGTATAGAATTCAAAATCTGAAATGAAATAATATTACTTACATACTACAGAGTATGGAAGAAAATATTATTTCAAGCGAATATTAAACAAAAATAACATCCCTTACCTTGAAAAGAAGAGTATTCCAACTGGTATAGCGGGGATATTCTTGAAGAAAACTTTCACTATTTTCTACACTCAAAGCTTTCTAAAACTAGAAAGAAATACGCTCAATATTATAGAAGAAGAATTCTCTGATTCTGGTGTGATTTTCAATTCTAACTAAGCATCCTATTTATAGGAGAGTGGAAGGGGAACTGTTAAAAAATAGACTGCATAGTACAATCATGGGCGCCACGTTAATTTGGCTTGTTAGTTCCCGGAGGCACAATAGTTATCTAGAAGGGGGGGGGGAGTTGAATAGATATTTAAAAATCTTTTCATTTCAACTTGTTAGTTGATAATGATTAAAAATTAGCGGAATTAATATTGGTTTTAATCTCCCTTAAGATAGAGAGTTTATGAGAGTGAGACAGTTATAACAGTTATAGTAGATATAGCAAGAATGTAATGGACACAGTCGTTTTAAGTGGTTCAGAGCACTTAAAGCTCCTAATCCACTCTTCTACTCCTCGAGTAGGAAATCCACTAAGGATATCTTTTACACTTTCTGAATCACACTGATTCTTTCTAGACCAGCAGTCTAGGAACTTCTTAGTTCACTCTTGAACTCTTCAAGTCCAGTAGACTTGGCTCTTTTCAGTTCACTTAGAACTCTTCAAGTCCTTCTGACTTGGAACTCTTACTTCAGTTGATTGGTAGTTGTTGAGTTCTTGAAGGTAGCTACTCAGTTGATGTTAAGCACTTCTCCGAGAGAACTGAGTTGCTGAGCAAGCTTTTCTTTTTCTCAGATCGTAGAGTTGAGCATTGAGTGTTCTTGTGCATTTTGTTCAATGCTTGCTTGATTCTTGCATCTGCATATGTTTTGCATATATGTGATCTTGAAATCTATCCGTTTGTTCCACCGTTGAAGCATTAAATGCCTTTGACATTTCTGTACTTTGATGGAGACTTTTCTGCACATCTTCTGAATTGCATTCTAGCCCACTGACACAGCAGACTGCTTTCTCACCTAATACCTAAAAAAGTGTTTTCCTTTTACCAATGGTACTTTCCTTAGCTTATTCAATACGCTTCTTTGTTGCATACTATGGATATCTTTTGTACAGTTGGAACTGGTGAGGACTTCAACGTTTGAAACCCATTCCATATTTGTTGGAGATATATCATCAAACAAAAGGTAGGGCTCGACGCTTCTGACACACGACAGATGATACTCTACGATCCAGATCGTGGTGTCTTGTTAACTTGGTGCTTGGTCTGATTCCATCAAATAAGAACACTACGATTTCTCTTAAAGACTTGCACACTATGATCTTTACTTGATTGCTTGCAAGATCTACGTTTTCGAGAGCACACTATGATTTCTTAGTTGGCTTGGCGAACGTTGGGACCACTCTACGATTTTCGAAGAGGCCCTTAAGGCAGATATACTATGATCCTCGAAGCTCTACGTTCTACCTTGGCTTTTGTAATCTTGATCATCTTGATACACTACGATCTCTTTGAAGCCTATCTATTACATCTCAATATCAACCTAACAAGTTTGATCTTCTTTTCTATACATTCATTTACAGAATGATATACATTAAGAGCTTAGATCAACCTAACAAATTTGATCTATCACTAAGTCCTTATACAAATATTCCTTGAAGGACTTTGCAAATAATCATGAGCATTTATATTTAAACATCATATCAAAATATGCACTCTCCCAACACTTTGCAATGTTGGTAAAAAGACTAAGAAGGTTCATGCGTCAAGGTAAAACCAGCAAGCCAAATAAGGTCAGCAACTACAGCAGCCAGGAGCAATTGGGGTTTTCATGGGAGAGGCTGATTCCATGCCATACTTTTGAAGTAAATCTTTGATGTACTTGGCTTGGTTTATGAATATTCCTTCATCAGTTTGTGATCGTGGAGTTCTTTTCCTGTCATAACATTGAACTTTCATTTTGGTACCCATATTTGCATGGGTCTTACTTTGTTAGTGCCCTTGGGGACCCAAATCTATTTGATCTTGGGTCTCATATTCATTGAATTATAATAGCACCTTGTAGCCTTGTGACCAACTCTATTGCACACAAAACACTTAGTATGATACATGCACGTGTGTGTGTGTGAGAGTTCATTCTCCATTTAGATTTTTGTGGTTCTTTAGTCATTCTTTTGTTAAACTGATTTTCCTTCTTCCACATGTCCTTGGATCTCATAAAATGTGAGGAGTGTATCTTACCTCTACTGTACCTTCCTAGTTGGTTCGTAGAGTTGGTTTTATTTAACTCTACGATCCTTAGAGGTTAGTGAGTAGAGGATGGGTTACTCTTCTCTTTTTTGAAGCCCAGGCCAACATGAGATCCTTTACTCCTTTGAGTATGGATGGAAATTGTGGAAAAGGGTTGAGTTGATTCTTCCTTCTATGAGGATTTCACAAATGTAATGCCTCTATTAAAACTTGAGGCATTACTAGTGCTAGTTTCCTTTAATTTTTTCACACATGGCTCTGGGGTGGATTCCCCAAAGCCTAAGCATGTTCTGTCAAATGTACTTCTCTGACTAGAGAATAGGGAGTCCATGGATGATGAGGATTTGTTCCATGTAGAGATAGTCTTTTCTAACTCCTCAACTTTAGAGTTTAGATTGGACTCTCTTTGTGCATTGAGCTCATTAATCTGTTTTAAGATCTCATTCTCAGCCTCAAGCTTGGAGAGAAAGTTAGTACTTAGAAGAGCTGTTTCTAGTTCTTCTTGAACTTTCTTTTTCTCCTCTTGAAGAAGTGAATAATCCTTTCGAACTAACGAACCACTTCATGTATTGATGTAGATCAGTTGTTATGCCATGCAGTGCAGTTCTCAAATCATTGATGTCTACATCAGGTGAGTTGAAGTCAAATACCTCATCGATATTTTCTTCAAGAATGTTGGAGTTCTGTTTCTCTTTTGCATGTTTAGCCATCAGGCACAGAATAGCCATTTGAGGATCTTTATCATCTCCAGATTCAGGAGTTGAGTCATTGTCTGAATCACTCCACGATCCTCCTGCTACAAGGCCTTTTTCTTTCTTCTGAGGCCTTTTGTTACCTTTGTATTCCTTCTTTGCATGTGATTTCTTCTTTAGTTCTTCTCTGAGAGGTTTGTTGCGGTTGGCAATGAAATGGCTGTGCTTCTTACTGATTCAAGATAGATCATTCATTTGCTCCAGCTCATGTAGTTCTTTGACCTTCTTTGGCTTGCTGGTTTTGCCTTGACGCATGAACCTTCTTAGTCTTTTTACCAGCATTGCAAAGTGTTGGGAGAGTGCATATGTTGATTTGATGTTTAAATATAAATGCTCATGATTGTTTGTAAAGTCTTTCAAGGAATATTTGTATAAGGACTTAGTGATAGATCAAATTTGTTAGGTTGATCTAAGATCTTAATGTATATCATTCTGTAAGTGAATGTATAGAAAAGAAGATCAAACTTGTTAGGTTGATCTTGAGATGTAATAGATAGGCTTCGAAGAGATCGTAGTGTATCAAGCTGATCAAGATTACAGAATCCAAGGCAGAACGTAGAGCTTCGAGGATCGTAGTGTGCCTGCCTTAAGGGCCTCTTCGAAATTCGTAGAGTGGTCCCAACGTTTGCCGAGCCAACTTAGAGATCGTAGTGTGCTCTAGAAAATGTAGAGCTTACAAAGTTAGCAAGTGAAAATCGTAGTGTGCATGTCATTAAGAGAAGTCGTAGTGCTCTTGATTGATGGAATCAGACCAAGCACCATGGTAACAAGACACCACGATCTGGATCGTAGAGTATCATCTGCCGTGTGTCAGAAACATCGAGCCCTACCTTTTGTTTGTTTGAAGATACATCTCTAACAAATATGGAATGGGTTTCAAACGTTGAAGTCCCCACCAGTTCCAACGGTACAAAAGATATCCTTAGTATGCAACAAAGAAGCGTATTGAAGAAGCTAAGTAAAGTACCATTGGTAAGAGGAAAACACCTTTTCAAGTGTTAGGTGAGATAGCAGTCTGCTGTGTCAGTGGGCCAGAATGCAATTCAGAAGATGTGAAGAAAAGTCTCCATCAAAGTACAGAAATGTCAAACGCATTTAATGCCTCAACGGATGGATCAAACGGATAGATTTTAAGATCACATATATGCAAAAGATATACAGATGAGAGCAACAAGCAAGCATTGAACAAAACATACAAGAACTCTCAACGCTCAACTCTACGATCTGAGAAAAAGAAAAGTTTGTTCAATTTACTCGGTTCTTCCAACAAGTGCTTAATGAAAGAATCGAGTAAGAAACCAACAAGAACTCAACAACTACCAATCAACTGAAGTAAGAGTTCCAAGTCAGAAGAACTTGAAGAGTTCTATGTGAACCGTGAAGAGCCAAGTCTGCTGGACTTGAAGAGTTAAAGAGTGAACTAAGAAGTTCCTAGACTACTGGTCTAGAAGGAATCTGAGTGATTCAGAAAAGTGTAAAAGACATCCTTAGTGGATTTCCTACTCGAGGAGTAGAAGAGTGGACTAGGAGCTTTAAGTGCTCTGAACCACTTAAAATGACTGTGTCTATCAAATTCTTGCTATAACTGCCATATCTGCCACAACTGCTGTAACTGCTTCACTCTCATAAACTTACTATCTTAAGGGAGATTAAAACAAACATTAATTCCGCTAAGTTTTAATCATCATCAACTAACAAGTTAAAATGAAAAGATTTTTTAAATATCTATTCAACCCCTCCTTCTAGATAACTATTGTGCCTTTGGGAACTAACAATTGGTATCAGAGCAGGTTCTATTATACAGCCTACAAAGCTTTAGTAGATCCAATGGTACACTTGCCAAGCGAATCAAGGATAGGAGGAAGCAGCAAGCCACCAATGTGCAACAAAGATAAATTTGCTAACTGGAAAGTTCGGATGCAAGCATACATTGACTCAATAAATGAAGATCTATTTGAGACCGTTCAAAATGGGCCCTATATTCCAACAAAGCTTGCGCCAACTACAGATGATCCAAACATAATACAATTTAAAGTCAAAGAAGAATGGACTGACAACGAGAAGAGAGATGTCCAACTCGATAAGAAGGCCAAGAACATTTTGTTTCAATCCTTAGAAGACGATCTGCTCAAAAACGTTGTCAACAGCAAAACAGCGAAGGAGGTTTGGGAAGCACTGCTCATTATGCAAGAAGGAACGGAAGAAGTAAGAGAAAACAAACAATCTCTCTTGACACAGCAGTATGAAATGTTTGCCCATGTTCAAGGCGAAAACGTCACTGCCACCTACGAGAGATTCAACGTATTGCTCAACTCTCTATGAGCTTATGGGAAGATCTATCCAAACAAAGATCTAATCATAAAGTTCATGAAAGCCCTACCAAGCAGGTGGGATGCCAAAACAACTGCTATTAGAGAGTCAAAGAATCTTTATGAGATGACAGTTCAACATCTATATGGCAATCTTCTGACATACGAAATGGAGCTGACTTAACGAGTTGAAACCCTATCAGAAGGAAGAAAAAAGGATAAGGGTGTTGATCTCAAAGCAACTGAAAGTGCATCCAAGGTCAACACTAAGATTGACTCTGACTATGATGAAGACGATGATGAGGACCTTGCAATGCTGGTAAAAAGATTAAGAAGGTTCATGCGTCAAGGAAAAACCACCAAGCCAAAGAAGGTCAACAACTACAGCAGCCAGGAGCAAATGAATGATCTATGCTATAACTACAAGAAGCCTGGCCATTTCATTGACAATTTCAACAAACCTCTCAGAGAAGAACTAAAGAAGAAGTCACATCCAAAGAAGGAATACAAAGGCAACAAAAGGCCTCGTAAGAGAGAGACAAAAGCACGGTAGGCGGAGGATCGTGGAGTGATTTGCATAAATGACTCAACTCCACGAACTGGAGATGATGAAGATCCTCAAATGGCTAATCTGTGCCTGATGGCTAAACATGCAAAAGACAAACAGAACTCCAACATTCTTGAAAAAAGTATCGATGAGGTATTTGACTTCAACTCACCTGATGTAGACATCAATGATTTGGAAACTGCACTGCATGGCATAATAACTGATCTACATCAATACATGAAGTGGTTCAGAGTTCTGTCAAAGGATTATTCATTCTTCAAGAGGAGAAAAAGAAAGTTCAAGAAGAGCTAGAAATAGCTCTTCTAAGTACTAACTTTCTCTCCAAGCTTGAGGTTGAGAATGAGATCTTAAAATAGACTAATGAGCTTAATGCACAAAGAGAGTCCAATCTAACCTCTAAAGTTGAGGAGTTAGAAAAGACTATCTCTACATGGAACAAATCCTCATCATCCATGGACTCCCTGCTCTCTAGTCAGAGAAGTACATTTGACAGAACATGCTTAGGCTTTAGGGAGTCCACCGCAGAGCCATGTGTGAAAAAATTAAAGGAAACTAGCACTAGTAATGCCTTAAATTTTAATAGAGGCATTACATTTGTGAAATCCTCACAGAAGGAAGAACCAACTCAACCCTTTTCCACTATTTTCCCAAGTTTAACTTTGTCAAAGAAAGGCCATGCAATGCCTGTCAGCTTGGAAAGCAAACCAGAAGCTCATTCACGAGCAAAACTATCAACTCAATCGATAAGCCTTTGCAGTTGCTTCACATGGATCTATTTGGGCCAATTCCAATAACAAGTCTTGGAGGGAAAAGATACTCACTAGTTATAGTCGACGACTACACCAGGTTCACATGAGTATTCTTTTTAACCTCAAAGGATGAAACTAGCTCCCAACTGATCAAGATGTTCAGGCTGGTAATGAACGAGAAAGGAGAGAAAATCAAGGCCATAAGGAGTGATCACGGAAGAGAATTTGACTTCCCAAAATGGACCCGATTACGCACATGCATAATGGCATCATCATTATTTCTCGGCTCCATTTAACTCCTCAACTAATAATGATTTCATCCGCCTCTGAATACTTCTAGGCAGAAGTTGTCAACACCGCATGCTACACATAGAACAGATCACTGATACACTCTACAATCAAGAAGACACCCTACGAACTGTAGAAAAGAAAAAAAAACCAAGTGTCAGCTACTTTTATGCATTCGGCTGTGCATACTACATTCTCAACAATGGAAAGCAGTCCTTGACAAAATTTCAACCCAAGTCAGATGAAAGAATCTTTCTTGGATATGCCATAGACAGTAAGGCCTACAGAGTGTTCAACAAGAAGACGCTGAATGTTGAAGTCTCGATTCACATCATCTTTGATGAAATAGACTTAGACAAAACAGTGCTTCAAGACACTACGACCAACAGTGCAGACACTATGAATGAAGTCATCGAGCTCAGCACTACGATCGTAGTGCCAGACTGTAAAATCGTTGAGCAAGATAATGAGATCGTAGAGAGGCCTATGCAAGACAACGAACCTCCACACCGAGAAGAAGAAATAGATCTTGAAGATTTAAGACAAGAATGTATCAAGACAGATGTCCCAACCAGAAACAGATGGGCAAGAGATCACACTCAAGATCTAATTATTGGAGATCCGAGTGCAAGAATCAAAACAAGAGCTGCCACCTAGAATGAATGTTTTTACCTAAGCTTCCTGTCACAAATGGAACCAAAGAAGATAGAGGATGCTATGGAAGACTCCAGCTGGATAGAAGCCATGCAGGAAGAACTCAACCAATTTGAAAGAAACAAAGTATGGAGATTGGTACCAAGACCAAAGAGTCATCCTGTCATTGGAACCAAATGGGTCTTCAGAAATAAGATGGATGAAGATGGAGTAATAACTAGGAACAAGGCAAGATTAGTGGCCAAGGGCTACTCTCAGGAAGAAGGCATTGACTACGATGAGACATTTGCACCTGTTGCCAGACTAGAAGCCATCAGAATCTTTCTTGCCTTTGCTGCTCACATGAAGTTCAAGGTCTTCCAGATGGATGTTAAAAGTGCATTCCTAAATGGAGAACTTCAAGAAGAAGTCTATGTAGAGCAACCTCCAGGTTTCATCAATCCATCTCTTTCTAATTATGCTTACAGATTAGATAAAGCCTTATATGGTCTTAAACAAACACCTAGAGCATGGTATGAAACACTGACTAACTTCCTTATTGAAAATGGATTCACTAGAGGTAGAGTAGATACCACATTATTCCTTAGGAAGCATAAAGACAAAGTCTTATTGGTTCAAATATATGTTGATGATATTATTTTTGGTTCTACTGATGAAAAGCTATGTAAGAGATTCTCCAAGCTTATGTAGAGCAGATTTGAAATGAAAGATGATGGGTGGTGAACTTCTTCCTGTACTACTACAAGTAAAGTAGACTGATGAAGGAATATTCATAAACCAAGCCAAGTACATCAAAGATTTACTTAAGAAGTATGGCATGGAATCAGCCTCTCCCATGAAAACCCTAATTGCTCCTGCAACCAAGCTTGACAAAGATGAAAAAGGTAAAAGTATTGATATAACTCAATACAGAGGTATGATAGGCTCTCTGTTATATCTAACTGCCAGTAGACCAGACATAATGTTTGCAACATGCATATGTGCTAGATTTCAAGCTAACCCTAAAGAATCACATTTAACTGCTGTAAAGAGGATTTTCAGGTATCTCAAGGGTACACCTCACTTGGGGCTTTCGTATCCCAAGGAGTCCTCATTTGAACTAACAAGATACACAGATGCTGATTTTGCAGGCTGAAAAATAGATAGAAAGAGTACCAGTGGCACATGTCAATTGCTAGGAAACAGACTTGTGTCCTGGTTTAGCAAGAAGCAAAACTCAGTATCTACTTCAACTGCAGAAGCTGAATACATTTCTACTGGTAACTGCTGTGCTTAGATCCTATGGATGAAAAATCATCTAGCTGATTATGGGTTTGATTTCAAATCCATTCCCATTCACTGTGATAACACAAGTGCAATATCAATAACTCATAATCCTGTCATGCATTCTAGGACTAAGCATATAGAAATAAAGTATCACTTCATTAGGGATCATGTGCAAAATGGAACTATATCTTTACAATATATCCCTACTGAAAATCAACTTGCTGATGTCTTTACAAAACCTCTAGATGAATCCATATTTAACAAGTTAATAAGTGAGCTAGGAATGCTTAATTTACAACCATGAAATATATGCTCTAGTATGTGCTAACTATACAGATACAAAGGCTATGGTTGAAATCGTAGACATGATCAAGGGAAGTCCACGATCGTAGAGCTGAAGTGACATAAAAGAAAACGATCGTAGCATAGACTCAACAATCGTAGTGCAGACTCAACGATAGCAGAACCCCATCAACACAAGGAGCATTCTGTGATGATAAGAACAAAGCAATCTCTCTGATAAGCGCCTCAGGAACAAACCTAACCCTTGACTCACTCCAAGAGGTTGGCCCTTCCTGAGCTACCTTAACAGATTGCTAAGTCAAAAACTCATCACAAGGATCCGGTCAGACTCGATGATCGTAGTTCAGACACGACGATTGCTGGACAGACTCAACGATCGTAGTTCAGACTCTACGAATGCAAAGTAGACTCAACGATCACAAAAGCTACCTCAATGATCGTAGTCCTCCCTAAGGACACAATTAGCTCTGAAAGAGCTAAGGGCAAATCAGTGCAATCCTCCTCAGTCAAACTCGTAGAACTAAGCAGAAGTTGACACCTGTCCCACTAAACAAAAATGGAGAGAGGGAAACTACAAGTACAGTTCAAAAATGCCTTTTTGAAATCAAAAGTTCAAAAGGCATATCTCTCTTCTCTCTCTCTACAATCAGAAACCCTAACCCCAAAGAAAGCTCAAACAACAATACTCTCTTCAACGATAGAAATGGCAGCCTCCAACGTCGTCTCTGGCTACAGACTCTGCTTTGACGAGTTCAAAACAGCTGAACCCAAATTTCACAAGACTCTGTTATTATTGAAGAAAGAGGGTCTCGAAGAAGCTCTGGGTACAGACACATGGATCTACCCCAAGCTAGTGAAAGAATTCTACAGGAATGGTGTGTTTAAAAAAGAC
Organism: Panax quinquefolius; assembly: GCA_020205615.1. NCBI lineage: Eukaryota > Viridiplantae > Streptophyta > Magnoliopsida > Apiales > Araliaceae > Panax > Panax quinquefolius. The sequence continues at coordinate 37,212,955 of CM035160.1, forward strand.
GCCATCACTACGAAAGTAAGGGAAGTGGAAATCAGACTGAAGGCTGAAGACATCAACCTAGCCCTAGGTCTCAAATCTGAAGGGTATTCATTCATAGAGGGCATAGACTTCCACGAGGGACTTAAAAGAATGCATCACAAGAAATTCCCCTCTGTAAAAGGATAAAAGAAGAAGGAGTTTCCTCAGAGGTATGAATTTTTAGCTGATATACTTGGAAAATGTATATGTTGCAAGAGTTCTGGTCATGATTCTGTGAATGAAGTACAACTAAAGCTCATAATTGCCATATGTTATGGAATACAACTTAACTATGGACCTCTATTACTTGAATGGATTGGAAAGTGGATCACCAACTCAGGGAAGTCAAAGAGCTCTCAAAAGATGCTCTACGGGCGATTTATAAGTATCATTCTACAGTCTGCTCTGGGTGACAAAATTGGGGACGAAGAAGGAGAAGCTATCAATCTAAACAAACGAATGACCCAACAACTATTCGTAAATTGGAAAAGGAATCCAGCAGAAAATGTGCGTATGATGTCTGAATCCAGTGGTAGAACTTTTGATGCGAAGGAGTCAGGGATTCCAGGAAATATGTCTGTTGTCAAGGAGACTGAAGAAGAAGAAGATGAAATAAATAAAGAAGAACCCAATGCCCTGATCAGAAAAAGCAAGGGCAAGAGAAAGTTAAAGGCCAGAACAGCAGAAGAACCCCATGGATCCACAACTGATAAACCTGTAGAGTCCTTTGACATTGAGACTCTAAGGATCCTGAGAAAGAAGCAATAACAGGCTGAGGCACAAGAAGATAGAGCCACCATATCTCAGCTGCTGAAGAAGAATAAGATCAGCCACAAATCCAAAAGGCCATCTATCTCTTCGATCGTAGAGTCTCTACCGATCGTAGAGACAAGACCAAACACATCAAGCAAGGAAGTAGCTGCATCAAACATTTTGGCTGATCAACAGGACAAAACAGCCCAATAAAGTCCTGAGGTTGTGGCTCAGCCTAGAAAACCAAGAAGTAAACTGGTCAAGAAATATATTCTTTTCAACGAAGAAGTACTGAAAAGGGAAGACAAAGAGTTGGCTGCAGCAAAGGAACCAGCCAAAGAAAGCCAAAGCGACAAAGCTCAGGCTGAGGGGGAGACACCTAAAGCTCTTATGATAGAGAATACATCAGCTGAGGGGAAATGCCTAAAGCTCTCATTCTAGATAATGCTCCAGCTGAGGGGGAGCTTTTAAACTTACAAGAAAATGATCAAGTTGAGGGGGAGGCTCATGACATATCCATGGCAGAAGAAGTAATTTTTGCAAAAAATAAGGGAGAACCAGAGCAAGAGACAAATAAAGCCATTGATATAATGGACTTCGCGAGCGAAGACATAGAAGAGGAAGAAGATGATGAGGTCAAGATCACAGCTGTGGGCATAAATGGGTACAGAGGAGCTAACTATGAGCAACTGTTTTCCTATCTACCCATGATTCCTTTCCATCAAGCTCAAATTCTAAACTCCTGGAATCACATGTTTTGGAGCTTCAAAGAATATCCAGCCATCTCTGTGCTAGCTCATGGATTCCTAGGAAGTTTCAACTTTGCCAAGAAGCTCATCACAAATAATCCCTCGTCAAGAATGGTAAATGAGGTATTAACTGTCCCAATTCTTTATAGAGTGAATCACTATCCACTGTCTTTTTTCAGCCAATTTTATGAATTTCCAAGCTGGTTGGAAGTGGTTCTAAATCCACCAAGTCAACTCCCAGTTACAGAATCCCAAAATTCTTTAATTGATGAACCAGATATTCAAAACTTCATACTAATCCCATCTCCCATAATCTCTACGATCACTGACTCTAGTCCCATCGTAGAGTCCCAAGGAGAAATTATAGAGCCACCTATTTCAGCCACCCAAACACAGGCCCCTCCCTCAGATATTCCTTCTTCATCCTCAAATGAATACTTCAACCTTGATCTTTCCCTCTACTCACTACAAGATCAATACCAGAGAAAACCCCCTTCCTCACAAATTCCACAACTGAATGAAATTCTTTCAGAGTTGTCCACAAAAGCTGACTTGTCAGAAATGTCTAAGAAAGTGATCAAGGAACTCGATGAGAGTCTTGAAGAACACACTGACCTCATTCAGCTGATATTAAAAACAATGATCAATTCTGTCAATAATCTCCCACACACCCTAAGCTCCACGCTCTCTAAGACACTTAAGGAGTTCGTCAAACAAATGATTCAAAGCATAAAGGACCGGGATGACATTCACTTTTTAGCAGCCAAGAACCACAGAGAAGATGTCCTTGCCCTACAGACAACTCAAGAAAATCAGAATAAAAACATGTTGGAAAGCTTCCTCAATCTACAAACTGTCGTCAAAGAATTCCAAAAATTCTACATCAGCAATGGCCAGCAAATTGACAACATTCTATCCATTCTACAACAAAGGGAAGTTAGGTCTGAAGCTCTAATCGAAGAAAATCGAGAGGACATTGCTCAGACCAAAATTCAGCTCAACGAGCTTGTTCAAGGGCTGAATCGCCTCTCAGCAGACATTCGAACCCTTGATGCTGAAATAAAGGGGGAGAATAAAGGGAAAGGAAAATGAGGCCAGGGCGGAGGTAGAGGAGGTCAAGGAGGCCAAGGAGGCAGTGGAGGTCAAGGAAGCCAGGAAGAGGCAGAGGATAATTCCACTCTCAAGCTTCAAGAAGCTCTCCTACAAGGCAGTTCCACCAACAGACTGCACGATCAAGCAATCAGACTCAACGATCGATCGTGAGGAAGTCTTAATGGCTCACCCAATAAAGAGTCGAGGCCGACTACCTACTCACAAAATGTGACCCACTACAGCCTAAGAATGCCAATTGGAGATCTTGCATTCATGAATAGGCATGATCACAACCCAAGGATAAGCCCAAGTGAAATTTGGAAGAGATAGTGGAAGGGATGAAGCAAGTAGAAAAGAAGAATTTGAGGAGTATGCCAATCCTCCACGCAAAAGACCAAAGAAATAGAGATAAGTAAAAGTTTAAATTCTTATTGATGTAAAACTAAATTGTAATACTCTTCAAACCATCAATAAATTCATGCTTATTCTCTAGAAATTTCAGCTGCTCACTGAAATACTAAGTTATGTTTACTTTTCTGCAATTGCATCTAGATACTAATAATCATGACAACAAATCTCCTTGGTTATGTCAACATCAAATAGAGGGAGATTGTTGGGAGAGTGAATATGTTGATTTGATGTTTAAATATAAATGCTCATGATTGTTTGTAAAATCCTTCAAGGAATATTTGTATAAGGACTTAGTGATAGATCAAATTTGTTAGGTTGATCTAAGCTCTTAATGTATATCATTCTGTAAGTGAATGTATAGAAAAGAAGATCAAACTTGTTAGGTTGATCTTGAGATGTAATAAATAGGCTTCGAAGAGATTGTAGTGTATCAAGCTGATCAAGATTACAGAAGCCAAGGCGGAATGTAGAGCTTCGAGGATCGTAGTGTGCCTGCCTTAAGGGCCTCTTCGGAATTCGTAGAATGGTCCCAACATTTGTCGAGCCAACTCAGAGATCGTAGTGTGCTCTCATAAACATAGAGCTTGCAAGCAAGCAAGTAAAGATCATAGAGTGCAAGTCATTAAGAGAAATCATAGTGCTCTTGTTTGATGGAATCAAACCAAGCACCATAGTAACAAGACACCACGATCTGGATCGTAGAGTATCATTTGTCGTGTGTCAGAAGCATCGAACCCTACCTTTTGTTTGATGATATATCTCCAACAAATATGGAATGGGTTTTAAAAGTTGAAGTCTTCACCAGTTCCAATGGTACAAAAGACATCCTTAGTATGCAACAAAGAAGCGTATTGAAGAAGCTAAGGAAAGTACCATTGGTAAAAGAAAAACACCTTTTCAGGTGTTAGGTGAGAAAGCAGTCTGCTGTGTCAGTGGGCCAGAATGCAATTCAGAAGATGTGTAGAAAAGTCTCCATCAAAGTACAGAAATGTCAAACACATTTAATGCCTCAACGGATGGATCAAACAGATAGATTTCAAGATCACATATATGTAAAAGATATGCAGATGAGAGCAACAAACAAGCATTGAACAAAACATACAAGAACTCTCAACGCTCAACTCCACGATCTGAGAAAAAGAAAAGCTTGCTCAGTTACTCAGTTCTTTCGAATAAGTGCTTAACAGCAACTGAGTAACAACCAACAAGAACTCAACAACTACCAATCAACTGAAGTAAGAGTTCCAAGTCAGAAGGACTTGAAGAGTTCTAAGTGAAGCAAGTGAAGAGCCAAGTCTCTTTGGACTTGAAGAGTTCAAGAGTGAACTAAGAAGTTCTGAGCTCTTTTGGTCTAGAAGGAATCTGAGTGATTTAGAAAAGTGTAAAAGACATCCTTAGTGGATTTCCTACTAGAGGAGAAGAAGAGTGGACTAGGAGCTTTAAGTGCTCTGAACCACTTAAAACGACTGTGTCTATCACATTCTTGCTATAACTGCCATAACTGCTATAACTGCTTCACTCTCATAAACTTACTATCTTAAGGGAGATTAAAACAAACATTAATTCCGCTAAGTTTTAATCATCATCAACTAATAAGTTAAAACAAAAAGATTTTTTAAATATCTATTCAACCCCCCCTTCTAGATAACTATTGTGCCTCCGGGAACTAACACAAAGTCCTCATCATCGTCTTCATCATAGTCAGAGTCAATTTCAGTGTTGACCTTCGAGGTACTTTCAGTTTCTTTGAGAGAAACACCCTTATCCTTCTTTCATCCTTCTGATAGAGTTTCTGCTCGTTGAGTCAGCTCCAATTCGTATGTCAGAAGGTTTCCATATAGCTGTTGGACAGTCATCTCATGTAGTTTCTTTGATGGTAGTGGTTTTGGCATCCCATCTGCTTGGTAAGGCTCTCATGAACTTTATGATTAGATCTTTGTTTGGATTGATCTTTCCATATGCTCGTAGAGAGTTGAGTAGAACATTGAATCTCTCGTAGGTGGCAGTGACGTTCTCTCCTTGAACGCGTGCGAACATTTCATATTGTTGTGTTAGGAGAGATTGTTTGTTTTCTCTTACTTCTTTCATTCCTTCATGCATGATGAGTAGAGCTTCCCAAACCTCCTTTGCTGTTTTGTTGTTGACCATATTTTCAAATAGATCATCTTCTAATGATTGAAATAAAATGTTCTTAGCCTTCTTGTCGAGTTGAACAGCTCTCTTCTCGTTGTCTATCCACTCCTCTTTGACTTTGATTTGTATTCTGTTTGGATCGTTAGTAGTTGGTGCAAGCTTTGTTGGAACATAGGGCCCATTCTGAATAGTCTCAAATAGATCTTCATCTATTGAGTCCATGTATGCTTGCATCCTAACTTTCCAGTTTACAAATTTATCTTTGTTGCACATTGGTGGCTTGCTGCCTCCTCCAGTCCTTGATTCACTTGGTAAGTGTGCCATTGGATCTACTTAAGCTTTGAAGGCTGTATAATAGAACCTACTTTGATACCAATTGTTAGTTCCCGGAGGCACAATAGTTATCTAGAAGGGGGGGGGGGGTTGAATAGATATTTAAAAATCTTTTCGTTTTAACTTGTTAGTTGATAATGATTAAAACTTAGCGGAATTAATATTGGTTTTAATCTCCCTTAAGACAGAGAGTTTATGAGAGTGAGGCAGTTATAGCAGTTATAGCAGATATAGCAGTTATAGCAAGAATGTAATGGACACAGTCGTTTTAAGTGGTTCAGAGCACTTAAAGCTCCTAGTCCACTCTTCTATTCCTCGAGTAGGAAATCCACTAAGGATGTCTTTTACACTTTCTGAATCACACAGATTCCTTCTAGACCAGTAGTTTAAGAACTTCTTAGTTCACTCTTGAACTCTTCAAGTCCAGCAGACTTGGCTCTTTTCAGTTCACTTATAACTCTTCAAGTCCTTCTAACTTGGAACTCTTACTTCAATTGATTGGTAGTTGTTGAGTTCTTGATGGTAGCTACTCAGTTTCTGTTAAGCACTTGTTTGAGAGAAATGAGTAGCTGAGCAAGCTTTTCTTTTTCTCAGATCGTAGAGTTGAGCGTTGAGTGTTCTTGTGCATTTTGTTCAATGCTTGCTTGATTCTTGCATCTGCATATGTTTTACATATATGTGATCTTCAAATCTATCCGGTTGATCCATCCGTTGAAGCATTAAATGCGTTTAACATTTTTTGTACTTTAATGGAGACTTTTTTGCACATCTTCTGAATTGCATTCTGGCCCACTGACACAGCAGACTTCTTTCTCACCTAATACCTAAAAAAGTGTTTTCCTTTTACCAATGGTACTTTCCTTAGCTTCTTCAATACGCTTCTTTGTTGCATACTAAGGATATCTTTTGTACCGTTGGAACTGGTGAGGACTTCAACGTTTGAAACCCATTCCATATTTGTTGGAGATATATCATCAAACAAAAGGTAGGGTTTGATGCTTCTGACACACGGCAAATGATACTCTACGATCCAGATCGTGGTGTCTTGTTACCTTGGTGCTTGGTTTGATTCCATCAAACAAGAGCACTACGATTTCTCTTAAAGACTTGCACACTACGATCTTTACTTGTTTGCTTGCGACCTCTACGTTTCCGAGAGCACACTACGGTTTCTGAGTTGGCTCGGCAAACGTTGGGACCACTCTACGATTTTAGAAGAGGCCCTTAAGGCAGGCTTACTACGATCCTCGAAGCTCTATGTTCTGCCTTGGCTTCAGTAATCTTGATCAGCTTGATACACTACGATCTCTTCGAAGCCTATCTATTACATCTCAAGATCAACCTAACAAGTTTGATCTTCTTTTCTATACATTCATTTATAGAATGATATACATTAAGAGCTTAAATCAACCTAACAAATTTGATCTATCACTAATTTCTTATGTGACGCCCCCAAAATAGGTATACATCACCCATTCTTAGTCGCCAAATACATGGTACAGAAACAAATACAACTTCAGTAATACAATTGTCGTGCAAAATACGACAACACATATACTGTGAGTTTAAATACAAATATTATCTTCTAGACAATATCCACACTCAAATAAGTCCTCATTACAATTATTGATACACTATTTTACAAAATAGTGAGGACTACTAAAATAACTATCTTGATTCATCACTCCATACCCCGGCTAATTCCTGCTAAATTCTCTCCTCCTGAGAAGAACAATGGAACAAAAAGGAAAAGGGTGAGCTCAACTAGCCCAGTAAAGAATATTATGACTAAGATAATATACAACAAATTATCCTTAGTCTTCAACAGGGAAAAATCTGATAAAATATAATAGACAACAAGTTTTGATCAACATTGCTGCAATGAAACAACAATTCATTAGAAGAGTTAAGTAGAGAAAGAATTCTACTATCTTCTAAGATTTAAAAGTCCATCATCAATATTTTATCTATGTAACATCAATCAATATACATCTTGAATCAGATATTCATCTTTGCACTACAGGCCAAAGATATTCATTTGTATCACCAGTTGGTCATGTTCATCTCAACACCGGTTCATCTTTGCACTACGGGCCAAAGATATTCATTAGGTAATCATTCATCTTTGCACTACATGCCAAAGATGTTCAGTAATATCATCATTTAGGACTGAGGATGATGAAAAATATTTTAAAGAAAACGAATCCAGTGAGACAGAAGGACAATTATTAGGATTAGTATAATGTTTATCCAAGATCAATAATACTTCATAATAACCAATTGTGATGCAGAATTCAAAAATAAAGATCAAAACATGGATACAATCAAATATAGTAACCATAATAGACATCTTGGACAAAAAGGAAAATTTTCATTTTTCGGTGAATAGTGCCGTATTCGTGAATAGTGTCGTATACGTGAATAGTGCCGTATACGTGAATAGTAACTCCGACACAAAAAGTTTCAAATTTGATAAAAAGTTCAGACCAATATTTTGGCATAATGATATTGAAAGAATAACATCATTAGGAAGAAAATAACATCCCTTACCTCAAAGAAACAGTACTTCAGAATGAAATGTCGGATATGATGCTGAATGAAACTTATACTGAATATCAACTCTCAAAGTATCTAAATACTCACAAAATACGCTCGATAATATAGAGAGAGAAAGAGAGAAAGCTTATGTTTCGGTGTGATTTTCAATTTAACTTTGCCTCTATTTATAGGAAAATGATAGCACGCCGAAGCAGACTTGACCTGCTACCTGATGGCTTTATCTGCTACTATTGCCACCCACCACATTTGAAATTCAATTTGAGCACATTTCTCACCAACCAAAAGTGGGGCCCACCAATTCTAGAATTTTCCACCAAAATGATAAATTCCGAAACTTCAACAATTTTTGAACCAGTCACCTCTTAAAATTCATAATAAATCATACTTTCATTTTTAACGGTTCAAAATTTGTGGACATATACTCAACTTATATATGTATAACATATCCAAAAATTACAACGATCCAACTGTCGGATTAAAAATTATAACTCACGCAATATATCTCAAGAACACTAGTTTGATTTTTAATACCTCCATTCCGACAAAATACTGATAAAACACCTCAACATTAATTCCTTCATTTATAACCACATAAATAAATCCATCATTTAAATCCGCATCAAATAAATATTTCTTATCATATAAATCAATAATTAATTATTCACAAATAATATTACAGAATCACATTTATGACAACCAGGCAGTTCCTAGGAAAGAGGGGACTTTCCGATAAGGATTTCTCCTTACTGGTGCGCAATTAGGTGACCAAACCTCTCCTTGACAGAACTTTCTAGACATTGTCAATAATGCTATCTAATAATATTATTCAAATAATATGAATTATTGATCTGATAATGGGAAATACTGTGCAATGACAATTATTGAAACAATAATAATATAAACTATCAACGCAACAATTATTGAATCAATAAAATAAAATATTGAATAGTAACTACCACATGAATAATTATTGAGTAAAGTGCCTTCTTACGTAAGGATCAATAATTCAAAATATTGTGCAATACTGGTGTCTTTATTAATGCAACCACGCCAGACATGTATTTTAACCACCGTGTATTCCAACGGTTGTTAATCGGTAATAATTACGCTAATTATTTATAAAAACTCATACTTTTTCGTTTTCCTTCATCCAACCGCTTTTCCATTATGGGGCCCATAAATGGTCGCTTGCTGTCATTGCATTTAATATTCTCCGACAAAAAAAATATTCCACGACCAAACGAATATTCTCCGACAAAAATGAATATTTTATAACCACTTGCTTATTTTGTACAATTTTCACATTTCACCCATAACCAAAGCATTATATCAAATTAACACATTAATCACAATAATAATTAGATGAAATTCAATTTTATTCATTAAAAAGTTGGGGTCTTACACCTTATACAAATATTCCTTGAAGGACTTTACAAATAATCATGAGCATTTATATTTAACCATCAAATCAAAATATGCACTCTCCCAACACGGCTAATTTCTGAAAAAATTTGATTTACTATGCAGTACTATGAAATAAAATATTATAATAAAATAAAAACTTTAAATAAAATATAGTATATTTTATTTATAATCTAATAAAACAAAACTTATATAATATATATATAATAATAATAATAATAATAATAATAATAATAATAATAATAATAATAATAATAATAATAATAATAATAATAATAATAATAATAATAATACCAACACAGTGCTACTCCTGTGAATTCATTGCATCCCCTTCTGTCAATTTTGTCAAACCTATATATATATAACGAAAACTGAGATAACTTTCTCATGACTATTTTGAAAAATAGATAAATGGGGGTCCAAATAATAAGCAAACTTACAACAAACATTTCATAAAAATCCCCTCAATATTTTTAACAATATTTATCGTCATTATTATAATTCGTAATATTTAACAACCAGGTCGTTCCCAGGAAAAAGGGGGCTTTCCAATAAGGATTTCTCCCTATTGGCGCGCAATTAGGTGACCAAATCTCTCCTTGATAGAACTTTTAGACCGTCAATATTACAAATAATAATATTAATAACTTTGTCGTCTCAATTATTGATTTACTAATATATAAAATATCGACAATAATTGAATTAAATAACGTGAGATACTACGCAAAGAATTATGTAGCAATAATTGAACAAAAGCGAGTGACTTCTCACGTAAGTATCAATAATCAATAACGTAGCTCTTATGCAACCACGCGTATTACTGTACTTTTAACACCAGGTGTTTTAACAGTTAACGGTAAAACTTTCGCCGTTATTTTTATAAAAAGATATTTTTATCGTTTTCTCAATCCGATAATAATTCTGTTGTGGGGTCCACCAATGATTGTGTCGTCGTACGAATATTCTTTGTTAAAACGAATATTCCCCGACCAATCGAATATAATATAACAACTTGCGTACTTTGTAAAATTTATAAATATTACCCACAACTATAACATTATATCAAATTCACTCCTTAATATTCAAAAATGATATTTATAAAAAATTCTTCTTTATTCATAAAAGTTGGGGTCTTATAGTAGAACTCCTAATTATACATCAACAAAGAACAAACAAATATTATTGGTTCCTAATCATAAGATTAATATTAATTTTAAAAAGCTTTGAAATCAATTATAATAAATACAATTTTTTAATATTTGATAATAATCATAATTATAAAATATAAATCTTTGATCTTATATTTTAATTATTTATATGTCAATTAATTTCATATCATATTTGTAAGACCCCAACTTATTATTAATGAAATTTAATTTTCTATTTTGAAATAGTAAGGGTTGATTTGATTAATGTGGATAGTTATGGGTAAAATACACAAATATTTTAAAATAAGCAAGTGGTTATAAAATATTCATTGTTGTTGTGGGAATATTCGTTGGTCGTGGAATATTCTTCTTTGTCGAGGAATATTCGCATGCAATGCAAGATTGTAAGACCCTCAAATTTTTTAAATAAAAGGAATTTCCTTTATTTATTATTTTGAAATAGTAAGGGTGGATTTGATTAATGTGGATAGTTAAGGGTTAAATACGCAAATATTTCAAAATAAGCAAGTGGTTATAAAATATTCATTTTTGTTTGGGAATATTCGTTTGGTCGTGGAATATTCGTAGATGTTTGTCGGGAATATTCGTATAACCAAGATGACCATGTGTGGGCCCATGTGAAAAAGCGATTGGATGAGGAAAACGACAAAGTTTGGGTGGTTATAAATAACGGCGTAGTTGTTAAATTAAGACCGTTGGAATACCCTATGGGTAAAAAATCTGATGTCTGGCGTGGTTGTACAAGAAAGAATACACTGAGATTGCAGACAAAGATTGTTGAATTATTGATTCATACGTAAGATGGCACTACTCAATAATTTTCACGGTGAATTCTTGTTCAATATTTTATTTTATTGATTCAATAATTGTGCGTTGATATTTTATATTATTCATTGCTTCAATAATTGTCAACGCATGTATTTCCCATTATCGGATCAATAATTCATATTATTTGAATAATATTATTAGATAACATTATTGGCAATGTCTAGAAAGTTCGCTTCAAGGAGAGGTTTGGTCACCTAATCAATGCGCCAAGAAGGAGAGATCCTTATTGGAAAGCCCCTCTTCCGAGGACAACTGGTCATCATATAAATGTGATTCGTAATATTATTTATGAATAATTAATTATTGATTCATATGATAAGGAAATATTTATTTTATATGAATATAAATGATGGATTTATTTATGTGGTTATTAATGAAGGAATTAATGTTAAGGTGTTTTATCGATATTTTATCGGATTGGAGGTATTAAAAATCAAATCAGGTTTTGAGATATATTCATGGGTTATAATTTTTAATCCGACCGTTGGATTGTGGTAATTTTGGGTATGTTATACATACATAAGTTGAGTATATGTTCACAAATTTTGAACCGTTAAAATGAACGAATGATTTGTTATGAATTTTAAGAGGTGATTGATCGGAAATTAGGTTTATAATTGATTTTGGTGGAAAATTCTAGATTTGAGTGGGCCCCACTTGTGGTTGGTGAAGAAATGTGCTGAATTTTATTTCAAATGTGGTGGGTGGCAATAGTAAAGTAAAGTAAAGCCATCGGTAGCAGTCGAGGTCATTTTCTCGCTTTGTACGTGGGCTAACATTTTCCTATAAATGAAATTTAAGTTAGAATTGAAAATCACACCGTAAACAAAGTTTCTCTCTTCTCTCTATATTATCAGTGTATTTTGAGTATACTTTGAGTATTGTTATTCGGTGCAAGTTCCTTCAAAGACTATATCCGGTGTTTCAACTAGAAGTATTGTCTTTCGAGGTAAGGGATGTTATTTTCTTCTCAAATGATATTAATTCTTCAATATCATTATGCTGAAATATTGGTTGGTACTTTTTATCAAATTTAGAACTTTTTCATGTCGGGAGTTACTATTCATGAGTTACTATTCACGAAAGTTACTATTCATGAGTTCTTATTCACGAGTTCTTATTCACGAGTACTATTCATGAAGCGTGAAAATGTTTTTTTGTGGAATTTCTATCTTTTGGTGTCTGAGTTACTTATTCACGATACTCTAAGACTATTATTCATGAACTAAGACTATTCATTCAGAAAAATGAAAATTTTTCTTTTCGTCTAAAATATCTATTCTGGATACTAGCTTTGATTGTATCCATGTTTTGATCATTCTTGAATTTTACTTCACTATGATTATTTTGAGGTATTGTTGGACATGGATAAAACAAAGTACGAATCCTTAATCCTTAATCCTTGTCATTTTGTTTCACTGGATTCGTTCTTTAAAAATATTTTTCATCATCCTCAGTCTTAAATGATGATATTATTGAATATCTTTGGCCCAGTAGTGCAAAGATGAATGATTTCGAAGAATATCTTTGGCACAGTAGTGCAAAGATGAATGATTTGAAGAATATCTTTGGCCAGAAAAGTAAAAAGATGAGCAGGTGTGTTTAAATGAATACGACCGATCGATGAATATCTTTGGCCTTTAGTGCAAAGATGAGCAGTGTTGAGATGAACATGACCGATTGATGAATATCTTTGGCCTTTAGTGTAAAGATGAGCAGTGTTGAGATGAACATGACCGATTGATGAATATCTTTGGCTCAGTAGTGAAGATGAATATTTGATTTGTGATGAATATTGATTGATGTTACAGGATAAAATATTGATGATGAATCGTTAAATTCATAGATTATAGTAGATTTCATTCTCACGTAACTCTTCTATGAATTATTATTTCCACTGCGAATATTGATCTTAAAACTTGTTATCATTCAGATTCTATCAGATTTTTCCCTGTTGGAGACTAACGATAATTTGTTGTATATTATCTTAGTCATAACATTCTTTACTGGGCTAGTTGAGCTCACCCTTTTCCTTGTTGTTCCATTTTTCTTCTCAGGAGGCGAGAATGTAGCGAGTACTAGTCGGGGTATGGAATGAAGGTTCTAGAGAGAGTTGTTTAGTAGTCCTCACCATTATTGTAAAATAATGTATCAATAAATGTGATGAGGATTTATTTGAGTATAAATATTGTCTAGAAGATAATATTTGTATTTAAACTCATAGTTTTATTGTTGTGATAATAAAGTTGTAGTTGTTTCTGTACCATGTATTTGGCGACTCAGAATGGGTTGGATGGAATGGACCTATTTTGGGGTCGTCACAGTTGGTATCAGAGCTTAGGGATATGATCTCTGGCGGAGATCGGGGAATAGAACTAGGAGGGGAGAGACGAGTAAATCCTTTGCTAGTGTGTCCTACCTAAGCTTATTTGTTAGTTGGTCAAGATATAGGGATATTATGTGATTGATTTCCTTAATTAACCCTTGTTTTATGACGATAATTGAGAATGTCGATCGAGAATATTAATAGTGGTTTAAATGAGACCAGTGGAGATGCTCATACTTAACAACGAGGAGAACGGCAACAGTGGCAATGTACCTCCCGTGAATAACACCATCGAAAGAGATGATGAACGAGGGGATGTTTAGAAGCTTTTTGCAGTTCATGCAAAATCAAACGAGGAGACTCGTGTTCAAAATACGGAGAGAAATGATAGTAATTCATGGGTGGTCACAAACCAAGTAGTTCAAAGAGTTGGGACCACCGAATTCGGGGAAAGCCGAGATCCGATCATGGCGGAAACATGGGTCAAGCAAATTACCAAGATATTCGATGTCTTGGGATGCATCGAAAGAATGAAAGTTCCATTCGCTACTTTTTATGTTCCGTGGCGAGGCGGACATTGGTGGGAATCAGTGAAGCGCACTCCATTCACCGCAGACTCAAGATGTCGTGGGAGACGTTTGAAGCATTTAATGACAAGTACTTTCACGAAAGTATTCGTCATATGAAGGAAGTGGAGTTTATTAGACTAGAGCGAGAATAACATGACCGGTGTCCCAAAGACGAGGCGAAGTTCATGGAGTTATCCGTGTTTGCACCTCATTTGGTGGAGAATGAGGAACGATGACGCAGATGTTTCGAGAGGTTTGAAACTCGGCATACGCCAAGATCTCATTCTCATAAATTTTCTCTATTCGGATGTTGTCGGCGGGGTGGCTCAGTTGTTAGAGCGAGATAACGAGTACGCTCAACCGAGGGACCATAACCAGGATCATACCAAAGATAGCGATCATCGTAATAACGATAACCGGTGGAGAAAGAAGAATACTGGACAAAGGCGGTAACCACTCCGGTGGTAATCGTGGCCATGAAAATAGAAGAAGCGAGTTGGGAGGAGATTTTAAAAAGAGGAGATTCAACAACGACCATGTGAAGACGCGTCGGCCAAAGGCAAAGGGTTCCAAGGGAGGAGAAAGACCATCGGTCATATGTTATAAATGCGGAAAGAGGACATATCGGTCAAACCGCCCACAACAGTTTAAGGTATGCTATAATTGTGGAAAGGAAGGACATATCGCTCGAGATCAGACGATATCAAAACCTAGTCCGGTAGGGGAATGGTGACTCAAAAGGATGTCCAAGAAAAGTCAAAGTCAACGATTCGGAAGAGCGTTTGTCGTGATCGGGTCAAAATCGAGGAACCCGAACGGTTAGCACGGGTTAGTTAATTATAAATTCTTGCGAAGTTTATACCTTACTAGAATCTGGGTTCTACCCATTCTTTTATCTCTCTTGCTTGCGCTCAACGTTTGAACTCGACTACGAAGAAATTAGACTTTGACCTATTTATGGAGACTCCGTTAGAGAAACTTTCATTACATCCGTTGTTTAAAAATCTTGTTTGATTCAAGTTGGCACCATTACCTTACCTGTTGACCTTATCTCTTTAAAGATACTTGCTTTTGGGGATTGATTGGTTAACTACTCATCATGCCAAAATTGATTTTTTTAAGGTTGTTAGTTTTCATATTCCTAAGCAACTGTTATTCAATTCAAGCAATCAAACCATTGTAGTCAAACATTTTCATATCAAGCCATGAAGTCATTCGTTTATTAAGGATGTCAAGTTTTCTTAGTCCATGTTATGGATTTGAATAAAGACACGCCGATTTGAATAATATTCTGTTGTTATTGATTTTCCCGACGTATTTTCGAAGAATTTCTTGGCTTACTCCCAAAGCTCGATATTAAATTTTGTATCGACTTTGAACCCTAAGACAAAACTCATTTCTAAAATCTTATATCGAATGGCTCTATTGAACTTCAAGAGTTAAAATTCAACTATAGAATTTGGTACCGAGCCTTTATCTTATGACTTCCTTTGTGGAATTCACCTAAGCGGACTTCTCAGTAGGGACGTCATATTCGTATGCGATAGTAAATCGATAGGTGTCAATGTGACGTCTTTATCCAAGATTGGGATATGAGTCACAAGTTGAGAGCAACCTAAGTCGAAGAATCGAAATACGTAGCTTTCAGGCTTAGTTGGTTATTATCGGAGATTCGTTGAAGGATATTCTCGAATCGCTATTCCATTATCGCTTGGTGACTCGTAGAGATACAAAATTCGAATGGAGCAAGGAATGTGGGAAGTGCTTCAAGAACTCAAGAGGAGACTCATTTCAAGACATGTTACGACCATGCCATCCTCGAAAAGCGAACGTGGTAGCCGACGTGTTGAGTAGAAGATCGATACAAGTCTGAGTACGATATCATCAAAGACTCATTTCATAATAATACAAATAATAGAGATGGAGATGAAAACTCTAGGTACCCACGTGATGATATACGAAAGTAATGTGATGATGATACTGAGTATAATCGATTTTAATCGATAAAGTTAAAGTCGCTCAAGCTACACACCGGAATCGATGAATTTGAAGAAGGAGGTGCAAGAAGTTGTTATTTTAAAAGCGAGAATCGGTGAGGTGAGGAAAGCTCAAACCTTCGATTTATTAATCCATTTGAAATTCTCGATCGAATAGGAACTGTGGCCTATAGACTCGCTTTTACCACTAAGTATGACGCGTGTTCATAACGTTTTTCACGATCGATGTTACGTAAATATGTGGACGACCCAAACACGTCATTGAGTTAGAACCGGACGAGATAGCCAAGACTTAACGTCACGAGGAGGTACTGTCAAGATTTTGTAGAGGAAAGAACATGACCCATGCATCGAGGTTATACCATAAGTTAAAGTTTTGTGGAGAAACCATGCTATTGAGGAAATGACCGGGAGTTGGAAACGAAAATGAAAGCGAGGTATTCTCATCTTTTGAAACACAGTCGTACGCCAATTTCGAGGACGAAATTTCATAAGGAGGAGGTTGTAAGACCGAAATTTTTTAAATAAAAGGAATTTCCTTTATTTATTATTTTGAAATAGTAAGGGTGGATTTGATTAATGTGGATAGTTAAGGGTTAAATACACGCAAATATTTCAAAATAAGCAAGTGGTTATAAAATATTCATTTTTGTCTGGGAATATTCGTTTGGGTCGTGGAATATTCGTGACCGCTTGGGAATATTAAATGCATAACCACAAGTGCATGACCATGTGTGGGCCCCATAAACGGAAAGCGATTGGATGAGGAAAACGACAAAGTTTGGGTGGTTATAAATAATTCAGCGAAGTTATTACTAATTAAGGCATTGGAATACCCGGTGGTTAAAATACGATGTACGCTGCGTGGTGGTTGCGAAAGAGCACGCAGACAGCAGACAAAGATTGTTGAATTATTGATTCTGCACGTAAAGATGGCATTACTCAATAATTTTCACGGTGAATTCTCGCTCAATATTTTATTTTATTGATTCAATAATTCTTTGCGTTGATATTTTATATTATCATTGTTTCAATAATTGTCACCGCATAAAGATTTCCCATTATCGGATCAATAATTCATATTATTTGAATAATATTATTAGATAACATTATTGGCAATGTCTAGAAAGTTACATCTAAGGAGAGGTTTGGTCACCTAATTCATGCGCCCGAGGAGAGATCCTTATTGAAAGCCCCTCTTTCCAGGAGCAATTTGGTTGTCATAAATGTGATTACGTAATATTATTTGTGAATAATTAATTATTGATTCATATGATAAGGAAATATTTATTTTATATGAATATAAATGATGGATTTATTTATGTGGTTATTAATGAAGGAATTAATGTTAAGGTGTTTTATCAAGATTTTATCGGATTGGAGGTATTAAAAATCAAATCGGGGTTTTGAGATATATTGCGGGGTTATAATTTTTAATCCAACCGTTGGATTGTGGTAATTTTTGGGTATGTTATACATACATAAGTTGAGTATATGTTCACAAATTTTGAACCGGAATTAAAATGAACGAATGATTTGTTATGAATTTTAAGAGGTGACCTGATTCTAAATTAGGTTTATAATTGATTTTGTAGAAAATTTAGATTTGAGTGGGCCCCACTTGTGGTTGGTGAAGAAATGTGCTGAATTTTATTTCAAATGTGGTGGGTGGCAATAGTAGCGTGTAAAGCCATCGTGTAGCGGTGTCAAGTCCGCCTTGGTGGGGCTAACATTTTCCTATAAATAGAGGGCTAAGTTAGAATTGAAAATCACACCGTAAACAAAGTTTTCTCTCTTTTCTCTCTATATTATCGAGTGTATTTTGTGAGTATTTTGAGTATACTTTAAGTATTGTTAGGAAGTGCAAGTTCCTTCAAAGACTATATCCTGTTTCAACTAAGTATTGTCTTTTCGAGGTAAGGGATGTTATTTTCTTCTCAAATGATATTAATTCTTCAATATCATTATCTTTGAAATATTGGTTGGTACTTTTTATCAAATTTAGAACTTTTTCATGTTGGGTTACTATTCATGAGTTACTATTCACGAGTTACTATTCATGAGTTACTATTCACGAGTTACTATTCACTAGTACTATTCATGAAGCGTGAAAATGTTTTTTTGTGGAATTTCTATCTTTTGGTGTCTGAGTTCTTATTCACGTATACTTAGACTATTCACTTATCACGATTATTCTATTCAAGAAAATGAAAAATTTTCTTTTCGTCTAAAATATCTATACGGATACTAGCTTTGATTGTATCCATGTTTTGATCATTCTTGAATTTTACTTCACTATGATTATTTTGAGGTATTGTTGGACATGGATAAAACAAAGTACTGAATCCTTAATCCTTAATCCTTGTCATTTTGTTTCATCGGATTCGCTTCTTTAAAATATTTTCATCATCCTCGATCTTAAATGATGATATTATTGAATATCTTTGGCCTTGTAGTGCAAAGATGAATGATTTTGAAGAATATCTTTGGCCCGTAGTGCAAAGATGAATGATTTCGAAGAATATCTTTGGCCCGTAGTGCAAAGATGAGCGGTGTTTAAATGAACATGACCGATCGATGAATATCTTTGGCCTTTAGTAAAGAAAGATGAGCAGTGTTGAGATGAACATGACCGATTGATGAATATCTTTGGCCTTTAGTGCAAAGATGAGCAGTGTTGAGATGAACATGACCGATTGATGAATATCTTTGGCTTTGTAGTGCAAAGATGAATATTTGATTTGAGATGAATATTGATTGATGTTACTGAGGATAAAATATTGATGATGGACCGTTAAATTCATAGATTATAGTAGATTTCATTCTCTACGTAACTCTTTCATGAATTATTATTTCATATTGCGAATATTGATCTGAAACTTGTTGTCTATTGTATTCTATCAGATTTTTTCCTGTTGGAGACTAACGATAATTTGTTGTATATTATCTTAGTCATAACATTCTTTACTGGGCTAGTTGAGCTCACCCTTTTCCTTGTTGTTCCATTTTTCTTCTCATGAGGCGAGAATGTAGCGAAGTACTTAGTCGGGGTATGGAATGAAGGTTCTAGAGAGAGTTGTTTAGTAGTCCTCACCATTATTGTAAAATAATGTATCAATAAATGTGATGAGGATTTATTTGAGTATAAATATTGTCTAGAAGATAATATTTGTATTTAAACTCACAGTTTTATTGTTGTGATAATAAAGTTGTAGTTGTTTCTGTACCATGTATTTGGCGACTCGAGAATGGGTTGGATGGAATGGACTATTTTATTTTGGGGTCGCCAGTAGCATAATCTTTTTTGTGGGCCCTATAACGGAAAGCGATTGGATGAAGAAAACGACAAATATAAGTTGTTTAAAAATAACAGGCGTAAGTTATTGCAATTAATCTAATTTGTTAAAATACTACGGTGGTTAAAAACACAATAGAAGACACGAGTATTGCACCAATTATTGATTCTTACGTAAGAAGGCACAACTCAATAATGGTTACGGTAATTCTTATTCAATATTTTATTGATTTAATATTTACTGCGTTGATATTTTATATTGTTGTTGTTTCAATAATTGTCATTTACACGATTTTTCATTATCGAAGCAATAATTCATATTATCCTGAATAATATTATTAGATAATATTATTGGCAATGTCTAGAAAGTTACATACAAGGAGAGGTTTGGTCACCTAATTCAAGGCGCCGAAAGGAGAAATTCTTATTGGAAAGCCCCTCTTTCCGAGAAGCGCACTGGTTGTCAATATTGTGATTACGTAATATTATTTGTGAATAATTAATGATTGATTCATATGATGAGAAAATATTGATTTTATGTGGATATAGATGGAGAAAATTTTAATGTGACAATTGTTGAAAATTGAAATTTTAACTTTTACGATAAAATAATTCATTTAAATATATTATTATATTTTAATAATATAATAATGGTGATATTTTTACAACGAATGTGGGATATATGAGTATACGAGGAGGAAGAGTATTTTTGTCGCATAATAAATATTTAAAACATGTTAAACATGTCGGTGGACCCCATTTATTCGACCGAAATTTGATTATAGCATGTAAAATCGCTTTGTTTGTGGATTTTGGCCAATTTACATTTGGAATTTGGAAAAACGTTCTTACGTAAAGTTGTAAAGAATTGAATTTCCTATAAAAAATCGCGAGATTGAATTTTACGACAAAAGGGCTATTTATTATGAATTATTGAAGTTTTGGATTAATTGATTATCATTTTTTGAAGTTTTAAATGGTTTAAGTGAGAAAAACATTTTTGTTGTTTTTATTGGGGTGTGGTTGATGGCTGAATTCAGTTAGTATCGTAGGAAAATTTAGAAAAAATAATAATAATATTAAATTAAATTTTCTACTTTTGGTGTTCTAAGCATTTTCTATAAATAGGGTCTTAGGTAAGAATTGAAAATCACAATTTAAACTGAAGTTTCTCTCTATATTATCGAAGCGTATTCTTGTGAGTATTTTGAGTATACTTTGAGTATTGCTATATCACGGTGCAAGTTCAAGTCATGCCTTTATATTCGATTGTTTCAAATAATCTTGATCTTCGAGGTAAGGGATATTATTTTTTCAGTAATGATATTATTTCTTCAATATCATTATCTTTGAAATATTGATCTGAAGTTTTATCAAATTTGGAACTTTTGGTGTTGAGTTACTTATTCACGTATACGACCTTTATTCACGTATCACGACATTATTTACTTAATACTAAGACTATTCATCGAAAAATGAAAATTTTCCTTTTCGCCTAAAATATCTATTGTGGATACTAGTTTTGATTGTATCCATGTTTTGATCATTCTTGAATTTTACACTACTATGATTATTTTTTGAGGTATTTTTGGACATGGATAAAACAAAGTACGAATCCTTAATCCTTAATCCTTGTCATTTTGTTTCACTTTGGATTCGTTTCTTTAAAATATTTTCATCATCCTTAGTCTTAAATGATGATATTATTGAATATCTTTGGCACGTAGTGCAAAGATGAATGATTTCGATGAATATCTTTGGCCCGTAGTGCAAAGATGAGCAGTGTTTAGATGAACATAACCAACTGATGAATATCTTTGGCCTGTAGTGCAAAGATGAATATTTGATTCCAGATAAATATTGATTGATGTTACAGGGATAAAAGATAGACGATGAACTTTTAAATTCATACATAGAAGATAGTAGTTTGCATTCTCTACGTAACTCTTCTAATGAATTATTATTTCCGCTGCGAATATTGATTTAAAACTTGTTGTCTATTGTATTCTATTAGATTTTTCCCTGTTGAAGACTAATGATAATTTGTTGTATATTATCTTAGTCATAATATTCTTCTTGGGCTAGTTGAGTTCACCCTTTTCCTTTTTGTTCCATTTTTTCTTCTCAGGAGGCGAAAATATAGCAAGTACGAGTCGGGGTATGGAATGAATGTTCTAGAGAGAGTTGTTTAGTAGTCCTCACCATTTTTATAAAATAAAGTATCAATAAATGTGATGAGGATTTATTTGAGTATAGATATTGTACAGAAGATAATATTTGTATTCAAACTCACAATATTCTTGTTGTAATAATAAAGTTGTAGTTGTTTTACAGATATCGTATATTGACAACTCAAAATGGGTGATGTATACCTATTGGGGGTCATATCACAGATTGGTATCGAGCTTAGGGATATGATCTACGGTAGAGATCGGGGAATAGAACTAGGAGGGAGGAGCGAATAAATCCTTCGCTTAGTGTGTCCTACATAAGCTTATTTGTTAGTTGGTCGATATATAGGGATATTATGTGATATATTGATTTCCTTAATTAACCCTTGTTTTATAATGATGATTTGAGAATGTCGTCGAGAATATTAACAATGGAAATGAGACCGTGGAGACCTTTGTACTCACCAACGAGGAGAAGCGTACAGCAACAGTCGGCAATGTTCCTCCCGTGAACAATACCACCGGCGAGATGATGAACGAGGAGATGTTTAGAAGCTTTTTGCGGTTCATGCAAAATCAAACGAGGAGACTTGTGTTCTAAATCTGAGGAGGAAATGATAGTAATTCACGGGTTGTCACACAACCCAAGCGATTCAAAGAGTTGGGACCACCGAATTTAAG
This sequence comes from Panax quinquefolius, assembly GCA_020205615.1. Lineage (NCBI taxonomy): Eukaryota > Viridiplantae > Streptophyta > Magnoliopsida > Apiales > Araliaceae > Panax > Panax quinquefolius. Next base: position 37,235,461 of record CM035160.1, read on the forward strand.
GGAAAGCCGGATCCGGATCATGGCGAAAACATGGGTCAAGCAAATTACCAAGATATTCGATGTCTTGGGATGCACGAAGAACGAAGGTTCCATTCGCCACCTTTATGTTTAAATGGCAAAGGCGGCATCTTGGTGGGAGTCTCGTGAAGCGTACTCCATCCAACCACCGACTCAAAGATGTCTTGGGAGACGTTTGAAACTATTTAATGACAAATACTTTCACGAAAGTGTTCGTCATATGAAGGAAGTGAAGTTCATCATATTAGAACAAAACAACATGGCGGTGTCTCAAAGACGAGGCAAAGTTTGCGAGTTATCCAGTTTTCACCTCATTTGGTGGAGAATGAGGAACGTATGACGCGGATGTTTCTTAGAGGTTTGAAACCCGCAAGATACGTCAATATCTCATTTCTCATAAATTTTCTCTCTATTCAGATGTTGTTAATGGGCTCAATTCTTAGAGCGAGATAACGAGTATGTTCAATCGAGGGACCATAACCGAGGATCATACCAGAGATAGCGGTCAATGGAATAACAATAACCGGCGGAGAAAGAAACAGACGGACAAAATGGTAACCACTCGGTGGTAATCATGGCCATAAAAATAGAAGAAGCGAGTCGGGGAGGAGATTTTAAAAGAGGAGATTTAACAACGACCATGTGAAGACAGCGGGTCTGAAAAGAATGGCTGGTTCTAAGGGAGGAGAACGACCACCCATTATATGCTATAAATGCAGGAAAGAGGGACATATCGGCCAAACCGTCCCACAACAGATTCAAGGTATGCTATAATTGTGGAAAGGAAGGACATATCGCTTCGAGATTGTCATCAGAGCGAAACCTAGTTCAATGGGACGGTGACTCAAAAGACCTGTCTCGTAAAAGTTAAAGTCAACGGTTCTGGAAGAAGCGTTTTGTTGTGATGGTCAAAATGCGAGGAACCCAAACGAGGTGATCATGGGTAAGCTATTTATAAATTCTTGCGAAGTTTATACCTTACTTGATACCTAGGTGCTACCCATTCATTTATCTCTCCCGCTTGTGCTCAACGTTTAAACTTGACTCGAGAAATTAGACTTTGACCTATCTGTGGAAACTCCAGTTAAGAGAAACTTTCATCACATCCACTCGTTTATAAATCTTGTTTGATTCAAGTTGGCACCATCACCATACCGTTGACCTTATCTCTTTAAAGATACTTGCTTTTGATGTGATTTTAGGGATTGATTGGTTAACTACTCATCACGGCAAAATTGATTATTTTCGTAAGGTTGTTAGTTTTCATATTCCTAACCAACTGTTGTATTTAATTCAAGCAACTAAACCATTAAAATCAACCACTTTCATATCTAATCATAAAGCTATTCGTTTATTGAAAAAGCGGATGTTAAGCTTTCTTAGCCCATGTTATGGATTTGAATAAAGACACGTCACATTTGAATAATATTCTGTTGTTATTGACTTTCCGACGTATTTCTCAAGAACTTCCTCGGCTTCACCCCAAAACGTGAAGTTGAATTCTTTATTGATCTTGAACCTAGTAAAAGCCCATTTCTAAAACCCCATATCGAATGGCTCTATTGAACTTCGGGGAGTTAAAGGTCCAACTACAAGAATTGTTGGACATCGGTTTTCATTCGGCCCTAAGACATCTCCTTGGGGTGCTCTGTTTTATTCAGTAAAGAAGAAAGGCGGGAGTATGCGACTTTTTGTATGACTATCGGAATTGAACCATGTCACCATCAAGAATAGGTATCCTCTACCTCGTATTGATGATTTGTTTGACCGATTGCAAGGGGCACAATTCTTTTCAAAATTGATCTTCGCTCGGATATCATCGGTGAAGATTAGAATCGAGGATATTCCAAAGGCGCCTTGAGAACTCGGTATGGGCATTATGAATTCTTAGTCATGTCTTTGGACTAACTAATGCTCCCGCGACTTTCATGGATATGATGAACCGAGTATTCAAGGAATATTTGGATCAGTTTGTTGTTGTCTTTATTGATGACATCCTCATATATTCCAAATGTCGTGAAGATCATGAGCACCATTTGAAGCTGGTACTCCAAAGGCTTCGTGAAAACAAACTATATGTCAAATTGAAGAAATGTGAGTTCTGGCTTGAGGAAGTAGCATATCTTGGGCACGTGGTGTCAAAACATGGAGTATCCGTGGACCCAGCGAAGATTGAAGCAATACAAAGTTGGGAGCAACCGAAGTCGGTGACCGAAGTACGTAGCTTTCTGGGTCTAGCTAGTTATTATCGGAGATTCGTGGAAGGGTTTTCTCGAATTGCTACTCCATTAACTCAGCTAACTCGGAAGGATACAAAATTCGTTTGGAGCGAAGAATACGAGAAGAGTTTCCAAGAGCTCAAGAGGAGACTCATTTTAAGCACTTATTCTAACAATACCATCCGGTTGGATGGATTTGTTATCTACAACGATGCTTGGGCAAAGGGTTAGGATGTGTTCTCATGCAACGTGGGAAAGTCATAGCCTACGCCTGCATGACAACTTAAAGAATATGAGAGGAATTATCCTAATCATGATCTAGAGTTGGCAAGTAAATCGTTTTCAAGCTTAAAGATATCGAGGCACTATCTATATGGGGAGAAAGTGGAGATATATTCGCACCATAAAAGCCTTAAATATTTCTTCACTCAAAAAAGAACTCAACATGCGGCAGCGACGTTGGCTCGAGCTATTGAAAGACTACGACCACACTATTCAATACCATCCTGGAAAAGTGAACGTGGTAGCTGACGCGTTGAGTAGAAGATCATATGCAGGAATGAGTGCGATGATGTCAAGTATCGCGATGAGAGCCAACTTTAATAGAAAAAGTTAAGGTTGCTCGCCACCCAGGCGAGGCGATGCGTATGAAGAAGAAAGTACAAGAAGGAGCTATTCCGTAAGCGAGAATTGATGAAGAAGGAATAATTTGAGTCCACTCTAGACTTTGTGTTCCTAACGACTCTAATTTGAAGTACAAGATTATGGTGGAGGCACACAATACACCATTTGCAATCCATCCTGGAAGTACTAAATGTATCGTGATCTTGACATACATTTTGGTGGAACAATATGAAGAGAGAGATTGCAAAGTTTATCTCGATGTGTTTAACTTGCCAACGTGTAAAGGCGGAGCATCTAGTACCTAAGGGTCCATTGCAACCACTTGAGATTCCAAAATGGAAGTGGGAACACATTACCATGGATTTCGTTATGGGTCTTCCCTACGGTTTCTCAAGGCATCAATGCTATTTGGGTTATTATTGATAGATTAACCAAGTCCGCTCATTTTCGCCGATCACGGAGACTTATTCCCTTGAACGTCTTGCTAGTATATACGTGAATGAGATTGTGAGGTTGCATGGCATACCTTTATCCATAGTTTGGATCGTGACCCAAGATTCACTTCAAGATTTTGGGTTAGCTTGCAAAAAGCTATGGGCGCGGATTTATGATTGATTCGGCATACCATCCTCAAGCGGACGGACAATCGATCGAGAGGACTATTCAAACTCTTGAAGATCTATTAAGACTGTGTCCTAGACTTCAAAGGCGGTTGGGATAAGTATTTACCATTGGTGGAATTCTCCTACAACAACAGTTATCAGGCAAGTATAGGTGTGGCTCCATTCGAAGCATTATATGGACGAAAATATCGCTCTCAAGTATGTTGGGACGAGGTGGGTGAAGCAACATTGTTGGGACCCGAGTTGGTACGTATGACTACGAAAAAGATCCAAATGATTCGACAACGTATACAAACGGCAAGCAAGATCGACAAAAGAGTTATCGCGGATCTTCATCAAAAGGACGTGGAATTTAGTATAGGGGATCATGTATTGTTGTTGAAGTTGCTCCATGGAAGGGAGTTACAAGATTTGGGAAGAGAGGAAAGCTCAATCCACGATTTATTGGTCCATTTCAAATTCTTGACCGAGTAGGAAATGTAGCCATCTGGGACTCGCGTTACCTCTCGAGTATGTCTCGTGTTCATAATGTGTTTCACATATCTCACTTCAGTAAATATGTAAAAGACCGAATCACGTTATAGAGTTAGAACTGGGACGAGATAGTAGAAGACTTAACGATGAGGAGGTACTGTCAAGATCTTGGATAGGAAGGAGCATGTCCTACGCTAAGAAAGGTCATACCACAAGTTAAAGTTTTGTGGAGGAATCATGCTATATAGAGGAAATGACACAGGAGTTAGAAGCGGAAATGAAAGTGAGGTATCCTCACCTTTTCGAAACACCAGGTACGTACGTCAATTTCGAGGACGAAATTTCATAAGAAGGGGAGGTTGTAAGACCCCAACTTATTATTAATGAAATTTAATTTTCTCTATTTTGAAATAGTAAGGGTTGATTTGATTAATGTGGATAGTTATGGGTAAAATACGCAAATATTATAAAATAAGCAAGTGGTTATAAAATATTCATTGTTGTCGAGGAATATTCGTTTGGTCGTGGAATTTTCTTGCTATCAGGGAATATTCGTATGACGGCACAGTCTTTTGTGGGCCCCATAATGGAAAGCGATTGGATGAAGAAAACGACAAATATAAGTTGTTTAAAAATAACAGTCGTAGTTGTTACCGTTAATACTGTTAAAATACTCGGTGGTTAAAACACAAGAAGTATTACCAGTATTGCACCAATTATTGATTCTTACGTAAGAAGGCACTACTCAATAATGGTTCTGATAATTCTTGCTCAAAGATATTTTATTGATTTAATAATTGTTTGCGTTGATATTTTATATTGTTGTTGTTTCAATAATTGTCATTCTAAGATTTTCATTATCGAAGCTAATAATTCATATTATCCTGAATAATATTATTAGATAACATTATTGGCAATGTCTAGAAAGTTCTCTAAGGAGAGGTTTGGTCACCTAATAAGCGCCAAGAAGGAGAAATTCTTATTGGAAAGCCCCTCTTTCGGAACCGCACTGGTTGTCGATATTGTGATTCGTAATATTATTTATGAATAATTAATTATTGATTCATATGATGAGAAAAATATTGATTTTATAGGGATATAGATGGAGAAATTTTTTAATGTGACGGTTGTTGAAAATTGATATTTTATCTTTTTACGATAAAATAATTCATTTAAATATATTATTATATTTTAATAATATAATAATGGTGATATTTTTACAACGAATGTGGGATATATGAGTATACGAGGAGGAAGAGTATTTTTGTTGCAATAAATGTTTAAAACATGTTAAACATGTCGGTGGACCCCATTTATTGATTTGAAATTTGATTATAGCATGTAAAATCGCTACATTTGTGGATTTGGTCAATTTTCATTTGGAATTTGGAAAAACGTTCTTACGCAAAGTTGTAGAGAATTGAATTTCCTATAAAAATCATGAGATTCAATTTTCTCGACAAAAGAGCTATTTATTATGAATTATTAAAGTTTCGGATTAATTGATTATCATTTTTTGAAGTTTTAAATGGTTTAAGTGAGAAAAACGTTTTTGTTGTTTTATTGGGGTGTGGTTGATGGCTGAATTCAGTTAGTATGCGTGAGAAAATTTAGAAAAATAATAATAATATTAAATTAAATTTTCTACTTTTTGGTGTTCTAAGATTTTCCTATAAATAGGGGTGCTTGGGTTAGAATTGAAAATCACACGTAAATCAAGTTTTTCTCTCTATATTATCGAGCGTATTCTTGTGAGTATTTTGAGTATACTTTGAGTATTGCTATCTGGTCTGCAAGTTCAAGTAATAGTACATATATTGATTGTTTCAAATTTAAAATCTTGATCTTTCGAGGTAAGGGATATTATTTTTTCAGTAATGATATTATTTCTTCAATATCATTATGCTAAAATATTGATTTGAAGTTTTATCAAATTTGGAACTTTTGGTGTTGGAGTTCTTATTCACGATATCTAAGACTATTCATGATATCTGACATTATTTACGAATCACGCAAGACTATTCATCTGAAAAATGAAAATTTTCCTTTTAAATCTAAAATATCTATTGTGGATACTAGTTTTGATTGTATCCATATTTTGATTATTCTTGAATTTTACACTACTATGATTATTTTTTGAGGTATTTTTGGACATGGATAAAACAAAGTACGAATCCTTAATCCTTAATCCTTGTCATTTTGTTTCTTTGGATTCGTTTTTTTAAAATATTTTTCATCATCCTCGGTCTTAAATGATGATATTATTGAATATCTTTGGCTGTAGTGCAAAAGATGAATGATTTCGATGAATATCTTTGGCCCGTAGTGCAAAGATGAGCAGTGTTTAGATGAACATGACGGTGATGAATATCTTTGGCTCAGTAGTGCAAATATGAATATTTGATTCCAAATAAATATTGATTGATGTTACGAGGATAAAAGATAGAGCGATGAACTTTTAAATTCATACATAGAAGATAGTAGTTTGCATTCTCTACGTAACTCTTCTAATGAATTATTATTTTCATTGCGAATATTGATTTAAAACTTGTTGTCTATGTATTCTATTAGATTTTTCCTGTTGAAGACTAATGATAATTTGTTGTATATTATCTTAGTCATAATATTCTTCTTGGGCTAGTTGAGCTCACCCTTTTCCTTTTTGTTCTATTTTTTCTTCTCGGGAGGCGAGAATATAAGAAAAGTAGAGGTGGGGGTATGGAATGAAGGTTCTAGAGAGAGTTGTTTAGTAGTCCTCACTATTTTTGTAAAATAATGTATCAATAAATGTGATGAGGATTTATTTGAGTATAGATATTGTCTAGAAGATAATATTTGTATTCAAACTCACAATTTTATTGTTGTAATAATAAAGTTGTAGTTGTTTTTGTATCATGTATTGACAACTCAGAATGGGTGATGTATACCTATTTTGGGGGCGTCACAATATTGAATGTTAATGGTATGTACTAATTGAAAACAACAAAATAGAACACTAAAGTGGAAGTATATTTATTACTCTTTTCGTCCTTATTACTATTTTGGATAGTCTTATATTAAATATCTACTTTCTTTTAATAATTAATTTTTTTCCCATTATATTCTTAGCATTAAATATCTCATATTTTTTCTTATTCTAATTCTCTCTTCATATTCAATAAGTATAATTAGTTACGTACTGAAAATATTTTGAATTGAAAAACTAGAAAATCACTCTCTCACCTACATTATTAATAATTAATGACACATATTATTATGGACAATTTTGTCATTTCATTCCTCTTCTTAATGTATTGTTGGGCCATGATACTTTATTCCTTGGGCCTAACCTATTGGGCTCCTCCCTTGGCTTATATTTATTTTAGGGTCCTTTACAATAATATACAACATTTAGAAAGTTATTAAACTATTAGTGCACTCATAAAATATTTACACAATTAATACACTTTCTATATTTATTTATAATATTAGTGCAATTATGATTCCTTAATTTAGTGAATTAGTATGCAATTAGGATTCAATTCATAATAATAAGGAAACCTAAAATTAAGGAGAAATAACTACCATAATTAATAATTTAAATTTAAATATCTTGGATCTAAGAACAAATTCAAATTCAAATTCAAAAATAATAATTAATATTCAAAGTTTGGCAACGTCATCTTCCTCCTCCTTCCCTTCGCCGCCGCTTCAACACCTTGGACGCCGATCTCCTCATCCATTACTGTCACAGCTGCCATTGTGACGAAGGAGAAAAAGATAAATTTTAGTGCAGTTGGTATCCAAATATTGATACAAAGGTAACCATTTTAGTTTTTGTGGGTAACCAAGAGAAATTTCAGTGCAGTTGGTAACCAAAACTTTCAAAGGTAACAATTTTAGTTTTTGTTAGTTACATTTGTATTAAGGTTTGGCTACCAATTGCACTATGAAAAAAAAAATTATAATAGATTTTTTATAATTAATTGGTAACCCAATAAAACTGAATTGGTTACCTTTGTATTAAGGTTTGGCTACCAACTGCATTATAAAAAAATAAATCTACAACAGATTTTTTTTAATTAATTAGTAACCCAATAAAACTGAATTGGTTACATTTGTATAAAGTGTTAGCTACCAACTGCACTATTAAATAAAAAAATATATAATAGATTTTTTAAAAATAAATTAAAAACCTAATAACACTGAATTGGTTATCTTGATATGAATGTTTGGCTACCAACTGTACTATAAAAAAATCGCAGCAACTGTACTATGAAAAAATCGCAGGTGGAGGATGGCGTTAATGGTGGAGGAGGGCGGAGGATGGGAATTGTCTAGGTTAATGGTGGAGGATGGCATTAATGGTGGAAGAGGGCGAAGGAGAAGGGCGTTAATGGTGGAGGAAGGCGGAGGATGGCGTTAAAAAGTTGGAACTGTTAATAATGGAGGAGGAGAAGACTGACAAAGGCAAGGAAGCGTGATTTTTATTAAGAAAAGAGAAGGTGTGCTATATAATTTACTTATTAATTACTTAATTTAATAAGTAAATCAATATTAATCTCCCAAATTAAGGAGTCCCAATTGCATACTAATTCCCTAAATTAAGGAATCCTAATTGCACTAATATTGTAAATAAATATAAAAGTGTATTAATTATGTAAATATTTTATGAGTGAACTATTGTTGTAATTATTTTTAAAAATGTAATAAAATATGTAATTGCTTTATTTTATCTTAAGTATAGTGGACCTAACCGTTGGGCTGACCCATCAGGCAAGAAATGTCTTGGCTTGGGCTTTGACCGCTAATGATGATTAAGATAACAGTTGACTGTTATCTCTGTCATCGTCTGCATGACATTAATGAGGATGAGACTGTATTAGCCGGTGGTGGGCAAAAGGTGATGGAGTAGTAGGTGAATCACCGGGAGTGGGAGACTGTGTCAGTAAGGAGTGGGTGGCACAAGAAATCGGACTTTAGAGTATATGAGGCAAGGATCACACACAATCAAAAGGTAACGAATTTATTTTCTCTCTCAAGCACTAGATATTATTTTCCTCCATTGTTAACCTTGTGATCGCCTATACTGACTCTCACGCCGAGCTATCCCCCGACGGTCGAAGCCGTCAAGCTTTTGGTGTTATCGTGTTTACTGTGCAAGATATCGACGCGTGTTACGTGATTGAGATACGTGAAAATATCTTGGCGTTAACATGTGTGAAAAATCCACCAAATTTTTTATCCTGAAACGTAAGAAATATTTTAATCTTGTTTATTATGTTACGAATAACCTATAACGATAAACGATGAATAAATATTAATATGCAAGTCTCTTCTTTACGTCTAACTTATCACATATATTGTAGGGATTAATATTTTGTGAACTCCCATGGGCCATGGGGGGTTTAGGTCATTGTAGGGATTAATATTTTGTGAGTTTTTCTATTTATTTATAAAAAGTCTAATTTTATATAATTTTATAATTATACATACATAATATATTGAATCATATATATTGTTAATATCATTTTATCAGACTTTATATCATTTGGCATATAGAGTTTGACAATAATATATTTCAAGTTCATCATCTTTTTTTTTTTTTCATTTTCGCTTGCAAATTTTATTATTATTATTATTTTGATAATTTTATTTTTTTGATAGTTACGGCTAGCTTCTACTTTTTTATAGTATTAGAGTGGTTAGATGAAAATGAGTATAGAGTTATGATTAATTAAAAGAAAAATAGAAAATCATAAAGATTAAGTAAATTGAAAAAAGTTTAAAATTTTAAAATTAGTAGTCAAAACTAAGTATTTGCTAAATATTAAAATGCAAAATACAAGTTGTAAATAAGTAAAAATAGAAGAAAATTAAACATATACATAAGAACTTAATATTAAAGATTACAGAATAATCCTAGTTAAATAAATGAAAAATACCGTTAAGCTCCTAATAACTTAAACGTAAAAGACAATTTAATTGGAGGGTAGATGCTCTTAAATTGTCTTTTACACTCAACTAACCCTTGTTAGTCAGGGGTGAGTATGGTGCGGTTTGATATAGTTTGATCAAAACCGTTTAGGTGCGGTTTGAAAAATTCAAAATCGCACACGAAACCGCTTGTGATTGGTGTGGTGCGGTGCGGTTTGGTTTTAAAGTGTGCGGTGAAGTTTTAATTGGTACGGTTTCGAATCCAAAACCAATTAAAACAACAAAAAAATCTAAGCCTTCAATAAAATTTAACATCGAACTTATATCGAGCAATTAACTTAGTGACAGAGTCGACAATGAAAATTATATCAAGCATAGAACCAAAGTTCCTTCTGCCAAATATGTCAAATTCACCATCAAATCATAGAACAGTGAGACACGTAAAATAGTTTTAGTTTATAATAAAGGAATTATGCTTTAAAACTAAAACATACGCTATATAAAACAACAGAGATCATATATTCGATAACAAGCAAGAAAGTTTATCTAGTTCTCCCAAAAATTTAAAGTATATACTGGAGATAGAATAAAATTCTATTTTATATATTGCAGGGAGGACTTATAGAATATAATCCCAACTATACCTAATTTAAAAAATAATATATTAGACTATTACTATTATAGCATTGACCTTAACCAATGCATCAAGTGCTCGAACCAACAAATTTGGCCCCTCGGCTATAAGCTCCTCTAATAACACATCAAACAAATTCAAAATTCCAATATCCAATTGCTTAATTTTTGACTCTATAACCTCCAAACCATCATTTTTCAATTGGTGAAAAAATAACAATGCAAGACTGGGGTTTTCTCTGAGCGTATTCAAGTGAAAAGTAACTTTAGAATTTACTAGAGATAATACATACATACACACACATGGTGCGGTTTCGGTTTTATGCGTGTGATTTTGGCTAGTAACCAAACTGAAACCGTAAATTTGGTTATTAAACCAACCTAAAACTGCCACATACGTCGAAACCGTTGGTGCGATTTTAATTGGTACGGTTCGTGCAATTTTTGGTGCGATTTCGGTTTCAATTTAGTTACTTGCTCAGCCCTATTGTTAGTTATTTGATTTCTGTTATATCTTGCAGGATTTTTACACCGATTTACGAATACGACCAATATCAATATATAGAATTGGATTGAATTAAAAAATTAATCCATTATATTAAATATATTATTAAAATATTACAAATTATTATTATTTATGTAACTCACAATAAAAAAAAATCGTAAAATATACCATTGTATAGGTTGTAAGCAAATTTCCTAAGTTGTTAAAAATCCATTAAAATATAGCATAATTAAAGACTTTTATTCATTCATTTATTATTTTGACTTCTTATATGTAATATTTGAAATTCCATATCCCAGTCCAAAAAATAAAATAAAATAAAATTCTATACCGCGTCTTAGCATTACAATTAATTTGATATTAATTACAATATTTACTATAATTTGATATAAAAAACAATTTAATTTTTTGTGTCAAGAAATTTTAATTAATGAAGAATTAAAGCCGAATTAACCTAATGATAGAAACATCGAACCGAAGAGCAAGTTTAGTGATAATAATATGTGATTAACAAAAAAAAGAAACCAATCGGCAGCCGGAAAGATTAATGAAAACATGGTCTAAGAATTAATTAATTAATGTTAATTCTTAAGGTAAAAACATAAATAGTTTTAATATAATATTTACAATAGTAACTCTCTTTTTTTAATTTAGTAAGCAAGCTTGTTGGATTCCCTGCAGGCGATTTATTTCATTTTGTTTTATTATTTGAAATTGAAATTCATTCTTATGGGATTTAATTGATTGATGTGATAGTTTAGATATTTTGGTATAAATCTTGAAATTCACTAAAGTCTTAGTATTACCAACAAACATTTGTTTTATCTCATCCCACTTAATTTTTTGAGGAAACCCCAATGTTCTTTTTATCTTTATGCTAGAAATGTTCAACAAGGTAAAACAAACAGTCCTTCTAGCCTTCTAGGGAGATAGGGAACTTTCCATCAGTCAATTTTATTTTATTTTTTTGCTTTGACTCTCAAAAAATATATAGTATTTATTTCAATTGAAATTTTTACAGAATTTAGTAATTTAGATGTAATTTAAATACATATAAAAAATAGTGTTGTACAGACACCTAAAAATTACACCTAAATCACTGGATTCTGTAAAAATTTCAGTTGCAATAAATACTATATATTTTTTGGAAGTCAAAGTAAAAAAAAAATGGATATAAAATATATATCCAATTCATATTCAATTGGATATTCAATATTCATATTCATATTCATATAAAAATATAAAATATTCATATTCATATTCATATTCATATTCATATTCAATTGGATATAAAAAATGTGACGTCCCCAAAATAGGTATACATCACTCATCTTGAGCCGTCAAATACATGGTACTAAATTCAAATACAATCTTAAATATATGACATGAAATACATGAGTTTTAATACAAACATTATCTTCTGTACAACATTAAAACTCAAAAAATCCTCAATACATTTATTAACACACTATTTCACAGAATAGTGAGGACTACTAATGCTATCCTCTGGACCGTCACTCCGTTCTCCGACTAGTCCCTGCTACGTTCTCATTTCCTGAAGAGAACAGTGAAAGAAAGGGTGAGCTCAACTAGCCCAGTAAGAAATATTATGACTAAGATAAAACATAATAAATTATCTTTAATCTTCAATAGTGTTAAACTGATACAATATAACTAACATCAAGTTTAACTGCAGCGGAACAAACAATCTATTAAAAGAGTCAAGTAGAAAATAAAATCTACTATCTTTTATGATTTAAAAGGTTTTTCATCACTTTTATCATTTGAGACTCGACAATAAATAATCCACATCATTGAATCACCCCCGCTACTACTACCAAGGATATTCTTTAGTATCACGACCATAAATTATCCATGAACTACGGGCCAAAAATATTTCAGGTATTCATTAATGATCGTGATCATGCCAACAACTATCCATCAATGCACTCACAGGCCAATGAGGACTTTTTACATCATTTGTAACATTACGGTCATGATTACAATCGAATAATCCTCGGTCATAATCATACTAAGTCCATCTATGCACTTTGTGCCACATATGACTTTCAACATAATATAAACATGAGGATGATGACAATGATATAAGAATTCAATAAAACAAGTTCAAGAATTAATTTATCCAGAACCAATAACGTCCAAATTGTTAATACGACATCGCTTTGTGGAGTAAAATTCAAGAATGCTCGGAAGAATATTTCCATGAAAAGTCTTTGGATGAGCCTTAAATATCAAGGATATTTTACTAATTTCATGGAGTATAGAAGTTAAAACTTTAACCAATTGAGTATAATAAAGAATGGAATAACAAAAAAAATCACCAGGCATGCGATAATCGCATGCATAAAAGTTATTCCAAGCGTAATAATAAATAACGGAACAGTCGTGCGTAAACGCACGCATGGATGTTCCAATGTAATGATAAATAATAGAACTGTGAATTAAATGCGTAAAAGCACGCATAAGATGTTCCAACAGAATAATAAAGAAACGGAACCGGTCGTGCGTAAAAGCACACGAGCATGGATGTTCCAATGTAATAATAAAGAATGTAATAATAATGAAATCACCGTGCATGCGCAGACTTGCATAGATAGGTTATTCCAACATAATGATAAAGAATGGAATAACAGAAGAATTTCACCAAGTATAGGGCAACCCGCGTATACAGGTTATTCCAACAGAATGATAAAGAATGGAATAAGAAGTTTTCTTCATGAATACTAAAGAAATAATACCCCCTACCTTAGAAAGAAGAGTACTGGATATAGAAGTAGTGAAGTAGCAGAACACTTTTCTTCTTTCTCTCTATAGTTTTTCTCTCTAAAGTTTCAATGAATTCGTAAGAAATAATGAAGGAACGAGCTTCTATTTATAGAAGAATGGACTGCATAGTAACTAATTCATGAACGGTCCAGATTGATTTACTTTAAACAGACGGTCCAGATTTAAAAAAAAATCTTTTAAATAAAATATAATATATTCTATTTATAATCTAATAAAACGAATAATTTTATAAAAGTATTCTATTTTATATAAAAAGATTTTACTATGCAAAATACTTATCTGAGATCTTATGCAACACTATGCATAATAAAATGTAATATATTCTAATTATTGTCTAATAAAATAGATAACTTTATAAAAGTATTATGTTTTATATAAAAGATTTTACTATTAGTCTAATAAAATGAATAACTTTATAAAAGTATTATGTTTTATATAAAAGATTTTACTATGCAAAACACTACGCAAATAATTATCAGAATAATTCGAACAATCTTGGTGACTTCTCACGTAAGCATCAATAATCAATATCGTGTGCTACTTGCAACCCACACATATACATTGTACTTTTAATCTTTGGGTGTTTCAATAGTTAAGCAGTAAAACTTCCGCCGTTATTTTCATAAAGTATTTTTGTCATTTTCTCAATTCGACAATAATTCCGTTGTGGGGTCCACCAATGATTGTGTTAGTTGTATTTAATATTCCTCGTTAAAACGAATATTCTCTGAACCAATCGAATATTATATAACAACTTGCGTATTTTTGCAAAATTTATAAATATTACTCACAACTATAACATTATATCAAATTTACTCCATAATATTTAAAAATGATATTTATAGAAAATTCATCTTTATTTATAAAAGTTGGCGTCTTACAACCTCCCCTTCTTATGAAATTTCACCCTTGAAATTAGGGAATGCATTACCTAAGTATGTCGAAAAGGTAAGGATACCTTGATTTCATATCGATTCTAACTCCCAAGTCATTTCCTCAACATCGTGGTTTCTACAAAACTTTGACTTGAGATATAACCTCGAGCGTAGAATATGTTCTTTCTTATCCAAGATTTGAATAGGAACCTCTTCATACGTCAAATCTTCCACTATTTCGTCCGGTTCTAACTCAATAATGTGGTTCGGATCTTCCACATATTTACGTAACATGGATATGTGAAAAACGTTATGAACACGAGACATACTTGGCAGTAAAAGCGAAGTCTACATAGGCGCTACGCCCTACTCGATCGAGGATTAAAATGGGCCGATGAATCGAGGATTGAGCTTTCCTCTCTTTCCAAATCTCGTAACTCCTTTCCATGGAGCAACACGTAACAACACATGGTCTCCAATATCGAATTCTACGTCCTTTCGATGAAGATCAACATAACTCTTTTCATCGATCTTGTGAGGTTTTTATACATTCTTCGGATCGTTTGACTTTTTTTTAGTAGTCATACGCATCAACTTCCGGTCCCACCAACGTTGCTTCACCCACCTCATCCCAAAGATCTTCGAGAACGACACTTTCTTCCATACAACGCCTCGAATGGAGCCATGCCAATACTTGCTTGATAAGCTGTTGTTGAGGAAAACTCCACCAATGGTAAGAACTTGTCCCAACTTCTCTTGAAGTCAAGGACATAGAGTCTTAATAGATCTTCAAGAGTTTGAATCGCCCTCTCCGATCGCCCGTCTGGTTTGAGGATGATATGCCGAGCTAAATCAGAATGCGTGCCCATAGCTTTTTGCAAACTAACCCAAAATTTTGAAGTGAATCTTGGGTCTCGATCAAAAACTATGGATACTAGCATACCATGCAATCTTACAACCTCGCTTATGTACATACGAGCAAGACGTTCAAGTGTATAAGTTTCTCGTATCGATAAGAAATGAGCAGACTTGGTCAATCTATCAACAATGACCCAAATCGTATCTATGACTTAAGAAACTTTGGGAAGACCGGTAACGAAATCCATGGTAATGTGCTCCAACTTCCATTCTGGAATTTCAAGTGGTTGCAATGTACCTTTTGGTACTTGATGCTCCGCTTTAACTCGTTGACAAGTTAGACACCTTGAGATAAACAGCGCTATCTCTCTCTTTATATTGCTCCACCAAAATGTTTATTAATATCATGATACATTTTGATACTCCTGTGATGGATTGCAAAGCGGTGTGTTGTGCGCCTCCATCATGATTTTATACTTTAAATTAGTGGTCGTTAGGAACACAAAGTCCGGAGTTGACTCAAGTATTCCTTCTTCATCGATTCTTGCTTCCTAAGATAGCACCTTCTTGCACTTTCTTCTCTCATACGCATCACCTCCGTGTCTCAGAATAACGGCAACTTTAACTTTATCAATTAAAGTCCGTTCTTTATTATTCATTGGAATAACATGCCTGCAAGTGCCCTATCGCATTTATGGTGATTTCTTTTGTTATTCCATTCTTTATTATACTCGGTTGGTTAAAACTTTGACTTATACCCATGAAATTAGTGGAATATCTTTGATATTTGCGCTTCATCCAAGATCTTTTCATGGAAATATTCTTTTGAGCATTCTTGAATTTTACTCTACAAAGCGAAGATCGTGTTGATAATTTGAACATTATCGGTTCTTGGATAAATTAATTCTTGAACTTGTTTTATTGAATTCTTATATCATTGTCATCATCCTCATGTTTATATTATGTTGAAAGTCAATACGTGGTGCATGAGTGCATAGATGGACTTGGGTATGATTATGACCGAGGATTACTCGGTATAATCATAACCGTAATGTTACAAATGATGTGAAAAAGTCCTCATTGGCCCGTAGTGCATTGATGGACGGGTTTTGGTATGATTATGGCTATGGATTCTCTTTGGTAGTAGTGTAAAGATGAATTATTTTCTGGCGTGATCGGGGACCGATTGATGAAAACATGATTATCTTAAGTCAGTAGTGCATGGATAATTCGTGGTCGTGATACTAAAGAATATCCTTGACCGTAGTGCAGGGGTGATTCGATGATGTGGATTATTTATTAAGCCGAGTCCCAGCGATAAAAGTGATGAAAAACCTTTTAAATCATAGAAGATAGTAGATTTTATTCCCTACTTGACTCTTCTAATGGATTGCTTGTTCATTACCGCATTAAACTTGATAGTTATTATATTTTATCAGTTTAACACTGTTGAAGGCTAACGATAAATTATTTTGCATTATCTTAGTCATAATATTTCTTACTGGGCTAGTTGAGCTCACCCTTTCTTTCATTGTTCTCTTCAGGAAATGAGAACGTAGCTGGGACTAGTCGGGGAACAGAGTGATGGTCTTAGGGATATGATCCCTGGCTAGGATGTGAGAATAGAACTAGGAGGGGAGAGACGGGGAATTCCTTCGCTAGTATGACCTACCTAAGTTTATTTGGTATTTAATTGGTCGGTCAGAATATAGGGATAATATGTTACATGTTAATTAACTTTTGTTTTGTGGCAGTATCTAAAAATGACATCCGAGAATGTTGAGAATAGCAATGAAGCATAGGAGACCGTTGATTCTCCACAGATCAATAATCAGGACAATGTGCAACAGGATGGCGATAATCCTCCTATAAACAACAACACTGATCAATTGACGAATGACGGTACGTTTAGGAGCTTTTTAGAATTCATGCAACATCAGGCGAAGGTGGCTCCTGTTCATAATGTAGGAGGAAACAATGGCAACCCACGGTTGGTCACCGCTAAGCAATTTAAGGAGCTGGGACCACCAGAGTTTTTGGGAAAGCCAGAACCACTTAAGGCGGAGACGTGGTTAAAGCATATCACCAAGATATTTGATGTCTTGGGATGCTCCGAGGAGCAAAGGTTCCTTCGCCACCTTCACGTTATTGTGAAGAGGCAGATCACCGGTGGGAATCAGAAACGTACCCAACGACGACTCAAGATGTCTTGGGAGAAGTTCCGAAGAGTCATTCAATGACAAGTACTTTCCGAAAGCATTCGCGTCACATGAAGGAGGTGGAATTTATCAAGTTAGAGCAAAACAACATGACCGTGTCACAGTACGAAGCCAAGTTTATCGAGTTGTCCCGATTTGCGTCCCACGTGGTTGATAATGAAGAGAGAATGACGCGGATGTTTTTAAGAGGTTTGAAGCCGGAGATACGTCAATATCTTATTTCTCATAAACTGTGTTTGTATTCGGATATTATAAATAGGGCTCGATTAGTGGAGTAGCGATAACGAGTCAACGAACGAAAAAAGAGAGCGGCCAAAAAAATGATAATACCAATGAGAGCAGTCATCAAAACGGTGACAATAAGCATGGAGGGAATCAACAAGCCAGAAATGGTAACCACTTCGGTGGTAATCATGGTCAAAATAATAAGAATAGACATTTCAAGAAAAGGAGATTCAACAATGATGGAAAGACGTCAGCACCAGCACCCGTTGTTAAGGAAGGAGAACGACCACCTATCATATGCTTCAAATGCGGAGGGGAGGGACACATAAGTCCAAACTGCAGCGATCTTCATCAAAGCATGCTATAATTGTGGAAGAGAAGTTCACTTATTTTGATTTTTTTCGCTTCAAGAAGACAAGTTTAGCTAGGATGGAGGCACCAAAGGATGTCCTAGGCAAGCCAAAGCCGATAGTTTAAGAGAGAGCGTTTTTTTTTCATGACGAGGAACCTGAATAAAATTATCACGGGTATGTTAGTCATAAACTCTTGCGAAGTCTATCTAGTGTTGAATCTGGGTTCTACTCACTCTTTTATTACACCTAGTTTTGTTCGATGTTTGAAGTTAACTCCGGAGAAGTTAGACTTTGATATATATGTTTAAACTCGGTTGGGAGAAACCTTCGTTACCTCCACTATTTATAAATCTTGTTCAAATCAACACTTTCACGTTACATCGATCTTATCTTTTTGAAAATACTTGTCTTTGATGTGATTTTTGGAAACGATTGGTTAACTACTCATCATGCTTTTTGTAAGGTTGTTAGCTTTCATACTCCTAACCAAACTGTTATTATGCGAATTCAAAGTAACCAAACCACTAAAGTCAATCATTGTTATATCAAGCCATAAATAAAGAGCCCCGATCCTTTCGTTGTTGACTTTCTTGTGTGGAATGCAAGAAGCGACTTTTTCGTGAAGGCAACGTCGTGAATAGCGGTGACAAGTTGATAGGTATCAATGTGACGTCTTATCCAAGTCTTGGATGAGAGTCGCGATTTTTAATGATATTTCTATTGTTAATAAATTTCTTGACGTATTCGTGAAGACTTCTTAGCCTACCCCTAGAGCGTGAAATCGAATTTTGTATTAACCCTAGTACAAAACCCATTTCTAAAACCCTCAAATATTTTCTTCACCTAAAACGAACGTGTAATGTGCCAAAGACGTTGGCTCGAGCTGTTGAAGATTACGATAGTACCATTCAATATCATCGTGGGAAAAATGAAGCGTGGTAGTCGATTGCTGGCGTTGAGTAGAAGATCGATATATGCGTTTGAGTGTGATATTGTTAACACAAAGACTCATTTCGTATAACTTACAAATGATGGAGATAGAGTTAAAGACTCTAGGGACCCACGTGAGGATAACGAATATACGATTAGAATAGACTTGAATCGATAAAGTTAAAGCTGCTCAAGCTACATACTCAGAGCTGATGAATGTGAAGAAGAAGGTTCAAGATGGCGTTATTCTAGAAGCAAGAATCGATGAAGAGAGGAAATCTCAACCCTCAATTTTATTGGCCCATTTGAAATCCTTGATCGAATAGGAACTGTGGCTTATAAGACTCGTTTTACCGCCAAGTATGTCGCGTGTTCATAACGTTTTTAACGTATCGATGTTACGTAAATATGTGGACGACCCGAACCACATTATTAATTTAGAACCGGATGAGATAGCAGAAGATTTAACGTATAAGGATATACGTGTTAAAATCTTGGATAAGAAGGATCGTATTCAACACTCAAAAGTTATACCTCAAGAATTAGAATCTGAAATGAAGTCAAGGTATCTTCACCTCTTCGGCATACCAGGTACGTACGTAAATTTTGAGGGCGAAATTTTATAAGGAGGGGAGATTGTGAGACCCCAGATTTTATGAATAAAGATTTAATTTTCTCGAAATAATTTTTTTTATATTATGGTGTTGATTTGATGTAATGTTATAGTTGTGGGTAATATTTATAAATTTTGCAAAGTAAGTTAAAGTGGTTGTATAATATTCGATTGGTGGGGAATATTCTTTTTGTTGGGAATATCCTTACGATTGACGGTGACAATTATTGGTGGACCCTACAATGTAATTATTGTTTGATAGAGAAAACGAACAAAAATACTTTATGAAAATAACGGCGGAAGTTTTACCGTTAACTCGTTGAAACACCCGGTGTTAAAAGTACATTAATATCGGCGTGGTTTGACAAAGAAGACATACACAAGATTGATTATTGATGCTTACGTGAGAAGTCACTCGCTTATACTCAATTATTGCTACGATAATTGTCGATCATATCTCTCGTATTATTGATTCAATTATTGTTCTGATGATCATCTTCATAATATGATATATTGTTCAATCGGTATTCGGGACACTTTTCGTGTCGAGAACTATTCATGAGTTACTATTCACGAGTTCTTATTCACGAAGTTATTATTCATGAGTTACTATTCATAAGTTACTATTCATGAGTTCTTATTCATGAGTTACTATTCATGTGAGTTACTATTCACAAGTTACTATTCATGAGTTCTTATTCACGAGTTACTATTCACGATTTACTATTCATGAGTTCTTATTCATAAAAGTTACTATTCACCCGGTTATTATTCACTCTAGTATTGTGCATTCGGTATTTGGGTACAATATTATTCCATGAGGAGATGTCTTTAATTTTTCGAATAGTTGGTTGAAGATATAATAGTAAGTCAATATGGACCCATTGGTGGAGTTATAATAGTAAATCAATATGGATCATTTGGTTTAAAGTTTTAATAGTAAATCAAGATGGACCGTTGTTTTAAGTTTTAATAGTAAACCAATATGGACCGTCGTTTAATAATAAATTAATGCGGACCGTTTCATGAATTAATTCTTATTCATTCCATTTTTCTATAAATAGAAGCTCATTCATTCATTATTTATTACGAATTCACTTTGAAACTCTAGAGAGAGAAATTATAGAAAAGCTATAGAAAAGTATTCTCGCTCCTTCCTACTCTTATATTCAATTTCTTTACTACGGTAAGGGATGTTATTTGTTGTACTCATGAAGAGAACTTACATTATTCCATTATTTATTATTCATTGGAATAACTTTTATACATGAAGCTACCTATACATGGTGACATTCTTCTAATATTCCGTTCTTTATTATTCGCTTGAATATCCTCAGATGTAATGCGTTCTATTTGGACCGGGTTCCATTATTTATTATTCGCTTCGGAATATCACGTCATGCATTTACGCAGAACACGGTTCCATAATTTATTATTCTCGCCGGAATATCACTCGCGCTCGTGAGTTTCTGTGGGACCGGTTCCATTATTTATTATTCGTCGGAATATCACGTGCATGCGTATGCTACACGGACCGGTTCCATCCTTTATTATTACATTTGAATAACTCGCTGTGCGATCTATCGCTTGAATGGTGATTTCTTTTGTTATTCCATTCTTTATTATACTCAGTTGGTTAAAACTTTGACTTTTATACCCATGAAATTAGTGGAATATCTTTGATATTTGCGCTTCATCCAAAGATCTTTTCATGGAAATATTCTTCCGAGCATTCTTGAATTTTACTCTACAAAGCAAGATCGTGTTGACAATTTGAGCGTTATCGGTTCCTAGATAAATTAATTCTTGAATTGGTTTTATCAATTCTTATATCATTGTCATCATCCTCATATTTATATGACTTTCCCATGTTGCATGAGAACATCCTAACCCTTTTTGCGAAGCATCACTTGTAGAGATGACAAATCCTCCGAACCGAGATGGTATTGTCGAGCAGTCTTTGAAATGAGTCTCCTCTTGATTTCTTGAAAACTCTTCTCACATTCCTCGCTCCAACCGAACTTCAGTATCTTTCCAAATCAATTTGAGTTAGTGGAGTAGCGATTCGAGAAAACCTTCTACGAATCTCCGATAATAATAACTAGCTGTTCGAGAAAGCTACGATTTTGATCATTGATTTAGGTTGCTCCCGACTTTGAATAGCTTCAATATTTCTTTGGGTCAACAAATATTCTATGACTTGATACTACGTGCCCAAGGAATGCTACTTCCTCAAGCCAGAACTCGCATTTCTTCAACTTGGCATAAAGCTTATATTCATGAAGCTTTTGCTCATGATCTTTACGGGTTTTGGAATATATGAGGATGTCATCAATAAAGACGACCACAAAGTGATCCAAATATTCCTTGAATACTCGGTTCATCATATCCATGAAGGCAGCAGGAGCATTAGTCAATCCAAAGGACATGACTAGGAATTCATAATGCCCGTACCAAGTTCTGAAAGCCGTCTTTGGAATGTCATCGGTTCTAATCTTCAATTGGTGATATCCGGAACGAAGATCAATCTTTGAAAAGAATTTG
Organism: Panax quinquefolius; assembly: GCA_020205615.1. Taxonomy (NCBI): domain Eukaryota; kingdom Viridiplantae; phylum Streptophyta; class Magnoliopsida; order Apiales; family Araliaceae; genus Panax; species Panax quinquefolius. Next base: position 37,257,898 of record CM035160.1, read on the forward strand.
GCTCCTTGAACCGGTCAAACACGCGTCATCAATACGCGTGGCAATGGGTACCTATTTTTGATGGTGACATGATTCAACTCGATAATCAATACAAAGTTGCATACTCCCATCTTTCTTTTCACGAATGTAAGCAGAGAGCACCCCAAGGAGAAGTACTAGGATGAATGAAACAGATGTCTAACAATTCATGTAGTTGGGTCTTTAACTCTCGAAGTTCAATAGAGCCATTCGATATGGGGCTTTGGAAATAGGTTTTGTACTGAGTTCAAGCTCGATAAAAATTCAATTTCACGCCTGGGGGGTAGGCGGGGAAGTTCTTCGGGGAATACGTCGGAAATTCATTAACAATAGAAATATCATTCAAAATTGACGTATTTTTGTTTAGATCCGTGACATGAGCTAAGAAAGCTTGACATCTATTTTTCAATAAACGAATAGCTTTTTGGCTTGAGATGACAGAGATTAATTTTAATGGTTTGGTGGCTTGAATTCGCATAACAGATTGGTTAGGATTATGAAAGCTAATAATCTTATGAAAACAATCAATTTTTGCATGATGAGTAGTTAACCAATCAATCCCTAGAATTACGTCAAATGCAAGTATTTTAATGAAATAAGATCGACGGAGTAATGTGAGGGTACCGATTTGAACCAAACAAGACTTATAAGCAAATTGGATGTAATGAAGGTTTCTCCCAATGGAGTTTCTACAGATAAGTCAAAGTCTAATTTCTCCTGAGTCAAATTTAATCATTGGTATAAATAGGAGAAATAAAAGATGGGTAGAACCGGTATCAAATAAGGTATAGACTTTGCTAAAGTTTATGATAAGATTACCCATGATGACCTTTGTAAGACCAAAATTTTTTTAAATAAAAGGAATTTCCTTTATTTATTATTTTGAAATAGTAAGGTTGATTTGATTAATGTGGATAGTTAAGGGTTAAATACATAAATATTTCAAAATAAGCAAGTGGTTATAAAATATTCATTTTGTTTGGGAATATTAGTTTGGTCGTGGAATATTAAATCTTTGTGGGGAATATTAAATGCTGCCAGTAGCTTGACCATGTATGGGCCCCATAACTTGAGCGATTGGATGAAGAAAATGACAAATATAAGTTGGTTAAAAATAACGGCGTAGTTATTCTGTTAAAATTATTGGAATACCGGTGGTTAAAATACGATGTCTGGCGTGGTTGCGAGAAGCATTACCGGTATTACACTGATGATTGTTGAATTATTGATCCTTACGTAAGAAGGCACTACTCAATAATTTTACATGAATTCTTTATTCGATATTTTATTTTATTGATTCAATAATTGCTGCGTTGATATTTTATATTATTGTTGTTCAATAATTGTCCTTTGCACATTATCTCCATTATCGGATCAATAATTCATATTATTTAAATAATATTATTAGATAGCATTATTAGCGATGTCTAGAAAGTTACATCGAGGAGAGGTTTGGTCACCTAATTGCGGCGCTTGATGAAGGAGAAATCCTTATCGGAAAGCCCCTCTTTCTGGAAATGACTGGTTGTCATAAATGTGATTACGTAATATTATTTGTGAATAATTAATTATTGATTCATATGATAAGGAAATATTTATTTTATATGAATATAAATGATGGATTTATTTATGTGGTTATTAATGAAGGAATTAATGTTGAGGTGTTTTATCGATTATTTTATCGGATTGGAGGTATTAAAAATCAAATCGGGGTTTTGAGATATATTGCGGGGGTTATAATTTTAATCCAAACCGTTGGATCGTTGTAATTTTTGGGTATATTATACATACATAAGTTGAGTATATGTCCACAAATTTTGAGCGAATTAAAAATGCGAATGATTTGTTGTGAATTTTAAGAGGTGTCGATTCGAAAATTAGGTTTAAAATTGATTTTGGTGGAAAATTCTAGAATTGAGTGGGCCCCACTTATGGTTGGTGAAGAAATGTGCTGAATTTTATTTCAAATGTGGTGGGTGGCAATAGTAGCGAAGTAAAGCCATCGTGTGGCAGTGGTCAAGTCTCGCTTGGTTTGGCTAACATTTTCCTATAAATGAAATTTAAGTTAGAATTGAAAATCACACGTAAACAAAGTTTTCTCTCTTTTCTCTCTATATTATTGAGGCGTATTTTGTGAGTATTTAGATCTTTGTGAGTTTCTAATTAACGGTGCAAGTTTCCTTCAAACCTTATATCCGGTGTTCAACTAAATCTTGTCTTTCGAGGTAAGGGATATTATTTTTTTTCAGTAATGATATTATTTCTTGATATCATTATCTTTGAAATGTTGATCTGAAGTTTTTATCAAATTTGGAACTTTTTCATGTCTGGAGTTCTTTATTCATGAGTTCTTATTCACGAGTTATTATTCATGAGTTCTTTATTCACGAGTTCTTATTCACGAGTACTATTCATGCGTGAAAATATTTTTTTGTGGAATTTCATCTTTTGGTGTTTGAGTTACTATTTACGTGTACTAAGCCTTTATTCACGTATACGGCACTATTCAATAGAAAAATGAAAATTTTTCTTTTGTCCAAAGCATCTATTCGGATACTAGCTTTGATTGTATCCATGTTTTGATCATTCTTGAATTTTACACCACTATGATTATTTTTGAGGTATTGTTGGACATGGATAAAAAAAGTACACGAATCATTAATCCTTAATCTTTGTCATTTTGTTTCTTTGGATTCGATTCTTTAAAAATATTTTTCATCATCCTCATCTTAAATGATGATATTATTGAATATCTTTGGCCCGTAGTAAAAGATGAATGATTTGAAGAATATCTTTGGCACGTAGTGCAAAAGATGAGCAGTGTTGAGATGAACATGACCGACCGATTAATATCTTTGGCACTGTAGTAAAAGATGAGCAGTGTTTAAATGAACATGACCGGTGATGAATATCTTTGGCACGTGTAGTGCAAAGATGAATATTTGATTCGGATGTATATTGATTGTTGTTCTGAGGGATAAAAGATAGGCGATGAACTTTTAAATTCATACATAGAAGATAGTAGTTTGCATTTCTCTACTTAACTCTTCTAATGAATTATTATTTCAGCTGCGAATATTGATCTCGAAACTTGTTGTCTATTGTATTCTATCGATTTTTTCCTGTTGAAGACTAACGATAATTTGTTGTATATTATCTTAGTCGTAATATTCTTTTCTTTGGGCTAGTTAGGCTCACCCTTTTCCTTTTGTTCCATTCTTCTCGGGAGGCGAGAATATAGCGATGCTTAGTCGGGTATGGAATGAAGGTTTTAGAAAGGATTGTTTAGTAGTCCTCACCATTTTTGTAAAATAATGTATCGATAAATGTGATGAGGATTTATTTGAGTATAAATATTATACAGAAGATAATATTTGTATTTAAACTCACGATTTCTTGTTGTAATAATAAAGTTGTAGTTGTTTTCATACCATGTATTGACAACTCGGAATGGGTGATGTATACTATTTTTGGGGGCGTCGCGGGTTAGTATCGAGCTTAGGGATATGATCTCTCGCAGAGGAGATCGGGGAATAGAACTAGGAGGGAGGAGACGAGTAAATCCTTCGCTAAAGTGTGTCTTACCTAAGCTTATTTGTTGGTTGGTCATATTATAGGGGTATTATGTGATTTGTTAATTTATTTAATTAACCCTTGTTTTATGATAGTTTTTTTAGAATGGGCACGAGAGAGCGTTAACAATGGAGTGAATGAGATCGTGGAGACACCTCTAATCGCCAACCGAGGATAATGTGATGTCGGTGAAGAAAGAATTAGAGATATCCATGTGGTAAGTGAAGAATTGATAGTTTTAGAGATAATCTTGAGGTAGTAATTGAGAGTGAGGAAGAAGAGGAAGAAGAGGTACACGAAGAGAGTTTATTAGAGGTATTTTATGATCGAAATATAGAATTGCAAAATCGTATTCATGAGTTAGAAGAAGCGAAAGCTAAAGAATTGCAGGCGGTCGTGGAGCAAAAGGATGCAACGGCGATTCAAGCTTGTGTTACCCGACACGTGATGCTTGAATGAAGCACTCTTTGGCGAGTATAAGATGATAAAAGCTGGAATCGAGCTAAAAGAAGAAATAAGCGAGCGAGTGAGAATGAGTGATGCATGGGTAAAAAGGCGCGACGCGTTGATATTATGGAAAGAGATGTCCAATCTAAAAGAGAAGATTTAACGATAGCGGGAAGGCGTCGGAAGAACATCGGCACCATCAACAAATTCTAGGGAAGAGAGCGATCGCCGATTAGATCTTCTGAGATGTGGAGAGGAGGGACATATAAGGTCAAAGCTGTTCAAAGCCTTCAAGGTATGCTATAATTGTGGAAAAGAAGGACATATCGCTCGAGTTATACGATATCGAAACCCGATCCAATATGAATGGTGACTCAAAAGGATGTCCGGAAAAGTCAAAGTCAATCAGCGGTTCTTGGAAGGCGTTTGTCGTGACTCCATTCAAAATGCGAGGAGGCGAATGAAGTTAGCACGGGTTAGTTAATTATAAATTCTTGCGAAGTATATACCTTACTAGAACCGGTTCTACCCATTCTTTTATCTCTCTTGCTTTGCGCTCAACGTTTGAACTTGACTCACGGAGAAATTAGACTTTGACTTTATTTATGGAGAATCAGATTAGGAGAAACTTTCATTACATCATTGTTTAGAAATCTTGTTTGATTCAGGTTGGCACTATCACATTACTTGTTAACCTTATTTCTATAGAGATATTTTCTTTTGATGTGATTTTAAGGTTAACTACTCATCATGCCAAATTGATTGCTTTTGTAAGGTTGTTAGTTTTCATATTCCTAAGCAACTTTGTTATTGAATTCAAGCAATCAAACCATTGTAGTCAAACATTTTCATATCAAGCCATGAAGTCATTCGTTTATTACGGATGTCAAGTTTTCTTAGTCCATGTTATGGATTTGAATAAAGACACGTCGATTTGAATAATATTCTGTTGTTATTGATTTTTCCGGCGTATTTCACGAAGAATTTCTTGGCTTACTCCCAAAGCTCGATATTAAATTTTGTATCGACTTTGAACCGGTACAAAACTCATTTCTAAAATCTCATATCGAATGGCTCTATTGAACTTGAGGAGTTAAAAATTCAACTATAAATTTGGTACACGAGCCTTTATCTTGTGACTTCCTTTGTGGAATTTACCAAGCGGACTCTATAGGGGGCGTCATATTCGATGCGATAGTAAAGCGATAGGTGTCATTGTGACGTCTTATCCAAGGTTGAGATATGAGTCACAGTTGAGAACAACCTAAGTCGATAATCAAAACACGTAGCTTTTAGGTTTAGTTGGTTATTATCGAGATTCGTTGAAGGATATTCTCGAATCGCTATTCCATTAACGCGGTGACTCAGAGAGATACAAAATTCGAATGGAGCAAGGAATGTGGGAAGAGCTTCGAAGAACTCAAGAGGAGACTCATTTCAAAGACATGTTACGACCATGCCATCTTGGAAAAGCGAGCGTGGTAGGCGGCGTGTTGAGTAGAAGATCGTATACAAGTCTGAGTACGATATTGTCAAAGAATAATTTCGTATAATTTACAAATAATAGAGATGGAGATGAAAACTCTAGGTACCCACGTGATGATATCTGAGTATAATCGACTTTAGTTAAAATTTGCTAAAGCCACCAACCCGGAGTGATGCGTATGAAGAAGAAAGTACAAGAAGGAGCTATTCCTAAGCGAGAATTGATGAAGAAGGAATACTTGAGTCCACTCTGAACTTTGTGTTCCTAACGACTACGATTTGAAGTACAAGATTATGATGGAGTACACAAAACACCATTTTCAATCCATCCACGGAAGTACTAAAATGTATCGTGATCTTGACATACATTTTGGTGGAACAATATGAAGAGAGAGATTGCAAAGTTTATCTCGATGTGTTTAACTTGTCGGCGTGTAAAGGCGAGCATCTAAGTACCTAAGGGTCCGTTGCAACCACTTGAGATTCCGAAATGGAAGTAGGAACACATTACCATGGATTTCGTTCACGGGTCTTTCTACGGTTTCTCAAGCATCAATCTTATTTGGGTTATTGTTGATAGATTAACCAAGTCTGCTTCGTTTCTTGCCGATCAACGGAGACTTATTCCTTGAGCGTCTTGCTAGTATGTATGCGTAAATGAGATTGTGAGGTTGCATGGCATGCCTATATCCATAGTTTTGGATCGTGACCCAAGATTCACTTCAAGATTTTGGGTTAGCTTGCAAAAAGCTATGAGCGCGGATTCTGATTTAGTTAACGCATACCATCCCCAAACCAGATGGACAATCGGAGAGGACTATTCAAACTCTTGAAGATTTATTAAGACTACGTGTCCTAGACTTCAAGGGTAGTTAGGATAAGTATTTACCATTGGTGGAATTCTCCTACAACAACAATTATCGAGCAAGTATAGGTGTGGCTCCATTCAAGCATTATATGGGCCGAAAATGTCGTTCTCGATATGTTGGGATGAGGTGGGTGAAGCTTGACATTGTTGGGACCAGAAGTTAAATCGTATGACTACGAAAAGATCCAAATAATTTGACAACGATACAAAGCGGCTCAAGATAAACAAAAGAGTTATCGCGGATCTTCATCGAAAGGACGTGGAATTTAATGTAGGGGATCATGTATTATTGTTGCGAGTTGCTCCGTGGAAGGAGTTACAAGATTTGGGAAGAGAGGAAAGCTCAATCCACGATTTATTGGTCCATTTCAAATTCTTGACGAGAGTAGGAAATGTAGCTTTATAGACTTGCGTTACCTCCGAGTATGTCTCGTGTTCATAATGTGTTTCACATATATCTGTATGCCGTAAATATGTGAAAGACGAACCACGTTATTGAGTTAGAACCCGGGACGAGATAGCCAAGACTTAGCGTGAGGAGGTACCTATCAAGATCTTGGATAGGAAGGAGCATGTCCCTACGCGCAAGAAAGGTCATACCACAAGTTAAAGTTTTGTGGAGGAATCATGCTATAGAAATGACACAGGGAATTGGAAGCGGAAATGAAAGCGAGGTATCCTCACCTTTTGAAACACACAGTCACGTCGTCAATTTCGAGGACGAAATTTCATAAGGAGGGAGGTTGTAAGACCAAAATTTTTTTAAATAAAAAAAGGAATTTCCTTTATTTATTATTTTGAAATAGTAAGGGTTGATTTGATTAATGTGGATAGTTAAGGGTTAAATCATAAATATTTCAAAATAAGCAAGTGGTTATAAAATATTCATTTTGTCGGGAATATTAGGTTTGGTCGTGGAATATTAAATGCTTGTTGGGGAATATTAAATGCAATGGCCTTGACCATGTGTGAGCCCCATAAATGAAAGCGATTGGATGAAGAAAATGACAAATATAAGTTGGTTAAAATAGCAGGCGTAGTTATTACGGGTTAAAACCATTGGAATACGATTGGTTAAAATACGATAATACGCGTGGTTCACGACATGAGAAAATGCAGTATTGCACGAGTATTGTTGAATTATTGATCCTTACGTAAGAAGGCACTACTCAATAATTTTACGATGAATTCTTGTTCAATATTTTATTTTATTGATTCGATAATTCACTGCGTTGATATTTTATATTATTGTTGTTCAATAATTGTCATCCTGACATTATCTCCATTATCGGATCAATAATTCATATTATTTAAATAATATTATTAGATAGCATTATTGGCAATGTCTAGAAAGTTACATCGAGGAGAGGTTTGGTCACCTAATTGCGGCGCCCGATGAGGAGAAATCCTTATCTGAAAGCCCCTCTTTCTGAGGAGCGACTGGTTGTCATAAATGTGATTCGTAATATTATTTGTGAATAATTAATTATTGATTCATATGATAAGGAAATATTTATTTTATATGAATATAAATGATGGATTTATTTATGTGGTTATTAATGAAGGAATTAATGTTGAGGTGTTTTATCGGTATTTTATCGGATTGGAGGTATTAAAAATCAAATCGTGGGTTTTTGAGATATATTATGGGGTTATAATTTTTAATCCGACCGTTGGATCGTTGTAATTTTTGGGTATGTTATACATACATAAGTTGAGTATATGTCCACAAATTTTGAAGCGCTAAAATGCACGAATGATTTGTTGTGAATTTTAAGAGGTGTACGATTCGAAAAATTAGGTTTAAAATTGATTTTGGTGGAAAATTCTAGAATTGAGTGGGCCCCACTTATGGTTGGTGAAGAAATGTCTTTGAATTTTATTTCAAATGTGGTGGGTGGCAATAGTAGCGAGTAAAGCCATCGGTGCTTGGTCAAGTCGCCCGGTGGGCTAACATTTTCCTATAAATAGAGAAATTTAAGTTAAATTGAAAATCACACCAGAAACAAAGTTTTCTCTCTTTCTCTCTCTATATTATTGAGCGTATTTTGTGAGTATTTAGATCTTTGTGAGTTTCTAATTAACGATGCAAGTTCCCTTCAGCACTATATCCGGTGTTCAACTAGAAGTACTGTCTTTCGAGGTAAGGGATATTATTTTTTTTTCGTAATGATATTATTTCTTCAATATCATTATCTTTGAAATATTGATCTGAAGTTTTTATCAAATTTGGAACTTTTTCATGCCGGGGTTACTTATTCATGAGTTCTTATTCACGAGTTACTATTCATGAGTTACTATTCACGAGTTCTTTATTCATGAGTACTATTCATGAAGCGTGAAAATATTTTTTGTGGAATTTACATCTTTTGGTGTCTTGAGTTACTATTTACGTGTCGGCACTATTCACGTATATGGTAATTATTCATAGAAAATGAAAATTTTTCTTTTTGTCAAAGCATCTAATACGGATACTAGCTTTGATTGTATCCATATTTTGATCATTCTTGAATTTTACACCACTATGATTATTTTTGAGGTATTGTTGGACATGGATAAAACAAAGTACGAATCATTAATCCTTAATCCTTGTCATTTTGTTTCTTTGGATTCGATTTCTTTAAAAATATTTTCATCATCCTCGGTCTTAAATGATGATATTATTGAATATCTTTGGCACATAGTGCAAAGATGAATGATTTCTGAAGAATATCTTTGCCTGTGAGCAAAAGATGAGCAGTGTTGAGATGAGCATGGCCGGTCGATTAATATCTTTGGCACAGTAGTGCAAAGATGAGCAGTGTTTAAATGAACATGACTAAGTGATGAATATCTTTGGCACATGGTGTAAAAAGATGAATATTTGATTCGGATGTATATTGATTGTTATTCTGAGGGGATAAAAGATAGGCGATGAACTTTTAAATTCATACATAGAAGATAGTAGTTTGCATTCTCTACTTAACTCTTCTAATGAATTATTATTTCATTGCGAATATTGATCGAAACTTGTTGTCTATTGTATTCTATTATTTTTCCTGTTGAAGACTAACGATAATTTGTTGTATATTATCTTAGTCGTAATATTCTTTCTTTGGGCTATTGAGCTCACCCTTTTCCTTTTTTGTTCCATTCTTCTCGTGAGAAGCGAGAATATAAGCGAAGTAATTAGTCGGGGTATGGAATGAAGGTTTTAGAAAGGATTGTTTAGTAGTCCTCACCATTTTTGTAAAATAATGTATCAATAAATGTGATGAGGATTTATTTGAGTATAAATATTGTGCAGAAGATAATATTTGTATTTAAAACTCCGATTTCTTTGTTGTAATAATAAAGTTGTAGTTGTTTACATACCGTGTATTGTAACTCGGAATGGGTGATGTATACCTATTTTGGGGGCGTCACAACCTTATTCGGGTTCTTACTTTTTGGGAGGTCACAACAAATGCTCTCCTTGCACCACCAACTTTGACTTTTTTGGGATGGCCTTTGGTGCCTCCATCCTCGGTGAACTTGTCTTGGGTGAGCGACAAAATCGGGCTAAGTGACTTTTCTTCCCCAATTATAACATGCTTTGGGATGACATCGCGCAGGTTTGATGATGTGTCCCTCCCTCCGCATTTGAAGCATATGATGGGTGGTCGTTCTCCTTCCTTAACAATGGTTCTTTGGTCTTTGACGTCCTTCCATCATTATTGAATCTCATTTTTTCTTGAAATGTCCATTTTACTTGTCTTCGCCATGATTACTCTCGAAGTGGTTACCATTTCGCATGTTGATTCCCTCCACGTTTGTTGTCACCGCTTTTGATGGTCGATACCACCGGTATATTCATGCCGCCGGTACCGCTTTCTCTTAGTTGCGTTGACTCATTCTGGCCCAATAATCGAGCCCTATTTACAACATCTCGAGTACAAACACGGTTTATGAGAAATAAGATATTGGCGTATCTCCGATTTCAAACCTCTTAAAACATTCGCGTCATTCGCTCCTCATTATCGACCAAATGGGATGCAAACCGGGAAATTTAGCCTCGTATTGCGACACGATCATATTATTTTGTTCCAATTTGATAAACTCCACTTCTTTCATGTGACGAATACTCTCGGGAAAGTACTTGTCGTTGAATAGCTCTTGGAACTTCTCCCAAGACATCTTAATCTGCAGGCCAGTCGGTAGATGCGTTTTGCAGATTCACCAAGAATCGCCTCTTCACGCAACGTGAAGGTGGCAAGGAACTTTTTTGCTCCTTGGAGCATCCCAAGACATCAAATATCTTGGTGATCTCGCTTTATCCATGCCTCTGCGCTTAAGTGGTTTTGGCTCTCCAATAAACTCCGGTGGTCCAGCTCCTTGAACTATTTAGCGGTGATGGTCCGAGAGTTTCGATGTTCCACCTACATTTTTGGACAGAGCCGCTCTGCACGATGTTGCATGAATTGCATAAAGCCTCCGAACAATCCATCATTCATCATTTGTGCAGGTTGTTGTTTGCATAAGGATTGTTGCCTTCTCGATGCACATTATCCACGATTATTGATATGTGGAGACTCAACGGTCTCTTGTGCTCCATTGTTATTCTCAACATTCTCCGGATGTCATTTTTAAATCACGCCACAAAACAAGGGTTAGTTGACATGTAATATATTATCTCTAAACTCGACCAACCAATTTAAATACAAAATAAATTTAAGTAGGTCATACTAATGAAGGAATTCAAATCTCTCCCTCCTTGTTCTTGTCTCACATCTTAGCCAGGATCATATCCTAAGCTTTGATACTGTTGTGACGCCCCCCAAAATTAGGTATACATCACCCATCTTGAGTCGCCAAATACATGTAATACGTAATTCAAATACAATTTAATAATACAACTGTCGTGTACAATACGACGAAACATAAACTATGAGTTTGAATACAAATATTGTCTACTAGAGAGTATACAAACTCAAAAGGAGTTCTCATTACAATTATTATCATAATATTTCATGTAATAGTGAGGACTACTAATGCACCATCTAGGACCATCACTCCGCTCCCGACTGCGTTCAACTATATTCTCATTTCCTCAAGAGAAAAAGTGAAAGAAAAGGTAAGCTCAACTAGCCCAAGAAGAAATATTATGACTAAGATAATGCGTAATAAATTATCATTAGCCTTAAACAGTGTTAAACCGATACAATATAACAAACATCAAGTTTAATCTGCGTGAAACAAGCAATCCATTAAAAGAGTCAAGAGAGAATAAAATCTACTATATTTTATGATTTAAAAGGTTTTCAATACTTTTATCATTGGGACTCAAATTTTAATAAATAATCCACATTATCGAATCACCCCTCAACACTTTCTGCCAAGGATATTCTTTGGTATCACGACCATAATTATCCATGCACTACGGGCCAAGAATATTTATGTATTCATTAATGGTCATGATCATGCCAACAAATGTCCATCAATTCACTACGGGCCAATGAGGACTTTTACAACATCATTTATAACATTACGGTCATGATTACACTGAATAATCCCTGGTTATAATCATACCAAGTCCATCTATGCACTACAGGCCATAAATGACTTTCAAAAAATATAAATATGAGGATGATGACAATGATATAAGAATTCAATAAAACAAGTTGAAGAATTAATTTGTCCAAGAACCAATAACGTCCAAATTGTCAACATGATACTGTTTTGTAGTGTAAAATTCAAGAATGCTCAGAAGAATATTTTCATGAAAAGATACTGGATGAAGCGCAATTATCAAGGATATTCCACTAATTTCATGGAGTATAGAAGTCAAAACTTTAACCAACTGAGTATAATAAAGAATGGAATAACAAAAGAAATCACCATGAATGCGATTACTTGGCAGATGACAAAGTTACTCAATGAGAATACTAAATAACGGAACCGGTCAAGCGAAATTTGCAATCGGATGGATGTTCCAACAGAATAATAAAGAATGGAATAACAATGAAATCACCATGCATGCGGACTTGCATGATGACAAAGTTATTCCAGTGAGAATACTAATAAGGATTTGAATCAGTTCCGCAAAACGCATGTACATGATATTCCAGCAGAATAATAATAAAGACGGAATTCAGTCCAAATAGAAAACGCATGCACGTGATATTCTAACAGAATAATAAAGGCGAAATCAGTCCCACAGAAAACGCATGCATACATGATATTCCAAATGTAATAATAAAGAATGGAATAACATAAGTTCTCTTCATGAATACAAAAGAATAACACCATTACTTACGAGCACAACAAATAATATTTCCTACCTTAAGAAGAAGAGTCTTGGATATATAAGTAGTGAAGAAACAGAATACTTTCTTTCTCTCTCTATAGTTTATCTCTAGAGTTTCAATTGAATTCGTAAGAAAATAATGAAAGAATGAGCTTATTTATAGAAAAATGGGTGCGATAAGTAACTAACTCATTGAACGGTCCAGATTGATTTATTTTAATCTGACGGTCCATATTTAAAGCAAAATCTTTTAAATAAAATATAATATATTCTATTTATAATCTAATAAAACGAATAACTTTATAAAAGATTTTACTATGCAAACACTACGCGAGCACTATGCAAACACTATGCATAATAAAATATAATATATTCTAATTATTGTCTAATAAAATGAGATAGCTTTATAAAAGTATTATGTTTTTATATAAAAGATTTTACTATACAAAATACTACGCAAAGAATTATCGTGAAAGCAATAATTGAACAATCTTTGAGTGACTTCTCACGTAAGCATCAATAATCAATACCGTGTGCTACTATAACTAACGACACGATATATTCTTTGCACTTTTAACACCGGTGTTTAAATAGTTAACAGTAAAACTTCCGCCGTTATTTTCATAAAGTATTTTTGTCGTTTTTTTCAATCCGGATAATAATTCCGTTAATGGGTCCACCAATGATTGTGTCGTTGTACGAATATTTCTGTTAAAACGAATATTCCCCACCAATCGAATATTATATAACAACTTCACAGACTTTTGCAAAATTTATAAATATTACCCATAACTATAACATTATATCAAATTTACTCCATAATATTTAAAAATGATATTTATAAAAATTCATCTTTATTTATAAAAGTTGGGGTCTTACAAAAAATATATATAAAATTGGATATATATATATAGGATCTGGACGGAGCTTGACGATTCGATCATCTGCCGCCTCTATACTTTTAGAGACGGACAACATATAGTATCGCTAAAAGTATAGACGACGGTTGTATGATCGAACAGTCGTCGGGTCTGTCACTGAAGGGGGGGTGAGCTCAGGTGAGTTGAATAATGGGTGAGCTTAAGATCCGGACTGTATATATATATCCCTTTGGTAATAAGAGTTTTTTTTCTTATTAGTTGTTACTTTTTTATATATAAAATCTTGATAATACAAAGCATTCAATATTCATTCTTAAACATGACTTTAAATAATATTAAAAAGACACTGAATTCTCGAAATTTTGTGCCAAAGTATGGGGGTGTTTGTTAGAAATTTGAATGAAATTTGAATCTGAATTCATTTGAATCGATCAAGTCGTTTGTTTTGGTCTGAATAGCTGAATCAGTAAGATAAACGAGCTGAATGACTAAGTCAAATTTTTTTAGCTGAGTGGCTGAATGAGCAGCTGAATGAAGTAATTTTTTTTTTAAAATTTAAAAAATTAAACAAATAATATTAACTATTATATTAAGTAATATTAAATAAATTTACAATAATTTTGAATTTTTTTCAGAGGGGTAAAATAATAAAATTTTGTCATGCAGATGTTTCAGACATGTTAATTATCAAAAAGCTTTTTTCATTCAGATTCAAATTGAACTCATTCATATTCAGATTCAGCTCATTCAAATTCAGATTCAGATTTATTCAATTTTTATCAAACACCCTATATCTCAAATACATATGTCATTAATATATTTATTAACGGGCCAGTGTTATGATGAAATGTAGTTTTAAGATACATTTGAAACCAAATTTAAATCCCCTAACATGATCTGAAAAAAAAGGACAGTTAATCATGCTACGTACAATTCGTTAATAAATAAATATTTTAAAAAACATAAAGAAAAACCATTATTCATCAAACAATACATGTTAATCTCTTGTTCTCACTTAATAATTCAGATACAAATATAGATGATAGACTGTAGGATGAAAGGAGTGATCATCTTTTTGGGATGATACTTGAGTCTTAACTGAAAATAACAATTTAAAGTTAATTTGATGAATGTTGCATCTTTTATATTCTCTATCAATTTGTCACTATTATTATATATATATATATATATATATATATATATATATATATAGATGATCAACGATATTTTTATTCGTTAATTCACAGTCTTCACTCCCCTTTTAGCGACGGTTTTATATAAATACTGATAAGCGTCTATACTTTTAGCGATGGACAATATATAGCGTCGCTAAAAGTATGAGCGACATTTGTATAACCGAAACCGTTGTCTAAAGGGTGAAAGCATGATAGATAAGAATATAAGTATGCACTTGATCCGAAATATATATATATATATATATATATATATATATATATATATATATATATATATATATATATAGTGATTCTCTCCAACGAATCAGAGATAACTAAAATAAATCGGTTATAGCGACGGTTTTATCCGTCGCTATATCATAGAAAACAGTCTTTTTATGCTATAGCAACGCGGATAAAATCGTCCCTATAACCGGTTTATTTTTAGTTCACTTCCTATGATATATATATATATATATATATATATATATATATATCGGTCAGGATCAAGAGCATTCCTCCTTAAATAACATTCTTTTATTAAAATTACGTCGTTTTGGAGGGATGGCGGTGCCATTTTTTAAATACAATGCCATCAGCGTATTTACAAAAATGTCACCGCGTTCCTCCAAAACGACGTAGTTTTAATAAAAGAATCTTATTTAAGTGGAATCTTATTTAGCGAGAATGTTTCGATCTCTTCAGATATATATATAATTCATTTCTCCCATGTAACCAAGAGTGAGCAAAATTTATAATGACAGTTTTTTTCGTTCATATATCATAAAAACCTATTTTTCATAATATCGACGGAAAAACTCGTCATATATAATAGGTTAGATTCTTGATCATTTTTTTCATTTCTTTGGAGAAATGAATATATATATATATATATATATATATATATATATATATATATATATATATATATATATATATATTCAGAGCTAGTAGTATAGCCAGTATTAATTTCCGACCTTCAAGAAGAAACATATTAGTTATCTTTCCCAATCAAACATTCCTATCATGGTTGTTATTTGCCAATTTTCAAATAAAAACTTCAATCATACAAATATATTTAATTTTACCCAGAATTTATTTTTTGATATGAACTCAACACCAGAATTAATGCTGAAAGAGTTTGTATTCAATATCATATATAGAACTTGTCCTTTGACATGAAATTGGACAAATCCATCTAATTTTTTATTTTCTATTTGCAGGTATATTTCAATATTTAAAGATAATTCTCCTCAATGATTATTATTATTTTTACCCAAAATTAAGAAAGAAGAAGATAATTCTAGTAAATAGAATCAGCTTTTCATCTTTAATCACTGATTTTTGGCCAAATTAGAACCCCAAAAAAACCATTTTTGGCTCAATGTCATTGTCTAGAATTTTACATATTTATAAAAACATAAAAAAATATTTAAAAAAAATAGTTTTTTAAGGGTAATTAAGAATATACATAATGAGTTTCAAGTTTTCATATTTAATTTTATCGATATAAAACTTTAACTCAATACGCCCTCTCACAAGATGACATGAATCGAAACATATATATAATTCTTTATAATATATATATTTTTTTCATTCATTCTATTCATAATTAAACAAAAGAACAAACAAATAAATTATTTTATTAAATTATCAATCATTTTAAAGGATATCAACACAATTTCAAGAAACATCTTGAAAGAGACCCTTTAACCAAATATTTTGGAAAAAATGGATGGATAAGACAAACAGTTGGAGATCAAACCAACATTGATAAAGACACATAACAATTAAAATAAATAAGTATTTTTTTTTTGAAATTAATGCACATCTATCTAACAACTTTACAATTATGAATATTAAATTTCAGTTAAAAATAACAAAAAAAAAACTTTACAATTATGTATATACCAATTATAAGACTGCTGACTATTTTAAGATAAAAGCTCTCTTATTAAAAAAAAATAAATTAAAAATGACAAAATATTTTTTTTAAGAAAAAGAAAAATGTCATCTCTCTAACAACTTTACAACTTGATCTAACAAATAAATTTTGGAGTGGTTAGCATGAATTGAATTTTATGGTAAGTTCACTTCATGCTTAATATAGTATTGATACGTGGACGGAGAGATCGGCCTCTCGCCTATGTATCAACAGTTCAGCATTGTATTATATATGAAATGAACTTACCATAAAATTCAAACTGATTTAATAAATTTATTGGGTGAATCCATGTCCATGTCCATGTCCATGTCTATGTCTATGTCTATGTCTATGTCTATGTCCATGATCAATTAATATAGGTGGGTTAGCTAGCTAGCTATTCCCAAAACATTCATTCATTTGATTAGTAGTGTTCAACATCATACTCAACATCACTCATCCAACTCACACTGGTCATTGCATATGGGGTTGTCATTTTTGAAGTTAGCCTCATTAATGGCAGACTGGCAGTTATGATATAGACACAAATGACAATATTTTGTCTATATGTTTCATATTTATTATTTTTAATTTATATTATGTCGGGAAATTTATAACTAGAGTCTAGAAGTAGGATTTTGCATAGAAATTAATAAGCTGGGGAAGATTAATTATTGCTTACATAAGATAAATATTTGGCAATGTTATCTTAGTAAATGTTTTAATAATAATAATAATAATAATAATAATAATAAGTTTTGAATGTAAGTTTTATTTTGCCTTTTTATGAAAATCAAATGATAATTTATGTATTCTCTTAACATAACCTATGGGGTCTGAAAGAACCAATCACTTGACCTCTCTTTTTTCTTCTCTCTTTTCTTTTTAGTCAAGAACCCTAACTTCCATCATAGATACGAGAGATGACTCTCCTTTTGGAGATTCTCTACCCTAAATTTCTTTTATTTTGATATAATAAATTATTGACTTATTTTCTCAATGAGATAATTGATTTCTTTCTATTTTGTGAAAAGATTTCATTATCATTTCTTGAGAGATTTTGTTTATTCCGTTTGAGATTTTTTTTAATTCATGAGATTTTTTCCCATGCATGAATAGTTGAAGATGGATTATTCAGATTTGGATGAGACGCTTCTATTGTAGCTTGTTCTTTTGTTGTCACGCTGAAGAACTGTTTAAATTCACGTATTCTATTTTTTTGGGATATGAATGTATTTCAAAAATTTATTTGGTATCCAATAGCGTTCGTGCTACGATTGGTTCTTTTTCCTGATTATCTATTATTTTATTTGAAAAAATTACTTTTTAAATTTGTTTTTTGTAATTTTTTCTGTTGTAACCCACTTTGTAAGATGATATAGAACAACAATATTACTGTTTGAATCAAATGGTTGACTACTTTTTCCTTAAAACTATATTCATCCTTAACTTTTGATACACATGATGAATTCGAATTAGTCTCCCAAAATAAGACAGACTCAGTTTACTCTGTACTAGAATTTATTGTGTAGAAATAAATCTAGTACAAAACTATAAATGAGGGAAAAAAATTATAACAAGGAAAAATTATTTAGAATGATAATTTTTCTAAGAACTTGAAAAAGATTTTTGAATGATTTTTTTTGAAGTTTTCATTTTGGGTAGATTGATAACCTATCTATAGGTTTTCAAACACCCATTTGAATTGGTTCATCATTTAAATGTTGGCCTAATTAATTAATTAATTAAACTTGAACTCAAGTCCTTAAGATTACAACACTTTTTTCTTATCCAACTGAACCAATTTATTTGTTAACTATATGAATAACATATAATATATTTATTATATACTTTTTAAATAATAATTCAACACTTTCATCTTTTGTAACAAATTAAAATTTTAATATATTACAGTTTTTTGAATTGTTTGATCAAGAAAAACCTATAGGGTATGCATTTGTAGCATTATCAATAATTAGAATGTCTACAAGACTACAATAAGAAAAACTTTTAAAAGCTGGTGATACGCATATGAACATCCAAACAATCCTTAAATCCCTTAAATTTTGTTTCAATAAATGGTTAACAAACCCGGAATTATTTGTTTATTCCAATAACTTCAACATATAATTTGAAGTTGAGTTGATATTTTTTTTGAAGATGTTATTTGTCAAAGGCACAATAGGTGTTGAATAGATCTTTTAAAAAAATTCAATTACTTATTGAAATATTACCAAATAATTAATCAATTAAAATTATCTTATTCACAACGGAATATAAGTTTGAAAACTCCCTTTGAAGATTTATTAAGAAATCGATAAGTCTTATGGATAGATAAACACATAGCATGTATAACAGTTATAGTTTGCATAATGTAAATGACGTAAAGTATAAGACACGAGGGGTTTTAGTGGTTCAGAGACTAAACAACTCCTAGTCCACTTTTCTACTCGACCAATAGGATATCCAGTAAGGATATAGGCCCAACAGACAATTTTACAACTGAACCACTAAGGTTTCTTCGAGTCACTAAGTCTCGGCAATTCGGTCACTAAGACCAGTATCCTCTGAGCCCAATTCTTGTTTATTAAACTGTGTTGGAAGTGTTGCTAAGATAGCTTGTATGCTCTTCATCTTATTGTACTTATCATCATTTTTGATCATCTCCTTGGTGCTTGCTGAACTTTGTCGTTGAAGCTTGAACTCTTCTGGTTGTCTGCAGCTACTCATGATCATAGTTGATGTGTTGCTAAGTTATTCAATTAAGCTCTACATCTTTTGTGCTTAACAGCCTTAAACACTTTTTGGGTCGTAGAATTTCGCTCTACGTCTTCATCTGGTTGACTCTGAGTGTTTTTGGTGGAACACAGAGTGATACTTGAGATTAGCCTTCTGATTTGCTACTCTTACGTCACCTACATCAACTAGATGGCTTATTCATACTTTGGCTTTTAGTTTTGCAATGTCCTCAATAATCTTGGCTCTTTGGCTATGGCTTTATAGCTTTCTGCCTCTTTACTTTTGGTTCTTGGCTTTGCGGCTCTGGCTTTTTCAAGTACTCGTCAACTTTTTATGGTATGATGATATGCTGCCAAGATGACGTTTAATCTCTTTTTCTTTTTGTACTTGGAAGCCTTAAACACATCTTCAATCGTAGAGTGATATTTACTCTATGTTTTCCATCTTTCAGTACTATGTTTTTTTTCGATGATGATCATTTTCTTGGTCGTTCAATTGCCCATTGTCAACATCTTTCATTTTAAATGATATTTCATTTTATAATCCGATTGAAATCTTCTCGTTGAGAAGTATCCGTTGAAACATTTAATGCTCAGATATTTTGATATCTCTGATGTTGATTCTCTAGAGCTTTGTGCTAGCGTACTTTCTGACTTAGGACTTGTCACATCGATCAGTAGCTTTATCAACTTCCCTAACAAGTCACTTTCGGCAAACTAGCTAGTGGACACACCTTTGATTTCTCCCAGGGATATTGTTTGACACCTTGGGATCTTCTTCTCACAACGTTTGATTTGTTAGTCCTCTTGTTAGACTTGAATTGACTCAACGATCTGTTGATTTAAGAATCATTGAGTTAAGCTTTAAGTTCCATTGATCTTTCTATACTTCTGTCTGTTGATAGAAGAATGATGGAAATCGTAGACTTATGCTCTACATTATCACTACAATTATGACATCATCTTTTATTCTGCTATCTGATTGTTTTATGATGCTTGGACTTGATGTGAAAACTCTTCTTCATTCTCTTAACACTTTAGCAGCTCTACGAATTTGAAAACAACTTCCTGAACTAGTTGTCTCTTTGTGATTTACAGTTCCAACTGCTTTTCTACGAAATCCTGATTATTCTGCGAGCTTTATGACCAGGAAAAATATCTTTACAATGTAAACTTTATAGATTTCTTCTAGAGATTCCTTTTGGTGAGAACTATACTTATACATCTTCAGAGTTCTTCTGCTATCAGCTTCTTCTTGATTGGCCATTAACTTATATCCATGACATTTAAGTAATCTTTACAAACACCTTTAGCTCTATGGTCAGCTTTACAAATTATGTTTTACGGTTCTGAGGTTGACTTTACGATCTTGGCTTCACCGAATGATCTTGGAATTCTCTTTACAATATGACTTTCATCCAGCGTCTGCTTGAAGTATTCCACATTCAGCATTTACAAAAAGAGATTACTTGATCTTACGATTCACTTATCGCTTTGTAAGTTGGTCGTTACTTCGCTAAGTGATATTTATGATGATCGTAACAGTTCTGCTATATTTCCTTCAGTTTAAGATAGCTTTGCAGTTTTAATATCATATGTTCACTTTACGAGCCGATCTTCGTCTTATGAGATGGAGTTAACTTTGCAATGTATCTCCATACTACGAAACTGGTAGAATAACTTTATAATCAATGACTTTCTATCATCTATACATCAGATCAATTTCAATAAGATCAACCTAAAATTATTTTATCTTTCTAATCTAAGTCTTTATACATCAATTCATTTGTTAGGACTTTACAAAACTTATTTATACAAATATATATTAATCATATTTCTCTTTAAGCACATATAGATTTCTCTACTGACTATACTAATTATATGCAGAGTAACTTTTACAATTGATTATATCTATTACATATGAAGACATGTTAAAGATTAACCTAACAAGTTTGATCATTCTATTCTAAGTCCTTGTACATATATATCTCAGTTAAGGACTATACAAAACTTATGCATACAAATATACTTTAAGTGTTTTATTATCAAATCATATACATTTGGAATCTAATGAGAGTTATTCTAATCAATCTCCCCCTTAATGAAGCAACCTTCACCTATTTGATGGTGACAAAAATACTATAGCAACCCATTTAATCAATTTCATTTAATGTATATGCATGATTATGAATGACTTAATATATAGTAAGATATTGTATTGCTAGACCAACAATTATGAATAAAATGATGTACATTTAGCATGACATTCATATATCTAGTAATTTTAATTTACCATTCATGCATAATTAATAAAAATAAAAATAATAGTCTTAAAGTATTACAACCCAAAAATAACCAAAAACTTAAATACTTAATACCCAGTAATTTAAGCACAGTTTAAATAATCACATTCACATAGTTTGTAATTAAAAAAACTATTCATTTGGTAGCTCCAAGACTTGTACCTTCCAAGATTGTGTTTCCATCCTTCCTTTCTTTCTGCTATCTCTACACCTTCAATTCATCACCCTGTGTTGGCTACATCCTCAGATATGCATTTTCTCCCCTTGTAAAGTTGTTTCTCTGACAAGCCTTTTTCTCCTCCTTTTTGTTATCATCAGTTGGGAAAAGGCATGGACTGTCAAAGCAATCACCTCCTTTGATCATCATCGAGCGTAACACTTAGTTCAAGAACCTTGGCATTTAAAATGTCAATAAAGTTTACGCTCTCATCATAAATATCCTGAGCAATAGGCCTTTGCTCTTTCAAGGTTTGAAGCCTAATTAGCATATCATTGTAAAAGGATATCATCGTTTCATATTTAGAAAGGTTTTCTACAGCCACAAATACTTTTTTTTTTGAGGTTGCGAAGCAATGATATATGAGGAGGAAAAAGGATTTGACATATTTGGAAAATAGAATTCTGATGGTATTAACAAGCTAGGAAACAAATTGTTGATTGTAGTAGGAATTAGTGTATGAACAACTGCAATGGAATCATGAATCATAGGATATTGAAATCCTTCGATCGGAGAATGGTGTGATAAATTTGCAGTGAATGGAATATGTTCAAGTGGAAAGATGATGTCTTGGTTAATAGACATTTTTTTGAAAGCTGAAAGTGGGTTGGGGAAAGTCTTTGAAACTGGAATTTTCAAATTCTACTTTCAAATTGTTCAGATATCTTTTGAGAACCATATCAGGAGATTCTACGATCTAATTATTTTGAGTCGAGATAGATGGGACATCATATCTGAATGATATTTAAAGAGATTAGATAAGGAGAATACTTAAAAGTAACAATAGTTGTGATAATAGGGCTTGTTTGAGATTAGCAGAGTTGCAAGAGTAGACACTCTTGAAAAGACTTGTGACTAGGTGGATGTTTAGAAGCTAGAGAAACACCAACTAATGTAGCTATCATCATGAAATGTCATGGTCTTCAGCAGAGGAAACAGTGGCATGAAGTTCATGAAAGTCTTATCTAATTTCCTTTTGGCTTTCATCTACTTTTTCATTTTCCTTTCTTCTCTTCGTTGAATCTTTCTTAGTCTTTTTTCTTCCTTCTTCTGCAATCTCCTTAGCTTTCTTTTCTTTCTTTCTTCTTTTCAGTCTGACCTTTTTCTCTTCCTTAACTTATGTATCATCATGGCTTGGTTATTGGTTTCTTGAGGCTCAGATAAGTAAGCCTCCACATCGATTTCTTCTTCATAAGCATTAATCTGCATTTCTTGCTTGGAAAAATATAGCTCAGGTGATGAGTCCTCTATGCTTTCTTCATCATATTTGACAACAAGTAAAGGTTCAGAGTTGATAGAAATTTTCAATTTTTGTCACAATATTATGTTTATCCCACTCCTTAGTACCATTTTGTTGGAGTCATCTTCTTTTCCTTTTTGAGATTTAGACAAAGCTAGATTAGAACTTCGGAGACCCGGTTCTTCAGACTTTACATTTTCCTTTTCATTAATTTTTTTTTTTTCCACACTGATTGACTATCTGATGCATCATAATGTGGGATAATCAAATGCGCATTCCCTTTTCCAGGCTTCTCTTCCTTATACTCATTGGCATTTCTTTTTCATTTGATCTTGAAGTTTCCCATTAAGAAAGATTTGAGATTGATATGATGCTAAACGTGTTTTAGTTGAGAGAGTTTAGAGTTTTTTGAAGACTTTGAGGGTTTGGAAGTTTAGAATGATTTGATGGTTTGTAGAGATCGATAACGTTGGAAAGCTGAATGGTTTGTAGACTATGATGAAAACTAGGTTTAGGTAATTGGTTGGGAAAAACAATTGTCAGAATTTGAAATGCCTCCTATGTCAATTCCCTCCAATTTGGCACTATGGGACACATGCCATAATTATATTAAGAACGACTGTCTCTTCAAATTCTGAAACTCCACAGTTATTAAATATCATCTACCAAGATTCACTTTCCTTCCTAGAGCGTGAACATCACTTCCTTTCAGCTTGACCATTTTTAACTTCTTTAGTCAACTGTTGACTTGTTGACCCAACTTTCACTCTACGACTTAATCAGTTCAATGATCATCTCTCTTTACTTAACTTTTCACATTCATCTCCATTCTTCTTAAGTTCTTCAAGATATCAGAATTCTGAGCATTCTCCTGAAAAACTCCCCCGCAATTGATGCAACAAGTTATTCAGAGACATGAGGGCTCTTTTTAAATCCAATGTTTATAATGACAGACTCAATGATATTTTCTGATGAGACAGACTCGGTGAGTAGTTGTAAGACCCTAACTTTTTATAAATAAGGTTTATTTTTCTTTAAATATTATTCTAAATTGTAAGGTGTTGATTTAATAAATATTATAGTTATGGATAATATGTGCAAATTATATAAAATAAACAATTGTCGAAAAATATTTGTTTTGTCGGAGAATATTCGTACGACGGCGCCGAAATAACCAATCATTGGTGGGCCCCATAATGGAATAACTGTTGGATATATAAAGCAACAAAATATTTTTTTTTTTAAATTGGCGGCATAACTTTTATTGTTTAGTGTTGAAATAGCAGATGATAAAAGAACAGTAATGCGCGTTATTCCTCCACAGTAGTACACGGTATTGTACAATATTTCTGATTATTAATTCAATAATTGCAATAGTAGAAGCCACTTAGTATTTCATTCAATAATTGCAACAATAGTTACTGCATAGTATCTCATATTATTTATTCAATAATTATTACAATAACATCTGTACATAATTTTATATTATTAAAACAATAATACAACACAATAACTTATATTAATTGATATGATATTAGTACAGATGCCACTTCGTTGTCATACTCCTTTGTAATGAGTGAAGCTTTTTCATTGTAAGACTATCATTAGTTATTTTTCACTCTTCTGTAGTGGTCTCACTCACTAAGATCACCTTTTCTCTGTTAAGCTCTATATGACTAACTTCATCTTAAGTCAACAACTCTGTCTTCTTTGAAGCTTTGGCTCTTTATAGATTCATCTATTATCTTCTCGTCGGAACATAGTCGTTGGGAGTCTTCCGTAGAAGAGCTTTCATTGGAGCATTTAATGCCTTAGCTATTTTGAAATCTTTGATGTAGACATACTGAGTTGATGTGACAACTCCTTTTTGACTTGCCTGACACATCAATCTGCTTTATCACCTAACACTTCTGAAAATGTCACCTTCAGCAGACTAGTAGGTAGTCACCCATTTCTTTTGTTTCCTTGATTTACATCAAGGATGTTTCGAGAGTATATCGGGATCCTCAATTCACAACGTTCGAATGTCAATTTTCTTTGTTTAGACATTTTCACTCATCAGACAAATGCCCTCTACGATGATGATGTTAACCTTTATGAACTCTATGATTACTTGGTCGTAGATTGTCTGTAGAAATCGTAGGATGACTTGAACTTGACATCTCTTATGATTCTGAGAGTGCTCAATGTTGTACCATCTTGTATTTTACTCTTGCATGCTGTTCTACGATCATGCTTGTCTTGCCTTGTTTCAAGAACTAACAAGTTGATTGACATCTTTGACACTTTGGTTTGCATATCCCTTTTGATTAGTTATGCTTAGCTTCCTTAACCTTCAGCCTTGTGATCTCTTGATCATACTCCATGGTGAGGCTGAGCATTGACATCCTCCTAGTTTTTCCTCTGATTACTATATGGAAGGTTTACCATTATCTTTGTAGTTTCTTTATTAGACCCTTTTGCTATTTGGTAAACACTACGATCATTGTCTTAATATTACGATCGTTGTCTTCTGATGAGACTCTTTCTGAATAGCTTTTCACTTCTCCATTGGCCTTGTTGTAAAGTTGGTGTGTTGATCTTCTGTTTTCTTTCGAGCCATTTAGAGATTACTTTATGATGTTCTTCAAGTAGATTGCATACTGAAACTTGATTACACTTATCAGAGGATGAGATCTATGTATGCACTTCAGGATTGTTCATCTGTTGAGAATCGTAGAGTGCTTTACGATTTTACTTTAGTATTGCGAGCACTTGACTGGATACGATTTTCATTGGTGATGATTTTTAGACTCCACTATTTTGAGAGAAGCCTGCAATTCTTAACTTGGCTCAGCAGACACTTGGGAAACTGTCTCTACGATCTCGAGAGTGACTTTCTTTGACAGACTGCGATTCTTCCTTGGCTTCAACAATCTCTTGACTGGATCGTCAAACTACGATTCTGACTTGTGAACTCTATGATATCGAGTGAGGCTTACAATTCTTGTTTTACTTTCTTGGCAGACTGTTGCCTTCTTTTTAGTCTAACAAAAAGGACTCTAACTCATGCAAGTATACATGGGTCAACAAGTAGTACAGAGTAAGAAAAGTATCGATCCACGGAGAAATGTGTTAACTCTAATTTATCATGCAACAACTTAATCACTTTTTCTATGTGCTTAAACAATCAACTCACAATTAAATTGAATTCTAAATTAATTAACAAAACAAAAATTATAATTACTAAAGTGATGTAATCAAATTGGAGAAGAATGAGATTCTAATTTCATTTAATGTTTCATCTAAATTGAAATCCTCATGTCATGTTTGATTAATTATCATGGAAAGCTAGTCAAGAGCACAAAAGTAGAGCATAACCATTTTTCAATGAACTATGTCTAATTTACACAAAATCCACAATCGATAGAATTCATGTAAGCATCACTATTACCAAAATCACTATATGTCTATGTGAAATTACAACAATAATGAATTAAAGTGCAGGCTCTTTTCATGATTACACACGGTGGACCGGTATATGTCTATACGGTTCACGAATCACAAAGCTTAAACAAATCAGCCTCATGAACATATGCCATTATGATATAATCTATACTTATATTTCATTTTCCAAATCCATACAAGAAATTAGTGTGAATGGTGATCAAGCATTCAAGCATTTTGCATAATCATAATGGACAATCCAACGATAAATATTCAACAAGACATTCAGATATACATATTTAAACTAAGCATCAAAATCCATTAGAATCCCATAATGAAGTTTAGTTCATTTCTGAACCAAAAGCCATTATGGGATTGAAGCAAACCATTAAAGTAGAAAAGCAAACAAAAGTTATGAAGAAATAAGAGAATTAAATATGCAAATTCGTGCTGCAAGTTCTGTTTCCAGGCTTGTCCAATACACCAACCATCTCCAGAAATGAAAACAAGATTTTATTTAATAATCTAGAATAAGAGAAGAGCTAAAAAAATGTAATAATCCAATGCTCAAAACCCTCTCTAGAATAGTCTAAAACCTAAGAATAGTAAAACTGATGATAACTGATGAAAAACCACGTCTGGTGCCAATCATATCGTCTCAGTTGAGAAAAACACGCATAATTTGAAATTAAAAAAAGTCAGAAAAAATTAACTGAAGAAGACTCACGAGGCCGCGCGAGATTACAATGCAATACGAGCGCGGGCGCGCTATGGATTTGTCTGCCGAGTGTATGGCACGGGCGTGCCAAAGCCCTTTGATAATAAGATAGTGCATGCAGATGTAATTTCTATCAGATTCTCTTTTAAGCGAAGTGCGCCATGATAAGGTCGTATGGGCAAAGCGGCTGGCGTTCTAGCCGCTTCTTGTTTCTTCGTTAGCTTACTCTTTTTTGCTGCTTGCTTGCTCTTCATTCCTTCTCTTCTGCACTCCATTCCTCCACTGCTCCAGTTTAGCTTGCCATGTTCTTGCTAGTTCATTACCACCATGCCATGTTAATGCCATTCCATGCCATTTCTTTCTTTTCCTTGCCATTTTATGCCTTAGGTTGCTAAAAGGTGTTCCAACTACATAAACTGCAAAATAAACATAAAATGCAAATAAAACATAATAAACTACTTAAGTTGAGCATAATTCTCGTGAGTTAGTAACCAATAAGTAAGTATAAAACCTACTTATCAAATACCCCCAAACTTGAATTATTGCTTGCCCCCAAGCAATGCATATGAAAATAAACAATGCAATGCAACTATATGCTATGCAAACTATACCATGATGCAAATGAGTCCTAAGTTTTCCAGTCCAAATTAGAATTCCAATTACTTATGCCTTAGAAAATTATCCAAATTCAAGAATAAAGTTTCAAACTAAGCTATAGACATAACATCATACAATAAAATAATCCATACTCGCTACCAAGATGTTGTGTGTGTTTTGTTCATAAATAAACTTGACCAAGGAAAAGACTACACATGTTATACTGCTAAAGACAAAAAATTGAAGTCTAAGTCAAGAACCATGTATACTAATGCAACAAAAACTACTCCAACACATCAATACAAACTAAGGTTCAACAATGGGTTTAATCTGCTTTATTTTTACTCACGAGAGCGATTTTTGCACTTTCCCGCGGTGTTTATTATATATATATATATATCTTTTATACAGCGAGTGTGTTTTACGCTCCATCTCGCCCCTTCACAAGATTCAATAATTTAACTCAAGAAGGTTTCAATATGGATTTTTATTTATTTATAGTAAGCATACCCATGTGTTCCCAAAGTTTGATTATCAATGTTTTCATAGTTTATGTCTACTTTTCTACATAATTCCATTTTTAAAAATAACATTTTCTACTCAGCAGTAAAAACACATTATTCTTATACCCACAAACATATATGAACATCTACGTGCTAACCGAAAGCATCTAAACAACAAGCATTAATTACATCATGTAAAACATTATAGCTAGGCTCATGTTATCCATTAAATTCAAAAATCCTTCAAATTCATATTCATCATTGGCTAAATTAAAATTCCATAAAGCTAGATACTTGGGATATGCAACTAAACACATAACTAAAACACATAATAATCACTAAAAATGCAAAAAAAATTTTGCAATTATTAACTAAACACATAAAAAAGCACAAATTAAACTAAACATGCATAAATGATGCAAATTAACTACATGCAACTACACTACTCTACTAAACACCCAATACCCCAAAACTTAAAATATTCATTGTCCCAATGAATGAAGGTAAAGGGTTTAAAGGAATTCCCCTAATTATCAGTTGTACCACCCTCTTCGGGTGGTGAGTCTGGTAGTGGAAATGGCGTTGTTGTCCCAAATTGTGGCCACTCGAGCATGCTTCCCTGCTGCGCAAAAGCCTTGGCTAGGGACCTCGTCAATCCGTTGGCAAATGATAAAAAGTTATCATACATTGCGTCGACCTTTCCTTTGGAGACGACGATCATCATTTGCAACAGTAGCTTGAGTGGAAGTGCCTGCTTTAGTTGTTCGCGATGGCTGTGGTGAGGGCATAGATGATGCGGGTGGAAGTATGAAACCCTTACCCCTTGGGTGCGGGTAACCTCCTGCCCAGTCCTCAAACTTGGCTATCGTTGTGTGGGTGATATCCTGACTTGGGTATTGCAACTGTTCATCAGCCCACTTGACTCCTGCTCGAGCACATGAATGAGCAACAATTGAGGCATGTGGTATACTCCCTGTAGTGCTCCCCCGCATGTAAAGTAACATGTTCTAATTAATGAGATGACCAACATCAATATATTTTCCTGTAATTATAACCCACAGAATAATAGCCCTCTCAGTCGTAATCTCATGTTGATGGGATGATGGTATGAGTTTTGCACAGACAAATAGATTCCAAGCCTTGGCATAACGGTTGAGAGTTGAAGCTTGAAAAGTCCTAGGTTGATTCGTGTCAGGCTTGTAACTCCATTATGTACCCGGTATGCATAAGTTAGTGAGAACCCTGTCGAGGTAAGTCTCAAACCTTACAACCTTGACCCAATTTGAATGTCCAGTAGGAGGATCGGGTAAATTGAACACACCACGAATCGTCTGTGGGTGATAGCCTACTTGAACACCTCTGACATATGAAAATCCACTCATGGTCTCATTTGCATTTGCATAAAATTCCCGTACAATGGCCATGGGTGCAGGTATGGGTGTAGAACAGACTTCATGCCAACATCTTTATCTGATCATATATTTAAGTTGCCCATCTTGTGCCTCAGGCTTGAAACCACACTCTCTCATAAATATCTTCGCCACTATTCTGTAGTACTTTATCTGTGCATCAAGGCTAACGAACTTGGAGAAATCAAAAGTGTCCTCACTCTGGCTGCTAGAGGACGAGGATTCTGGAGCGCGAGAACGTGCTCGTTTTGGCCCCATTATACTTGATGAAGAAGAAACCTCAATGGAAGAGAAGAGTTTGACTGAGGAAAATGTGTGCTCTGTATTCGAACTCCCACAAACTTATTGTTGTATAGATCTCTCACAAACCCTAGCTTTATCTTTGAAACTGAATGAAGGATCAGTTGAAGAGTTTGAACTTGAATAAGAGAACTGAATGCGTATAGTGCGTAGTGGGGTGAGGAGTTAAGAATTTGAAATTGGAACAATTTAGAAAAGAGAAGAGACGTGCGTCGATTTTGTAGTGAGAAGTGGAGAGACACACATTTGCAAATAACTGATATAAGAAGTTGGAATGAGACACGCCTTAAAAACTTAAAAAAAATTCTTAGTCCGATCTCTAAAGCGTGGTCGTGATGACTTTTATCTTTGGCTAACGACGCGTGTAAGACCCCCCGAAATTTTTAAATAAAAGGAATTTCCTTTATTTATTATTTTGAAATAGTAAGGTTGATTTGATTAATGTGGATAGTTAAGGTTAAATACGCAAATATTTTAAAATAAGCAAGTGGTTATAAAATATTCATTTTTGTCGGGGAATATTCGTTTGGTCGTGGAATATTAATCGCTTTGTTGGGAATATTCGCATTTGGCCTAAATGACCATGTGTGGGCCCCATAACGGAAAGCGATTGGATGAGGAAAACGACAAAGTTTGGGTGGTTATAAATAACTGGCGTAGTTATTACTGAATTAAGATCATTGGAATACCGTTGGTTAAAATACGATGTACGCGTGGTCGTTACAAGATGTACACCAGACATGCAGTATTGTTGAATTATTGATTCTTACGTAAGATGGCACTACTCAATAATTTTCACAGTGAGTTCTTTATTCAATATTTTATTTTATTGATTCAATAATTCTTTGCGTTGATATTTTATATTATTGTTGTTCAATAATTGTCACACGCACATGATATTTCCCATTATCGATCAATAATTCATATTATTTGAATAATATTATTAGATAACATTATTGGCAATGTCTAGAAAGTTACATCTAAGGAGAGGTTTGGTCACTAAATTGGCGCCGAGAAGGAGAGATCCTTATTGGAAAGCCCTCTTTCCCTGAACCGCGCTGGTTGTCATAATTGTGATTACGTAATATTATTTGTGAATAATTAATTATGGATTCATATGATAAGGAAATATTTATTTTATATGAATATAAATGATGGATTTATTTATGTGGTTATAAATGAAGAAATTATTGTTGAGGTGTTTTATCAAGATTTTATCGGATTGGAGGTATTAAAAATCAAATCGGGGTTTTGAGATATATTGCGGGGTTATAATTTTAATCCGACCGTTGGATTGTGGTAATTTTTGGGTATGTTATACATACATAAGTTGAGTATATGTCAACAAATTTTGAACCGTTAAAATGCACGAATGATTTGTTGTGAATTTTAAGAGGTGTCGGATTCTAAATTAGGTTTATAATTGATTTTGGTGGAAAATTCTAGAATTGAGTGGGCCCCACTTGTGGTTGGTGAAAGAATGTGCTGAATTTTATTTCAAATGTGGTGGGTGGCAATAGTAAAGGTAAAGCCATCGTGTGCAGTCAAGTCTGCCTTTGCGGCTAACATTTTCCTATAAATAGAGGGCTAAGTTAGAATTGAAAATCACACCGTAAACAAAGTTTTCTTCTCTCTATATTATTGAGCGTATTTTGTGAGTATTTAGATACTTTGAGAGTTGCTATTCAATTACAAGTTTCATTCAAAGATCACTTCCGATCTTTCCTTCCAGAAATCGATTCTTTGAGGTAAGGGATATTATTTTTTTTCGTAATGATATTATTTCTTCAATATCATTATCTTTGAAATGTTGATCTGAAGTTTTTATCAAATTTGGAACTTTTTCATGTCTGGGTTACTATTCACGAGTTACTATTCACAGTACTATTCATGAAGCGTGAAAATGTTTTTTTGTGGAATTTCTATCTTTTTGGTGTTGAGTTCTTATTCACGATATTTACCTTTATTCACGATATCTAAGACTATTCACGATATCTGAGACTATTCAATAGAAAAATGAAAATTTTTCTTTTCGTCTAAAATATCTATTCGGATACTAGCTTTGATTGTATCCATGTTTTGATCATTCTCGAATTTTACACCGGTGATGATTATTTATGAAGTATTTTGAACTCGGATTGTTTAAAGTACGAATCCATAATACTTGTCATTTTGTTTCCTTTGGATTCGTTTCTTTAAAAATATTTTTCATCATCCTCGGTCTTAAATGATGATATTATTGAATATCTTTGGCCCAGTAGTGCAAAGATGAATGATTTTCGAAGAATATCTTTGGCCTCAGAAGTGCAAAGATGAGCGGTGTTTAAATGAACATGATCGATCGATGAATATCTTTGGCTCAGATGGCAAAAGATGAGCAGTGTTTAAATGAACATGACCGATCTGATGAATATCTTTGGCCTTTAGTGCAAAGATGAGCAGTGTTGAGATGAACATACGACCGATTGATGAATATCTTTGGGCCCGTAGTAAAAGATGAATATTTGATTTGAGATGAATATTGATTGATGTTACGAGGATAAAATATTGATGATGGATCGTTAAATTCATAGATTATAGTAGATTTCATTCTCTACGTAACTCTTCTATGAATTATTATTTCATTGCGAATATTGATCTCAAACTTGTTGTCTATTGTATTCTATCGATTTTTCCTGTTGGAGACTAACGATAATTTGTTGTATATTATCTTAGTCATAATATTCTTTACTGGGCTAGTTGAGCTCACCCTTTTCCTTGTTGTTCCATTTTTCTTCTCAGGAGGCGAAAATGTAGCGAGTACTAGTCGGGGTATGGAATGAAGGTTCTAGAGAGAGTTGTTTAGTAGTCCTCACCATTTTTGTAAAATAATGTATCAATAAATGTGATGAGGATTTATTTGAGTATAAATATTGTCTAGAAGATAATATTTGTATTTAACTCACAGTTTTATTGTTGTGATAATAAAGTTGTAGTTGTTTCTGTACCATGTATTTGGCGACTCAGAATGGGTTGGATGGAATGGACCTATTTTGGGGTGAGCTCAACTAGCCCAGTAAGAAATATTATGACTAAGATAATGCAGAATAAATTATCGTTAGCCTTCAACAACGTTAAATTGATAAAAAAAATCTAATAAACATCAAGTTTAACTGCAGCGGAATAAACAATCCATTAGAAGAGTCAAGTAGAGCATGTTATCTACTATCTTCTATGATTTAAAAAGTTTATCATCAATTTTATCACTGAGACTCAGTTTAATAATTAATCCACATCATCGAATCATTGTTGCACTATGACACCCCATTGTACTTGAAGGTATCACATATCTCTATGAAGCTCAATAGGTGTTCATTCGGATCATCTGTAGCAGCACCCCCAAACTGGACCATATTTTGAACCATGATATCGAGTGAGGCTTACGATTCTTGTTTTACTTTCTTGGCAGACTGTTGCCTCCTTTTTAGTCTAACAAAAAGGACTCTAACTCATGCAAGTATACATGGACTCTAACTCTACTTTATCATGCAAAAACTTAATCACTTTTTCTATGTGCTTAAACGACCAACTCACAATTAAATTGAATTCTAAATTCATTAACGAAACAAAAATTATAATTACTAAAGTGATGTACTCAAATTGGAGAAGAATGGGATTCTAATTTCATTTAATGTTTCATCTAAATTGCAATCCTCATGTCATGTTTGATTAATTATCATAGAAAGCTAGTCAAGAGCACAAAAGTAGAGCATAACCATTTTTCAATAAACTATGTCTAATTTACACAAAATCCACAATCGATAGAATTCATGTAAGCATCACTATTACCAAAATCACTATATGTATATGTGAAATTACAGCAATAATTAATTAAAGTGCAGGCTCTTTTCGTGATTACACACGGTGGACCGGTATATGTCTATCCGGTTCACGAATCACAAAGCTTAAACAAATCAACCTCATGAACATATGCCATTATGATATAATCTATACTTATATTTCATTTTCCAAATCCATACAAGTAATTAGTGTGAATGGTGATCAAGCATTCAAGCATTTTGCATAATCATAATAGGCAATCCAACGATAAATATTCAACAAGACATTCAGATATACATATTTAAACTACGCATCAAAATCCATTAGAATCCCATAATGAAGTTTAGTTCATTTCTGAACTAAAAGCCATTATGGGATTGAAGCAAACCATTAAAGTAGAAAAGCAAACAAAAGTTATGAAGAAATAAGAGAATGCATATTTGATGATGACAAAAACTCTCAATGCGTATGTATGAGATGAATGAATCTTAAGATACAGTGAGTTTGTGACGCCCCCAAAACAGGTATACATCACCCATCTTGGGTCGCCAGATACAAGGTACTGAATACAAATACAACTTAATTATACAACAGTCGTGTAAAATACGACAAAACATAAAGTCGTGAGTTTTAATACAAATATTGTCATCTAGACAATATCCACACTCAATGGAGTCCTCATTACATTTATTATCACACTATTTCACAGAATAGTGAGGACTACTAATGCACCATCTAGGACCATCACTCTGTTCCCCGACTAGTCCCAGCTACGTTCTCATTTCCTGAAGAGAATAGTGAAAGAAAGGTTGAGCTCAACTAGCCCAGTAAGAAATATTATGACTAAGATAATGCAGAATAAATTATCAATAGCCTTCAATAATGTTAAACTAATAGAATAATATAATAGACAACAAGTTTAACTGCAGCGGATCAAGCAATCCATTAGAAGAGTCAAGTAAGTATAAAATCTACTATCTTCTATGATTTAAAAAGTTTTTCATCAACTTTATCGCTGAGACTCAGCTTAATAAATAAAATCGAATCATCCCTGCTCCACGACCAAGGATATTCATGTAATCATCAATGGTCATGACTATACCGAATAATCCCTGGTCATAATCATACCAACAACTGTCTACAAGCCAATGAGGACTTTTACCACATCATTCGTCACATTACGGTCATGATTATACCGAATAATCCCTGGCCATAATCATATCAAGTCTATCTATGCACGTAAGCCAAAGATGACTTTCAACATAATATAAGCATGAGGATGATGACAATTCAATAAAACAAGTTCAAGAATAAATTTTAATGATTTATAAGTTAATTTATCATAAACTCAATAACGTCCAAATTATCAACATGATACTGCTTTGTGGAGTAAAATTCAAGAATGCTCAAAAGAATGTTTCCATGCAAAGATACTGGATGAAGCGCAAATATCAAGTCGCCATTGGGGTTTTTCGTGACGCCCCCAAAATAGGTATACATCACTCATCTCGAGTCGCCAAATACATGGTACAGAATACAAATATAATCTTAATATACAACAGTCGTGTACAATACGACAAATCATAAACTGTGAGTTTAAAAACAAATATTGTCTACTAGAGAGTATACAAACTCAAAAGGAATCCTCATTAAAATTATTATCACACTATTTCACAGAATAGTGAGGACTACTAATGCAAACATCTAGGACCATCACTGTTCCCCGACTAGTCAGCCACGTTCTCATTTCTCAAGAGAACGGTAAAGAAAAGAAAGGTGAGCTCAACTAGCCCAAAGAAGAAATATTATGACTAAGATAATGCGAATAATTTATCGTTAGCCTTCAACAAAGGTTAAACTAATAAAATATAATAACTATCAAGTTTAAGCTGCAGTTATAACAAACAATCCATTAGAAGAAGAGTCAAGTAGGGAATAAAATCTACTATCTTCTATGATTTAAAATTTTTCAACACTTTTATCGATGGGACTCGGCTTAATAAATAATCCACATCACCGAATCACCCCTATAATACGGCCAAGGATATTTTTTAGTATCACGACCACGAATTATCCATGCACTACGGCTAAAGATAATCATGTTTTCATTAACGGTCCTGATCATGCCATAAAACAATTCATCTTTGCACTACTACCAAAGAGAATCCATAGCCATAATCATACCAAAAGCGTCCATCAATGCACTACGGCCAATGAGGACATTTTTCACATCATTTGTAACATTACGGTTATGATTATACCGAATAATCCTCGGTCATAATCATACCAAGTCCATCTATGCACTACAAAGCCACAGATGACTTTCAACAAAATATAAACATGAGGATGATGACAATGATATAAGAATTCAATAAAAACAAGTTCAAGAATTAATTTATCTAGAACCGATAACGCCCAAATTGTCAACATGATCTTTGCTTTTTGTAGAGTAAAATTCAAGAATGCTTAGAAGAATATTTCCAGGAAAAGATATTGGATGAAGCCTTAAATATCAAGGATATTCCACTAATTTCATGGAGTATAGAAGTCAAAGTTTTAACCAACCGAGTATAATAAAGAATGGAATAACAAAAGAAATCACCATGCATGCGATAGGCCGCGCAGGCGAGTTATTCCAATGAATAATAAATAACGGAACCAGTCCGACGTAAAAACGCACGCAGACATGATATTCCAATGTAATAATAAAGAAATGAACCACGTCCGCCGTAAAACGCATGCATGATAGGATATTCCAATGTAATAATAAATAACGATGACCAGTCCCAGAAAACGCATGTATACATGATATTCCAAACGAATAATAAATAATGGAATATTAGAAGAATT
This sequence comes from Panax quinquefolius, assembly GCA_020205615.1. NCBI lineage: Eukaryota > Viridiplantae > Streptophyta > Magnoliopsida > Apiales > Araliaceae > Panax > Panax quinquefolius. Next base: position 37,294,654 of record CM035160.1, read on the forward strand.
TCACCATATATGCGAGATACTTGTATGAGATGTGTTATTCCAACATAATAATAAAGAATGGAATAATGAAGAATTTCACCAAGTATAGGGTAGCTCACAGATACTGAGTTATTCCAACAGAATAATAAAGAATGGAATAATGAAGTTCTCTTCATAGATAAGAAAGAAATAATACTCCCTACCTTAGAAAAAACTGGATATTGGAATAGTGAGGTAGTGTAGCTTTTCTTCTTCTTTCTATAATTTCTCTCTATAATAATCGCTCTAAAGCTTTTGTGAATTGGTGAGAAATGAAGGAAGAATGAGCTTCTATTTATAGGAAAATATAGTTTCGATAATTGCAAGTTTTGGGGCTCAAAAATTACAGTACAATACCTCCAACTTTTCTTTCATTTTTAATTTAGTCCTGCAAGTATTATCAAACTTTCACCACCTCCCCTAATAGTAAATAATGTGAATCAATAGTTCAATCAAGTGAATCAATAGTGTAATCATGTGAAAAATATGAATTACATTATAGTACCTCCATCTATACCTCCATTTTTAACTTAGTCATGCAAGTATTATAAATTTTACACCAACTCCCCTAATAGTACAAGAATGTGAAATAATAGTATACACATGTGAACAAATAGTTATAATCATGTGAAATAATAGCAATCAATTGCTCATTTATCCTAGGTTAAATATTGGATTCGGGTCAAAATAACCTCCAGACATCAATTTTTATCGAAATAAATGTCGATTTTCACTAACACAAATAATTCCAACATAATGAAACTATTTTTATCAAAAATATAAATTTTGAAATTTCAAGGTTTGACTTTTCTCGAAAAAGTCAACTGTTGACTTTTTGACCAAATATTAAAAATCGGCAAATTTTGTGTTTATAGTCTATTTTTACTAATTTCATCGTTCCGGACTCAAATATCACATCCGCGTCTCCAAATTCAACTCCCAGCACAACTTCAATATTAATAACATTCATCATTAATATTATAACTCACAATATTTATCAACCAGGTCGTTCCCAGGAAGAGGGGCTTTCCAATAAGGATTTCTCCCTATCATGCCGCAATTAGGTGACCAAACCTCTCCTCGATGTAACTTCTAGACATTGTAAATATTGTAATTTAATAATATGAATAACTTTGTCATCTCAATTATTGACTTAAGAATATATCATATAATGCAGATGATACTGTGACAATAATCGAATCAATAATATGAGAGATATGATGCAACAATTACTATAGCAATAATTGAGTATAACCGAGTGACTTCTCACGTAAAGATCAATAATCAATACCGTGTGCTCTTATGCAACCACGCCAGACATCATACTTTATACTAAAAGTAGTTCAACAAGATAACGGTAAAACTTTCATAGATTATTTTCAATAAAATACTTTTGTCGTTTTCTCAATCCGACAATAATTCCGTTAATGGGGTCCATAAATGATTATCTTGTCGCACGGATATTCCCCGACAAAAAGAATATTCCCCGACCAATCGAATATTATATAACAACTTGCATACTTTGCAAAATTTATAAATACTACCCACAACTATAATATTATCTCAAATTCACACCATAATATTAAAAAAATATTTCGAGAAAATTAAATCTTTATTCGTAAAATTTGGGATTTTACAATCTTCCCTCCTTATGAAATTTTACCCTCGAAATTTACATACGTACCTGGTATGCTGAATAGATGAGTACACTTCACCAGATTCTAACTCTTGAGGTATAACCTTTAAGCGTAGAATATATTCCAGGATTTTAACAGGTACATCTTCATACGTTAAATTATCCGCTATCTCGTCCGGTTCTAAATCAATAATGTGGTTCGGGTCGTCAACATATTTACGTAACATCGATACGTGACAAACGTTATAAACACGCAATATATTTGGCGGTAAAACGAGTCTATAAGTCATAGTTCCTACTCGATCGAGGATTTCAAATGGGCCAATTAAATTGGGGGTTGAGATTTCCTCTCTTCATCAATTCTTACTTCTAGAATAACGCCCTCTTGAACCTTCTTCTTCCCATTCATCAGCTCCGAGTATGTAACTTGAGCGGCTTTAACTTTATCGATTCAAGTCGATTCTACTCGTATATTAGTTATCTTCATGTGGGTCTCTAGAGTCTTTAACTCTATCTTCATCATTTGTAAGTTATACGAAAATGGGTTTTTATGTTAACAACGTCACACTCGTAAACGCATACGATCTTCTACTCAACGCGTCAGCTACCACATTCGCTCTCCCACGATGATATTGAATGGTACGATCGTAATCTTCAACAGCTTGAGCCAACGTCTTTGGCGCATTATACGTTCGTTTTGGTTGAAGAAATATTTAAGGGTTGAAGAAATGGGTTTTATACTGGGGTCAATACAAAATTAGATTTCACGCTCTAGGGGTAGGCTAAGAAGTCTTCTAGAATACGTCAAGAAATTTATTAACAAACGGAATATCATTTAAAAACTGTGACTCTCATCCAAGACTTGGGTAGTACGTCACATTGATACCTATCAACTTACCATCATCATTCACGGCGTCGCCTACAGAAAGTCTGGCTTTGGTGTATTCCTAGACCTAGAAGTCACCAACGAAAGGCTCTAGGCTTTTTACTTATGGCTTGATATGACAATGATTGACTTTAGTGGTTTGGTTGCTTGAATTCGCATAACAGGTTGGTTAGGAGTATGAAGGCTAACAACCTTACAAAAAACATGATGAGTAGTTAACCAAACGATTCCTAAAATCACATCAAAGGCAAGTATTTTCAAAGAGATACGATCGACAGGTAATGTGAAAGTGTTGATTTGAATAAGATTTATAAATAGTGGACGTAACGAAGGTTTTTTCCAACAGATATATCAAAGTCTAACTTTTCCGGAGTTAACTTCAAACATTGAACACAACTAGGTAAAATAAAAGAGTGAGTAGAACCGGTATTCAACACAGATAGACTTCGCAAGAGTTTATGACTAACATACCCGTGATAATTTTATTCGGGTTCCTCGTCACACAAAAAACGCTCTCTCTTAAACTACCGGCTTTGCTTGTGCGGGACATCCTTTGGCATCACTATCCCGGTGGAATTGACTTCACCATACGACAAAATTAAGCTTAGGTGACCTTCTTCCGCAATTAAAACACGCTTTTGATTATCTGCATACGATTTGGATGGATGTGCACCTCAAGCATTTGAAACATCTGACCGGTGGTCGTTCTTCTTCCTTTGAAACAGTCTTTGGTGTCGACGTCTTCACGTCATTGTTGAACCTTCTTCTTGAAATGTCCATTCTTATTGTTTTGACCATGATTACCAGAAGTGGTTACCATTTCGCATGTTGATTCCTCCATGCTTATTGTCACCGCTTTGATGATCAAGTTATCACCCCAGTATTATCATTTTTTCTACCGCCTCTCTTTTGGTTGCGTTGACTCGTTATCGCGCTCCACTAACTGAGCCCTATTTACAACATCTGAATACAAACACAGTTTATGAGAAATAAGATATTGACGTATCTCCAGCTTCAAACCTCTTAGAAACATTCGCGTCATTCTCTCCTCATTATCAACCAAATGGGACGCAAATCGGGACAATTCGGCAAACTTGGCTTCGGTCAATGTTGTTTTGCTCCAACTTGATAAACTCCACCTCCTTCATGTGACGAATACTTTTCGGAAAGTACTTGTCATTGAATGCGACTCTTGGAACTTCTCCCAAGACATCTTGAGGCCAGGCTGGGTACATTTTACAGATTCCCACCAGTGATCTGCCTCTTCAAGCAACATAAAGGTGGCAAAGGGAACCTTTTGCTCCTAGGAGCATCCCAAGACATCAAATATCTTGGTGATCTATTTTAACCACGTCTCGCTTTTAAGTGGTTACGCTTTCCCAAAACTCCGATGGTCCCAGCTCCTTGAATTGCTTTAGCGGTGACCAACCGTGGGTGCCATTGTTTCCTCTGCATTATGAGCAGGAAGCGACTTTTTGGTGATGTTGCATAAATTCTAAAAAGCTCCTAAACGTACCGTGGTTCGTCAATTGATCAGTGTTGTTGTTTACAGGAGGATTATCGCCATCCTGTTGCACATTGTCCTGATTATTGATCTGTGGAGAATCAACGGTCTCTTGTGCTCCATTACTATTTTCAACATTCTCGGATGTCATTTTCAGATACTGCCACAAAACAAAGGTTAATCGACATGTAACATATTATCCCTATATTCTGACCAACCAATTTAATACAAAATAAACTTAGGTAGGTCATACTAGCGAAGGAATTCCCCGTCTCTCCCCTCCTAGTTCTAGTCTCAGATCTTAGCCAGGGATCATATCCCTAAGCTTTGATACCAACTGTGACGCCCCCAAAGCAGGTATACATCACCCATCTCGAGTCGCCAAATACATGGTACAGAATACAAATACAATCTTAATATACAACAGTCGTGTACAATACGACAAAACATAAACTGTGAGTTTAAATACAAATATTGTCTACTAGAGAGTATACAAACTCAAAAGGAGTCCTCATTACAATTATTATCACACTATTTCACAGAATAGTGAGGACTACTAATGCAAACATATAGGACCATCACTGCATTCCCCGACTAGTCCCATTTACGTTCTCATTTCTAAAGAAAACAAAGTAAAAAGAAAGGGTGAGCTCAACTAGCCCAGTAAGAAATATTATAACTAAGATAATGCAGAATAATTTATCGTTAGCCTTCAACAGTGTTAAACTAATAAAATATAATAACTATCAAGTTTAACTGCAGCGGAACAAGTAATCCATTAGAAGAGTCAAGTAGGGAATAAAATCTACTATCTTCTATGATTTAAAATGTTTTTCAACACTTTTATCATTGGGACTCAGCTTAATAAATAATCCACATCACCGAATCACCCCTATAATACGGCCAAGGATATTTTTTAGTATCACGACCACGAATTATCCATGCACTACGGCTAAAGATAATCATGTTTTCATCAACGGTCCTGATCATGCCATAAAATAATTCATCTTTACACTACGGCCAAGGAGAATCCATAGCCATAATCATACCAAAATCTGTCCATCAATGCACTACGGACCAATGAGGACTTTTTTCACATCATTTGTAACATTACGGTTATGATTATACCGAATAATCCCTGGTCATAATCATACCAAGTCCATCTATACACTACAGGCCACATATGACTTTCAACAAAATATAAACATGAGGATGATGACAATGATATAAGAATTCAATAAAACAAGTTCAAGAATTAATTTATCTAGGAACCGATAACGCCCAAATTGTCAACATGATATCTTTGCTTTGTAGAGTAAAATTCAAGAATGCTTAGAAGAATATTTCAGGAAAAGATATTGGATGAAGCTTGCAAATATCAAGGATATTCCACTAATTTCATGGAGTATAGAAGTCAAAGTTTTAACCATTTGGGTATAATAAAGAATGGAATAACAAAAGAAATCACCATGCATGCGATAGATCGCACACAAAAAAGTTATTCCAATGAGAATAATAAATAACGGAACCGTGTCCCACGTAAAATGGATGTATATATGATATTCCAATGTAATAATAAAGAAATGAATCAGTCAACAGTAAACGCAAATGTGATATTCAATAGAATATTAAATAACAAAATTGTGTCCCCCGTAAAACGCATGTAGCATGGATATTCCAATGTAATAATAAATAACGCAACTGTGTCCAACAGAAACGCATGCATGTGATATTCCAATGTAATAATAAAGAATGGAATATTAGAAGAATTTCACCATATATGCAGTATTTTGCATAGACAGGTTATTCCAACATAATAATAAAGAATGGAATAACAGGAGAATTTCACCAAGTATAGGGTAGCCCGCGTATACATATTATTCCAACATAATAATAAAGAATGGAATAACAGAAGTTCTCATCATATATAAGAAAGAAATAATACTCCCTACCTTAGAAAAACTGGATACTGGAATAGTGAGGTAGCAGACTTCTCTTCTTCTTTCTATAATTTCTCTCTATAATAATCGCTCTAAATCTTTTGTGAATTGGTGAGAAATGAAGGAAGAATGAGCTTCTATTTATAGAAAAATATAGTTTTGATAATTGCATGTTTTGGGGGTCGAAAAATTACAGTACAATAGCTCCAACTTTTCTTTCATTTTTAATTTAGTCCTGCAAGTATTATCAAACTTTCACCACCTCCCCTAATAGTAAATAATGTGAATCAATAGTTCAATCATGTGAATCAATAGTATAATTATGTGAAAAATACGAATTACAGTATAGTACCTCTATCTATACCTCCATTTTTAACTTAGTCATGCAAGTATTATCAATTTTGCACCAACTCCCCTAATAGTACAAGAATGTGAAACAATAGTATACACATGTGAACAAATAGTTATAATCATGTGAAATAATAGCAATCAATTGCTCATTTATCCGGTTAAATACCCAATTGATGAAAATAACCTCCAGACATCAATTTTTATCGAAATAAATGTCTATTTTCACTAACACAAATAATTCCAGCATAATGAAACTATTTTTATCAAAAATATAAATTTTGAAATTTCAAAGTTTGACTTTTTCCAAAAAGTCAACTGTTGACTTTTTTGACCAAATAGTAAAAAGCCGCAAATTTTGTGTTTATAGTCTATTTTACTAATTTCATCGTTAGGACTCAAATATCACGTCCGCATCTCCAAATTCAACACCGAAAGCACAACTTCAATATTAATAACATTCATCATTAATATTATAACTCACAATATTTATCAACCAGTCATTCCTCAAGGAAAGAGGGCTTTCAATAAGGATTTCTCCCTATGGCGTGCAATTAGGTGACCAAACCTCTCCTCGATGTAACTTCTAGACATTGTAAATATTGTAATTTAATAATATGAATAACTTTGTCATCTCAATTATTGACTTAAGAATATATCATATAATGCGATGATGATCTTGACAATAATCGAATCAATAATATGAGATATGATGCAACAATTACTATAACAATAATTGAGTATAAGCGAGTGACTTCTCACGTAAGCATCAATAATCAATACCGTATGCTACTTATGAAACCACGCCAGACATCGTACTTTTACTACTAGAGTAGTTCAACAAGATAATCGGTAAAACTTCCATTTGTTATTTTCAATAAAATACTTTTATGCGTTTTCTCAATCCAACAATAATTCCGTTGTGGGGTCCACTAATGATTATATCGTCAAATGCGGATATTCCCCGACAAAAAGAATATTCCCCACCAATCGAATATTATATAACAACTCGCATACTTTTGCAAAATTAATAAATACTACCCACAACTATAATATTATCTCAAATTCACACCATAATATTAAAAAAATATTTCGAGAAAATTAAATCTTTATTCGTAAAATTTGGGATTTTATAATCTCCCCTCCTTATGAAATTTCGCCCTCAAAATTTACGTGACGCACGGTATCTTTGAATGATGAGTACCCTTCACCAGATTCTAACTCTTGAGGTATAACCTTTAAGCGTAGAATATATTCCAGGATTTTAACAGGTGCATCTTCATACGTTAAATTATCCGCTATCTCGTCTCGGTTCTAAATCAATAATGTGTTTCGGGTCGTCCACATATTTACGTAACATCGATACGTGACAAACGTTATAAACACGCAACATATTTGGCGGTAAAACGAGTCTATAAGTCATACTTCCTACTCGATCGAGGATTTCAAATGGGCCAATTAAATCGAGGGTTGAGATTTCCTCTCTTCATCAATTCTTGCTTCTAGAATAACGCCCTCTTGAACCTTCTTCTTCCCATTCATCAGCTCCGAGTATGTAACTTGAGCGGCTTTAACTTTATCGATTAAAGTCAATTCTACTCATATATTAGCTATCTTCATGTGGGTCTCTAGAGTCTTTAACTCTATCTTCATCATTTGTAAGTTATACGAAAATGGGTTTTTATGTTAATAATGTCACACTCGTAAACGCATACAATCTTCTACTCAACGCGTCAGCTACCACGTTCGCTCTCCCACGATGATATTGAATGGTATGATCGTAATCTTATGACAATGATTGACTTTAGTGGTTTGGTTGCTTGAATTCGCATAACAGGTTGGTTAAAAGTATGAAGGCTAACAACCTTACAAAAAGCATGATGAGTAGTTAACCAATCGATTCCTAAAATCACATCAAAGGCAAGTATTTTCAAAGAGATACGATCGACAGGTAACGTGAAAGTGTTGATTTGAATAAGATTTATAAATAGTGGACGTAACGAAGGTTTTTTCCAACAGATATATCAAAGTCTAACTTTTCCGGAGTTAACTTCAAACATTGAACACAACTAGGTAAAATAAAAGAGTGAGTAGAACCGTTATCTAACACTGTATAGACTTCGCAGGAGTTTATGACTAACATACCCGTGATAATTTTATTCAGGTTCCTCGTCACAAAAAAAAACGCTCTCTCTTAAACTACCGGCTTTGGCTTGTCTGGGACATCCTTTGGCATCACTATCCCAACTGGAATTGACTTCACCATACGACAAAATCGAGCTAGGTGACCTTCTCTTCTGCAATTAAAACACGCTTTGGATTACTACGTACAGTTTGGACGGATGTGCCCCTCCTGTCCGCATTTGAAACATACGACCGGTGGTCGTTCTTCTTCCTTTGAAACAGGTGCTGGTGTCGACGTCTTCACGTCATTGTTGAACCTTCTCTTCTTGAAATGTCCATTCTTATTGTTTTGACCATGATTACCACCGAAGTGGTTACCATTTCTGGCATGTTGATTCCCTCCATTCTTATTGTCACCGCTTTGATATTTATTACACCGGTATTATCATTTTTTCGGCTGCTCTCTTTTGGTTGCGTTGACTCGTTATCGCGCTCCACTAACTGAGCCCTATTTACAACATCTGAATACAAACACAGTTTATGAGAAATAAGATATTGACATATCTCCGGCTTCAAACCTCTTAGAAACATTCGCGTCATTCTCTCCTCATTATCAACCAAATGGGACGCAAATCGGGACAATTCGACAAACTTGGCTTCGGTCAATGTTGTTTTGCTCCAACTTGATAAACTCCACCTCCTTCATGTGACGAATACTTTCGGGAAAGTACTTGTCATTGAACAGCTCTTGGAACTTCTCCCAAGACATCTTGAGTGCGGCCAGTGGGTACATTTCTGATTCCCACCCGGTGATCCGCCTCTAAAACAACATAAAGGTGGCAAAGGGAACCTTTTGCTCCTAGGAGCATCCCAAGACATCAAATATCTTGGTGATCTGTTTTAACCACGTCTTTGCTTTTAAGGTTTCGCTTTCCCAAAACTTCCGGTGGTCCCAGGTTCCTTGAATTGCTTAGCGGTGACCAACCGTGGGTTGCCATTGTTTCTCCTCTGCATTATGAGCAGGAGCGCCTTGGTGATGTTGCATGAATTCTAAAAAGCTCCTAAAGCGTCATCGTCGTCAAATCAATTAATCGGTGTTGTTGTTTACGGGGAGGATTATCGTCATCCTGCTGCACATTCATCGATTATTGATCATGGAGAATCAAGCGGTCTCTCGTGCTCCATTGCTATTTTCAATATTCTCGGATGTCATTTTTGAGATCGCCACAAAACAAAGGTTAATCGACATGTAACATATTATCCCTATATTCCGACCAACCAATTAAATACCAAATAAACTTAGGTAGGTCATACTAGCGAAGGAATTCCCCATCTCTCCCCTCCTAGTTCTAGTCTCAGATCTTAGCCAAGGATCATATCCCTAAGCTTTGATACCAACTGTGAAGCCCCCAAAAGCGGTATACATCACCCATCTCGAAGTCGCCAAATACATGGTACGAATACAAATACAATCTTAATATACAACGATTAGGTACAATACGACAAAACATAAAGCTGTGAGTTTAAATACAAATATTGTCTACTAGAGAGTATACAAACTCAAAAGGAGTCCTCATTACAATTATTATCACACTATTTCACGAGAATAGTGAGGACTACTAATGAAAACATCTAGGACCATCACTCTATTCCCGACTAGTCCCATTACGTTCTCATTTCACAAGAGAACAAAGAAAAGAAAAGGTGAGCTCAACTAGCCCAAGAAGAAATATTATGACTAAGATAATGCGAATAATTTATCATTAGCTTCAACAGCGATTGTTAAAGCGATAAAATATAATAACTATCAAGTTTAAGCTGCGGTGAACAAGCGATCCATTAGAAGAGTCAAGTAGGGAATAAAATCTACTATCTTCTATGATTTAAAATGTTTTTAACACTTTTATCATTGGGACTCGACTTAATAAATAATCCACATCTTAGAATCACCCCTATAATACGGCCAAGGATATTTTTTAGTATCACGACCACGAATTATCCATGCACTACGGCTAAAGATAATCATGTTTTCATCAACGGTCCTGATCATGCCATAAAATAATTCATCTTTGCACTACGGCCAAAGAGAATCCATAGTCATAATCATACCAAAAACTGTCCATCAATGCACTACGGACCAATGAGGACTTTTTTCACATCATTTGTAACATTACGGTAATAGAATACAATAGACAACAAATTTTAAATCAATATTCACAGCGGAAATAATAATTCATTAGAAGAGTTAAGTAGAGAATGCAAACTACTATCTTACATGTATGAATTTAAAAGTTCATCGCTCATCTTTTATCCTCGTAACATCAATCGATATACATACGGAATCAAATATTCATCTTTTTTTACTGAAGCCAAAGATATTCATCGATTAGTCGTGTTCATCTAAACACACTGCTCATCTTTGACTACAGCCAATGATATTCATCGAAATCATTCATCTTTGCACTACTGCCAAAGATATTCAATAATATCATCATTTAAGACTAAGGATGATGAAAATATTTTTAAAGAAACGAATCCAAGTGAAACAAAATGATGAGGATTAAGGATTAAGGATTCGTACTTTGTTTTATCCATGTCCAAAATACCTCAAAAATAATCATAGTGGTGTAAAATTGAGAATGATCAAAACATGGATCTGATCAAAGCTAGTATCCGAATAGATATATTTTACTGAAAAGAAAATTTTTATTTTTGATGAATAGTGTCGTATTAAGTGAATAGATCAGTATCGTGAATATGATATCGTGAATAGTAACTCGACACCAAAAGTTCCAAATTTGATAAAAAAACTTGGATCAATATTTCAACATAATGATATTGAAGAAATAATATCATTAAAAAAAAATATCCCTTACCGAAAGATCGGTGCATTTCTAAATGAAAAACAGGATATAGGCTATGACTTGAACTTGCACCAGTATAGCAATACTCAAATTATACTCAAAATACTCACGAGAATACGCTTCGATAATATAGAGAGGAAAACTTCGGTTTTCGATGTGATTTTCAATTTAACCTAAACACCCTATTTATAGGAAAATGCTTAGAAACAACATAAGCGAGAAAATTTAATATAATAATAATATATATAATCAAATTTCCTCATTACACAAATCTGGTCCAAACTTCAGCCACACATGTGCTAAAAAAACAATAAAAACGTTTTTCTTAATAAAATAATTAAAACTTCCAAAATCAATTATTTTGAACTTGAACTTCAATAATTCATAATAAATAGCCCTTTACCAAAAAAAATTCAAATCTCGCGTCTTTTTATATGAAATTCAATTCTCTACAACTTTGTAGAAGAAAGTTTTCCAAATTCCAAACAAAAATTGGATAGAAATCCATAAGCAGACGATTTACAAGTTATAATCAAATTTCGGATTCGATAAATGGGGTCCAATTGAACATGTTTAACATGTTTTAAACATTTATTGCAACAAAAATACTCTTCCTCCTCGTATACTCATATATCCCACATTCGTTGTAAAAAAATATCACCATTATTATATTATTAAAATATAATAATATATTTAAATGAATTATTTTATCGAGAAAAGATAAAATTTCAATTTTCAACAATTGTCACATTAAAATTTTCTCCATCTATATCCACATAAAATCAATATTTTCTTATCATATGAATCAATAATTAATTATTCACAAATAATATTTACGAATCACAATATTGACAACGAGTAGCGGTTCAAAGAAGAGGGGCTTTCGATAAAGATTTCTCCTTCTTGTGGCGTAATTAGATGACCAAACCTATCCTTAGGCATGAACTTTCTAGACATTGCCAATAATGTTATCCAATAATATTATTCGAGATAATATGAATTATTGCTCAGATAATAGAAAATCGTGTAATGACAATTTATTAAAACAACGGTAATATAAAATATCAATAAAACAATTATTGAATCAATAAAATCTTGTAAGCGATAATTATCGTAACCATTATTAAGTAGTGCCTTCTTACGTAAGAATCAATAATTGGTGCAATCTGGTGTCTACTACGTGTTTTAACCACCGAGTATTTTAACAAAGATAACTTGTAACAACTACACCGTTATTTTTAAACCACTTATATTTGTCGTTTTTCTTCATCCAATCGCTTTCAGTTATGGGGCCCACACATGGTTGCGCACTCGTAAATACAAATATTCGACGACGACGATTGAATATTCCACGACCAAACGAATATTCCCGACAACAATGAATATTTTATAACCACTTGCTTATTTTAAAATATTTGCGTATTTTACCCCTAACTATCCACATTAATCAAATCAACCCTTACTATTTCAAAATAATAAATAGAAAATTAAATTTCATTAATAATAAGTTGGGGTCTTACAACCTCCCTCCTTATGAAATTTCGTCCTCGAAATTGACATACGCATACACGGTGTTTCAAAAGGTGAGGATACCTCGCTTTCATTTCCGTTTCAATTCCCGGTCATTTCCTCTATAGCATGATTCCTCCACAAAACTTTAACTTGTGGTATGACCTTTCTTGGCGTAGGACATGCTCTTTTTATCCAAGATCTTGACAGTACCTCCTCATACGTTAAGTCTTGACTATCTAAATCAGGGTTCTAACTCTATAACGTGGTTTGGGTCTTTTCATATTTCTGAAATGCGATATGTGAAACACATTATGAACACGAGACATACTCGGAGGTAACGCAAGTACATAGGCTACATTTCTACTCGGTCAAGAATTTGAAATGGACCGATAAATCATGGATTGAGCTTTCCTCTCTTCCCAAATCTTGTAACTCCCTTCCATGGAGCAACTTCGCAACAATATATGATCCCCTATACTAAATTCCACGTCCTTTCGATGAAGATCCGCATAACTCTTTTGTCGATCTTGTGCTTGGTTTTTGTATCGTTGTCGAATCATTTGGATCTTTTCCGTAGTCATACGTACTCAACTCGGGTCCCAACAATGTTGCTTCACCCACCTCATCCCAACATCTTTGGAAGCGACACTTTTCGTCCATATAATGCTTGAATGGAGCCACACCTATACTTGCACGATAAGCATTGTTGTTGTAGGAGAATTCCACCAATGGTAAATACTTATCCCAACCGCCCTTGAAGTCTAGGGACACAGTCTTAATAGATCTTCAAGAGTTTGAATAGTTCTCTCGATTGTAAAGGTCTGGTTTGGGGATGGTATGCGAACTAAATCGCGTAATCTGTGTGCCATAGCTTTTTGCAAGCTAACCCAAAATCTTGAAGTGAATCTTGGGTCACGATCCAAAACTATGGATACGGGCATGCCATGCAACCTCACAATCTCATTCACGCATCATACTAGCAAGACGTTCAAGGAATAAGTCTCCCGTATCGGCAAGAAATGAGCAGACTTGGTAAATCTATCAACAATAACCCAAATAGCATTGATGCCTTGAGAAACCGTAGGAAGACCCGTAACGAAATCCATGGTAATATGTTCCCACTTCCATTTCGGAATCTCAAGTGGTTGCAACGGACCTTTAGGTACTAGATGCTCCGCCTTTACACGTTGACAAGTTAAACACATCGAGATAAACTTTGCAATCTCTCTCTTCATATTGTTCCACCAAAATGTATGTCGAAGATCACGATACATTTTGGTACTTCCAGGATGGATTGCAAATGGTGTATTGTGTGCCTCCATCATAATCTTGTACTTCAAATCGTAGTCGTTAGGGAACACAAAGTCTAGAGTGGACTCAAGTATTCCTTCTTCATCAATTCTCGCTTAGGAATAGCTCCTTCTTGTACTTTCTTCTTCATACCCATCATCTAAGATTGATTGGCTTGAAAGCAACCTTAACTTTTTCTATTAAAGTTGGCTCTATCGTATACTTGACATCATCGCACTCATTTCAGATATGATCTTTCTACTCAACGCGTCATTACCACGTTCGCTTTTCCGGGATGGTATTGAATAGTATGGTCGTAGTCTTTCAATAGCTCGAGCCAACGCCATCGACTGCCGCATGTTGAGTTCTTTTTGAGTGAAGAAATATTTAAGGCTTTTATGGTCCGAATATATCTCCACTTTCTCCCCATATAGATAGTGCCTCCATATCTTTAAGCGAAAAATGATTGCTTGCCAACTCTATATCATAAGTAGGATAATTCCTCTCATACTCTTTAAGTTATCGCGAGGCATAGGCTATGACTTTCCCACGTTGCATGAGAACACATCCTAACCCTTTGCACGAAGCATCATTGAGATAACAAATCCATCCGAACCAGATGGTATTGTTAGAACAGTCTTGAAATAAGTCTCCTCTTAAGCTCTTGGAAACTCTTCTCGCATTCTTCGCTCCAAACGAATTTTATATCTTTCCTAGTCAATTTGAGTTAATGGAGTAGCGATTCGAGAAAATCCTTCCACGAATCTCCGATAATAACCAAATTAAGCCCAAAAAACTACGTACTTGGTCACGCGGGCTTGGTTGCTCCCAACTTTGTATTGCTTCAATCTTGGCACGGGTCCACGGATACTCCATGTTTTGACACTGACGTGCACAAGAAATGCTACTTCCTTAAGCGAACTCGCATTTCTTCAATTTGGCATATAGTTTGTTTTCACGAAGCCTTTTGAGTACCAAACTTCAAATGGTGCTCATGATCTTCACGACTTTTGGAATATATGAGGATGTCATCAATAAAGACAACAACAAACCGATCCAAATATTCCTTGAATACTCGGTTCATCATATCCATGAAAGCCGCAGAGCATTAGTTAGTCCGAAAGACATGACTAAGAATTCATAATGCCCATCTAAGAGTTAAGGCGGTCTTTGGAATATCCTCGATTCTAATCTTCGGTGATGATATCCGGAGAAGAAGATCGATTTTGAAAAGAATTGTGCCCCTGCAATCGGTCAAACAAGTCATCAATACGAGGTGAGGATACCTATTCTTGATGGTGACATGGTTCAATTCCGATAGTCAATACAAAGTCGCATACTCCGTCTTTCTTCTTTACGAATAAAATAGGAGCACCCCAAGGAGATGTCTTAGATTAATGAAACCGATGTCCAACAATTCTTGTAGTTGGACCTTTAACTCTGAAGTTCAATAGGAGCCATTCGATATGGGGTTTTAGAAATGGGCTTTGTACAGTGTTCAAGATCAATAAAGAATTCAACTTCACGTTCTAGGGGTAGACCGGAAGTTCTTGAAATCGTCGGAAAGTCAATAACAACGGGAATATTATTCAAATTTAACGTGTCTTTATTCAAATCCATAACATGGGCTAAGAAAGCTTGACATCCGCTTTTCAATAAGCGAATAGCTTTATGATTAGATATGACGAGTGATTGATTTTAATGGTTTAGTTGCTTGAATTGCATGCAATAAGTTGGTTAGGAATATGAAAACTAACAACCTTACGAAAACAATCAATTTTGGCATGATGAGTAGTTAACCAATCAATCCCTAAAATCACATCAAAAGCAAGTATTTTTAAAGAGATAAGGTCAGCGAGCAAGGTGATGGTGCCAACTTGAATCAAACAAGATTTATAAAAGTGGATGTGATGAAAGTTTCTCTAACGGAGTTTCCACAGATAGGTCAAAGTCTAATTTCTCCGAGTCAAGTTTAAATGTTGAGCACATGCGGAGAGATAAATGAATGGGTATACCAGGTATCAAGTAAGGTATAAACTTCGCAAGAATTTATAAATAGCTTACCCGTGATCACCTCGTTTGGGTTTCTCACATTTTGACCGATCACAACAAACGCTCTTCCCGAATCGTTGACTTTGACTTTTTCAGGACGGATCTTTTGAATCACCGTCCCATTGAACTAGGTTTCGCTACCATACAATCTCGAGTGATATGTCCTTCTTTTCCACAATTATAGCATACCTTGAAGCTGTTGTGGGTAGTTTGGTGATATGTCCCTCTTTCCGCATTTGTAGATATAATGGGGTGGTCGTTCTCCTCCCTTAGAACCGATTCTTTGTAAACCTTTATCGTCTTCACACGGTCGTTGTTAAATCTCCTCTTTTAAAATCTCCTCCTCGACTCGCTTCTTCTATTTTTATGGCCATGATTACCACCGAGTGGTTACCATTTTTGTCCGTCTGTTTCTTTCTCCATTTGGTTATCATTATTACATTATTTGTTATCTCTCAGTACGATCCTCGGTTATGGTCCTCGGTTGAACATACTCGTTATCTCTCGCTTCTAACAATTGAGCCCCACATTAACAACATCTTAATAGAGAAAATTTATGAGAAATGAGATATTGTCGTATGTCGGGTTTCAAACCTCTCGAAATATTCGCGTCATCGTTCCTCATTCTCCACCAAATGAGGTCTGAACACGGATAACTCTGCAAACTTTGCCTCGTCTTTGAGACAAATCATGTTGTTTTGTTCTAATCTGATGAACTCCACTTCCTTCATATAATGAACACTTTCGGAAAGTATTTGTCATTAAATAATTTGAAATATCTCCCAAGACATGCTTTGAGTGTGAATTTGGATGGGTGCGCTTCATGACTCCCACCAAGAGTCCGACTCGCCACGGAACATAAAGGTGGCGAATGGAACCTTCTGTTCCTCCGTGCATCCCAAGACATCGAATATCTTGGTAATTTGCTTGACCCATGTTTCCGCCATGATCGGATCTCGCTTTCCTTAAATTACGGTGGTCCCAACTCTTTGAAGCGCTTGTTTGTGACAAACCGTGAATTGCTATCATTTCCTCTCGTATTTTGAACACGAGTCTCCTCGTCGATTTTGCATGAATCGCAAAAAGCTTCTAAACATCCCTCGTTCATCATACGCTTTCGATTGGTGTTGTTCACGGGAGGAACATTTCCGACTGTTGTACGTTCTCCTCATTAGTGAGTACAGGCATCTCCACGAGTCTCATTTCCATTGTTAATATTCTCATCGACATTCTCAAATCTTGTCATAAAACAAGGGTTAATTAAGGAAATCAATATATCACATAATATCCTTATATCTTGATTAACTAACAAATAAGCTTAGGTAGGACACACTAGCGAAGGATTTACTCGTCTCTCCCCTCCTAGTTCTATTCCCCGATCTCCGCCAGAGATCATATCCCTAAGCTCTGATACCAACTGTGACGCCCCCAAAATAGGTATACATCACCCATTATGAGTTGTCAATACATCGTAGTGTAAAACAACTACAACTTTATTATTACAACGAAGAAGCTGTGAGTTTGAATACAAATATTATCTTCTATAAATATCTATACTCAAATAAATCCTCATCACATTTATTGATACATTATTTTACAAAAATGGTGAGGACTACTAAACAACTCTCTCTAGAACCTTCATTCCATACCCCGACTCGTACTCATTATATTCTCGCCTCCTGAGAAGAAAAATGGAACAAAAAGGAAAAGGGTGAGCTCAACTAGCCCAATAAAGAATATTATGACTAAGATAATATACAACAAATTATCGTTAGTCTTCAACAGGGAAAAATCTAATAGAATACAATAGACAACAAATTTTAAATCAATATTCGCAGTGGAAATAATAATTCATTAGAAGAGTTAAGTAGAGAATGCAAACTACTATCTTCTATGTATGAATTTAAAAGTTCATCGTCTCATCTTTTATCCTCGTAACATCAATCAATATACATCCGGAATCAAATATTCATCTTTGCACTACAGCCAAAGATATTCATCGATTGGTCAAGTGTTCATCTAAACACTGCTCATCTTTGCACTACTGGCCAAAGATATTCATCGAAATCATTCATCTTTTGACTACGTGCCAAAGATATTCAATAATATCATCATTTAAGACTAAGGATGATGAAAAATATTTTTAAAGAAAGCGAATCCAAATTGAAACAAAATGACAAGGATTAAGGATTAAGGATTAGTACTTTGTTTTATCCATGTCCAAAATACCTCAAAAATAATCATAGTGGTGTAAAATTCAAGAATGATCAAAACATGGATACAATCAAAGCTAGTATCCGAATAGATATTTTGGACGAAAAGAAAATTTTTATTTTTCGATGAATAAAGGTCGTATTCGTGAATAATCAGTATATCGTGAATAGTCTTAGTATCACGTGAATAGTAACTCAAACACCAAAAGTTCCAAATTTGATAAAAAAAACTTCAAATCAATATTTCAACATAATGATATTGAAGAAATAATATCATTACGAAAAAAAAATAATATCCCTTACCTCGAAAGATCAAGATTTCTACGAAAACAGGATATAGGCTATGACTTGAACTTGCACCGTATAGCAATACTCAAATTAAACTCAAAATACTCACGAGAATACGCTCAATAATATAGAGAGGGAAAACTTCAGTTTCTGATGTGATTTTCAATTCTAACCTAAACACCCTATTTATAGGAAAATGCTTAGAACAACAAAGCAGAAAATTTAATATAATAATAATATATATAATCAAATTTTCTATGCACACAAATCTGGTCCAAACTTCAGCCACATATGTGCCAAAAACAATAAAGGTTTTTCTTAATAAAATAATTAAAACTTCCAAAAATCAATTATTTTGAGCTTTGAACTTCAATAGTTCATAATAAATAGCCCTTTTATCAAAAAAATTTGAATCTCATGACTTTTTATAGGAAATTCAATTCTCTACAACTTTGCGTAAGAAAGTTTTTCCAAATTCAAAAAAAAATTGACCAAATCCACAAACAGACGATTTTCTGAAATTTATAATCAAATTTCGACCAATAAATGGGGTCCACCGACATGTTTAACATGTTTTAAATATTTATTGCAACAAAAATACTCTTCCTCCTCGTATACTCATATATCCCACATTCGTTGTAAAAATATCACCATTATTATATTATTAAAATATAATAATATATTTAAATGAATTATTTTATCGTAAAAGATAAAATTTCAATTTTCAACAATTGTCACATTAAAAATTTTCTCCATCTATATCCACATAAAATCAATATTTTTCTTATCATATGAATCAATAATTAATTATTCACAAATAGTACAGAATCACAATATCGACAACCGAGTAGGTTCAGGAAGAGGGCTTTCAATAAAGATTTCTCCTTATTGGCGCCATGATTAGGTGACCAAACCTCTCCTTAGACAGAACTTTCTAGACATTGCCAATAATGTTATCCAATAATATTATTCGGATAATATGAATTATTGCTCAGATAATGGAAAATCTTGTGTAATGACAATTTATTGAAACAACGGTAATATAAAATATCAATACAAAGAATTATTGAATCAATAAAATCTTTGAAGCATTAATTACCGTAACCATTATTAAGTAGTGCCTTCTTACGTAAGAATCAATAATTGGTGCAATACTGGTGTCTTCTTGTGTTTTAACCAACGAGTATTTTAACAAAGATTAACTGGTAACAACTACAACTGATTATTTTTAAACCACGTATATTTATCGTTTTCTTCATCCAATCTTTTCAGTTATGGGGCCCACACATGGCTGCGCATTGCAAATACGAATATTCCCACAAGCGATTTAATATTCCACGACCAAACGAATATTCCCTGACAACAATGAATATTTTATAACCACTTGCTTATTTTGAAATATTTGCGTATTTTACCCCTAACTATCCACATTAAGGCCCCAAAATTTATCTACTGCTTTATAACAATTGCAGTCATGATTCTCAGTTGTAGATCACTAACTGTATCGTGTGCAGTATCTTTGCACAAGATGCATTTTCCCGTAATCTCATCAAGAAATTCAAACTCCTCAGGAAACTCTTTCTTCTTCATATCTTTCAGATTTGAATTTCTCTTAGAGCGCATTAACCTCATGCCTTCTTCAATGTTGACTTCTTCGAGATTTAATAAACCTTAGTTAGGAAACCCTAGACATTTGTTGATGTCTGATGCTCTTATCTTCAAATTTACTCCTTTGACTTTTGTATATAGAAGCCTATAATCTATCGTTGGATTTGAATAAAATTCCTTTGCCAAGTCAGAATAAATTGGAGTGTTGGCTTCTAAGCATTCAGAAAAACCAGCATTCTTTACGAGCTCAAGAATATCTTTGAACTTCTTTTTCTAATTTTTGAACTTCTTACGCCCAAGTGAATTCCAGTGATAATACGCCAATTTTCCATTTTAAGGGTTCAAAGTGTATGGGTATTCGATTTTAGGGATTTTGCAGGAGATACTTGAAGGTGATTTGGATATGGCTCGAGGTTTGATGGATTTTGGCTTTGAAGAGTATTTAGAGTTTAGGGTTCAAAGAGGGAAGTTAATAGACCTTGATAACTGTTTGGAAGATGCAATTAGTTTGAATTTTCCTTTATGACAGTTCCCTCTAACTCTGCAGAAAATGCGACGTGTCAAAAAGTCATTGGTTGCACGATGCCCCACAATAAAACTGTAATTTCCCATAAACTGATTAGCTTTTTATTTTAACTTTCCTTTTAAGAATATGAGCATTATTGCCTTTAGTTGACCGTTGACTTCTCCAATTCGTAGAGTAGCTTAATGAGATAGCTATATAATTTACGATTTTCTATCTACTCAACGATCATCTTCAGTAACCATGTTTTAGTGAATAACTCTTCACTTGTCTTCAACTGGGAGTTGCATGATTCATCAACAGCTTGAACTCTTCTCTTGTCTTCCAAGATTTATTCCTCTCAACTTATTAGCTAGGAACATCTTCTCCTGAGAGACTTCTATAGGCTTTGCAGAGGTTCTTGCAATGCAATCTATTTCAGTATTTCTTCTACGTTAAGGAAGCTCAAAAAGGGTTGGCCTCTTAGTTTAAAACTTAGGGCTATGTTTGTCTCTGAGGCGTTTATCAGACGAAGGACTGTTTAGATTTGGTGGTAAGAATGTCATCACGGCATGCCTTTTTGCCAGAGTTCATCTACCAACTTCGGACGCACTGTGATATTGGTATTTGTAAGTGAGAAAGAATGAAGTGCTTTTAGTTCTTCAACTTGTATGGTCAGGATAGTGTATTGGAGGAGTATCTGTATAGACTGCGATCGTAGGATCATTATGCTTTTATGATCTATGATCATGATGTTGATTGTAGGTACTCTACGAATGGGGTAATATGGCTGATATTGTTATCAGTTGCAAGTTTTGAGACTTTACAACCGAAGATGAAGATTCATTTGGTTAATCAGCCTCAGAGTTTTGGGACTCTGAACCTTCTGTTTAAGAATTGAAGATGAATAGTTGATGGTTAGTTTCTAAGCATCCTTGAGAATTCTTGGACCAGTACATTTGAGTGTACTTTGCTGGTTCATACAAACTTTGATAGATGTGTATTAATGCTCGTGGATTGATTATCTGTGACGCCCCCAAATCCGGGTATCTTCCAACCCGACAGATGGTGCTACACGGTGCTACAGTTCACATAAACATTCAATTGAAATGCCTCAAAAGAACGGATATGTTTTATATATATAAAAAAAATATTTACATTCCCCAGGTTCTTTACAACCAATACATTTTCCTTTGTCATAATATCAAATATTATTCTTACAAAACCTATACTATTACATATGTAATCTACGGGTTCGCCTTCGCCTTCCCTTTATCCTTGCTGGATCCATCGGTCCGTTCGGTCTTAGCTGCATTCATATGGTTCAAGCAAGAATGAGCCTAACTAGCTCAGCAAGTACAACAATTCTAGGAAAATAGCATGCTTGAGACATAGGGATTGTATATCTTCAATAACTGAACAATAGTTACGAAGTACTATTGATAATTCAAAATAGCACTTCTTTTCATTCAAAACGTTTTACAACAACAATATTCAGTAAAACATCAATTCCGGTGCAAGACCGTAAGTATTTTATAAGTACTTTGAAAAGGACGTCCCGGCACTAAGTCCGTAAATCCGGCATAGCTTACAAGCACGTCTAGGTGATCAGCCTATAGTACTCTATGTTGATCAATACTACATTCATTAAACGTGTATACGTTTAAGTTGTGGCAACCTCACGTGCCTGTCGTTTGACGACAAAACAATTTAGCATATTCAGTCTACTTTTGAAAACCACAACAATATTAGTTTGGTAAATCATTATACTTGAAAGATTAAAAGAATCCAACATATCGTAAGTCTAGCCGAAGGAATTAGCATTGACTTCATCAGACATTAACTCATGCGAAGAATACATGAATCACAAAGACTTGTCCAGAACGAACTGGAACAAGGGTTAGAATACTTGCCTTTAGCTTCTGCTTACAAATATAACACGTGCACTTTAAGTCTTTAGGGTCTCTACAGTAAATGATAACATCCAATAGCAAATTAGGTCATGAATAAACATACATAGTTCCTAAAGAATCTTATCCTTCTTCTCAATCTAATTGTGTATTAGATTTGTTATTATTGGTTCTGGCGTTCCGTTACGTCATACTTACGTTCATATGTAATTGACTTAACTTAACCCTAAGTGTTCATACTTAAGGCTTAATTATGTCTTAACAATGTTTGATTAAGATCCTTATGTAAGTGTTCATCAATTACTTCTTCATATTCAACACGTAAACCTCTTTCATTATCTAGGTCATTAATTTTCATGCATTGCCACGGCTATTACTCTTGGTGTCACACATGCATGGCACCTACCTATTATTGCTTAGAAATTGGACTCATTGCACTGAGTCCCTTTGTTACCTTTTACACACAACGGCATGAGTTTGCAAGGACACAAGCCACTTTGAGTCTGTGGCGAACTTTTGGCTTGGATGTGGCAGCAGACTCTAAGCCTCAAAAATTTTTAACAGATTTTTCAAATTGTGAGATTCCCGGACTCGTAACTTCTTCGTTATAAGTCCGAATTGGCTTGTTCAAGAGCCTACGGCTCACAAATCACATACTTTATGTGTTCATGCAAGAATTTTATCTATTCGAATTCATTTGCTAAAATTTCACCTATTAGTCCATTTTTAACGAAAACGATAAACGTTCGTGAACGTTCAACACTCGTTTCTTCATTCTAAGTCGGAATCCGGCCATTTTTAAGTCCGTAACTCTATAATGCCAAATATGACTTGTCTCCATCGAAAACCAACGTTTCCAAGTTCAAACACAAAATACAACTTCCATTCCGAGAATTTCACAAATTCGACGATTATCGTCCAATCGTGTGAATTCCGGCAAAACTCCATTACTAGTGATGTGTTCATCATTCTAAATACATTCATTTCATTATCTAGACATCTTAACTTACATGATACAACAACCTATATTCAAATTAGGTTATGGCTTATTCTTCATAAGCTCATAACTTAACAATTTCTTCACTACATGATTTTCATTCAATTATGACTTATTATTGATTTAAGTCCTTTACTCAATGTCCTCACATCTTATCCAACATACCAATTCATATGACAATCATATGACAAGTTCATCATACGTTAATAACTTATCTAGGTTCAAGTTACTTATTCATAACTTTCTTCGGCTTAAGTCCATTGCTTATTCACTTCTCTTATCACCCTACTATGTTAGAGATAGAAGAGACAACATCAATTACCTTTGAAGCCTACTTGTACTTCTCTCCTCTTTGAGAATCTAGCAAAGGATGTGTTGGCTTATAAAGTGCTTATTCTCTCTAACACTTAAGTTAATTTGTATTGGATGAAAATTGAACAATGAATAATGACTTGCAACTTCTTCTATTTATAGGAGAGCCAAGGTGAGGGCATACTAGTCATTAATTAACCCACTTCCTCAACTAACCTCCTTACTATTCATCTACTTAACCACTAAGTAATCTTGCTAGCCACTCCTTTTTCTTGCTCATCACAACACTTGATCATCACATAAAGTACTTGCCCACTACTACACCCATGGGTTGCCCCATGGATCCTATTTAATTAATGGATCCTCCATTGGGCTTGGTTGTTAAATTAATTAACTTATCTTTGGGCTTGCTTTGATTTACTTTGGGCTTATCTTAATAAACACTTGGGCTAGATATTGCTACAACTTGGGCTTATCCCTTAATGCTTAATGAGCTTGCACATCCCACTAAATTATACAAGTTCATTCCTTAGACATTAATTTCCCAATGCTCTCAATTTAAGTCCGCATGCGAATTATTGTGTTTTCCATACTTAGATTATTATTACATATTCCATCTCGCCTCGATATTATAGCGTTACGTATTTCTCGAAAGTTCAAAAATAATTCCCAAGCGATAAATGATGTAGTGTTTTTCGTAAACTTTCTCAGAAAACTTTTATTTTCGTCTTGGAAATTCAAACACCTTAATTCATTCATGTGGTTTAAATACTACGATGTTCCGACGTTTCTAGGTTATAGAACGACATACATCATATTAACACATAATAATAACAAATAATATTATTTATTCATTATTTAATTCTTTCAAGTATTTTACAAAGGATCTGAATTTCTCGGTCGTTACATTATCAGAGATATGAGGGAGGATAAACTATCTCCCGAGCTCATCTATGAAGTTGGCAATGAATTCCACTTCTTCTTCATCTTCTTTGTCGTGCAGTTTCATAATTTTTATGTCTACTATTTCCTGAGTATCAGGGTCAGCTGCCTTCATTGTTTGAGAGATCTGTGAGATTCAACTTCAATATAATCCTTCTCAATTTGAGCATTACTAGGCTTTAGCAGACTATTGATCCCCCATAGTTGATACTTCCATCTTATGTAGATGGGGTAACTTCTATATATACATCTTTGTAAGATTGCCTTGCACTTCTCCTTCTAGCTAGAATCTTCTGAGTTGGTCTGATATCTTCATAATTGAATCAGATCCATTGGACTGTAAAGTACTTACTTTAGAACTGGTTACTCCATGATTTGATGACTAGACACTACGAACGTAGGTCCTATTATTCAGACTTTTAGCGTCTTTTGTACTCGTAAAGTTTCACTCCTATGATTCATCCTTCATTACTATTGGCAGATGATTACAGATGTAATCTTCCTTCTTGGTCCTCTTGAGTTAAAATGCTTTGGATAGATGAGCTTGTACAGTCTTCTACTTCTTGTCATGAATTTCATGCTTCCTTAGATAGTCTTGAATTAGAACATTTCTGAGGAATCTTGAACTTGCAATTGATAGGAGCTTGATAACTGAATTCATGTGCTTCAGTTTTTCTAAATAAGGTCAAATAGACCAGATACCTGTAGGTTAAACGGTTTTCTAATTTGGTACCCATTGCTATTTGGGTCATGCTATGTTAGTCTTCTCAAAAGCCCTAGTTATTCAGACTTTTAAATTCCCAATATGTACGGGGATAAGCATTGCCAACCATAAATCATGCATACATGTGAATGATGACATTTATAACATGTAACTTTAAGTGTGTGTATGATTTGAGCAATTGATAGATTGGTTGAATCACTTTTTGCTTTTACTATGTTCATAGATTTTGAACCTTCATAGAGTGAGGATCAGTTCTATACTTTGCATCTAGTTGGTTTGTGGAGTTGATCAGTCTTCAGGAACCTTCGAGATACAACTGTAGTGTTGATCACACTCTATGTTTTATCAAAAACACAAAACATTTATTTGTTAAAATTTCCATACATACCAACCCATTAGCAAAGGTCGAGCAACTTAGAATGCTTAGATTTTACTTAACATAAGGCATACATCAGATATCTTCCAAAGAAAATTTATTTTCAACCTCAAACATAGGCAGAGAGAGTTTTTCAACGAGAGGTTTCCAACCTCAATATGATGAATGTATACAGTGATGAGGATACTTACCTTGCTACTGTCAGTATCTTGACAATTAGTTGTTCTGTTTATTTGTATAGTGGTATGAGGCATTGTTGTGTTTAACTTTGTATTGTCAATACTGACAACATTTGTTGCTCAATATGGCTTTAGATCATTCAAGCAGAGTCTTTGAGTTATGATCAGAGGAAAGTCTTGGCATCTCAAATTCTTTGAAGCTTTTGAACCTCAATGTTCGGATTCATAGATTTTGACGATTGTGCATTTGAAAAGTTTCTCTAACTCCTTCATTGGAGATGCAGACTACTGATTAACTTTAGTTTAACTTTAGATTGATCTGACGGTTATTTCTCTTTTGCTCGTGGATCAATCTGAATTGTGACAGGTGGATATATATATTTACCTGCACAAACAATTTTCAACTTGTGAGTTCATCTTTACTCAGAAGTCACTTATAACTAATACTAAGCTTTGAACTTATTAGTGCCACGGATAAAATTCAAAGCGTTAGCTTTTAGATACAATATGAGAACCTGCTCTGATACCAATTGTTAGTTCCTAGGGCACACAACAGATCTAGAAGTAGGGGTTGAATAAATCCTTTAAAACTTTTTCTTTTTCTTTTATCTAGTTAAGTGATAAACATATACTGAATAGAGGAATCAATTTATGCACAACAGAATAGATTAAGATCCCCTTCAAGAATATAACATTAAACACAGTTCTAATATTGAGTTATATAGTTGCAAGCAGATATAACAGTTATAGTACTGAATGTAAATGACGTAAAGTAAATGACACCAAAGGTTTTAAGTGGTTCAGAGACTGAATGCTTCTAATCCACTCTTCTGCTTCAACAAGCAGGGATTCCACTAAGAATATGATTAACTTTGAATCATTAAGATTCCTTCAAGACCAGCAACCTTGGAACACTAGTTCACTAAGAACTCTTCAAGAACAGCAGCCTTGCAAACTGTAGACTAAGCCCGACAGACTTATAATCTCTTGTCCCCTCTGGTACTCAGCAAGCTCAGCAGACTTGACTTTGGTTTAGTGTGATGCCCCCGAAATAGGTATACATCACCCATTTTGGGTCGCCAAATACATGGTACAGAATACAAATACAAACTTAATTATACAACTGTCGTGTAACATAAGCTGATAGTTTTAACACGAATATTGTCTCCTAGATAATATCCAAACTCAAATGAAATCCTCATTACAATTATTATCACACTATTTCACAGAATAGTGAGGATTGCTAAAAAAACCATCTGGACAGTCACTCCATTCTCCAACTAGTCCCGGCTATATTCTCATTTCCTTAAGAGAAAAATAAAAGCAAAGGGTGAGCTCAACTAGCCCATTAAAGAATATTATGACTAAGATAATGCAGAATAAATTATTGTTAGCCTTCAATAGTGTTAAACTGATAGAATACAATAGATAACAAGTTTAACTGCAGCGCAGAACAAACAATCCATTAGAAGAGTTAAGTAGAACATGATATCTACTATCTTCTATGATTTAAAAGTTCATCATCAATATTTTATCGTTGTAACACAGCTCAATAAATAATTCACATCACTAAATTATCCATGCACTATGGGCCAAAGATATTCGTATTATCACCAATGGTCATGATCATGCCAACAACTGTCCATCAATGCACTACGGGCCAATGAGAACTTTTACCATATCATTTGTAACATTACAGGTCATGATTATACCGAATAATCCCTTGTCATAATTATACCAATCAACAGTCCATCTATGCACTACGGGCCAAAGATGACTTTCATCACAATATAAGCATGAAGATGATGACAATGATATAAGAGTTCAATCAAACGAAATCAAGGATAAATATTAAAGATTTTTAATTTATCCAGTTTAAAAATGTCCAAA
Organism: Panax quinquefolius; assembly: GCA_020205615.1. Classification (NCBI taxonomy): domain Eukaryota; kingdom Viridiplantae; phylum Streptophyta; class Magnoliopsida; order Apiales; family Araliaceae; genus Panax; species Panax quinquefolius. The sequence continues at coordinate 37,322,769 of CM035160.1, forward strand.
TTAACAACATCATAACTGCTTTATGGAGTAAAATTCAAGAATAATATCCATGTATCAAAAATAATTTGGACAGAAAAGAAATTAATTTTCCGGGTGAATAGTACCCCGACATGAAAAGATTAAAATTTAACAAGAATGTTCAAAAAATATTCCTGGATATTCTACTAATTTCAAGAAGTATAGAAGCAATACTTAACAAAATGAGGGTAGAATTCGGAATCTGAAATGAAATAATATTACTTACACACTACAGAGTATGGAAGAAAATATTATTTCTTACGAATATTGAACAAAAAATAACATCCCTTAACTTAAAAGGAGAGTACTTCTGTGGCGGGGATATTCTTGAAGAAAACTTGCACTGTTTTCTACACTCAAACCTTCCTTAAACTCTAAAGAAATACGCTTAATATTATAGAAGAAGAATTCTCTAATTCTGGTGTGATTTTCAATTCTAAACTAAGCATCCTATTTATAAGAGAATGACATGACACTATTTGAATAAAATCACGGGTGCACAGAAGAAAATTTTCACGAACGAAGTTCACGAATAATTCAACGGAAAATTTTATTTTACTATGCAGTACTATGCAACATTATGCAGTACTATGCATAATAAAATATAATATATTCTATTTTTTATAAAAAATAAAACTAATATAATATATATATATATAAACAAAATTGAGATAACTTTCTCTCGATGATTTTGAAAAATGAGTAAATGGGAGCTCATATAATAAATCAAATTTACAACAAATACTTCATAAAACCCCCTCTATTTATCACAACTCAATTGGCTTCTCAAAACACATTTTTGATAACATTCATCATTAATATTATCGGAAAGATGAGGCTTTTCGATAGTGACTTCTCTTTATTTGCGCGCAATTAGGTAACCAAACCTTTTTTCTCGACAGAACTTTCTAGACATCGTCAATAATACAAATAATAATATGAATAACTTTGTCGTCTCAATTATTGATTTAATAATATAAAATATTATGACAATAATTAAATCAATAACATGAGATACTATGCAACAATTATTGTGGCAATAATTGAATAAAACTAAGTGACTTCTCACGTAAGCATCAATAATCAAAGATATTGTACAATATCGTGTGTTGCTATGCAACCACGCGTATTACTGTACTTTTATCACTGGGTAATTCAACAGTTAACGATTAAAGATATTTTTGTCATTTTCTCACTCCGACAGTAGTTTTGTTATGGGGTCCACCAATGATTGTATCGTCATACGAATATTCCCTGATAAAACGAATATTCCCCGACCAAACGAATATTTTATAGCAACTTGCTTAATTTGCAAAAATTTTAAATATTACCTACAACTATAACATTATATCAAATTCACACCTTATTATTTAAAAATAATATTTAGAAAAATTAATTTTTATTCATAAAAGTTGGTGTCTTACATTTAGTCACTAAGACAAGGACCTTGTCGTCCCTGTTTGCTTGGGTGGTTGTTTATTATTTGTTGTTATTGAAATGCTAAGATGACATTTAGCTTGTTCATCTTCTGGTACTTAGCGGTTTCTTGTGATCATTAGGCATTCAACATTAGTACTTGATCAAATCTAATAGACTGTTAAGATGTACATTCAGCTTGACATCTTGTTGGTACTTAGTAGTCTAATTCATCCCTTGGTCATGTTGTTATTTGTTGTTGATGTTTGTCTTCATCTGATATTCAGCATTGCACATTGTCACCATTAAGGTATTGATAAGTCTTTGCATATTAGCTTGACTTATTTGGGTACTTATTAGTCTTTGAACGTTGGTTGTCTTGTGCACAGATTCGGCTCTGTATCTTCTTCTCTTCAGCTTAGTGTGTTCACGGTGAAACGTAGAGTGGCTTAAGTATTCTGCTTTCTGATCTGCCACTCTAGTTATTGTTTTCTTAGCCTCCCGGCTCTCAGTACATATGCCACTTCGTTGTCATACTCATTTGTATTGAGTGAAGCTTTTTCATTGAAAGACTCTCATTAGTTGTGATTCACCCTTCTGTGGTGGTCTCACTCTCACTAAGACCTTTTCTCTGTTAAGCTCTATATGACTAACTTCATCTCAAGTCAACAACTATGTCTTCTTTGAAGCTTCAGCTCTTTATAAATTTATCTATCATCTTCCCGTTGGAACATAGCCGTTGGGAGTCTTCCGTGGAAGAGCTTTCTTTAGAGCATTTAATGCCTTAGCTATTCTGAAATCTTTAATGTAAACATACTTAGATGATGTGACAACTCCTTTTTGACTTGCCTGACACAACAGTCTACTTTATCATTTAACACTTCTGAAATGTCACCTTCAGCAGGCTAGTAGGCAGTCGCCCTTTTCTTTTGTTTCCTTGATTTACATCAAGGATGTTTGGAGAGTATATCGGGATCCTCAATTCACAACGTTCGATTGTCAGTCTTCTTTGTTTAGATATTTTCACACATCAGACAAATGCCCTTTACGATGCTGATGTTGACCTTTATGAACTCTATGATTACTTAGTTGTAGCTTGTCTGTGGAAATCATAAGATGACTTGACCCTGACATCTCTTATGATTCTTAGAGTGCTCAAAGTTGTACCATCTTGTACTTTGTTCTTGCAGTTTGTTCTACGATTATGCTTGTCTTGCCTTGCTTCAAGAACTAACAAGTTGATTGACTGTTTTGACACTTTGGTTTACATATCCCTTTTGATTAGTTATGCTCAGCTTCTTTAACCTTCAACCTTGTGATCTCTTGATCATACTCCGTGATGAGGCTGAGCATTGACATCCTCCTAGTTTGTCCTTTGCTTACTCTGTGATAGGTTTACCATTATCTATGTAGTTTCTTTATGAGATCCTTTTGTTGTTTTGTAAGCACTACGATCTTTGTCTTAATACTACGATCATTCTCTTCTGATGAGACTCTTTCTGAATAGTTTTCCACTTCTCCATTAGCATTGCTGTAGAGTTTGTGTTTTGATCTTCTATTTTCTTTCGGGCCATCCAGAGAATGATTTCTGATATTCTTCAAGTAGATTGCATTTTGAAACTTGATTACACTTATCAAACGATTAGATCTATGTATGCACTTCAGGATTGTTCATCTATTGAGAATCTTAGAGTGCTCTACGATTCTACTTTAGTATTGCGAGCACTTGACTGACTACTATTTACATTTATAATGATTTGTAGACTCCACGATTTTGAGTGAAGCCTGCTATTCTTCACTTGGCTCGGCAAACACTCGGAAAATTGTCTCTACGGTCTCGAGAGTGACTTTCTTTGACAGACTGCGATTCTTCCTTGGCTTCAGTAATCTCTTGGTTGGTTCTTAGACTACGATTCTGACTTGTGAACTCTACGTTATCGAGTGAGGCTTACGATTCTTGTTTTACTTTCTTGGCAGAAAATAGTGACTAATGCAGTGCTCTTCGATCAGACATGCCTATCTATTACACTTTATAAGATCAACCTAACAAGTTTGATCTTTCTATTCATAGTCCTTGTACATCACGATCTTTTGAAGGACTTTTACAAAAATATTCATTCATATTAGATTAACCTAACATATTTGATCATTTCAATCTAAGTCCTTGTCCATATTATCTATCATTTATTAAGGACTTTAAAGCTCTTATCAATGAAGACACATTTTCATATTCATTCATTAACTTCATCATCTTCATCATCAAATTATATAAATAAGGAATAACATTCTCATGCATATTCCTGACAGGAAATATTTGTTTTGTCGGGGAATATTCGTACAACGGCGCCGAAATAACAAATCATTATTGGGCCTAACAATGGAATAACCAATCATTGAAAGCTAAAGATAATTTAATTTTTATTATCTTAGTCATGATATACTTTACTGGGCTATTTGAACTCACCATTTTCTTTTTGTTTCATTGTTCTTCTAAGGAAATAAGAGTGTGGTTGGGACTAGCCGGGGAATGAAGTGATGGTCTGAAATTGTAGAAGTATCTCAATACATTATAAAATAGTGTAGAAATAATTGTATTAAGAATTTAAGTTGAGTGTGGATATTTTCATACTAGATATATATGGTACAATATTTTTATTGAAACTCACAATATGTGTGTTGTAGTATTTTGCAAGATAGTTTAATAGTTGGAAATAGAAAATTTTATATTTGAATTATGTAGTATGTATTTTAGCGACTCAAAATGGGTTGTGTGGACCTATTTTAAGGGCGTCACAGTAGTAGTCGGCCAATATTCCCCCTCATAACCAGCTTATTTCTCTTTTATCTTATCCAAAATTCTCATCTCCTTTAACTTTTATGTAGCAAGAACAAACTCTCTCCTTTTCTACTTTGGCTCAGGAGTTGATTCCTTCACAACCATCTTATCAACATTTTCTTCTTCATAACATATATGGCTTGACTGTTTATAGAAGGAAGATTTATAATATATAGGACAACAGAGCCTTGAGTTTGGTCTTTCTCCTCTTTTCATTTTACCATTATGAGAGAGTAGCTGATTTATTATTCATTTTATCATCAAATAACACACATTTATCTTTCATGTTTCGTCTTCCTTTGTGGAGAGAAGAAGTTCACATAATATGGATAGAGAATTCCTATAATCTTCTTGATTGGTATGGAAAACATCAAGTCTGGCTCTTTGGCTTAATCTTCTGTAGTCGAAGTGATGATTTGTTCTCCAATCTAAGATATAAGCATTTCTCTTTGATTTTCCATGTTACGTATATCATTCTTATAGTTATTGACATGAGATGAGAGGATCTATGATAAAAAAATCCTTTGATAATCATTTCACAAAACATGGAGCTTCATTAAATATTCATAAGATTTCTTCATCTCCATATTTATATGCGTGATTCTTGATTGAGTATTAGCATTTGATGATTCAGAGATAATATCTTCAAAGGTACTTTGAATATTTATTGGTTTTGGCCCATTATGAATTGTGATGGTTCGAAAATTCAAGATTTTCTTATACAATTTCCATTTTCCATCAATAAAATATGCAGTAACACACTTATAATTCAAGCGTTGATTAGAAGTTCAAGAATCAGTTGTGAGGCAAACACGTTCACAATTTTTTCTAAGGATTATTTCTAACTTAATCTTCACATTATCATACAAACGAATACAATCTCTAGCAAATTTAAAACGTGAAGGAAACTGAAACCTAGGACATGTAACTTACATAAGTCTTTTAAAACCCTCCTTCTAACCATATTTGAAAGGAAACTCATCTACAATAAGACGGTAAACCATGGATGCCCTAACAGCTTCTTGGTCAAACCCCAAAGAAGTGAGGGTACCCTCACCTGCCCCTCCCCCCCCCCCCTCACCCTTTTTAACCCTATAAGTTGGGGTTGAGCTTTATCCATATTTTTAGGAATTTTTAATCGACGTCAGAACGCCCAAATTTCTATATAAAGCGGAGCAGGCGTGCGTCTACGTCGTGATTGCCCGAGCCAAGACCTTTGGGCGCACAGTTCCTTCACAAACCCAAGGTTGCTGCGCCACTTATTGACCAAAGTTTTTAACCCAGCTTTGTAGCACCTCTCCAGGGCTAAAAGATGACACCGCAGTGCCACCTCCGGTTCCCAGGCAGACAGGAAGGCTAAATGACCTAGTTGTTGAAGGAGACTTATTTATATATATATATATATTGGGCAACCTCCTTTTGAGCTCTATTTCCTCTGATAATCTCTCTATCTTTTTTTAGTTAGTTTTTTCTCCATTTTCTAGTAGATAATCATTGTATATATACTTAGGAGATAGATTAGGGCTTTGATTAGGATTCCTTGGAGCTCAAGAGCAATATAGGAACACGGAACGAAAAGCACGAATCGAAGGGAGTTCTTAGAGATTAAAGAAGCATTGACAAAGTTTATTCTTCTCTAGTATTTCCTTTGATTTTGTATTACATAAATGTTGTTTATATTGCTACTTATGTTTATTTCAAGAGTTATGAACTAAATATTTGCTCTAAGATTATAATGGAACCCACTGTTAATTTGAATTAAATTACTTTTCTCTTTGGTTGGCACCATATGGTTTGGCTCAGATATTTATGTTTATTGTTTAATTGCTAAGGAATTAGTAATTAATTGGGTAATCTATAAGAAATTGGAAAATGGACTGTAGATTAGACCATGATTATCTGACATGTGATTATGTTTGTCTACACAATTGGACTGTTTAATTTGCGTATAGGATAGGAATATACATGTGCACCACGTGTGACCTCATTGAGAACATGGGCTAGAATTCCTTGTCTTTAGTTAATTCGCATAGGAATGTGTCGAATCGCTTAGTTGGGATGTTTCTTTTCGTTCTATTCTTTGTTGGGTAGATAAGAGAGGATATGTTTGTATATACCTCGGAAGAAGAGTACGAACACTTACGAGTTCTCGGTCGACAGTCCGTCGTGACCACTAAGACCAAATGGAGATTTAAGTTGTTAATTGAGGCATTTTACGCCAAGTATTTGATGAAATGCTTGTGTGTGGATGGGGAAAGTTATGATCTTAGCTCGTAAGGCCTTTGATACCAGTTGTTAGCCATTTACTTACTTTGTTAATTTAGTGTTAATTAGGTAAATTAATCATCTTTTATTCTACTATTCGAATAAGACTAAAACGATATAAAGTCGGTATTTGGTAAATATTAGTGATAATTCCTCGTGGGATAGACAACTTTCTTATCATTGTATTACTTGTTAGACCGTGTATACTTGAACATGTTTATCGGTTGCGAAATTGATCAACAAGTTTTTGGCACCGTTATCGGGGTATTAATATTCTAATATTGTCCAATATTGATTTCAATCAATTTCATCTTAATTTTAATGTGTATATTTATATTGAATCTTTTTTTGCTTTATTTTGTTTTTAAGTTCTTTCACGTAATGGACGAAAATTGTTATCAATGGCCACTTAGGAGGACGACACAACCAAGATCAGAAGAAGACTTGAGCGATTGCAAGATCAAATTGCAAACCTCTTAAGGTTTTTTGACAATCTTGAGTGTCAGTCCACTCAGAACGCCTACTGTCAGGAACGAGCTGACGATAAACTGACTTACTATCATCCAGACTGTCAAGGTTATCCAAACTCCTGGGACTACAGTCTAGAACAATATTATGATCCAAAATTTCCCTATCAGACAGAATTTGAATATCAGTCTCTGCCGCAGTATGAGGTGATATCTTAGTTGGATGAGAGCCTTTCCATATACTTAAAATGAAAAGAAGAGAGAAGGCTTGAGGAGCTCCTTACCAACTTCATAGATAAAAATGAGGTTCGAATGGCGAACCAAGACGCCTCATTGCAGAACCTTGATGCCTCATTACGGAACTTAAAGAGTCAAATGGGACAACTCATCAATGCTATCATAAATCCACCGCAAAGCAGTCTACATGTCATTACTTATCACAACGAAAGGGGTGAAGAGCATTGTATGGTGGATACGCAAGGACAAGGCGATAAGTCTCAAGAAGTTATTGAGGGAAATGTCGAAGTGAGTATTGACCAATTTATGGATTCTGATGTAGGAAAAGAAAGGATCATGAGTGGGTGTATTGTCAAGACTGATGAGAAGTTGGAACCCACGCTCAAGGTTATTGAATCCCTAAAGGGCCCACTAGCGCACAAAGAATGATTTCAATTTGATGAGAAAGGCGAATTAGTGGATAATTCAAGTGGTGAACGATTCTTAGTGCCGACGGATGAAGTGAAGTTTGGGGGAGGCCAATCATCCATGTCCACCATTAACATTAAGGAATTGACAAATAGGCAGCATGTAATGGTTATTTTTGTGTTTGATCCGGATTGAGCGGCAAGGATATAGTCAAGTCCACGACTTTAAAACAAGAATTTAATGGGGAGGCACCCCCATCTCAGTATCATTTTCTCTCTTTCTAGTTTTCTATCTAATGTTAATAGTATATTTTACCTATGAATAATAGTGTAGTAGCATTAGTAGAAAATTTCTTGAAATGCTTGCGTGACGAAGTCAAATACTTTTGACATTATGGTATCCTTGTGTTCTCACTTTCAAATATTTTTTGATGGCCATTTGTTTTGAGGTTCAAAAAGACTTTTGTTGGTATTTCAAGTTGTTATGCTTATAAGTTCAATTTGGGTATAATGTATAATTTTGAGCAACGTGAAGCTTTGATATAGTTATATGTTTGAAATTGTGGTATAGCTTTTGTTCTAATGCTTAGGCTCAATGAGAAATTCAGTTTGGCATGCTTGTGGTTCCATGTGATTTCTAATTGCCTAATACAAAAGTTTTTGGTTTTTGGTTCTTAGTGTTTAGTTAGTTTCAGTGAGTTTAGTATAGTTAAACTTTTGATTTTAGCTGTTAGTCTAGCGTTATGCAGCTTTATTTTGTATAAGTATGCATTGTGGAGTAATTTTTTGTGGCCTAAGTTTTAGCCAAGTGTTGTGGTCTGCCCAGCAGATAACCTTAAATTTTTTTCATAGGTACAGGGCACGCGCCGCGGCGCCACTATTTACCCTAAACATGGCGCTGCAGCGCCGTCATTAATGTCCAGAGTTCACAAGCCGCGCCACAACACCTCTGGAAGCCTATCCTTCCGCGTCGTCGCGCCTGGAACAAGCCCAACCAATTGTTAATATGCTTCGCGGCGCATCAAATTATTCTTCAAGTTACGCCGCAGCGCCATGACTAAAATCAAGTGTTAATATCAGGCGTTGTAGCGCCTCGTAACAAAGAAAAACTGGCGCCATAGCGTTAGTAGCGAATTTTTGTTGGATTAATTAAGCACTACACAGCAAACTAAGGCCATAACACCCCTTCTCTCTCAATAGCAGCAGCCACCCAGCCGAGCCCTTGTTTCCCCAAGTCCTAGCCTTCGACCGAAGTACATCCTAACCCCAATTGAACCCAATCCAGCTTATCATCAAGGATTGATCTTAGAATTGTCAAGTTAGGGTTCTTCATTAAAGGTATGTGGAAATTCTTTTCTTCTCAAAGGGAATGTATACTTTAATTGAGTTCTGAGTTGTGATTCTTGTGAAGATTATTTTGGGCTTGCTTACTCTTCTGTATTAGGTGATTTCCATTGTCAGAAATCTGGTTAGAGAAAATCAAACAGGGGCTGTCCAGGTATAAGGAAGAAAGTGCATGCCAACTGTTTGACAGTTTACCTCAGTGACCATTGACTTCTATTTTGGCTCGTTTAGTCTCCGTTAGGTGTGGATTTTGTCGGACATTGCATTTATTTTTATTTGGCACTTAGTGAAATCATTTTGGCTATTGTTGGCACATTTTTCTTGGGTAGTGGAATTCAGTTGAGATTGGTTGTTGATTAAGTTTGGTTGGGACTCAATTTTGGCCTGTAAGTTTAAATATGCACTTAAAGATTCTTGTAATGGCTCCAAAAAGACAAAGGCTTAGCGTTGGCAGTTCCTCCTCTTCAGGGACACAAAGATGGGACAGTGCCAAATTCATCAGCGAAGAGGTTTAGAAAAGGTACAAGCAATCCTTTGCCAAAAGGAACTTAGTGCCTGAACGAGGTTTTCGGCCTAATTAAATGAAAGATGGTGGGTTGATGGCCATGATTATTGAGTGCAAATGGGTGCACTTTACAAAACCTCCTGAGTCGGCTGTCGTCTCTGTGGTCCGTGAGTTTTATGCAAATGCTAGTGTCGACGGTCCAGCTGTTGTTCAAGTTAGGGGCGATTAGTGGCATATGATAGTCAATCCATCAACGCCCATTTTGCGACGCCTAGCTATGATGGCAAGGACTACCTAGAGTTGGAGCTTCACAGCTATGACTTAGAAAATATCATTAAGAGGCTCTTCAAGCCCGGACTACATGGAAAACCAACGAAACCGCGGGTGAAAAGACTAGTTTTACACAGCATGCACTCAGTTGCTATGGGAAGGCGTGGTATAGTTTTATTTGTGCCAATATGATCCTTGTTCGCCACCTTAGCGTCGTGACTAAAGATCGAGCAATCTTATTATTTGCCATTGTCACGGGTCTAGACGTGGATATTGGAGTTCTCATTCAGGAGTCAATTCTGAAGGCGATCAAGAGCACCACTTCTAGGGGACTTCTGCATCCATCCTTGATCACCAGGTTGTGCAAGCAGGCAGGAATTCAATAGGGTCTAGAGGAGATAGCTTTACTACCTATATCAGTCATCGACCATCACATCATCTCACATTTTAGTGTATGGGATGGTGCGGCCTCGCATGTCAGAGTTGAGGGGTACGGGCCACCTACTCAGCCTCCTCCTACTTTAGAGGCCGGGACATCTCAGTCACCAGAGTTAGGCTCGTCTTCACAAGGACCATTGGCGGAGATTCTCACATCTCTTAGCCTCATGCATCAGAACCAAAATGAAGTTGCTCAGAGGCACCAGAGGCACATAGCAGCGATTTCCCAGAGGCAGAACATCCTGATGCAGTATCAGGCTGAGCTCGCCAACACTATGCAGAGCATCTACACATCCTATAGTGGCGAGGATGTTGATTTCACGCCATTTCAGTTCCCGGAGTCTCCTGTCTTCCCTCCATTTCCACCACCATCTCTTGAGGCAGATGTCGACGGTGACGGTGACAACGATGACCAAGGCGGTGACAAGTGAATGTATTTCCACGGCAGACCCTCACATTCTTATTGTTACATTACTAGACAATGAGGACATTGCCTGATTCAAGTCTGGGGGGAGATTTTCATTTCATTTTATTATTATATATGAGTTGTTATGTATGAACTGCGTTTTGACATCTTTTGGGCTTGAGTAGCCTTAGACTTATTATGTTTTGGTTTTATTATATATGGATGGATGAACATCATTTATTATTACATATGGATGCTTTTTATTATTATCAACATGTATGTTTAGTTTATAGCCATCTTTGGGACTTATACAGATTGGTATACTTGATGCCATGTTAATGGCTTTATTACCCTATTTTGAGCTGTTATTATGCAAGGGTTTTATATAGTTAAAAAATTTTGATTGTGGCTAATGATAAGCATGTTGGTTTTATGGCTATTTCAAATAGTTTATGTCAAGTATGTGTGGATGAGGGGTTAGTTTAGTTGATAGTTGAGACTGTTATTGATATGTTCTTCTTAGTGAGCACCGACCAACTGTTATAACTAGTTATATTTCTGATATAGTTTGTGTGGTTATAGTTTCTGGCATGTTTTCATGTTTTTAAAAAAAAAATTAAAAAAGAATGAAAGGTAAATAACAAGAACCTTAGTTGAATAAGCCTGATTACGTGGCCTTTGTTGCTCAAGTTATTAGATCCTTAAGGGTGTTCTACACCTAGTGCCCTAAAGTTATCTAGCTTGAGAGTCATTGATCAAAGGATCATTAACGGGTAACTCTGAATAGTCTAATATAATTAAGCATTGCACGGTCATCCTAAACGTTTTGATTATTAAAATGTATAGAATAAAAGTATATTTTGGCTTAAGTTTGATTATGTGGCCTGTGTTGCTCGAGTTATTAGATCCTTAGGGGTGTTCTACACCTAGTGCCCTAAAGTCATCTGGCTTGGGAGTCATTGATCGAAAGTTTATTGTGTGGGTAAATTTGAATAGCCTAAGGTAATTAAGCATTGCACAAGTCAGATTTAGATGTCTTCACGCTAATGCATTTTGATCCTTTCTTGTATCTGTGTCTTGTTCTTAATGCTTGATGTTGTTTGAGTTTATAGAGTCAGCATTTTTTTATTGCGATCGATTGTGTGAGCTTATTTTGAGATATGATTAGTTAGGATAATTGGTATTCACACACACATACAGAATGAATTGAATACAGTCTTAAGCTTGAGATTGATTGAAACCTCACTCATATCTATGTTTTTTGTTTTCTCGAAGAATAGTTGTTTTGAGCGTAGAAGCCATGATGCAGGTGTATAGTATTTAGCTTATTTCGTGTTTATATTTTATTTTTGTTGATTTTGTTTAGAAGGCTTAAGTTTGGGGGTATTTGATGAGTGAGATTTATACTTGCAAATCAGATCCTCTAATGCTTACGAAGTTGCTTGTTTGTCGTATGTTATATCGCTTTTATAGTATTTTATTATTATTTTGCTTAATATATGTTTTGCAAGGGTTATTAGGTCATTTCCAACTTTTATAGAGTAAAGGGTCATTTTCTTTTCAATCGTGTCATAAATACCAAATTTCTATATAAAGCTTTGAGCCGAGCGTCATCTCCCACGTCAGGCATAGCCAGCGACGCCTCAAAATTAGGTATACGCCACCCATCTTGGGTCGCCACTTACATGGTACATAAATTCAAATACAACTTATTAATGTAATCATGACGCCTCAAAATTAGGTATACATCACCCATCTTGGGTCGCCACTTACATGGTATGTAATTAAAATACAACTTATTAACATAATCTGCCGGGTAACAATACTTACGTAAACCGTGAGTTTAAATACAAATATCGCTCTACTAGATATTATACAAACTCAAAAAAGTCCTCATTATAATTATTATCACATTATTTCACGTAATAGTGAGGACTACTAATGTTATCTTCAGGACCATCACTCGCTTCCCCGACTCGTCCCGGCTATATTCTCATTTCCTAAAGAGAATAAAGTGAAAGAAAGGGTGAGCTCAACTAGCCCAAAGAAGAAATATTATGACTAAGATAATGCGTAATAAATTATCAATAGTCTTCAACAATGTTAAACCGATAAAATACAATAGATAACCCGGTTTTAGCTGCTTGTGAATAAGCAATCCATTAAAAGAGTCAAGTAGAAAATAAAGTCTACTATCTTTAGGTTTTAAAAGGTTTTCATCATCGTTTATAGCCGAGACTCACTTTAATAAATATTCCACATCATCGAATCACCTCTCGCACTACTACCAAGGATATTCTTTAGTATCACGACCACAATTATTCGCTTAACTACGGGCCAAGAATATTTGTGTATTCATTAATGGTCATGATCATGCCAACAATCTGTCCATCAATGCACTACTACCATCGAGGATTTTTATCACATCATTTGTAACATTACTTGGCCATGATTACACCGAATAGTCTCTCGGTCATAATCATACCAAGTCCATCTACGCACTACACAGCCATGTAGATGACTTTCAAAAAAAATATAAATATGAGGATGATGACAATGATATAAGAATTCAATAAAACAAGTTCAAGAATTATTTTATCCCAGAATTATTAACGCCCAAATTGTCAACATGATCATTGTTTTGTAGAGTAAAATTCAAGAATGATCGGAAGAATATTTCCATGAAAAGATCTTTGGGTGAAACGCAAATATCAAGGATATTCTACTAATTTCATGGAGTATAGAAGTCAAAGTTTTAACCAACTTGGGTATAATAAAGAATGGAATAACAAAAGAAATCACCATGCATGCGGTACTTTCAGACAGACAAAAGTTATTCCAACAGAATAATAATAACGGAACCAGTCGTGAAATTCACACCGATGCGGATGTTCCAACAAAATAATAAAGATGGAACCAGATCCGTGTAAAACACACGAGATAGGATATTCCAACCGAATGATAAAGATTTTAAAAGTCGGTGTAAAACACACGGCAGGATGTTCCAATGTAATAATAATAAAAAAGCGGAACCAGTCGGTGTAAAACACATGCATGTGATGTTCCAAATGAATAATAGAAGAATGTCACCAAGTATAGGTAAAATCACAGCGTATCTGAGTTATTCCAATGTAATAATAATAAATGGAATAACAACGAGTTCTCTTCATGAATAAGAAAGAATAACACCCTACTTACTTTTGGTAGGAGATTGAATATCGCTGACGAGTAGTAGTAACAAAAATACTCTTCTTCTTTCTCTCTTATTCTCTCTATACTTTCTCTCTCTATAGCTTGAATGAATTCGTGAAAAATAATGAAGCCCTAGGCCTCTATTTATAGAAGATTTCTAGCTTAGAAGACCGCCGTGTGAAAAGGCAAGTGGCTTGACGACTAATGATGTGAAAAGAAAAGTGGTTTCGACGCTTGTAATGTGAAACGACAAGTGGTTCGGATCACCAGAATGTGAAACGACAAGTGGTTCGACGTCCGTAAAGGTAATTACTATTAACGAAGGTAAATACTATCGACGAAGGTAAATACTATTCACAAGGGTAACTACTATCGATTTAAGATAATTACTATCGACGAAGGTAAATACTATTCACAAGGGTAATTACTATTGACGAAGGTAATTACTATTGACGAAGGTAAATACTATTCACAAGGGTAATTACTATTGACGAAGAGACTCTTAGATGATGACATATGAGCCCCCCATAAAATAATCAAACTTACCACAAATCATTTTATTTTTCATCAACACATATTTAATCTTTCAACAATTATTAATCATTTATAACTTGTCGTCTCAATTATTGATTTAATACTATAACACATTATACGGATGATATCGTGACAATAATTGAATCAATAATATAAGAGATATGATGCAAAGAATTATCGAGTAATAATTGAGCATAATGAGTGACTTTTCACGTAAGCATCAATAATCAATACTGTAGTGTACTACGCAATCACGCCAGATACATATTTTATTTATTTTTACCACCGGGTAGTTCAGCGGTTTTAACGGTAACACCTCCGCCGTTATTTTATAATAAAATATTTTGTCGTTTTTTCAATCAAAAACAATAATTACATTATGGGGTCCACCAATGATTGATTAAAAGTTAGACGAATATTCCTTAACAAAAAAAGAATATTCTAACACCAAACGAATATTTTATAATAACTTGCATACTTTGCAAAATTTATAAATATTACCTAATAACTATAACATTATATCAAATTTATTCCATAATATTCAAAAATAATATTTATAGAAAAAATTCATCTTTATTTTATTTATAAACGTCAAATCTTCCGCTATTATTTCGGTCGTTCAAAGATAACTCTTTTGAATCACCCACTTACAAGATAATCGAGAAATACACTTCTTCCATACAATAAATGCCAATACTTGTGAGTTTGAATACAAATATTGTCTACTAGATATTATACAAACTCAAAAGGAGTCCTTATTACAATTATTATCACACTATTTCACGAATTTAGTGGTTGCAAATGGACGTCCGCTTTAAGTGAGGACTACTAATGCTATCCTATCTTTAAATCGACCATTACTCCGCTCCCTCGACTCTGATAAAGACCGTCCAGAATTTATATTCTCATTTTCGAAAGAATACTCGGAACGCGTTCCTCGAGAAAGAAAGGGTGAGCTCAACTAGCTCAAGAAGAAGGCTTTTTATATTATGACTAAGATAATGCGTAATAAATTATCATTAGCCTACAACAAGTGTTAAACCGATAAAATATAATGAACATCAAGTTTAACTACAAATTGGAACCAAAGAATCCATTAAAAGAGTCAAGTAGAAAATAAAATCTACTATCTTTTATGATTTAAAAGGATGTTTTTCATCATCCACGAAGGCAAAGAGGATATTAGTCAATCCGAGACATAATGCCCGTCCCTGTTCCGAAAGCCTTTTAATAAATATTCCACCACATCTAATCATCCCCGTATTGGGATACCTACTACCAAGAATTTTCATTAAATCATCAATGGTCATAGACTATACCGAATAAACTGGGGTAGGCTGTGAAGTTCTTCGTCATAATCATACCAAAAACTATTCATCAATGCTTTACAGCCACCCGAGGATGGTTTGGTCGTTTGAATTTTTTATCACATCATTATAATAATTTTTGTGTCATGATTATACCGAAATGATCCTCCGGTCATAATCATACTAAGTCCATCTACGACGCAAAGAGAAATAAAAGAATTTATCAAATAAAGTTTCAAGTTTATGATGCTTACCCGTGATTCAACATAATAAAAACATGTTGAATGGATTTCTATCAAAACTCGATCTAAATGAGGATGATGACAATGATATAAGAATTCAATAAAACAAGTTCAAGAATTATTTTATCCAGAATTATTAACGCCTAAATTGTCAACATGATACATTATCGCTCCACTAATGCTTAGAGTAAAATTCAAGAATGATCAAAAGAATATTTTCATGAAAAGATATCGAAGAAACGAAATATCATGGATATTCTACTAATTTCATGGAGTATAAGTCAAATAAAGCTTATTTTAAGTGGTTTTCGCTTCCTTAAACCTGGGTCCCAAATAAAGGGAATAAAAGACAAAAGAAATCAACAAAAGAAATCAACACCACGACGCCAATAAAATAAGCAGAGGTCATACTACAATCAAGGTATTCTGCTGCCTCCCTCCTAGTACATTAGCTGTGATCATATCCCTCAACGACGCCCCCAAAATTAGGTATACATCACCCATCTTGGGTCGCCACTTACATGGTAGTAAGTTATTCCAATACAAACTCAAAAAAAAAAAATAATAATAACAAAGAAAGAAGGGTGAGCTCAATCAGCCAAAGAAGAAATATTACAGCAAGATAATGCAAAATAAATTATCGGAACCAGCTTAATCAAGTAATGAATAAGCAATCCATTTTAAGTCAAGTGAAATTACAACCGGCTGTGATGTTCCAATGTAATAATAAAAGACGGAATCAATCCGGTAAAACACACAGATAGGATATTCCAAATGTAATGATAAAGAACGGAACCAGTCCGGCCAGAAACACATGCATGTGATGTTCCAAATGTAATAATAAAGATGGAACCAGTCCTGTAAAACACACGCATGTGATATTCCAATGTAATAATAAAGATGTAATAATAAAGACGAACTGTGTCCCACAGAAAAGCATGCATGTGATGTTCCAAATCTAATAATAAAGATGTAATAATAGAAGAATGTCACCAAGTATAGGTATTTACAGACATACAAAAGTTATTCCAATGTAACAATGAAGAAATGGAATAATGTAAGTTCTCTTTTGAATACAAAAGAATAATGTCCCTTACCGTAAAAGACAATTGGATATCAAAGTAGTGAAGTACCGTAATACTCTTCTTCTTTCTCTCTATAGATTTTCTCTATAGCTTCTCTCTATAATTTCTCTCTCTAGAGTTTCAAAGTGAATTCGTAAGAAAATAATGAAGGAACGAGCTTCTATTTATAGGAAAATAGAACGCATAGTAATTAATCCATGAACGGTCCAGATTGATTTACTTTTAACTGACTACCATATTTAAAGCAAAATCTTTTAAATAAAATATCATATATTCTATTTATATAAAACATTTTACTATGCAAACACTATGCAACACTATGCATAATAAAATATAATATATTCTATTTATGTAATAACTTTAATAAAGTATTCTCATTTTATATAAAAGATGTTTCTATTTTATTACGTTAATAATATTTAATAAAACAAAACGTCATTATCGTTATAATAATTCATATTATTAATCGGACAATAATGGAATCAAACCGAGTGACTTTCACATAAGCATCAATAATCAATACCGCAGTGCTACTACGCAACCACACGTGACATCGCATTTCTTTTACTACCGAGTAGTTCAACAAGATTAACCGTGAAAACTTCCGCCGTTATTTCAATAAAATATTTTGTCGTTTTTCAATCCGACAATAATTACATTTAGGGTCCACCAATGATTGAGCCATTGTATCTAATATTCCCTCGCTAAACCGAATATTCCCCAACCAATCGAATATAATATAACCACTCAGATACTTTGCAAAATTTATAAATACTACCCACAACTATAATATTATCTCAAATTCACACCATAATATTAAAAATTATTTCGACAAAATTTAAATCTTTATTGATAAAATGGGTCTCTGCAAGTTGCCCAGAGCCGATGAAACAAGACTAGTTAGTTCCTTCAGAACCGGTGTCAGAATGCCACTTATCGACCAAAGTTGTTGACCCAAATAACAGAAGACCTCTCCAAGGCTAAAAGATGGCACCGCAAAGACCACCTTCTTGCTCCTCAAAAGCATAAGAAGGCTAAATGACTCTAGTCTTTAAGTAAACTTATATATATATATATATATATATATATATATATATATATATATATATTGGGCAACCTCTTTTTGAGCTCTCTCTCCTCTGATAATCTCTCTCTATTTTAGTTAGTTTTTTCTCCATTTTCTAGTAGATAATCATTGTATATATACTTAGGAGATAGATTAGGGCTTTGATTGGGATTCCTTGGAGCTCAAGAGCAATATAGCAACACGGAACGGAAAGCACGAATCAAAGGGAGTTCTTGGAGATTAAAGAAGCATTGACAAAGTTTATTCTTCTCTAGTATTTCCTTTAATTTTGTATTACATAAATGTTATTTATATTGCTACTTATGTTTATTTCAAGAACTATGAACTGAATATTTGCTCTAAGATTATAATGGAACCCACTGTTAATTTGAATTAAATTATTTTTCTCTTTGGTTGGCACCATATGGTTTGGCTCATATATTTATGCTTATTGTTAAATTGCTAAGGAATTAGTTATTAATTGGGTAATCTATAAGAAATTGAGTAATAGACTGTAGATTAGACCGTGATTATCTGACATGTGATTATGTTTGTCTACACAATTGGACTACATAATTTTCATATAAGATAGGAATATACATGTGCGTCACGTGTGACCTCATTGAGAACCTGTGCTATATTTCATTTTCTTTGGTTAATTCGCATAGGAATGTGTCGAATTGCCTAGTTGGGATGTTCCTTTCCGTTCTATTCCATGTTGGCTAGATTGGAGAGGATAGGTTTGTATATACCTCGGAAGAGGAGTACGAACACATACGAGTTCTCGGTTAACAGTCTGTCGTGACCACTAAGACCAAACAAAGAGTTAAGTTGTTCATTGAAGCATTGCATGCCAAATGTTTGACGAAATGCTTGTGTGCGGTGGGGGAAGTTATGATATTAGCTTGTAGCGCCTTTGATACCGGTTGTTAGCCATTTATTTGCTATGTTAATTTAGTGTTAATTAGGTTAATTAATCATCTTTTATTCTGCTGTTCAAATAAAACTGAAACGATATAAAGTCGGTATTTGGTAAATATTAATGATAATTCCTCGTGGGATCGACAACTTTCTTATAATTGTATTACTTGTTAGACCACGTATACTTGTGTATGTCTATCGTTTGCGAAATCGACCAACAGTCATTGGTTTTTATATTAAACGATATAAATGGTGTATACCTAGTAATGATCCATAATGGATCATTACCCATATATATATATATATATATATATATATATATATATATATATGTGTGTGTGTGTGTGTGTGTGTGTGTGTGTGTAGAACGACAAACTTGATTAAGGTTACTTAATAAAACGACACAGTTTGTATAAAATTTAAAATCAAAGAATTTTTTTTATAGAATCCAAAAGTAAAAAACTTAACTCTAAGAGATAAAATTACCTCGTTTTGTTAAATAATTTTAACCAACCTTGACTAAGCCATTGTCTTTGATAACTTTTTCCTTATAAAATTATAGATAACGTTTGTTAAATTACGAAGAAGTTTTTTTTGGGTTCTTGTTTTGTGATATAACCATCGACTTAAATAATCATAAACTCCCCCGGACAATTAAATGAAATGAGAGTCATTTTATTTTTTGAACCATGTTCATATCCCACAACCTTTTCTCTTCCTTTTGCCAATAGAGAAAGGTGGGGCCTAGGCCATATAGACTATATTGAGCACAACTAAAGTTGCATTTGCTTTTAGAAGAGGTTTTGACTTTGTTATTTATATGGGAGGGGCACTGCAACACTAATTTCTTTACACTTCTGGTGCTACCGCGCCTGACAACCAGAACTCCTATTGCTGCTTTTTTTAACACCTTTTTCCTTGCTTACTTATTCCTTTGCTTCCAACTCCAAATCCCATGTTAGGTATCCTACAAAAACACACAAATGCAAACAAAAGTAACCACAACACTTGAAAATAACAAAAGATTTAAAGCCTAAATGCACTTAATTCGTAAGTATGAAACCTACTCATCAGATTGCATGAAGTAGAGTGGTCGAATGATTGTCAAAAAGCAATAAGGACCGCACGATTAGGAGGAGGCAAATTCTAGGACGCGTTATGAATAATCAAACTGAATTTTGTAGAGTGGTCAAGCCTAGAATGCATGATGAGATGCTGACTTTTAGAGTTGGCCAGAGGAGAACCGACAAGCCATGGGTCAAAGCATAGATTAGTGAGAGCACAATTACCAATTTGATACTTAATGAACTAAATGACAATGGGTTAGCTTCAACACTTTCCTCCAAACCCAAGAACAATCGGAGGGAACCATAGTATACTAGAAGTACTTCTCCTTTAAGTGAAAAGTTCTGGCCCAAGTGGCCCATAAGGAAAAAGAAAGAGGATTGATAACTTTCAGAAGAAGGGGGATTATAAGAGTATGATTCTCGTCCTTAAGACCTTTAACTGCCAAGCCACCTTCAGAAACTGGTAATGAGATTTTGCTCCACGCAACCTTTGCCTCGTGCTTTTGCAAAGAAGGCTCATTCCATAAAAAATGAGACAAACTACGTTGTATTTCTCTCAGAACTACAGCAGCCAAAGCAAAGTGGGCGGACCAATAAGTTTGGATTGCAAAAATAAACGACTTTATCAGCTGTAATCAACCCGCATAGGATAAAAAATTATTAGTCCAAGAGCTGATTTTATCTTTGATCTTTTCCAGAAGAGATTGGCAATCAGACATCGTGAACTTAGATGTGATCAAAGGAACACCAAGAAATTTTGCAGGGAATGTACCCCTTTGGAACCCCAAACAAGATATGATGGCATCAGCTTGATTAGCAGGGACATTGGAAAGAAAGCATAATCTCTTGGAAACATTAATATGTAGACCAGAAATAGTAGAAAATTGGTTTAAGCATAGCTTGAGGACATTATCAGACTTGCTATCACCGTGACTGAAAAGGAGAAGATCATCCGCAAAACATAGATGAGAAATGTTAACTTGCTTAGTTCTCCAATGGTGCCTAAAGTCAGGAGACTTTGAGTTCCTAAGGATGATGATAGAGAGCATTTTTATTGCAATGACAAAAAGATATGGAGATAACGGATCCCCTTGCCTTAAGCCTTTGGCGCCTTTAAAATAGCCACAGAGATCCCCATTGACCTTTATAGAAAACCAGGTGGTGGTAATACATGATTTGATCCAATACATGAACTTAGGGGGGAATTTGAAGAAAGGGAGAACTTTGAGTAGAAAGTCCCAAGACAAAGAATCAAAAGATTTCCTTAAATCAATTTCAAAGCACATCTAGGGGAGCCATAAGATCGATTATCACCTCAATATAATTTCTGGGCAACCATGATATTATCCTCAATTCTGCTTCCAGGAACGAAAGCAGCTAATGTTAGGCTATAATGGTTACGTTATAAAAATGAATACTTTATTCTATTTTATTAATATCAATTCTCCAAAAAAATAAATCATGCACACTTATAAGTTTTTTAGATGCATTTGTGTGTGATAGGTGGCACAAAAAAAAGAAAAAAGAAAAAGAAAAAGAGAAAGAGAAACAATTATTAATGTCCATTCTTTAAATAATTATGCATTTGGTATCAAGATCAAGTGTCCATTTTGGAGAATGAAATTAAACATCTTAATTTGGAGGATCACCAAAATAGGTGATATTAGATTCCTCATTTTGGAATTGTCCGTTCTAGGAGTATTTACCACATCCTATTATCCTAAGGTTGATATTACAACCATTGGTCTTCCATATTATCATTCAAAATCTCTCCATCATTAACACTACATATTGTAAAAATTATAACATGTGCCTTGCAACCAAACACTTAAATTTTATTGTAATAAATTGGGACAAATCTCAAGTTAATTGTATTAATAGTATCTTTTTTACTCATCTTATAATCACTTAATTATAATCACTCAAGACTATGAGATCAAGTGAAATTAAGGATCCGATTAGAATGAAGTTTATTTTTTGATAAATTGATCAATTGGCCAGTAGAATACTAACACATATAGAGTCTTGTCTGCGTGTCGGTACTCTATTGGCCAATTGACCAACTTACCCAAAAATGAACTTCATGTTAACCACTCCCGAAATTAAGTGTTAGTTTGTATGGTACGGTATGGTATGGTAGTGACATGAATAATCTTAAAATGCAAAAATCTTAACAAAAATATTTTATATGCACTTATAAAAGTTCTTTTGCAAAAGTTTAAATACTAAATTATACAAAAATGTATTGAATGAACTTCTTTATTGTTTTATTTTTTTAACAATTTAAAGACAAAAGATTTTAAATTGTGTAAACCCATCTCATTTGCTCCACCCGACCCGACTCAATCAAATTCATAGTCCACCTATTTTGCGCGGATTTGCTACAATGCGCAGGAGTGTTCCATTACACCCTTAAAATAATTTAATTTAATTTTTAATGACAATTGACAGCTACAAGACAAGTTCACGGGTGAATATGATTGACTGGCATGCTTCCACATGTCATTCGTCGGTGTGATGTGTCCCGTAATGGTAGGCCCGTACTGTGAGAGTGTTGTCGGTGATGCATGTGGACGTGACAGCTGTGGGCCATATCTCCGACAGAATCTGTGTCCATCTCAAAAGTGTGTTTTAGTTTAATTGGCAAAAATAAAATAAAATTAGAAGAAAAAAAAATTGTTATATATATTGGTCGATTTTTTTTATTATAATTACGTGTACAAGTATTAGTAAAAAAATTGTTTGTAAATCTGTGTAATAAGTAGAATATTCTTATAATTTTTATCAATTTCATGTATTGATAAATTTTGTAATTGTATTTCGACATAAATTTATCATAATATATAACAAGACTCAAAAAATAATAATTATCAATATAAATAAAAACTCGAGTGAATTATTTTTGGAGATACTATTTTTAATTTATTAATTGTATATTAATTATAAATAAAATAAAAAAGTGTATTGATTTTAATCTTTTGGTCACCAATTTACTACATAACTAGGGGTTTTCTCCAATATCTGGGATAACTTCTCTCATTTACATACCATTTCTTCAACTCAACTCCTTTAGGCTTTAACTATCTATTTATACTCAAATTATAATATATATTAAACCCCCCACCCCCCACCCACCCACCCACCCACCCACCCACATATATATATGTAAGACTCAATTTTTAATGAATAAAATTAAATTTCCTTTATTTATTATTATGAATAATAAGGTATTAATTTGATATAATAACTTTAGTTATGGGTGAAATATGAAAATTTTGCAAAATAATAAAGTGGTTATAAAATATTCATTTTTTTCATGGAATATTCTTTCCGTTCGGGGAATATTCGTATCGCTTTCAAGATGACCCAATTCATGGGCCCCTATAACGGATAACTCTACGAACGAAGAAAACGACAAAATTGAATAACGACGTAGTTATACTGCTAACACCGTTGGAATACCCGGTGGTTAAAGTAAAGTAATACGCGTTGTCAGACAAGAAGATACCAGATCAAGATAAAGATTATTGAATTATCGATCCTTACGTAAGCATAAGGCACTACTCAATAATTATCACAAGAATTATCATCCAATATTTTATTTTATCGATTCAATAATCACTGCGATTGATATTTTATATTATTATTGTTTCAATTATCATCGCGACAAAGATCTCCTTTATCGGATCAAGAATTGATTATTTGGAATAATAACACCTTACCTCAAAATATCAAGATTTCGATCTAATACTCCAGATAAGGTCAAGAAAAACTCAGACCGATGAATGTAAACTCACAAAGTATCTAAATACTCACAAAATACACTCAATAATCTAGAGAGAGAGAGAGAAAGAGAGAAAGCTTATGTTTACAGATGATTTTCAATTCTAACTTAGCCTCTATTTATAGGAAAATGTTAGCAGACTTCGACCTACAACCCCGATGGCTTTTACTCGCTACTATTCTCACCCACCACATTTGAAATAAAATTCAAGACATTTCTTCACCAACCACAAGTGGGGCCCACCAATTCTAGAATTTTTCACAAAAATCATTTATAAACCTAATTTCCGAATCAGTCACCTCTTAAAATTCATAACAAATCATACGTTCACTGTCATATCAAGCCATAAAGCTATTTGTTTATTGAAAAACGGATGTCAAGCTTTCTTAGCCCATGTCACGGACTTGAACAAAAACACGTCAGATTTGAATACTATTTCTATTGTTAGTGAATTTCCTAATGTATTTTCTGAAGAACTTTCCTGGCCTCACCTCTCTAAACGTGAAATTGAATTCTTTATCGACCTTCAACCTCGCACAAAGCCCATTTCTAAAACCCAATATCGAACGGCTCCTATGAACTTCGTGGAGTTAAAGTTCAACTACGTGGAGTCATTGGACATCGATTTTATTCGGCCCCAAGTACATCTCCTGGGGTGCTTCGTTATTCATAAAGAAGAAAGACGGAGTATGCGATTTCAGATTGACTACCGAGAGTCGAACCATGTCACTATCAAGAATTCGTATCCGCTACCTCGCATTGATGACTGTTTGACCTACCGCAAAGCGAGCACAATTCTTTTCAAAGATCGATCTTCGTTCTTAATAATCTTAAACATTTATAATATAATTTATCCAGGATTCAAGAATATCCCCATGTTATCAATCACTTAATAATCTTATAATCTAATATCATTAATATTATAATAATATTTTAATCACTTCTTAAATTTATAAATAATTTATTTCAATTGTTTACGCTTTTACCATATAATGCATTTAATCATTCAAAATGTCATACTCATAAGATATCATCACCAATGATCAAATCCTCATCAAAAAAATATGCATATATACTCTATATAGGATTCTCTAAAGCCATAAAATCCTATTTTTCAATTTTGTTACTTCACATAACATATTTAACTCATATATTTCAGAATCAAACTATTTTTATGAAAAATATCAAATCAGTTCCAAAAATATTTTTTTTCTGGGATTTAGCATAATATAGTCTCATAATGAAAATTTATTTTTCTCAGAATTTTTAAAATTCATTTACTATTTTTCAAAAATCGATTTCTAATTAATTCCTTAAGAAATTAGCTACCTCAAGTTTAACTCCAAAAATTCCCAAATCTTGGCAGGACCTTACACATGTTAATGTGAGCCTCTAGTTTAAATTTCATGGTCATCGGAGTTGTAGAACTATGATTATAGCATTTTTTGTCAGAAAATCCTAAATATTTAAATGGTCATAACTTGCTCATTTTAAGTCAGAATAAGCTCATTTTTGGAAAGGAGGTACTTTATACCATATACCTTCATGTCCCAAAAGGCCAGAATTTTTCTCATAATTTAAGTGGTCAAACAACCCCTCTAAAATCATGGCAAAGTAATTTTTCGCTTTTTGCAGATCTTTGCACTCCTTTGCTAAAATCAGTCCACACAAAAATATACAACACCTTTTCCAAGAATTCCCCTTGGATTAGTTAGGTAACTCATAGATCTAACTCTAGGACTTGACCACACTCAAAAATTTAAAATATAATAGAGATATGGTCAATTGAATTTCATGTTACGCTTTTTCACCAAAATCTAATTTTCAACTCTTTGTGATTTCTAAGAAACTTTCATGTTTTCACATACTAACCAACATAACTCATCATAAAACTTACTAATACTTCATATACCCATGATTTTCATCATTCTATACTTTTATTACGACTTTCATCATAATCCACGTAAAATGTATCCTTTTAGTCAAGAAATATTTGAGGGTTTAAGAAATGGGTTTTCAGATCGGGGTCAATACTGAAATTCGATTTCACGCTTCTAAGTAGGCTAAGAAGTCTTCAAGAATACACCAGAAATTTATTAATAATAGAAATATCATTCAAAACTGCGTGACTCTCATCCAAGACTTGGATAAGACGTCACATCGATACCAACCATGACTTCTATCCCTTAACCTAGATAAAGACCTCACAATGATACCTATAAACTTGCCATCTTCATTCACGATGTCGCCATGAAAAAGTCCGCTTCGATTGCATTCCACACAAGGAAGTCAACAACGAAAGGATCGGGACTCTTTACTTATGGCTTGATATAACAATTGATTAACTTTGGGTTTGGTTACTTTGAATTCAGATAACAGTTGGTTAGAATATGAAAACTAACAACCTTACAAAAAGAATAACGAGTAGTTAATCAATCATTTTCAAAAATTACCTCAAAGGCAAGTATTTTCAAAGAGATAAGATCGACAAATAACGTGAAAGTGTTTATTTGAATCAAACAAGATTTAAAAATATAAGAATGCAGAAACGAAGGCTCCCAACTAACGAAGTTTCAACCAATAAGTCAAAGTTTAACTTCTTGAGTCAAATTTAAACGTTGAACACAACTATGTGAAATAAAAGAGTGGGTAGAAATCGGTATCTAACACTTCAGATAGACTTCGCAAGAGCTTATGATTAACTTACCCGTGATAATTTTATTCTGTGTTCCTCATCACGAGAAAAAAAAACGCTCTCTTAAACTACCAGGCTTTGGTTTATCCGGGATGACCTTTGGTGCCTCCATCCTAGTTGAATTTGTCTTCTGAAACAACAAAATCGAGCTAAGTGACCTCTCTTCCACAATTTCCACTTCTATTATCTTTGCCTTGATTACCCCAAGTGGTTACCATTCTGGCATGATAATTTCCCCACGATGGTTATCATTATTCGATAGCCAATTTACACCTGTATGATTATTATCGTGTTGTTGGTTGTTACCTTTTGTTTCGAAATGAATCAACACTCTCATGTGCTTCATTGCTTATCTCAAAGATTTTCGGATGCCATTCTCAAACACCGCCACAAAACAAGGGTTAATTAACATATCACATATTATCCCTATACTAATTCCAGACCAATTAAATACCAAATAAATTTAGGTAGGTCATACTAGCGAAGGAATTCTGCCTCCCTCCTAGTTCTTATCTCACATCTCACCGGGGATCATATCCCTAAGCTCGATACCAACCGTGACGCCCCCTAAAATTAGGTATGCTGCCACCCATCTTGGGTCGCCACTTACATGGTACATAAATTCAAATACAACTTAATTATACATCCGTCGTGTAACATACGACAATACATAAACCGAGAGTTCTAATAGGAATATTGTCATTTTAGACAATATCCATACTCAAGGAGTCCTCATTATATTTATTGTCACACTATTTACCGTAATAGTGAGGACTACTAATGCTATCCTCCGGACCATTACTCCGCTCCCGACTCGTCCCAAATTTATGTTCTCATTTCAAGAGAATAAAGTGAAAGAAAGGGTGAGCTCAAACTAGCCCAAGAAGAAATATTATGACTAAGATAATGCGTAATAAATTATCATTAGCCTTCAATGTTGTTAAACCGATAAAATACAATAGACAACCAGGTTTAATCGCAATGAATATGCAATCCATTAAAAGAGTCAAGTAGAAAATAAAGTCTCTTCGCCTTTTAGGTTTTAAAAGGTTTTCATAAATTTTTATCACTAAGACTCGGTTTAATGAATAAACTATAATATCTAATCATCCCCGTACTACACGGCCAAGGATTTTCATCAAATTATCAATGGTCATGACTATACCGAATCACCCTGGTCATAATCATACCAAAAACTATCCATCAACGCATTACAAAGTCACCGAGGACTTTTATCACATCATTTATAACAAGCCATGATTATACCGAATGATCCTCGGTCATAATCATACTAAGTTCATCTATGCACGTAAGCCAAAGATAACATAATATAACATGAAGATGATGACAATGACATAATAATTCAATAAAACAAGTTCAAGAATTATTTTATCCAGAATTTAGTAACGCCCAAATTGTCAACAAGATATCATTTTGTAGAGTAAAATTCAAGAATGATCGGAAGAATGTTTCCATGAAAAGATTTGGATGAAACGCAAATATCAAGAATATTCTACTAATTTCACTTGAGTATAGAAGTCAAAGTTTTAACCAATTTGGGTATAATAAAGAATGGAATAACAAAGGAAATCACCACGCATGCGGTACTTCAGATGTAAAAAAGTTATTCCAATGTAATAATAATAACGGAACCAGTCGTGTGAAATTCACAACCAACTCGGATGATCCAAATGTAATAATAAATCTTTGAATAATAATAAACAATGGAACCAGTCGGTGTAAAACATACGCACGAGTGATATTTCAATGTAATAATAAAATGGAATAATAAACAATGGAACTGTGTCCGTAAAACAAAATGCATGTGATATTCCAATGTAATAATAAAGAATGGAATAATGTAAGAAGATCACCAAGTATAGGGGATTCACAGATACAAAAGTTATTCCAATGTAATAAATAAGAATGGAATAATATAAGGATTTCACCAAGTATAGGGTATGTCAGATATACAAAAGTTATTCCAATGTAATAATAATGAATGGAATAATGAAGTTCTCTTCATGAATAAGAAAGAATAACACTACTTACGGTACAACAAATAATACCCCTTACCGTAAAAGACACCGGATATCAAAGTAGTGAAGTACCGAATACTCTTCTTCTTTCTCTCTATAGATTTTCTCTCTATAGCTTCTCTCTATAATTTCTCTCTCAGTAGTTTCAGTGAATTCGTAAGAAAATAATGAAAGAATGAGCTTCTATTTATAGGAAAATAGAATGCATAGTAATTAATCCATGAAGCATCTGCATTGATTTACTTTTAACTCGACTATCCATATTTAAAGCAAAATCTTTTAAATAAAATATCATATATTCTATTTATATAAAAACATTTTACTATGCAAACACTACGCAAAACACTACGCAACACTATGCATAATAAAATATAATATATTCTATTTATGTAATAACTTTAATAAAGTATTTAGTTTTATATAAAGATGTTTCGCTTTTATTACGTTAATAATACTTAATAAAACAAAACGTCATTATCTCTATAATAATTCATATTATTAATCGACTAATAATGGAATCAAACCGAGTGACTTCTCACATAAGCATCAATAATCAATACTGTGTTACTACGCAACCACACGACATCGTATTTCTTTACTACCGTAGTAGTTCAACAAAGATCACCGGTAAAACTTCCGCCGTTATTTTAAAAAATTTTTTGTCGTTTTCTCAATCCGACAATAATTTGCATTGTGGGGTCCACCAATGATTGAGTAGTTATTTAATATTCCCTCGCTAAACCGAATATTCCCCAACCAATCGAATATAATATAACCACTTGCATACTTTGCAAAATTTATAAATACTACCCACAACTATAATATTATCTCAAATTCACACCATAATATTAAAAATTATTTCGACAAAATTTAAATCTTTATTGATAAAATCTGGGGTCTCACAAATACTTGGATCGGTTCGTTGTTGTTTTTATTGATGACATCCTCATCTATTCCAAAAGCCGTGAAGATCATAAGCACCATTTGAAGTCGGTAATCAGAAAGGCTTCGTGATAACAAGTTGTATGCCAAGTTGAAAAATGCGAGTTCGCTCGAGGAAGTAGCATTCCTTGGACACGTGGTGTCAAAACATGGAGTATCCGTCGATTCGACGAAGATTGAAGCCATACAAAGTTGGGAGCAACCAAAGTCGGTGGCCAAGCACGTAGCTTTCGAGCTTAAATGGTTATTATCGGAGATTCGTGGAAGGATTTTTTCGAATCGCTACTTCGCTAACTCGCCTAACTCGTAAAGATATAAAATTCGGTTGGAACGAGGATCGAGAAGAGTTTTCAAAACTCAAGAGAAGACTCATTTTAAGACTTGTTCGACAATACCATCTGGTTCGGATGGATTTGTTATTTCTGCCGATGCTTCGTGCAAAGGGTTAGGATGTGTTCTCACGCAACATGGGAAAGTCATAGCTTTACGCTCTCCTGAACTCAAAGAATATGAGAGGAATTATCCTACTCATGATTTGGAGTTGGCAAGAGTCGTTTTTTCGTTGAAGATTTGGAGACACTACCTGTATGGGGAGAAAATGGAGATTTATACAGATCATAAAAGCCTCAAATATTTCTTCACCCAAAAGGAACTCAACACGCAAGAACGACGTTGGCTCGAAAGCAAAATTGAAAGATTACGATCACACCATCCAATATCATCCTGGAAAAGCAAACGTGGTAGCTGACGCATTAAGTAGAAGATCATATGCAGGTACGAGTGAAATGTTGTTAACACAAAGGTCCATTTTTTATGACTTGCAAAGGATGGAGATAGAGATGAAGGCTCCAAGTACCCACGTGATGATATTAAACATGCGAGTAGAACCGACTTTAATCGATAAAGTTAAAGCTGCTCAAGCTACGGACATGGAGCTGATGCGCATGAAGAAGAAAGTGCAAGAATGTGTCGCTCTTCAGAAGCGAGAATCGATGGAAGGAATACTTCGAGTTCAACTCCGCACTTTATGTTCCTAACGATTCGACTTGAAGCATAGAATCATGATGGAGGCACACAACACACCGCTTTCAATCCATCTCAGGAGTTCCAAAATGTATCATGATCTTGACATACATTTTGGTGGAGCAATATGAAAAGAGAGATCGCGAAGTTTATCTCAAGGTGTTTAACTTGTCAACGTAAAGGCGAGCATCAAATACCAAAGGGTCCATTACAACCACTTGAGATTTCGAAATGGAAGTGGGAACACATTACTATGGATTCGTTACGGGTCTTTCCAAGGTTTCTCAAGGCATAGATGCAATTTGGGTTATTGTTGATAGATTAACCAAGTCTACCCATTTCTTTTTATACGTGAGACTTATTCCTTGAACGCCTTGCTAGTATGTACGTGAACGAGATTGTGAGATTGCACAAACATGCCAAGATCCATAGTTTCGGATCGTGACCCAAGATTCACTTCACGATTTTGGGTTAGCTCATAAAGCTATGGGCATGATTTATGATTCAATTTCTAAGATACCATCCTCAAACAGACGGACAATCGAGAGGACTATTCAAACCCTCAAGATCTATTAAGACATTGTGTCCTAGATTTTAAAGGAAGTTGGGATAAGTACTAGCTAATCGGTGGAATTTCTCCTACAACAACAGCTTATCAAGCAAGTATATGCATGGCTCCATTCAAGCGTTGTATGGACGAAAGTTTCATTCTCCAATATGCTGGAACGAGGTGGGAGAAGCAACGTTGTTGGGACCGTAATTAGTACGCATGACTACGTAAAAGATCCAAATGATTCGATAACGATTCAAACCTCACAAGATCGACAAAAGAGTTTATGATGATCTTCATAGAAAGGACGTGGAGTTTAATATCGAGATCATGTATTGTTACGTGTTGCTCCATGGAAGGGAGTTACAAGATTTGGAAAGAGAGGAAAGCTCAATCCACGATTTGTTGGTCCATTTGAGATTCTTGACCGAATAGGAAATGTGGCCTATAGACTCAAGATTACCTCCAAGTATGTCTCGTGTTCATAATGTTTTTCAAATATCTATGCTTCGTAAATATTTTAAAGACCCGAACCACATTATCGAAGTTAGAACCAGACGAGAGATAGTCAAGATTTAACGACGAGGAGGTACTGTTAAGATCTTGGATAGGAAAGAGCATGTCCCACGCATACGAAGGTTATACCACAAGTTAAGGTTTTGTGGAGAAACCATGCTATGAAGAGATGACCGGGAGTTGGAATCGTAAATAAAAGCGAGATATCCTCACCTTTTCAAATACCAGTATGCGTCACGCCAATTTCGAGGACGAAATTTCATAAGGAGGGAGGTTGTAAGACCCCAACTTTTTAATGAATAAAATTAAATTTCCTTTATTTATTATTGTGAATAATAAGGTATTAATTTGATATAATAACTTTAGTTATGGGTGAAATGTGAAAATTTTGCAAAATAAGCAAGTGGTTATAAAATATTCATTTTTTTCGGTGGAATATTCTTTCCGAAAGGGAATATTCGCATTTACTGACAGCAGCCCAATTGTGGGCCCCATAACGGATAACGGCCGAATGAAGAAAATGACAAAATTGAATAACGGCGTAGTTGTTACCAATGCTAACATTGTTGGAATACCCACGGTGGTTAAAGTAAAAGTAATACGCCATTGTTGCGAAAGAAAGATATACGGTATTGCACAAAGATTGTTGAATTATTGATCCTTACGTAAGAAGGCACTACTCAATAATTATCACAAGAGTTATCGCTCAATATTTTATTTTATTGATTCAATAATTCACGCATTGATATTTTATATTATTGTTGTTTCAATTATCGCCATCGCGACAAGATCTCCTTTATCGGATCAAGAATTCAGATTATTTGGAATAATATTATTAGATAACATTATTGGCAATGTCTAGAAAGTTACATCAATGAGAGGTTTGGTCACCTAATC
Source organism: Panax quinquefolius (assembly GCA_020205615.1). Classification (NCBI taxonomy): domain Eukaryota; kingdom Viridiplantae; phylum Streptophyta; class Magnoliopsida; order Apiales; family Araliaceae; genus Panax; species Panax quinquefolius. Next base: position 37,355,238 of record CM035160.1, read on the forward strand.
AAGGCGCCCAAGAAGGAGAAATCCTTATTGGAAAGCCCCTCTTCCCGGGAACACCTGGTTGTCATAAATGTGATTTCGTAATATTATTTGTGAATAATTAATCATTGATTCATATGATAAGGAAATATTTATTTTATGTGGATATAAATGATGGATTTATTTATGTGGTTATAAATGAAGGAATTAATGTTGAGGTATTTTATTAGTATTTTGTCGGATTGGAGGTATTAAAAATCAAACCAATGTTTTTTGAGATATATTGCGGGAGTTATAATTTTTAATCCGATCGTTGGATCGTTGTAATTTTTGGATATATTATACATATATAAGTTAAGTATATGTCCACAAATTTTGAACCGTTAAAAATGAACGTATGATTTGTTATGAATTTTAAGAGGTGACTGATTCAGAAATTAGGTTTATAAATGATTTTGGTGGAAAATTCTAGAATTGGTGGGCCCCACTTGTGGTTGGTGAAGAAATGTGTTGAATTTTATTTCAAATGTGGTGGGTGAGAATAGTACCAGGTAAAGCCATCAGGTTGCAGGTCAAGTCTGCTAACATTTTCCTATAAATAGAGGGCTAAGTTAGAATTGAAAATCACACCAGAAACATAAGCTTTCTCTCTTTCTCTCTAGATTATTGAGTGTATTTTGTGAGTATTTAGATACTTTGTGAGTTTCTATTCATCAGTGCAAGTTTCCTTCAGCCTTATACCGATATTCCGATCAGAAGTACTGATATTTTGAGGTAAGGGGTGTTATATTCTTCTTAAAATGATATTTTCTTCAATATCATTATACCAAAATGTTGGTATGAACTTTTTATAAGATTTGAAACTTTTTGTTCAGATTACTATTCACGTATACGGCCTTTATTCACGATACAAAGACTATTCACCAAAAAATAAAATTTTCTTCTTTTTGTCCAAGATGTCTATCATGGTTACTATCTTTGATCAGATCCATGTTTTGATCTTTATTCTTGAATTTTGCTTCAAAATTGGTTATTATGGAGTATTATTGACCTTGGATAAACTGCTATACTAATCCTACTATTTGTCCTTTCGTATCAGATCACCGATTCGCTTTTCTTTAAAATATTTTTCATCATCCTCATCCTAAATGATGATATTACTAAATATCTTTGGTCTGTAGTGCAAAGATAAATGATTAACTAATGAATATCTTTGGACCGTAGTGCAAAGATGAACAGGTGTTGAGATGAACATGACCAACTGGTGATACAAATGAATATCTTTGGCCTGTAATGCAAAGATGAATATTTGATTAAAGATGTATATTGATTGTTGTTACAGGGATAAAATATTGATGATGGACTTTTAAATCTTAGAAGATAGTAGAACTCATTCTCTACTTGACACTTCTAATGGATTGTTGTTTCACCGCAGCTTGTTGATCTAAAACTTGTTGTCTATTATATTTCATCGATTTCTCCTGTTGAAGACTAACGATAATTTGTTGTATATTATCTTAGTCATAATATTCTTCTTGGGCTAGTTGAGCTCACCCTTTTCCTTTTTGTTCCATTTTCTCGTCGGAGGTGAGAACATAGCAGAACTAGTGGGTGCTGAGTGATGGTTCTAGAAAGATGTTTTAGCGATCCTCACTATTTCGTAAAATAGTATTTGAATAATTGTAATGAGGACTTATTTGAGTGTGGATATTGTCTAGAAGACAATATTTGTATTTAAACTCACATTATGTGTTGTCAGTATTTTGCACGACAATTGTATTATTGAAGTTGTAGTTTGCTTTTACGTACCATGTATTTGGCGACTCAGAATGGGTGTTGTATACCTATTTTGGGGGCGCCACGGTTAGTATCGAGCTTAGGGATATGATCCCCGGCCGAGATGTGAGACAAGAACTAGGAGGGAGAGACGGAAATTCCTTCGCTAGTATGACCGACTAAGTTTATTTGGTATTTATTTGGTTGGGCCGGTAGTATAGGGATAATATGTTGCATTACTATTAACCCTTGTTTTATGGCAGTATTTAAGAATGGCAGCTATGAACGTTAATAATGGAGTGAATCAGACAGTGGAGACACCTTTGATCACTACCCAGGGGAACGTGCAACAGGAAGGCAATAATCCTCCTTTAAACAACGTTACCGAACAAATGATGAATGATGGGATGTTTAAAAGCTTTTTGCAGTTCATGCAAAACCAGACGAGGGAGACCCGTGCATAAAATATGGGTGGAAATGCTAGCACGCGCGACTTGTCACAACCAAGCGCTTCAAAGAGTTGGGACCACGAATTTAAGGGAAAGCCGGATCCGATCATGGCGGTAAAGCGTGGGTCAAATAAATTACCAAGATATTCGATGTCTTGGGATGACGGAGAATGAAGGTTCCATTCGCCACCTTTATTTTCCGTGGTGAGGCGGATCATCGGTGGAGTCTCAGGTGAGCGCACCACCACCCGGCCGCACTCAAAGATGTCTTGGGAAATATTTCAGAACTATTCAATGACAAGTACTTTCCGAAAGTATTCGCGTATATGAAGGAGGTGGAGTTTATCGATCGAACAAAACAACGACGGTGTCCCAAAGACGAAGTAAGTTTGCAGAGTTATCTAGGTTTGCACCTCATTTGGTCAAAAATGAGGAACGAATGAAGAGGATGTTTCGAGAGGTCTAAAGCCCCGAGATTGACAATATCTTATCTCTCATAAATTTTCTTTATATTCGGATGTTGTAAATAGTGGCTCAATTATTAGAGCGAGATAATGAGTATGTTCAACCGATGGAACACAAACTGTGGTCATACAATGCAAGGCGCTTGGCCATCTGAGCAATGACAACCGTAAGGAAGGAAAGCATTCTTGGACAAAAGCAGAACCACTCCGGTGGTAATCGGCCGTGATAATAGAAGGAGAGGTAGTGGGAGGAGATTTCAAAAGGAGAAGGTACAAAATGATAGAGTAAAGATGTCAAAGACCAACATCAACTGCTTTGGGAGGAGAACGACCACCGGTCGTATGTTATAAATGCGGGAAAGAGGGACACATCAGCCCAAACTACCCACAACAATCCAAGGTGTGTTATAACTATGGAAAGGAAGGTCATATAGCTAGAGATTGTCTAGTTGCAAAACCAAGTTCAACAAGGATGGTGACTCCAAAGGCTGTCCCGGACAAGTTAAAGTCGGTGGTTCCTAGAAGGGCGTTTGTCGTGACTGCCCAAAACGTGAGAAACCCAAACGAGGTGATCACGGGTAAGCTAATCATAAACTCTTGAAGTTTATACCTTATTGAATCTGGTTCTACCCATTCTTTTATCTCTCTGCTTGTGCTTAAAGTTTAAACTTGACTCGGAGAAATTAGACTTTGACTTATCTCTGTTGAGACTCAGTTAGAGAAACTTTCGTTACATCTACTTGCTTTTAAATCTTGCATGATTCAAGTTTGCACCATCACATTACCCGAGCCTTATTTCGTTGAAAATTCTTGCATTTGATGTAATTTTGGGGATTGATTGGTTAACCACGCATCATACTAAAATTGATTATTTTCATAAGGTTGTTAGTTTTCATATTCCTAACCAACCTATTATGTGAGACCCCAGATTTTATCAATAAAGATTTAAATTTTGTCGAAATAATTTTTAATATTATGGTGTGAATTTGAGATAATATTATAGTTGTGGGTAGTATTTATAAATTTTGCAAAGTATGCAAGTGGTTATATTATATTCGATTGGTGGGGAATATTCGGTTTAGCAGGAATATTCGTGACAATGGCTCAATCATTGGTGGACCCCTACAATGTAATTATTGTCGGATTGAGAAAACGACAAAAATATTTTATTGAAATAACGGCGGAAGTTTTACCGTGGTTACCGTTGAACTACCTAAGTAGTAAAAGTACGAAGAATACGTGTGGTTGCATAAGAAGACATTACCAGTATTGATTATCGATGCTTATGTGAGAAGTCACTCGGTTTGATTCCATTATTGTCGATTAATAATATGAATTATTATAGCGATAATGGACGTTTTGTTTTATTCAGATTATTAACGTAATAAAATGAAACATCTTTTATATAAAATAGAATACTTTATTAAAGTTATTCTATAAATAGAATATATTATATTTTATTATGCATAGTGTTGCATAGTATTTTGCATAGTGTTTTGCATAGTATTGCATAGTGTTTGCATAGTAAAATGTTTTTATATAAATAGAATATATTATATTTTATTTAAAAGATTTTTCTTTAAATATGGACCGCCGATTAAAGTAAATCAACTGGACCGTTCATGGATTAATTACTACGCATTCCATTTTCCTATAAATAAGCTCATTCCTTCATTATTTTTTACTTAATTCATTGAAACTCTAGAGAGAGAAATTATATAGAGAGAAGTTTATAGAGAGAAAATTATAGAAAGAAGAAGAGTATTCTCGCTACTTCACTATTTCTATATTCAGGTTCTTTTTACTAGAAGGGGTGTTATTCTTTCTTCTTGAAGAGAACTTCGTTATTCCATTCACTATTATTATTGCATTGAATAACTTTCGTAAAAGTGGCATACCCTATACATAACCCGTGATATGCAGGCATACCCTATACTTGGTGAAATCCTTATGTTATTCCATTGCTTATTATTCTACATTGGAATAACTCAGATACTAGATTTACCCTATACTTGGTGACATTCTTCTATTATTACATTTGGAACATCACATCTCATGTGTTTTACAGGACCTGGTTCCGCTTTTTATTATTCTCATTGGAACATCCCATGCGTGTGTTTTACACCCGGACTGGTTAAATCTTTATCATTCTCGTTGGAATATCCTATCGTGTGTTTTACACCGGATCCGGTTCCATCTTTATTATTCTGTTGGAACATCCCGCTTCGGTGTGAATTTCACCTAACTGGTTCCGTTATTATTATTCGTTGAATAACTCGCCTACTGCGGGCACCGCATGCATGGTGATTTCTTTTGTTATTCCATTCTTTATTATACCCAAATTGGTTAAAACTTTGACTTCTATACTCCATGAAATTAGTAGAATATCCTTGATATTTTGCGTTTCATCCAAAGATCTTTCATGGAAATATTCTTCCGATCATTCTTGAATTTTACTCTCACGAAACAAAGATCATGTTCGACAATTTGGACGTTAATAATTCATGGATTTAATAATTTTTGAACTTGTTTTATTGAATTACTATGTCATTGTCATCATCCTCATGATATATCATGTTATCTTTCGCTTACGTGCATAGATGAACTTAGTATGATTATGACGAGGATCATTCGGTATAATCATGGCTTGTTATAAATGATGTGATAAAAGTCCTCGATTGGCTTCGTAATGCAAGAATGGATAGTTTTGGTATGATTATGACGGGGTGATTCGAAGATAGTCATGACCATTGATAATTTGATGAAAATCCTTGACCGTAGTACAGTGAATGATTAGATGTGGTGGTTTATTTATTGTTGAGTCTCAAATGATAAAAATTGATGAAAACCTTTTAAAACCTAAAAGATAGTAGACTTTATTTTCTCTGACTCTTTTAATGGATCAGATATTCATCGCAGCTTAAACCTGGTTGTCTATTGTATTTTATCGCTTTTAACCTTTGTTGAAGGCTAATGATAATTTATTCGCATTATCTTAGTCATAATAATATTTCTTCTTGGGCTAGTTGAGCTCACCCTTTCTTTCACCGTTTTCTTGTGAAATGAGAACATATGGGACGAGTCTGGGAACGGAGTAATGGTCCAGAGGATAAGATTAGTAGTCCCTCACTATTCGTGAAATAGTGTGATAATAGTTGTAATGAGGACTCCTTTCGAGTTTGTATAATATCTAGTAGACAATATTTGTATTCAAACTCACAGTTTATGTCGTAATGTACACGACAGTTATATTAGTAAGTTGTATTTGAATTTATGTACCATGTAAGTGGCGACCCAAGATGGGTGACGTATACCTAATATTGGGGGCATCACATATTATGCGAATTCAAACAACCAAACCACTAAAATCAGTCACTGTCGTATCAAGCCATAAAGCTATTCGTTTATTGAAAAACGGATGTCAAGCTTTCTTAGCCCATGTCACGGACTTGAACAAAAACACGTTAGATTTGAATACTATTTCTATTGTTAGTGAATTTCCTGATGTATTTTCTGAAGAACTTTCCGGTCTACCCATAGAACATGAAGTTGAATTCTTTATTGACCTTGAACCTGGTACAAAGCCCATTTCTAAAACCCCATATCGAATGGCTCCTATTAAACTTCAGGAGTTAAAAGTCCAACTACAGGAGTTGTTGGACATCAGTTTTATTCGTCCTAGTACATATCCTTGGGGTGCTCCTATGTTATTCGTAAAGAAGAAAGACGGGAGTATGCGACTTTGTATTGACTACCGAGAGTTGAACCATGTCACTATCAAGAATAGGTATCCGCTACCTCGCATTGATGACCTGTTTGACTAGTTGCAGGGAGCACAATTCTTTTCAAAGATCGATCTTCGTTCTGGATATCATCACCAAGATTAAACCGAGGATATTCCAAAGACCGCCTTTCGTAACTCCCCAGATGCAGAATTATGAATTTTAGTCATATCTTTTGGATTGACTAATGCTCCCCGCCGCTTTCATGGATATGATGAACCGTGTGTTTAAAGAATACTTGGATCGGTTCATTGTTGTCTTTATTGATGACATCCTCATCTATTCAAAAGCCGTGAAGATCATAAGCACCATTTGAAGTCGGTAATCGCAAAGGTTTCGTGATAACAAGTTGTATGCCAAGTTGAAAAAATGCGAGTTCTGGCTTGAGGAAGTAGCATTCCTTGGACACGTGGTGTCAAAACATGGAGTATCTGTCGTTTAACCGGCCAAGATTGAAGCCATACAAAGTTGGGAGCAACCAAAGTCGGTGACCAAAGCACGTAGCTTTCGGGCTTAGCGGTTATTATCGGAGATTCGTGGAAGGATTTTCTCGAATCGCCACTCGCTAACTCAAATTAACTCGTAAAGATATAAAATTCGGTTGGAACGAGGATTGCAAAAAGAGTTTTCAAGAACTCATGAGAAGACTCATTTCGGCACTTGCTCTGACAATACCATCTGGTTCGGATGGATTTGTTATCTACAGCGATGATTCAGGCAAAGGGTTAGGATGTGTTCTCATGCAACATGGGAAAGTCATAGCCTATGCCTCTCGGCAACTCAAAGAATATGAGAGGAATTATCCTACTCATGATTTGGAGTTGGCAAGAGTCGTTTTCCCGTTGAAGATTTGGAGACACTACCTGTATGGGGAGAAAATGGAGATCTATACAGATCATAAAAGCCTCAAATATTTCTTCACCCAAAACGAACTCAACATGCGGCAACAACGTTGGCTCGAGCAGTTGAAAGATTACGATCACACCATCCAATATCATCCTCGAAAAGCAAACGTGGTAGCCGACGATTAAGTAGAAGATCATATCGCGGCACGAGTGCAATGTTGTTAACAATAAAGGTCCATTTTGTAAGACTTGCAAAGGATGGAGATAGAGAGATGAAGGCTCCAAGTACCCACGTGATACTATCAAACATGCGAGTAGAACCGACTTTAATCGATAAAGTTAAAGTCGCTCAAGCTACGGACATGGAGTCGATGCGCGTATGAAGAAGAAAGTGCAAGAACGTGTTGTTCGAAGCAAGAATCGATGAAGAAGGAATACTTGAGTCAACTCCGGACTTTGTGTTTCTAACGATTCGACTTGAAGCATAGAATCATGATAGAGGCACACAACACACCGCTTGCAATCCATCTCGGGAGTACCAAATGTATCATGATCTTGACATACATTTTGGTGGAGCAATATGAAAAGAGAGATCGCGAGTTTATCTCGAGGTGTTTAACTTGTCAACGTGTAAAGCGCGAGCATCAAATGCCAAAGGGTCCATTACAACCACTTGAGATTCCGAAATGGAAGTGGGAACACATTACTATGGATTTCACATGGGTATTCCCAAGGTTTCTCAAGGCATAGATGCGATTTGGGTTATTGTTGATAGATTAACCAAGTCACGCCCATTTCTTGCCCATACATGAGACTTATTCCTTGAACGCCTTGCTAGTATGTACGTGAACGAGATTGTGAGATTGCACTGACATGCCAAGATCCATAGTTTGGATCGTGACCCAAGATTCAATTCACGATTTTGGGTTAGCTTGCAGAAAGCTATGGGCACAGATTTACGATTCAGCTCAGCATACCATCCTCAAACGGACGGACAATCAGAGAGGACTATTCAAACCCTTGAAGATCTATTAAGACTTTGTGTCCTAGATTTTAAAGGAAGTTGGGATAAGTACTTGCCACTGGTGAAATTCTCCTACAACAACAGTTATCAAGCAAGTATATGCATGTCTCCATTCGAAGCGTTGTATGGACGAAAGTATCATTCTCCAGTAAGTTGGGACGAGGTGGGAGAAGCAACGTTGTTGGGACCAGAATTAGTATGCATGACTACAGAAAAGATCCAAATGATTCGACAACGTATTCAAACCTCACAAGATCGACAAAAGAGTTATGCTGATCTTCATAGAAAGGACGTGGAGTTTAATATTGGAGATCATGTATTGTTACGTATTGCTCCATGGAAGGGAGTTACAAGATTTGGAAAGAGAGGAAAGCTCAATCCACGATTTGTTGGTCCATTTGAGATTCTTGACCGAATAAGAAATGTGTCCTATAGACTCGCATTACCTCCTAGTATGTCTCGTGTTCATAATGTTTTTCACATATCTATGCTTCGTAAATATGTTAAAGACCCGAACCACATTATTGAGTTAGAACCAGACGAGATAGTCAAGATTTAACGACGAGGAGGTACTGTTAAGATCTTGGATAGGAAAGAGCATGTCCTACGACATTACGAAGGTTATACCACAAGTTAAGGTTTTGTGGAGAAACCATGCTATCAAGAGATGACACGGGAGTTGGAATCGTAAATGAAAGCGAGGTATCCTCACCTTTTCAAACACTGTGTAGACGCGACGCCAATTTCGAGGACGAAAATTCATAAGGAGGGAGGTTGTAAGACCTCAACTTTTAATAAATAAAATTAAATTTCCTTTATTTATTATTGTGAATAATAAGGTATTAATTTGATATAATAACTTTAGTTATGGGTGAAATGTGAAAATTTTGCAAAATAAGCAAGTGGTTATAAAATATTCATTTTCATTTGGAATATTCTTTCCGCTTCGGGGAATATTTAAATGCAATGCCAGCTATGCCCAATTGTGGGCCCCATAACGGATAACGGTCGAATGAAGAAAACAACAAAATTGAATAATAAACAGCAGTAGTTGTTACAGTTAACATTGTTGGAATACCCGTTGGTTAAAGTAAAGTAATACGTGTTGTTGCACGAAAGAAGATACCAGATTGCAAGATTGTTGAATTATTGATCCTTACGTAAGAAGGCACTACTCAATAATTATCACAAAGAGTTATCGTTCAATATTTTATTTTATTGATTCAATAATTCACGCATTGATATTTTATATTATTGTTGTTTCAATTATCGTCACTGCACAGTATCTCCTTTATCAGATCAGTAATTCAGATTATTTGGAATAATATTATTAGATAACATTATTGGCAATGTCTAGAAATTTCTATCAATGAGAGGTTTGGTCACCTAATTGCGCGCCAGTAAGGAGAAATCCTTATTGGAAAGCCCCCTCTTTCCTGGGAACAGCCTGGTTGTCATAAATGTGATTCTGTAATATTATTTGTGAATAATTAATCATTGATTCATATGATAAGGAAATATTTATTTTATGTGGATATAAATGATGGATTTATTTATGTGGTTATAAATGAAGGAATTAATGTTGAGGTATTTTATTAGTATTTTGTCGGATTGGAGGTATTAAAAATCAAACCAATATTTTTTGAGATATATTGCGGGAGTTATAATTTTTAATCCGACCGTTGGATCGTTGTATTTTTTGGATATGTTATACATATATAGGTTAAGTATATGTCTACAAATTTTGAACCGTTAAAAATAAACTTATGATTTGTTATGAATTTTAGGAGGTGACTGATTCGGAAATTAGGTTTATAAATGATTTTGGTGGAAAATTCAAGAATTGGTGGGCCCCACTTTTGGTTGGTGAAGAAATATGTTGAATTTTATTTCAAATGTGGTGGGTGGGAATAGTACCAGGTAAAGCCATCAGGTTGCAGGTCAAGTCTGCTAACATTTTCCTATAAATAGAGGGCTATGTTAGAATTGAAAATCACACCAGAAACATAAGCTTTCTCTCTTTTTCTCTCTAGATTATTGAGTGTATTTTGTGAGTATTTAGATACTTTGTGAGTTTCTATTCATCAGTGCAAGTTTTCTTCAGCCTTATACCGATATTCCGATCAGAAGTATGAACTTTTTATCAAATTTGAAACTATTTGTGTCAAGGTTACTATTCACGTATACGGCACTATTCACCAAAAAATGAAATTTTCTTCTTTTTGTCCAAGATGTCTATCATGGTTACTATCTTTGATTGTATCCATGTTTTGATCTTTATTCTTGAATTTTTCTTCAAAATTGGTTATTATGGAGTATTATTGACCTTGGATAAACTGTTATACGAATCCCTACTATTTGTCCTTCTGTATCACTGGATTCGTTTTCTTTAAAATATTTTTCATCATCCTCAGTCCTAAATGATGATATTACTAAATATCTTTGGCCTGTAGTGCAAAGATAAATGATTAACTGATGAATATCTTTGGCCCGTAGTGCAAAGATGAACAGGTGTTGAGATGAACATGACCAACTGGTGATACAAATGAATATCTTTGGCCAGAAAGTGCAAAAGATGAATATTTGATTAAAGATGTATATTGATTGTTGTTGAGGATAAAATATTGATGATGGAATTTTTAAATCTTAGAAGATAGTAGAACTTATTCTCTACTTGACACTTCTAATGGATTGTTGTTTCACCGCCGATTGTTGATCTAAAATTTATTGTCTATTATATTTCATCGATTTATCCTCGCTGAAGACTAACGATAATTTGTTGTATATTATCTTAGTCATAATATTCTTTTTCTTGGGCTAGTTGAGCTCACCTTTTCCTTTTTGTTCCATTTTTCTCGGGAGGTGAGAACATAGCGAGAACTAGTGAGGTGCGGAGTGATGGTTCTAGAAAGATGTTTTAGTAGTCCTCACTATTTCTGTAAAATAGTATTTGAATAATTGTAATGAGGACTTATTTGAGTGTGGATATTGTCTAGAAGATAATATTTGTATTTAAACTCACAGTATGTGTTGTCGTATTTTACACGACTGTTGTATAATTAAGTTATATTTAAATTTTGTACCATATATTTGGCGATTCAAGATGGGTGATGTATACCTATTTTGGGGGCGTCACAGTATATATATATATATATATATATATATATATATATATATATATATATATGTATACTGTGACGCCCCCAAAATAGGTATACAACACCCATTACATTTGTTGTCACACTATTTAACAGAATAGTGAGGACTACTTATGCTATCATCTGGACCGTCACTCCGTTCCCCGACTAATCCCGGCTACGTTCTCATTTCTTGAAGAGAACAGTGAAAGAAAGGGTGAGCTCAAGTAGCCCAGTAAGAAATATTATGACTAAGATTATCATTAGCCTTCAACAGTGTTAAACTGATAAAAAATAATAAATATCAAGTTTAATTGCAGCGGAACAAGCAATCCATTAGAAGACTCAAGTAGTGAATAAAAAACACTATCTTCTATGATTTAAAAGGTTTTTTTATCACTTTTATCGCTGAGACTCAGCTTAATAAATAAACCACATCATCCCTGTACTACTACCAAGGATATTCATTAGTATCACGATCACAAATTATCCATGCACTCACGCGAGAGGATATTCGTGTATTCATCAATGATCATGATCATGTCAACAATCATCCATCAATGCACTACTACTAATGAGGACTTTTATCACATCATTTGTAACATTACGGCCATGATTATCTTAGAATAATACTACCGCCATAATCATACCAAGTCCATCTATGCACTACAGGCCACATATGACTTTCAACATATTATAAACATGAGGATGATGACAATGATATAAGAATTCAATAAAACAAGTTCAAGGGTAAATTTGTAAAGATTTATAATTTAATTTATCCAGAAATCAATAATGTCCAAATTGACAACATGATACTGCTTTGTGGAGTAAAATTCAAGAATGCTTAGAAGAATATTTCCATGAAAAGATATTGGATGAAGCGCAAATATCAAGGATATTCCACTAATTTCATGGAGTATAGAAGTCAAAACTTTAATCAACTGAGTATAATAGAATATATGAAACCGCAAATAGATTTTTACCACCATGCGGTAATCCACGTAGACAGATTATTCTAACCGAATAATAAAGAATGGAACCAAGTCATGCGTAATCCGCATGCATGAGTGATGTTCCAAATGTAATAATAAAGAATGAAATAACAAGAGAATTCACCGTGCATGCGATAGTAATCGCATGCATAAAAGTTATTCCAACAAAATAGAAGAATTTCACCATGTATGCGATATCAGATGAGCAAAGTTATTCCAACATAATAATAAAGAATGGAATAACAACCCTTACGAGTAGTATTGAAAGAAAATAACTCTCTTCATGAATACGAAAGAATAATACCCTTACCTTAGAAAAATCGGATTTGGAATAGTGAAAGTAGCGAGACTTCGCTTCTTCTTTCTCTCTATAAATTCTCTCTATAATAATTACTCTAAAATTTTTGTGAATTGGTGAGAAATGAAGGAAAAATGAGCTTCTATTTATAGAAAAATATAGTTTCGATAATTGCACGTTTTGGGGCTCAAATATTACAAAGATAATACCTTCCTCTTTTCTTCATTTTTAATTTAGTCTCGCAAGTATTATCAAACTTGCACAACCTCCCTAATAGTAAATAATGTGAATTAATAGTTCATTCATGTGACTCAATAGTATAATCATGTGAAAAAACTAATTACAAGATAAGACCTTCAACTATACCTCCATTTTTAATTTAGTCATGCAAGTATTATCAATCTTGCACCACCTCCCCTAATAGTACATGAATGTGAATCAATAGTACACACATGTGAACAAATAGTTATAAGCATGTGAAATAATAGCAATTAATTGCTCATTTATCCGATTAATTATCCAATTGGTCAATATAACCTCCAGACATCAATTATTATCGAAATAAATGTCGATTTCCACTAACACTCATAATCCCAACACAATGGAACTATCAATTTCATCTTTAATCAACACAACTTATTTATCATTAATATTATAACTCACAATATTTAACAACCAGGTCGTTCTCAGGAAAGAGGAGGCTTTCCGATAAGGATTTCTCCTTATTGGTGCGTAATTAGGTGACCAAACTTAATCCGGATTTTGGTCCGGTCCGGGAGTCCGGACCTGATCCGGCCTATATATATATATATATATATATATATATATATATATATATATATGTGTGTGTGTGTGTGTGTGTGTACACAGCGGATCAGTCAGGACTCCGAACACGATAAAAAGCGGACTAATTTTTTTAATTTTTTTTTGTTTTTTTTTTAAAACAACTAAAAAAAGTATTTAATATTTTATGGAACTGAAATTTTTCTATAATATAATGTTTTGGGGGTGATTTGGATACCTATACCAAAAAATAGTGGTACAGTCTGCACAAACTGTACATACATATTTTGTTATAGGTACCCAAATCACGCCCAAAATATTGTATTATGGAAAAATTTCAATTCCATAAAATATTAAATATTTTTTTTAGTTGTTTTAAAAAAAAAAAAAAAATAGTCCTGAATGGGACTAAATTGAGGAGTCCGGATTGAAGCGGAATCTATATATATATATATATATATATATATATATATATATATATATAGGTCCCGGATCGTAAGTACTTTCTTACGATACTAAAATCAAACTTTTTTTTTTGCTTTTTTTAAAACAACTAAAAAAGTTTAATATTTTATGGAATCGAATTTTCCATATCATGGTGTTTTGGGTGTGATTTGGATACATATAACAAAATAGAGTCTCAGTATAGTGCGTGTAGATATGTATATACATTTTTGGTATAGGTATCCAAATCACGCCCAAAATATTGTATTATGAAAATATTTCAGTTCCATAAAATATTAAACTTTTTTTTTAGTTGTTTAAAAAAAACCCAAAAAAAAAGTCCCGCATTTGAAGAAAATGTGGGATCCCTTACCTGATCGGTTCTGTATATATTGGTCTCTAGGTGTTCTCATTTTATAATATTAATTAGAGTCATATTATGTATTGTGATAAATTTATATTGAATTATAATTTTGAAACTTACCATTATATGAGATTGGTAAAAATTACGTATTTTACAACTTACTTTTTTATTTTACAACTTTTAATTATTAATAATTAAAAATAATTAGCTCACACGAAATATGTGCCCAAAAGACTAGGAAGAAATTAAGTGGTTCAAACCCATAGTTGTAGGGGTGAAAATGATCCTGAGTCAATTTAAACATTGTATTCTTCAGATTCTACTCGAAATTTTTTAGAACTGTTATGATTCGTACTCAAGTTCGAATATAATTTTACAATATTTGCTGAGATTCAAATTCGACTCATTTTATAGTACTCGAATTTAACTCGACTCAGTGGACTCATTTTCAATCGAGTTACTCGCGAGCATTTGAGACATACACGAATTAAAACTTAATCATTTATATTATGATAATACATTTAAAATTAACTCAGTCAACTATTTGTAATAGTTTAAATGTAAACTCTAGAAACTAGATCTAGAGTGATGTAAAATATTAATAAGATGATATTATTACTCTATAATAGACCTGGCAATATAGTTGGTTAACTGTCGGGTCAACCTATATTAACTGGAACCAAATGGGTTGGTTAACTATTTTTATTTATTTGGGTTGGTTAAAGTTTGTGTTAGAATGATATACATTGTTGGTCCCTCCATCTAACAGCTTAAGCTTTTAGATGAGTTGGTTACTTAACATGGTATCAGAGCTCTGGGTGTGCAGGGTCTTGTGTTCAAATCTTCCCAGCTGCACAATTATCTTTCTATTAATTTAATAGTGCAAATGCACTTTAATTTCTCCCTTCTCTATAACAAAAAGTTGCATTTGAGGGGGAGTGTTAGAATGATATACATTGTTGGTCCCTCCATCTAACAGCTTAAGCTTTTAAATGAGTTGGTTACTTAACAGTTTGGAACCATATTTTTAAAAAGAAATATAATTCCAACCCTGTTAACCATTTTTCGACCCATATTTTATTCCAAATCCAAATCAAAAGTTCTTTACATCCATATTTACATATTCAAGAAGCTCAACCACCCACCCCCACCCCCCACGACGCACCCACTCCACCCCACCCACCCCTACCCCCACCCCACAAAAAAAAATATTATGTGATTATGATACAACCTTTACCCCTACCCCACCCCACCCCACCCCACCCCACCCCACCCCACCCACACTCCCACCCCACAAAAAAAAAATATTATGTGATTATGTATACACCCCTTACCCCTACTCCCCCACCCCATCCCACCCACCCACCCCCCCCCCCCCCACCCCCACCCCACTCAAAAAAAAAATAATATTATGTGATTATGTATATCTCATAGCATTACTTAAGAAGCCTAAATTCCATCCCTTATATTCGTCTCTCTATCTATAGTATATATTAATTTCATTTTTTAAAAATTTTGTTTAAAAGTCAAAACATCTTAAAATGGTTAATATGGTTTTTAACCATAACCATATGGTTCCAACCCACATAACTCATATTAAAAATGGTTAATATGATTTTAGTTCTTAAATGAAACTATAACCATATTTTAAAAACCAAAACCAACCCATAACCATATTTTACCAGGCATACTCTATAATCCATTGATGGACATGTGTTGAAAACGTAAAAATTCCTTTCACCTCTCAAAGTGTTGGAGAATTTAATTGTTGAATATTATATATTAAATAAATTGAGTATACTCGATACTATATACGAGTAAATATCAACAAATTTGTATCGAGTAGCGATCATTAATGTATGAGAATTTCGATACTTTAAATGAACGAACAGTAAATCACTCATATTCGACTTGTATAAGTGTCCGAGTGTTAAAATAGATTCGAAATCAACTTATTTAAGCATCAAATCAGAGTCTCGCTTGAATATTTCGAGTCGATTTCGAACCGAATTTTAAATTACTCATATTCATTTCCAACCCTACCTAGTTGGTATGTTGTAATTTGTGATGGCCATCATCATGCAAGCAGCCCTTTAATGCGAGCATGACATGAACATGTTGACACTCTGCCCGATCTCGGGGGGTTATGGCCGGATTGCTGGGGGGCTTTTGCATCAGCCTTGTGCTTTGTCTAGAAGTGGTCTAATAATTTTTTAAGATTTGGAGTTTTATTATTTGAAATTATTGCACAAATTAATTTAGACTTATCATTGGGTTAAAAGGAATTATTTAGGCTGGCATTCTAAGAACGGGTTGAACTGCTGGAGCTCGGCCCAGATTATACATTGGGCGTCTGTACTTTTGTAGGCATTTTGTCCAGAATAAATTCCAGTGCCTGAAAGGCCCAATTAACGGTTATTCTATGGGACCCATTAACATCAAAAGTATTATACTCCCTCCCTTCCAACATTTACAAAATTTGCTAATTTAATTATGATAACAGAATTACCATAAAAAAATAGGTGATATTATGTCATTTTAAATTATTATCAATAAATAGAGAATTCTAGCTCTGAAACAAAAAATTAATAAAGGAGGGTGAAAATGAATGAGAAGTAAATAAGTGTAGCTAGTAATTTTAAATGGGCAAAGGGTCAAAAAAATCCCTAATGTTTACCCCGATGTCCCACTTGCACCTTAAACTAATTTTTTTTCCAAAAGTACCCTTAACATTACATTTTTGGGTCGTTAGGTGTCTCTCGCTAGTTAATAGAAGACAAACGGGGTTAAAATGTGATGACGTGACAGACTTAAATATAAAATATATTCTAAATAAAACGATATATATCAGTTAATCAAAGCAAAAAATACTAAAATTCAAAATAAAAAAGCATAACATATTTACATCATTTAATCAAAATAATAAAATTCAAATTATTTTGTTAACTAATCAAAACAACTAATTAAATAAAATAAGTTGTATAACATATTTACATCATTTAATCAAAATACTAAAATTCAAAACATGACATATTTACATCAAATACTAATTTAAAAAAAAAATAGTAAAATACTAATTTAAAAAATACTAAAATACTAAACAAAATAAAATTAAAAAATACTAAAAATACTAAAATTCAAATTATTTTGTTAATTAATCAAAACAACAAAAATTCAAATTACATCATTAAAATATTAAAATCATAATACTAAATACTAATTGATATAAATTTTTAAATTACTAAAATCATAATACTAAATAATATTTTTAAAATTCAAAACTGGAGTATTATGATTATTTTAGTAATTTTAATATTAATTTAAAATCATATCAATTTAAAAAATATTATGATGTAATTTGAATTTTTGAATACATTTTTAAAAATATTATTACATCATCAAATTATAACATATATTGTTATGTATAGATTATTACATTATCAAATTATTTATATTATTTATAACATATCATGTATATATTATTTATATTATTTATATTATGTATATATTATTACATAATCAAATTTTTATATAGTTTAAAAATATTATTTAGTATTATGATTTTAGTAATTTAAAAATTTTATATCAATCAGTATTTAGTATTATGATTTTAGTATTTTAATGATGTAATTTGAATTTTTGTTATTTTCATTAATTAACAAAATAATTTGAATTTTAGTATTTTTTTTAATTTGATTTTTTTAGTATTTTAGTATTTTTTAAAATTAGTATTTTAGTATTTTTTAAAATTAGTATTTGATGTAAATATGTTATGTTTTGAATTTTAGTATTTTGATTAAATGATGTAAATATGTTATACAACTTATTTTATTTAATTAGTTGTTTTGATTAGTTAACAAAATAATTTGAATTTTATTATTTTGATTAAATGATGTAAATATGTTATGCTTTTTTTATTTCAAATTTTAATATTTTTTGCTTTGATTAAATGATATATATTGTTTTATTTAGAATATATTTTATATTTAAGTCTGCCACGTCATCACATTTTAACCCCGTTTGTCTTCTCGTTATGGCAGAGGCACGAAAGTAACCCAAAATGTAACGTTAAGAGTACTTTTGGAAAAAAAATTAGTTTAGGGTGCAAGTGGGACATCGAGGTAAACATTAAGGATTTTTTTGACCCTTTGCCCAATTTTAAATTGATGACCAGTTCAAGGCAGGGGCTGATTTTAAAAATGACATATTTCATTTACGTAGTATTGAAAAATTATTAAATATATTTTTAAATTATTTCATGAATATTTGTAGAGTATATATATATGTATCAGTCATACCCATTTATTCAACATACCTTGCATACCCCTTTTAGCGATGGATCGAACGACAGTTTGGTCCGTCGCTATATCAAAGAACCGTCATCTTAATTTTTAACGACGGACAACATATAACGACGGATCGGACCGAACCATCACCCGGTCCGTCGTTAAAAGGGGTGTGCAAGATATAGGATAAAGGGGTATATCTGTATATATTGCACGAGATAAAAAAGTTTATAAATTGTATCAAGAAAATAGAGGTATCTTGAATGATGAACTCAGTATTGACTATTGACTCACGATCAACCAAAATAACTTGATAAAATTTGAAAATTATTATTAGCCAACTCAAGATAAGATCTCTTAATGTCTTGTTATATTTAGTTATATTGATTTTGAAAATTACAATTGAGCTTTTGAAATATATTTAAACATATAAATTAATTTTATATGTTACGTTAGGCCTAATATAATATTAATATAAGTTTATATGCTTAAAAAGTTAGCTCATTATTATATATATATATATATATATATATATATATATAAAATTAACCTAACTAGAAAGGGGTTAAAACAAATTACGACAATTTTGAGATTTTGACGCCTGAATTTTATTCACTTTGTATGAATATTGAATAGTAGGGATAGGGAGTTGTAATAAGCAATTTAAGGGTGTTTAATAAAATTGAATGAAATAATTTTGAATGTTTAAGCAATTTGAATGGGTTGAATGATACAGAATTTTGAATACTGAATGAAAAAAGTTATTTGATAATTGATATGTATGAAACATCTAAATAACAATTTTTTACTATTTTACCCCTCAATCCTACTAAATGCAAAAATCAAATAAAGTAAAACTCAAATCTCCAAAAACACAAAAAATACACTTGTTTTCAACATAAAATTTTCTACTTTCAAGTTAAATTAATGAAAACACAAACTATTCCCACCCACTCGCCCATCTATTCATTTTCTTTTTGATTCGTCGTCGACAATCGATTTGAGCAATTTGCTTAATATCTTCGTCTTGATCTGCCCAATTTTGGGGGCTGTAATTTTCATTTCTTTGAGAGCTGGATTTTAACAAATTTAGAAGGTGAAACCCAAGTCCTCCCTTCAATTTCCCATCTACAAAATTAATGGGAGATTACATATCAAATTTGGGAGATGGGATCGAGAAGGAAGTGTTGGATATAACAAGCAATTGTTCAAAAATAGGAGGATATTTAAGTAAAAGGCTCATTCAATAGCCAACTGAACGAAGCAGCCAAGAAAATTGGGTTGGTTCGGTCAGAAGCAATTTAATTCTATTCAGTGTGTAATTGATTCAAACAAACACACTGAATCACTCACCGAATCAATTTTTGGGTCATTCAGATCCATTCAGAAACTATCAAAGAGGCCCAAGTCTACAATTCTCATATTCATTTCTTCCTTTATTTGCCCATTCTTGTTAATTGTTACCAAACAATAACACTTTAGTTCTTCAAGAAAGTATGTTTGAGAAGAGATTTAGCCAAATCAAGCAATTGGCTCACTAGTTTAAGAGAAAACTTGGGATTAACATTAGCCTGTTATTAAAAATCTTGTTAGGGAGGGGAGACATAGGCTGATTGCAAGATCAAAAAACTATTCTTTAACAATAAAAAAATATTTAAAAAATCAACAATTGTAACTGTTCCTATTCTTACTCCCACAGACAAGTCAGGAATTATTTTTTTTTTGAAGGCAAGACATAATAGTGTGCAAGGTCATGAATAATTTAGATGGTGTTTATTTACCGGTTAATATCTCTTAACAATTCCATATTTGATTTGGTAAAATGGTAAAGTTAGTTAATACTCCCTTCGTCCCAGAATAAAAATCCCTATGACTTTTCACGCATATTAAGAAGATGAATAAAATGACAAAATTGTCCATAATAATATTATTAAATATGGAGAGAGAATTAGAATAAAAAAAGTATAAAATATTTAATGCTATGAGTATAATAAGAAAATATTTGTAAAAATTTGTTTATTAAAAGAAAATAGACATTTAATCTGCGACTACCCAAAATAATAATAAGAACTTTTTCTCTTATCGTCTCTTAATCGGTAAGATGGAGATATAAATTTAAATCATTAAGTTTGTATTGATAGTAGTATTGGCAAGGTAATACAATCCGAATCAGGTTGGAGTTTTTCATCATATGGCACTAATAACTCCGGCCAAGCAAAAACAAGTCTTGAAAGTGTTAATGAGAGGAATGGTACAAAACTAAAAGGAATAAGAACTGAAGTACCAAGTAAAAGAAAAGGGTTTTCAAACTCATTACTCATCTCAGAGTTTCCTACAAGCAAATGAACTGCAAAAAGAATTCCCATACAAGAAGGGGTAAAAAAGAGGGAGTAGTAATAACATAAAAAGAAATAAATCACCGACCTTAAAAACTATTAACCTTAGGACCTACCAAAATACTAAATATCAATCCTAGCCCTAGACATCACCATCCATTTATATCTCTGTACCCATTTTTCAGTACTCTCATCTCATTCCTTTTCTCACTACCAGCTAATATATGGTCATCTATAGCTCCTATCCCCACATTACATTGCTGTACAAAGAACCAATTGAACAAAGAAACTTAGAAAAAGAAATGGTAATAAAACAACACGAGAGTGACCGAGCAGAAGAATGTAGAGAGAGAGAGAGAGAGAGAGAGAGAGATTAGACTAGCAAACCCCGGTTTCTACATTCCCTTCCTCACATGTAATCTAGTGATGCATTGCTGTTTGGGATCAATTCCGGCTCGGTAGTAGTTGGGGGCACCATCCCTGTTGGGATCCTTTTCTCACTTCCCTTGACTCTCATCTCAATAACCTTCTTGTGAGAATTGGAGTGCAGCGAAGGAACGAATGTTGGACTAGCTGCGGGGCGGTACTCTGGGAAGAGTCGGCCAGACTTGTAACGGACACCACAAGCATTGCAAAGGGTTTTGGGCCCCATAGGGCCAGCCCTCCATTGGGGTGTTTTTGTTATCTCACAATGCATGCATTTCCTAACTGCTGCTTGAGATGGAGGGTTTTGCTTCATCTCCATTGAATCCGAAGGAAATGACAATTTCAGTTTCTTTTTCTTCTTGTGCTCTGCTGCAGCCGTAGGTATCTTCATAGGATGAGACTCGGCAAAATTCTCAGATTCTGAAGAAATCATGGGAACTTGAAACTGCTGAGGGTTCTCTGTAAAAGAGGAAGTGGGGGAGATAAGTTGCATTGCTGAGCGAGGATTAAAGGTTGCAGGGCGAGGACGCTTGCTACGAGCACGTTGAGGACCACGGTGCCTTGGGCTAAGCGGAATAGTCTTCCCCCCGGAGCAGGAGCTGCTGCTACTGCTCTCTAGGACAGAAACAGGACTGGAGGACTGGAATTGGTTGTGGGATGCCTTATTGTTGACGGGAATGTTTTCCTTGTTGATGGTCAACCCTCCGCCAGAGAAGGAATCCTCCACAAAGGTTGAAAGCCATTCGAGCTGTACAATGTCCTCATACTGAAATTAATAAGAACCAAAACCCAGAATTAGATAGGAGATGATAGAACTATGGTCTACATTCAATTGTTAAAGGTCAAACAAAAGTATAAAATTGGAGCACAAAACAGTTTTGAAATTTCATCTTCTTAATCAAGCCATATATAACAATAACAGAATGCCTAACAGAGTTGGACAATCTCCAAATGAAATGAGATGCTCCTAGCATTTACAGTAAATGTAGTTGATGCTATTTACATAGTTGGTTCTCTCAATTGATTCAGAAAGTTTGACTAGTGAAAAACTTGCACAAGGATGGGGAATCTCATAAATCAACGTCATCATAAGAAAATTTCCGGAGATATTAATTCTTAGCCTTTCATTTTGGTGAGTGCACCCCTTTCAATCCCTTCACCCACCCCCAATAAATACAAAACATATTTGAATACCGAAATTTATTATCATCAATGGAGATTATATGCTATCAGACTTGAAATTTACAAACTACCTGTGGGGAACCAGAAATAGGCATGACTTTAATTATTAGCCAATGACACAAATTCTTGGCAACTTCAAACTTCAATCAACTTCTTACATAAACTTGCAACGAATACAAGAAAAAGGTTCAATAATTTCAGTCTGAATTGAATGATAAAGTTTATCGTTGCACAGGACAATACTTGTAAATAAATGAATCCTAGACGCATTTTGAGCTTAAAAATCCACTACAAGTAACAGTAAATCTACATAGAAATTACGGATGAGATCACAAGAGTAGCACTAAAACACAACAGACAGTGCATCAAATACGGAAACTGCCAAAGCAGGTGGACTGGATCCATCAATAATTGTTCTGAACAATGAAGGCTACAAGACTAGCATACACCCCATGAAATTGTATAATTGTATGCGACAGACACTTACTGGTTTGAAAGGCAATCTACCAACTACCCTCCCATCAATGCAAAAAAAAATTGAAATAATATACCAGACCTAAGCATTCCAAGTCTTCAAACAAAAGCATAGCCTTGAAAGGCAAAGAAAACACCAGCACTTAATCTCTAAGAAATCCAAACAAATTGACCAAAATGCCCTTAGGCCCACCTGACACTAGAAGATTTGAATTTCAAATAATATAGTGTTCAATTACACTAGAAAACACCTCTCCCCTCTAGGAAACATCCATGGACCCAAAACTAGTCATCAATATAATTAATTGCCACCCAAAGCGACAATGATAACTATCAATCTACTTGTGTAAAAATAAACACCATACTATTTTAAAGGCAACCGCTTAGCTGACAGTCAGATAGCAAAAACAATGACAATGTATTCCTTCCAAATGATACAATTACAAAGCAATCCTAGAGCTGCAATGACATAATTAACATAATACCCGATGTAATAAAAAACTTGGTAATGTGACAGAATAACATACAAAATTCACAAAATCTTGGCAAAATTGGAATGATTTTAAGATAAAACTCACCGAAACAGCGAGTTCAGCTGAGAGATCAGAAGCGCTATTGCTGTTGCTGCTGGAGAAAATTGGGTCCGAACAGGGTAGGCCCTCAGAAGTGTTGGTCCAAATGCTAGGGAAATCGTTGCAGTTACCAAAACCAAGCCCAGTATCATTATCAGGAGGAAATTCAATCAAGTCATCAATGTGATCAAAGAAGCTGCCACAGTCCACCTCATCGACGAAATTTGGCCCCATCGTGTATTTCTTAACAAAACTGAAAAGGATTGCAAAATGAAAATTAGATAAGTGAAACCAAATAAGCAAAGATTTGAGTGATTTTTGGTAACTTGCACACACGTTGCATAGGGACCACTTCTATCAACTATGCGTGTCAATAATTTTGGCCAGCGCACAGGATTCGTGGCGCTTGTTAGAAGCATTTCAAATTTAAGAGTAATTTATTTTTTATATGTGAAATTACACCCAATTGGGCTAACTGAAGTTCACTAAAGAATAACAGTGAACTTTAAAGAGTTCTAGAAAATTGAGGAATTCGAGAAGAGAACTCAAGTTTGATGGGGAAAAGTTTCAATCTTTTTTTGTTAGACTTAATTTAATAGGAGCTTCTTAGATTTATCATTCCCCCCCATAGGGGGTTCAATAATCTTTACTCATTTATTTGGTTGCAGAGAAAACAGAGGAAAAGTAAACAAGAAACAAGAAGAGTAGTACGGAGCACAAACCTTCAATAAGACAAAACAAGAGTACAATGCAGAAAGAGCTTTGGATAGAGCAAAATTCTAAAAACTCAGCTTTCACCAGAGAAGACTAGCCTGCAAAATAAAACAAATTTTAGACAATAAAAATAAATAAATAAATAAATAAAAGGCCGAGCAATACAATGACAGGGTTTAATAAGAAGCATAACACAAAAAAGTACTTAAAATTCTCAGAAGGGTTTGTCTGAAAAATGAGAAAATTAACAACTTTGTACATAACAAAGTATATTTTTATTTCTCAAAAGAAAAAAAAGGTATAACTTGGAAACTATTTCCAAGTCACTTTTTGATATTTCCAGACGTATATCCCACGTATTAACCTATAAAAATTCAACACATCAGCTAATATGCGGGCTTTACGTGTGTAAATATCAAAAAATAATGTAAAAATATCAATTTCCTATATTTTTCTCCTTAACCGAAAATGCTTCACTCCACAGTCTCCACTAGGCCAAAAACAACAATTTCCTATAATTTGAGTAGCACTTCTTTTTTCATAAAAACAAAAGCCATAAAAAATATCTCTCCTACAGGGGAAAAATTACCAGAAAGGTCCTCAAATTGTAAAAGAAATACAGAGAAAAAAAATTTTAAATTTTAAAAGCAAAAAAAGACCCAAACTTTGGTCTGGTTTCTTCTTTCTTTTTCTTTCCTCTGTTTCCAGCAACCAAATAGAGGGTAAAATTTAATTCCTACATAGAAAAATCCCAAATTCCAAAAGAAATAAAGAGAAAAATGATGCCCAAGGGAATGAAACGTATTGAAGATGTAATTCCAGGAGATTAAGGTTCAAATATAAAAAATAGGCCAAAATAAAAATCAAAACTTTTGTGTGGTTTTTCTACTACATTTCCCCCACCCTGTTTCCAGAAACCAGAAGGAAAAATTTTACTCACTCCTACACAGAAAAATGCCAGAAAGGTCCTCAAATTCCAAACAAACACATTAAAATCTCGTCCTCAAGGGAGTGAAACCCATAACTAACAAATTCGCGCAACAATTCGAAACAGAACCCAGAAATGTGAGTCACAAACCTGAGTTTTCAATCAAACCCAAATTATTTTCCCGCCCAAAAAAGCTTCTTCTCTTCTACCCGTATCAATTAAAACCCCCTAAAAACCATACAAGTATCCTACCAATAAAACTCAGTCTTATAAAACCCCTATCCCTCAATTACTTCACCACCACTAGCCACAAATTCAAATGATAATATAGTGCAGAGAACAAAGAGAGAGAAGAATAACAAATATTTAAAATTGAAGAGATTGAAAAATTAGGAATGGGGAGAAGGGGGTTTTGAAAGAGGAGAGAGAAACCCTACCTAAAATAAAAGAGAGGGAATAGACATAGAGACCGAGAAAGAGAGAGAACACGGTAGGTGAACCTTCCTTCTTTATTGCTAGCTGTCTTTTACCATAGCTCACTGTCGTGATGTTTAAGTCTCTCCTCTCTCCCTCCTCCCTTTAATGGGTCCCACACCCCACCTCTCTCCCACCGCTCTCCATTTCCCTCTATACAAATAATATACACATATATACAAAATGCATACATTATAGTTACATATATATATTCAACAAAGAAGAGGAAGATGATGTGGGATTTGCTTACTTTTTCCACTAATTTCTTAATCCTCTGGACTTTTTCCTGATTTCGCCCAAGTCTCTCTGTATATTCACCCTTAAGAGAGAGAATTCTAGAGAGAATGTATGTATGTATATATGTATGTATGTATGTATGTATGTATATGTACGGCTTTACGGCTAAATTATGATTGTTATGTGTGTGTGTGTATCTGTATATATAATATAAGTAAAAATAAAAAAGACTCGTATTTAATTTAATTTATTTTATTTTATATATTTTTATATTAATTATAATATAATTTTATCAAATATTTATGATATATATATATATATTATTTTTCATATTTTCTATATGTATATGTGTATATATATGTAGGTTAGTTTTTTTTTGAAAATGATATTTTTATATTATTTTTAATATTTTATATATAAAACTCACATATTTTAATAAAAATTTAATATATCAATTAATTTATTAATATATAAATTTTACATATAAAAATATTAAAAAATAATATGAAAATATCTATCTCCTTTTCTTTTGCTTTTTCCTTTGGTACTGTAACTGCCGCAGTTTACGACTCCTTAATTTTGAATAATTCTCGCTTAGAGTACAATTAGTTTTGTTGCGCGTGTGTTCACGGTCCAATAATGTAGAGTCTAAGCGGAATTTGTGTGTCACTGGTGAGACGCAATTGGATGTTGGATTAGTGGCGCGTGTGGAAGTTTTCCTTTAGGTGGATGATAAAGGAAAGGATAAAATTGAAAATGGGAAATTAATTGATTATAAGGTAATCCAAATATTTTTATTTTATTTAAATTGGGTTCTTTTTCCTAATTTGTTGAGATTATGGTGATAAAAGAAGTGAAACTTTTCACTACCCTTTAATTCACTAGTCTTTGTTTTGGTAATTAATTTATTATTATCTTTGTTTCAAAAAAAACATTTTATTTTGAGTTTTTTAATTTAATTCATAATTAAATTTTAGGCTTAAAAATAATTTGAATTTTTGAATAACAAATTTACAATAATCATAATATTTATAAATATATAGTCTAAAGATGCTCCTCCCCGTTCAACTAAACTAATGGAAAAGAGGGGGGAAAATTCTATTATTAATATTGGAATTCGATTATCATGAAATTAACTTTATTGGTAAGTTGATTAATCGATCAATCTGATGTTGATCTAATGCATGATCATTATGCAGATCATTTGAGGAGAGATTTGCGTTTGTATTTCGTATTTATGTCGATCATTGATTAATCAATTGACCAAAATTAACTTTATGTTAACCACTCTCTTAATATTGACACCGACTTATATGATATATCCCAATTAGAAAACTCTCGTCGGAGAACGAGTTCTAAATGAATTTTAGTAATATTTTAAAAAAAAATTGATTTTTAAATATGAAAGTACAACTCTTTTGCACTATTATTTTATTTGATAATAATTAAATTTTAAGACTATTATTTTCTTTATATTACTATCAAGAAAATTAATTTTTTTTTTTAAAAAAACTAAATTTTTTAAACTATTTTACATTAATTTTTTTAGCATTTCTTTAACATAATCATATTTTATAGGAATAGGAATAAAGATATACACATGAGTTGTATTTAGCTTGTCGGAAATTAGAGGGTCCCACGGTTTTAAAAAATGTTTACAAGGATATTATATTCTTTTTGTCTGATTTTAATTGCCATATCGGATTTGTATGGTAAAATTAATTAATTAAATTTTAAATTGATAATTATATATGAGAAAGGATATATTAGAGACTTGATGTATGGATTTTATTTTTTTTTTTTTTCAAAATATGTGATCTCTTATAATTGTATGCAATCATGTATTATTTTAATTAAACCTTAAAAAATTCGCAATATTAATTCAAAATTATATTAGAAGCTCCCTTTATTAATAAAATTTTAGTAATTATTAAAATTTTAATCTCCTGCGTATTATAAGTCAATAAATTCACTTAATCCTAATTTTGAAGTTAATCTTAATTAAAACTCTTAATTTTACTTGCGCTATTATAAACCCTAACTAGTAGGCAATAAGTAGAGATTTTTTGACCTTATTACACTCCTTCCGTATTAATATAAAATTAAATTTAACTTTTTAAAGTCAATTTAAAATATTTTAAAATTAAAAATAACGTGATTCATTTAATTTTAAAAAAAATAAAATTTATAATTACTATTATGTTTAAACAGTTAAGTTTTTTATTTTGAGAAATAATATTTTGCAAATAAAATAATAAATTTCACATGATTTTTTTCACAAATTCGGCTTTAAAGAGTCAATATATATTTTATATTTTTAAATAAACGAAAAAGTACATATTAATACCTTGTAAGGAGGTAAATTAAAGCTAATTTAATGTCAAATTAAAATATTTTTAAAGATGATTTATTAATTATTTATGAAACTAAAAATATTAATTTGAGACATAATTTCTCTCTATTATGGAAGTGGGCATAACATCTCACTTTCAGAATGAATGATAAGTGGTCACGGTTCCTAAATTCTAACAGGGGATCCACATGAATATGGGATGGGATGGGATGGGATGGGATGGGGTGGGGTGGGGTGGAGTGGGGTGGGGGGCAAATGGGCAAATTTTAGTTGGCACTATAGGAAGCATTGGATGATTTTGGCTTTTATGCAACTCCACTTAAATATGTATTCTATTTATTTATTTTAAAAAAAATAAAATTAACGGACATAAATTAGCAAATAAGTCATTGATAAGCAATTTTCAAGATAGCAATATATTAAATTATATATAATGCACTACTTTTATGAATATACTACTTTAATTCCTAATACTGTGTAAATAACAAAAATCCTTTCAATGATAAGAAATTAAAAGCTATCACAACTAGAAGAAAATACATATATGACTCTATATATATAATCATTAATAACATAATAAGGAATTAAGGATTGTCGGCCATCATTTTCCCTAAACAAAAATAATCAATATGCAGTCCTATTTGTAAGTTATATTTTGTGTATAAAATAAAGAAACTGATATTTTTGCATTATTTTTTGATATTTTCACATGCATGATCCACATATTAATTGATGTGTCCATTCACCATCTTTTTAACTCACTTGACTTGTACTCTTTGAATCAATTCCCTCCATCTCTCCCGGGAGTGGTTAGCATGAAGTTTATTTTTGGATAAGTTGATCAATTGGTCAATAGAATGATAATACATGCACTGCATGTATGTATGTCAAAGATTCTATTGATTAAATCAATTCAACTTACCAAAAAAAAAAATAAACTTCATTCTATCCGGATCCATCTCCCATATATATATATATATATTGGCTCTCTAGCGAATTGAAAGGAATGAGCAAAATTTATATGACGGTTTTTTCCGTCGCTATAAGCATACAAAAAACTGCTTTTTATCTTTATAATGACAAAAAAAAAATAAATCGTTATATATTGGATTAGATTCTTAGTTATTTCATTCAGGTTCGTTGGATAAAGCGGATTGTGTGTGTATATATATATATATATATATATATATATATATTAAATATATATTTGTTTTGAAAATTTTATTTTTGTTCTGATTAATAAAATCAACAACTTTCAATTTTGAAAGAAGTAGAGCTTTTATTAAATTCCCTTCTGTCTAACTTGGGTTACACTCTTTGGATCACTTCCTTCTAAAATACTTTTTCCTATTTCAAAAAGTAAACTTGCATATAACCCTGCTTCTAGTTCATTGTGATTTTGAAGTTTGGCTGGGTGACCACTCACTGGTGACTAGGGTACAATTAAATAATTAATCTGTTTGCCATGATGAAACAATGGATTCACGAGTACATCTTCCACCACTAGAATATATATATATATACACAAATATGTATTATACATTCAAACTATAACTACGGACTATAATTACGTACACAGTTCATATTTCATACATAAATTAAAGAATATGATCTTTTCATTCTAAAATATAAGATTAAATTTGTTATTTTAAAAATAATATGATATATTTATAAACCCAAAGTTAATTTTATTTTATAATTAGTAGTATATTTTACATAGCTTATAATTTTCAAAGTTAAATGAATTTATACCATTTTTTAATCTTTTGAATCAAAGAATATATTGTAAGGTTAAGTTCATCCATAAAATTTTATTTTTCCGATTAAAAAAATATAAAGGCATGTGGAATGCATTTGGAAAATATTAGTCATATCATATGTTGTTATTTCAAACTATATCAAGGCTCATGAGACATTTTAAACAATTATAATTAATTTTTTTCTGAGGAGAAATGTGGAAACACTTATCATAAAATATCTTCGTAATAAAATATACTCTCTCCGTCTCTTAATATATGTCGTTTTAGATGATTTTATTTTTTTCCTAATTATTTGTCGTTTTATATAATTTAGGAGAATTAACTACAATCTTTTCAAAATTACCCCTCAGAAAAATATTACATATGAGAGAGAGTATGAGATAAGTATGATAATTATCAGAATTTAAGGGTATTATAGACAATTGATATTATATTTAATATTATACAATTATTATTTTTAATTCTTATGCACAACTCTAAAACGACATATATTACGGATGGATGGAGTATTGTGGATCCGATTACCATGAAGTTAATTTCATGTTAAATTAATCAATTAATTAATCTGATCTTGACGCATCTTGTGGACGCCCCCAAAATTAGGTATCGTTACCCATCTTGGGTCGCCACTTACATGGTACATAAATTCAATCTACAACTTCTTAATATAAGCGTCTGGTATACAATACGACATAAACCGTGAGTTTGAATACAAATATTGTCTACTAGATATTATACAAACTCGAAAGGAGTCCTCATTACAACTATTATCACGCTATTTCGCGAATAGTGAGGACTACTAATCTTATCCTCCGGACCATTACTCCGTTCCCCGACTCGTCCTAACATTTATGTTCTCATTTCACGAAGAGAACGGTGTGAAAGAAAGGTGAAGCTCAACTAGCCAAAGAAGAAATATTATGACTAAGATAATGCAGAATAAATTATCATTAGCCTTCAATGATGTTAAACCGATAAAATACAATAGATAACCCGGTTTAAGCTATGCAATGAATATGCAATCCATTAAAAAGTCAAGTAGAGAATAAAATCTACTATCTTTTAGGTTTTAAAAGGTTTTTATCAATTTTTATCATTTGAGACTCAAATTAATAAATAAACCACCACATCTAATCATCCCCGCACTACCTGGCCGAGGATTTTCATCAAGTTATCAATGGTCATGACTATACTTAGAATCACCCCCCGGTCATAATCATACCAAAAACTATCCATCATTGCATTACGTGCCATCGAGAACTTTTGTCACATCATTTATATCAAGTCGTGATTATCTGGAGATTGATCGAGTGGTCATAATCATACTAAGTTTCATCTATGCACGTAAGTTCAAAGATAACATAATATAACATGATGATGATGATGATGACATAATAATTCAATAAAACAAATTCAAGAATTATTTAATCCATGAATTATTAACGTCCAAATTGTCAACATAATCTCGCTTTTAGAGAGTAAAATTCAAGAATGATCGGAAGAATATTTCCATGAGAAGATCTTTGGATGAAACGCAAATATCAAGGATATTCTACTAATTTCATGGAGTATAGAAGTCAAAGTTTTAACCAATGAGTATAATAAAGAATGGAATAACAAAAGAAATCACCCGTGCATGCGGTGCCAGCATGTATAAAGTTATTCCAACAGAATAATAATAACGGAACGGTCGGTGAAATTCACGCAAGCGGGATGTTCCAACAGAATAATAAAGATGGAACCGGATCCGGTGTAAAACACACAGATAGGATATTCCAACGGAGAATGATAAAAAAGGCGGAACCAGTCGATTGTAAAACACACAAACAGGATGTTCCAACGAGAATAATAAAAGCGGAACCGGTCCGATGTAAACACATGTACATGGATGTTCCAATGAATAATAGAAGAATGTCACCAAGTATAGGTAAGCCAGCATTATACAAAGTTATTCCAGCCAGAATAATAAGCAATGGAATAACATAAGGATTTCACCAAGTATAGGGTATGTCAGCGTGTCACAAAAGTTATGTATAGGGTATGCCACTTTTACGGAGTTATTCCAATGCAGAATAATAGTGAATGGAATAATGTAAGTTCTCTTCAAGAAGAAAGAATAACACCCCTCACCGTAAAAGAACCTGAATATAGAAGTAGTGAAGTAGCGAATACTCTCTTCTTTCTATAACTTTCTCTCTATAGCTTCTCTCTATAATTTCTCTCTGTAAGTTTGATGAATTGTAAGAAAATAATGAAGGAATGAGCTTCTATTTATAGGAAAATGGAATGCATAGTAACTAATCCATGAAGCGGTCAGATTGATTTACTTTAATCTGACGGTCCATATTTAAAGAAAAATCTTTTAAATAAAATATAATATATTCTATTTATATAAAAATATTTTACTATACAAACACTATGCAATACTATGCAAAAACACTATGCAAAATACTATGCAACACTATGCGTAATAAAATATAATATATTCTATTTATAGAATAACTTAATAAAGTATTCTATTTTATATAAAAGATGTTTCGTTTTATTACGTTAATAATACGAATAAAACAAAAGCGTCATTATCATTATAATAATTCATATTATTAATAAATGATAATGGAATTCAAACCTGAGTGACTTCTCACATAGGCGTCGATAATAATCAATACCGGTGTCTTTCTTATGCAACCACACGTATCGTGTACTTTACTACTGAAAGTAGTTCAACAAAGATCAACCAGTAAAACTTCGTAGTTATTTTAATAAAATATTTTTGTCGTTTTCTCAATCCAACAATAATTACATTTGTGGGGTCCACCAATGATTGAGTAGTTATACGAATATTTCCCGCTAAACCAAATATTCCCCGACCAATCGAATATAATATAACCACTTGCATACTTTGCAAAATTTATAAATACTACCCACAACTATAATATTATCTCAAATTCACACCATAATATTAAAAATTTTTTGTCAAAATTTAAATCTTTATTGATAAAATCGGGGTCTCACAATCTCCCTCCTTATGGAATTTCGCCCTCGAAATTAGAAGTAAGTACTTGATATGATAAAGAGGTGAGGATACCTTAAATACCTTTATCGTTGAAAATATTAAGTTTATCTTTGCAATCCTACCAAAGATATTCATTAACAATTCATCTTTGCACTCTGGGCCAAAGATATTTATTAACAATTCATCTTCTGCACTACTGGGCCAAAGATATATAAGCTCATAAAACCAATAATTTGAGACTTAGCTTAATAGTATCACAACCATGAATTATCCATGCACTCTCTTGGCTAAGGATATTCGTGTTTTTAATTACTGATCGTGATTATACCAGAATAATCCGTGGTCATAATCATACCAAGTCTATCAATGCACTACTACTAAAGATGACTTTTACCACATCCATGAATTAATATTTCATTCTTTGAGACTCATTTCAATAATTAATCCATATCATCGAATCATCCCTACACTCTGGGCCAAGGATATTCATTAAGTATCACGACCACGAATTATCCATACCACTACTACCAAAGATAATCGTGTATTCATTAGTATCACGACCACAAATTATCCATGCACTACTACCAAAGATAATCGTGTATTCATTAGTATCACGACCACAAATTATCCATGCTTTCACTACCAAAGATAATTGTGTATTCATTAGTATCACGACCATAAATTATCCATGCACTACTATGAAAAGATAATCGTGTATTCATTAAGTATCACGACCACAAATTATCCATGCACTACTGGCAAAAGATAATTGTGTATTCATTAGTATCACGACCACAAATTATCCATGCACTACTACGGCAAAGATAATGTGTATTCATTAATATCACGACCACAAATTATCCATGTACACTTACGGAAAAGATAATCGTGTATTCATTAGTATCACGACCACAAATTATCCATACCTTCTGAAAAAGATAATCGTGTATTCATTCATTAGTATCCGAAGATAAATTATGTATTACCACAAAGATAATTGTGTATTCATTAGTATCCGACCACAAATTATCCATGCACTACTACCAAAGATAATTGTGTATTCATTAGTATCACGACCACAAATTATCCATGCACTACTACCAAAGATAATTGTGTATTCATTAAGTATCACGACCACAAATTATCCATGCACTACTACCAAAGATAATTGTATTTTTCAATTACGGTTATGATTATCAGAACAATCCTCGGTCATAATCATACCAAGTCCATCTATGCACTACTGAGCCACAAATGACTTTCAACATAATATAAGCGTGAGGATAATGATATAAAGAATCAATCAAATGAGATAAATGATAAATATTAAACATTTATAATATAATTTATCCAGATTCAAGAATATCCCCATGTTATCAATCACTTAATAATCTCATAATCTAATATCATTAATATTATAACAATATTTTAATCATTTCTTAAATTTATAAACAATTTATCTTAATTGTTTACGTTTTACCATATAATGCATTTAATCATTCAAAAATGCCATACTCATAAGATATCATCACCAATTATCAAATCTTCAAAAAAATATACATATACTCTATATAGGATTCTCTAGCCATAATATCCTATTTTCAACTTTGTTACTTCACATAACATATTTAACTCATATGTTCAGAACTAAACTATTTTCATGAAAATACCAAATCAGTCCCAAAAATATTTCTTTTCTGGGATTTAGCATAATATAGTCCCATGATGAAAATATATTTTTCTCGGAATTTTAAAATTCATTTACTATTTTTCAAAAATCAATTTCTAATTAATTCCTTAAGAAATTAGCTACCTCAAGTTTAACTCCAAAAATTCCCAAATCTTGGCAGGACCTTACACATGTTAACGTGAGCTTCTAGTTTAAATTTCATGGTCATCGGAGTTATAGAACTCCGGTTATAGCGTTTTTCGTCGGAAAAACCTAAATATTGAAATAGTCATAACTTGCTCATTTTAAGTCAGAATGAGCTCATTTTTGGACAGGAGATACTTTATACCACATACCTTCATGTCCCAAAAGGCCAGAATTTTTCTCATAATTTAAGTGGCCGAAACAGCCCCTTAAAGTTTCTGGGCAGTAGCATTTTTGAAATTTATAGCTTTGGCCTCCTTTGCTAAAATCAGTCCACACAAAAATCTACAACACCTTTTCCAGTAATTCCACTTGGATTAGTTAGGTAACTCATAGATCTAACTCTAGGACTTGACCACATTCAAAATTCAAAATATAATAGGAGATATGGTCTATTGAATTTCATGTTACGTTTTCACCAAAATCGATTTTCAACTCTTTGTGATTTTTAAGAAACTTTCATGTTTTTTACATACTAACCAACATAACTCATCATAAAACTTACTAATACCACGAATACCCATGATTTTCATTAGTCCAATGCTTTTATTATGACTTTCATCATAAACCACGTAAACCGATCCTTTTAGTTGAAGAAATATTTGAGGTTTAAGAAATGGGTTTTGTCTTTGGGGTCAATACAAAATTCGATTTCACGCTCTAGGGTAGGCTAAGAAGTCTTCAAGAATACGCCAAGAAATTTATTAATGATAGAAATATCATTCAAAATCATATTTACTCTCGTCAAGACTTGGATAGACGTCACATTAATACCAATGTGACTTCTATCCCTTAACACAGATAAGCACCTCACAATGATACCTATCAACTTGCCATCTTGATCAACGGCACGTCGCCTCACTGAAAAGTCCTAAACGGTGCATTCCACACAAGGAAGTCAACAACGAAAAGGTTCGGGGCTCTTTACTTATGGCTTGATATGACAATAATTGACTTTAGTAGTTTGGTTATGAATATAAAAGCTAACAACCTTACGAAAAGAATGATGAGTAGTTAACCAATTGATTCCTAAAATACCATCAAAGGCAAATATTTTCAAAGAGATAATATCGACGAAGTAACGTGAAAGTGTTTATTTGAAACAACAAGATTAATAAGCGAGTGGAGGTAACGAAGGTTTCTCCCAACGAAGTTTCAACCAATAAGTTAAAGTCTAACTTCTCCGAGTCAAATTTAAATGTTGAACGCAAGCCCAATGAGATAAAAGAATGGGTAGAACCAAGGTATCTTATAAGGTATAGACTTCGCAAGAATTTATAATTAACTAACCCGTGCTAACCGTTCGAGTCACTTGCTTTTAAGAAGTCGTGAAAAACGCTCTTCATGAAAACCACCAACTTTGTTTTATCCAGATCAGCGCTTTGGTGCCACCGCCCCAATTTGGACTTGACTTTGGTGCACGACAAAATCGAGCTAAATGACCTTCTCTTCTTGAAATTTCCACTTCTATTATCTTGGCCATGATTATTACCACAGAAGTGGTTACCATTCTTAGCATGATAATTTCTCCCACGATGGTTATCATTGTTAGATGGTAATTATTCACTGCCAGGATGATTATTATCGTGTTGTTGGTCGTTACCTTTTGGTTGGTGACTCATTATTCGCGCTCCAATAAGAGAGCCCTATTCACAACATCTAAATACAAACACCTTGTCACAAAACAAGGGTTAATTAACATGCAATATATTATCCCTATACTACGATCGACCAATTAAATACCAAATAAACTTAGGTAGGTCATACTAGCGAAGGAATTTCCGTCTCTCCCTCCTAGTTCTTATCTCACATCTTAGCCGGGATCATATCCCTAAGCTCGATACCAACCGTGACGCCCCTAAAATTAGGTATATCGTCACCCATCTTGGGTCGCCACTACGTGGTACATAAATTCAAATACAACTTACTAATATAGCATGCTGTATAATAATCGATATAAAGCGTGAGTTTGAATACAAATATTGTCTACTAGATATTATACAAACTCAAAAGGAGTCCTCATTCAACTATTATCACACTATTTCACGAGAATAGTGAGGACTACTAATGCTATCCTACGGATCATTACTTTGTTCCCCGACTCGTCGTCCAATTTATGTTCTCATTTTCAGAAGAGAACGGTGAAAGAAAAAAGGGTGAGCTCAACTAGCCAAAGAAGAAATATTATGACTAAGATAATGCAGAATAAATTATCATTAGCCTTCTTCAACAAAGTTGTTAAACCGATAAAATCTGATAGACAACCGGTTTAAGCTGCGGTGGAATATACGATCCATTAAAAAAGTCAAGTAGAGAATAAAATCTACTATCTTTAGGTTTAAAAGGTTTTATCAATTTTTATCGCGAGACTCGAATTTTAATAAATAAACCACCACATCTAATCATCCCCGCATTACTGGTCGAGGATTTTCATCAAGTTATCAATGGTCATGACTATCTTAGAATCACCCCGGTCATAATCATACCAAAAACTATCCATCATCGCATTCACAGTGCCACGAGAGAACTTTTGTCACATCATTTATATCAAGTCGTGATTATACTGAGATTGATCCTCGGTCATAATCATACTAAGTTCATCTACTTGCGTAAGCAAAGATAACATAATATAACATGAGGATGATGACAATGACATAATAATTCAATAAAACAAATTCAAGAATTATTTAATCCATGAATTATTAACGTCCAAATTGTCAACATAATCTTTGCTTTCAGAGAGTAAAATTCAAGAATGATTCGAAGAATATTTCCATGAGAAGATCTTTGGATGAAACGCAAATATCGAGGATATTCTACTAATTTCATGGAGTATAAGTCAAAGTTTTAACCAATTGAGTATAATAAAGAATGGAATAACAAAAGAAATCACCGTGTGACGATGTAGATTGGCGACAGGATACGAGTTATTCAACGAGAATAATAATAACGGAACCAAGGTCGGTGAAATTAGCACCAAGCTGGGATGTTCCAACAGAATAATAAAGATGGAACCGGATCCGGTGTAAAAACACATGATAGATATTCCAAGAACGAGAATGATTTTAACCGAGTCCCGGTGGAAAAACACAAAACAGGATGTTCCAATGAGAATAATAAAAAGCGGAACCGAGTCCGATGTAAAACACACATGCATGGATGTTCCAATGAATAATAGAAGAATGTCACCAAGTATAGAAGAAATCAGCGTGATACAAGTTATTCCAATGTAATAATAAGTAATGGAATAACATAAGGATTTCACCAAGATATAGGGTATCATGCGTATCACAAGTTATGTATAGGTATGCCACTTTTACAAAGTTATTCCAACGTAATAATAGTGAATGGAATAATGAAGTTCTCTTCAAGAAGAAAGAATAACACCACTTCTTAGTAAAAAAATGAATATAAGAAGTAGTGAAGTAGTAAGACTCTTTTTCTTTCTATAACTTTTCTCTATAAACTACTCTCTATAATTTCTCTCTCAGAGTTTCAAATGAATTAAAAAGAAAATAATGAAGGAATGAGCTTCTATTTATAGGAAAATGGAATGCATAAGAATCTAATCAATGAGCAGTCAGATTGATTTACTTTTAATCGACGATCCAGTATTTAAAGAAAAATCTTTTAAATAAAATATAATATATTCTATTTATATAAAAATATTTTACTACGCAAACACTACGCAATACTTGCAAAAACAATACTGAAAAATACTACGCAACACTACGATAATAAAATATAATATATTCTATTTATGTAATAAACTTTAATAAAGATTCTATTTTATATAAAAGATGTTTCATTTTATTACGTTAATAATACTGAATAAAACAAAACGTCATTATCGCTATAATAATTCATATTATTAATCGATGATAATGGAATTAAACCGAGTGTGACTTTCACATGGCGATCAATAATCAATACTGTGTATGCTTCTTACGCAACCATGCGTGACATTGTATTTTTTACTACCGAAGTAGTTCAATAGTATCAACCAGTAAAACTTCCGCCGTTATTTTAATAAAAATATTTTTGTGTTTTCAATCCATCCAATAATAATTACATTGTGGGATCACCAACGATTGGAAGTAGTTTAGACGAATATTCTCGCTAAACCGAAGAATATTCCCGACCAATCGAATATAATATAACCACTTGCATACTTTTGCAAAATTTATAAATACTACCCACAACTATAATATTATCTCAAATTCACACCATAATATTAAAATTATTTTCGTCAAAATTTAAATATTTATTGATAAAATCTGGGGTCTCACACATGCAAACAGAGAGATCACCTCCCAACCTGCATATTGACATTATATTGATTAATTTACCAAAATTAATTTCGTTCTAACAGTAAATCTATTATGACATACAACCGTTCACATACTGCTCATATGTATATTTTGATGGACCACGTGAGCCGACTTAATCACTCCGAGTATTGTTGTTTCATTCCTTCCCTTTTAAGACAAGAAATGAAGTTGTTATGGCACAATTATCGTCAATCAAACAAATCATACACAACAAAGTGTATGTAATCTGTCAATTAGTCTCTATCATATTTAAATTACATACATGAACTCCAAATAATCACTTGTTTGTTAATGTTTTATTGTCTGGTCATAGATTGCATAATTTTATTAGATTTCATGGCCTAATCAAAAATTAATAAAAGAAAATAATTCCAGCGCCGACAAAATTTGTAGATTTTTTTGTGTTGAACAGACAAATTGCTAAATACCCTTGAGCTTCCCATTAATTACGGGATGTGCCATTTTGACACAAAATTCTAAAAATATTTTTAACATGCATCACAAGTTTAACAACATTCTTTGAAATTTTTTATGTTCGAGCTTTTTGTTTAGATCAAAGTGATAGTTTAGTGATAAAATTAGGAAATTGATATTTTTATAATAAAAGTGTCGTTATTGATGCATAAAGACAGTGAAATCGTCGTTATAGGATCTATAACGACAATTTTGTTGTGAAAATATTATTTTCTATTATGAATTTATCAATTTTCTAAAATTATAAACATAATTTAACTTTTGATAAAAAAAAAAATCACACTTTAAATTAAATTTGACAACATAAACATAGTTTTTACTATATATTATTCCCTCCTACCCCAAAAGAATAAGTTAAGTATAATTTACACATGAAGAAAAATAAAAGTAGAGAAAAAAGAATAAAAATGTTTTAAATTTATCCTTTTGTGGCCTCATCATAAGATTATATAAAGTGGTGAGTATTTTTATTTTTTATACTAATGAACTCCGCTAAATGACATATTTACCCTTTATTTATAAACTTAATCTCATTCTTTCAAGAAAAAAATCGTCATTTTTTTTGGGACGGCGGGAGTATCTTTTTAATAAAAAGTTTTAGTGTCGAATAAAAAAGAAATTGATATTTTCATGAGCGAAAATATTAATTTCACGACTTGTTTATATATTTCAAGACTTGTTTATATTTCAATTCCCTCGAAATATAAACAAGTCCAGGACGTAACATGGGCGATTATAAATCAAATACAGCAGTCCCCGTTCAAAAACAATATTAAATAAACATATTTAGAAGTGGTCTAATACCTGAATGTGACACAGTTTGGAGAGATCAATTACTTTTATTGATCTCTTTTAATAAAACAGAAATATAATTATTCTTATTTATATTTTATACAATTATATATATATATACAAAAAAATTCTCAAAAATTGGATATGGCGACGGTTCGAACCATTGTCATATAACAGAAAATTATTCCCGTATGCTATGCTTCTACGGAACTTTGCTTTTTTATATTGATGCAGGCAACTGCTCCATAATCGGTTCCTTAATAAATTACTAGTATAAAATATGCAAGAACAAAAAATTGTTGACTTTTTTCTGATTTTTTATTTTTTATTTTTATTACTA
The DNA here is from genome assembly GCA_020205615.1 of Panax quinquefolius. NCBI lineage: Eukaryota > Viridiplantae > Streptophyta > Magnoliopsida > Apiales > Araliaceae > Panax > Panax quinquefolius. The sequence continues at coordinate 37,396,143 of CM035160.1, forward strand.
TGTGTTGCTTTCCTCCATTATCTCTCAACTAGAAGTAGCAATCCTTGTTTTGTTGGAAGATTTAGATAAAAATGTAACCCAAACAAGTGGTAACATTAATTAAGAAGGTGAAAAATAATTCAACCCTTCATGTTACACGATCATTTAAATTTTTATTTAATTTTTGATCCAATCTATGGTGGTGGGTGATTCCAATTCCACCGGTGTCGGTAAGGAAAAATGTGAGTCATTATTTTGAAAAATTAGGGCAATAGCACATGGTGGTGCACCCCATCGTGGGAATCATGATAATAACATGTATTCCTTTTTTTAATTAAAGCTTGAAGATTCATAATATTAGTCCATGCCCCTAATTTATTGTATTTTGATTCAATGGAAAATCTTAATGAATTTATTTCATGTCAAATCTTTGTTTTATAATGAAAACGAAGGGACAGGGACAATTGACCTCACTCATTTTTTAGGGGTCAAAAATAAATAGAGTAAAATTTTAAAATATTTAGTAAAAAAAATAATATTTAGATTGAAAAAAATACTATCTCCGTTCTAAAATTAGAGATTTATTTTAACTTTTTAAAGTCAATTCGTGAAATCTTAAAATCTAAAATTGATATGAAGTTATTTAGTTTTAATACAACACATATAATAAATTATAAGCTAACTATAAAACATTACTAATTATTATCTTTGTTGTTTTGAAAATTTGAACGGATTTATATCAATTTGAATTTTAGGATTTCTATATCTAAATTTGTAATGGAGGTATTATTAAATTATTCAAAGTTCGTATCTCATACTATCTTTGTCACTACAATACTCTTTGTCTCTCCGTTTTTCGACTAGCGGCTTGACCTAATTCTTTCCACTAGTTTGACTTTAGAGAAAAAAATCGATATATTGTATTTTTATATTTATAATTTCATAAATTTTGCAATTACTTTGAGATTTTTTATAATTACTTGCAGCTTTTTTTACAATTATGAGATTATTACAAAACAATTTTAAGTAATGAAGTCGCGAAAAATGTTACTATAAATAATATTTGGATGTTATTTAGTTTTGTAATTTATTTTACTATATTTTTATTTTTTTTAATAAAAATTTGTTTATTTTAAATTTGACCCCACTGACCTAAAAGACTAAATCGACCACATGGATTTATTCGACTACCATTTAATTTAAACATGTGACTTGCTTAATTATATAATTAATAATTTCAAACCTAGTTGTTGCAACAACTAATATTGTATTTTTTGCATAATATTTCCGTTTACATTTAACAAATATCTTAAATGAAAAGGGGAAACTTTTTATTTATTTTTTGTTCAAACAGTTTAATATAAATTGTTATAAACGGTAAAAAGATTACAATATAAATAATTAAAATAAAAAGAGATCAATAATAAGTAACAACTAGTCCGAGATATACTTTTTAAAAAATAGTAATAATCTAATTGCACAATGTAATATCTCATTTCTACTTTATCTCTTCTAGTATCTTTATTATTTTTATTTAAATGACACGTGTACTATTGTTCCTAGTATTATGTAAAAGGAAAAATGTATGAAATTTGATCAATTGAACTATTAAACAACCAATAAGTCTTTAGCGACCCGCCGGTTTCGATCGGGGTGGCGATCGATCGAAAATTTATTTATTTAATTTTTTTTTTGATTTCTAAATAATTAATGTGATTTATTGGAACTGAAAGTTTTATAAAATGCAGTAATTTAGGTGTCATTTGGATAAATATAAAAAAATATAATTGTACAATCTCCGCAACCCTATTTTTTATATGTATCCAAATGACATCTAAATCACTGTATTTTATAAAAATTTCAATTCTAATAAAACACATTAATTATTTGAGAGTCAAAAGCAAAAAAATAAAAAATAAATTTCCGGCCGGTCGCCACCCCGGTCGGAATTCCTGTGGCCGTAGAAGGATTCTTAAACAATTTCCTGTCTTCAATTACATGTTGGTTGTCACGTAGCAAGAAGGTTGATAAAGAAAGTGACAGATTAACCTTCTCTAGGACTTATATTTTTTTATGACAGATCTACCCTACAAATATATACTGACAAATTACATACCAGGGGACATTCTGGTAAATGCACAACTGATTTGCCGGTGAGGCGGAGAGTAAATTCCATGCAGCGTGGAGCACGCAGGAGAGCACGTTGATTGGGACCCACTGTGCACGTTACGGCGTCGGTTGAGGAGCTCAGCCGCGTGGCACATCAAACTGGGTGGAGCCCACACGCTGTAAAAAGGATCGTGACGCCAGCTGGCACCCGGTATTATCCAGAGCGGCACAAGAGGACAGTCACGTGAGTATGCTTAGAGATTTGAGCTGTTATTTTTTAATTCAATGGGAGAGTGACACGTCACTTGTGTAACTTCAAATTGACGAAAGGGGCTCTCATAGTCTCACCTGATTTTGTTTTATTTTAGTAGTATTTCTTTATTTTTAAAGTTTAATTTCATGAATTTTATTTTTAGTCAAGGGATGTGGGTCCAGGAGGAGAGAGAAAGAGCAATGTGGGACCCTTGATTGTACGAAACAGTTGGGGACACTGATCTGAGTATGAGACCGTATTGTGGGACCAAGAATAGAATATGTAGAATGAAGAAATAAGGGAATACAAACGAAGAGTATTATTGTTCTTAAATAATATTACTATCACATAATAAAGGTCACATAATATTCATAAATATATACATGTATATTGCGGATCTCACGTGTCAAGTCAGGTCCCATAATATGCATGTGTGTATGTGAGTATTATGTAATCTTTTTTATGTGATTGTTAACAATCTGATTTTATACATACGTTAAATCACCGAAAAAGTTAATACGCCAAAATAAAGCGGTTGATTGTATTGTTGTGAAATCAAACTCACGAAATACACTCACATAAATATAAACAAAGAGATATAAAATATGAACATAAGAATTTACGTGGAAACTCAATTAGCGAAAAATCACGGGGAGAGAGAGTAATCAACTATCACAATATTGGGAGTACAAGTTGTGTATTTGTGTTGTATCTCTTGTACCCTATCATATTGTCTTCCATCTCCAACCCTAGTTTGTAGCCGTATATATAGAAGTCACCTCCACCCACATCAAAACTAGGAGAAGGACTCCTTATCCCTCCAAATAAGAAAACACAATCCTATTTTAATAAGGACTCTTCCACTGTCATAATAAATACACATGAGCCATCACCAGATCCGGACCATTAAATAGGCTGGGCTGCACCATGGTTATACCCAAATAATCACATCCCAACATTGCCCCCCAGTCTCTTATTTATATGGAATTTAAAAATAAGAGAGTATTCAAAAAGTCTCCGTGGGATTTTTATCCTCGGGATTATTATCCTCGAGATTATTATTTTCGGGATTATTATTCTCGGGATTTTTATCCTCGGGATTTATATCCTCGAAATTTTTATCCTCGGGATTTATATCCTCCGAATTTTCATCCTCTGGATTTTTATCCTCCGAATTTCCTTCAGTCCGTGGTTGATGATGAAACCAAAGCCGCCTTTAAAACACTTCAATGATATAAAAGCTTAAACTTTTATCTCTGCGTTGGCTGAATTCGTTACTGGTTCGGTGACTCAGCACCAATTTATCATCAACTGGACCAAAGTGTTAATGTTTAGATTTTACGTGCATCATGTGAATACTACCACTACATGCATAATATAAGTGAGAGAATATGTAAAGTTGTATCAATAATCAATTACGATCATGCTTCAATTGCTATTGACATAATACATATATACACGCGTATAAGTATATATATAATTTAATAAAAAAGAATCACTTATCTCCTTCGGTGAATCAGTGATTTTAAATCGACACTGGAACTAGTGTCTTGTTTCCCACAGACGGCGCCAATGTTAACGCCTGATTTTGTACGCCTGGCGAAATCACCCAAAAGGACAGGCCAAAATAGCGCCAACGGTTGATTGTATTGTTGTGAAATCAAACTCACGAAATACACTCACATAAATATAAACAAAGAGATATAAAATATGAACAAAAGAATTTACGTGGAAACCCAATTGGAGAAAAACAACGGAGAGAGAGAGAGAGTAATCCACTATCATAATATTGAGAGTGCAAGTTGTGTATTTGTGTTGTATCTCTTGTGCCCTATTATATTGTCTTCCATCTCCAACCCTAGCTTGTAGCCGTATATATAGAAGTCACCTCCACCCGCATCCAACTAGGAGAATGACTCCTTATCCCTCCAAATAAGGAAACACAATCCTATTTTAATAAGAACTCTTCCACTGTTATAATAAATACATATGGGCCATCACTAGATCTGGACCATTAAATAGATTGGGCTGCACCATGACTAGACCCAAATAATCACATCCCAACAGTGATAGTAGCATTGTTGATTATTTTTTACTTCCATTTTTAGACTCCTCTAGGCCTCTATATTTTAAAATTAAAAAAGACTAAAATTCATTTTAGACCCCAAACTTTGAACTAAACATTAAATTTCACCCTAAACTTTATTTTAGATTAATTGCATCTTATCCTTTAAAGTTTAAACTAAAATCTAAATTGAGCTCTTTGCATTCTTTTCTGGCGAATTTTTGACAAGCAGTTTAAATGAGGGGTAAAAATGGCAGATCCTAAAATTTAAATATAAATTAATAAATAAATATACAATTTTCAATAAAAAAGAAGGCATAATGTGACACCCCAAAATTAGTCCACACAATCCAATATGAGTCGCCAAAATACATAGTATAGAATTCAAATATAAACTTCCTATATACAACTATTAACTGTCATGTAAAATACGACAAAATATAAGTTGTGAGTTTCAATATAAATATTGTCTCGTAGACAATATCCAAACTCAAATAAAGTTCTCATCAAAATTATTGTCACACTATTTTACAAAATAGTGAGGACTAATATAATAACCGTCTTGGACCATTACTCCACTCCCCGATTAGACTCAGCTACATTCTTGCCTCCTGAGAAGAATAATGGAACCAAAAGGGAAAGGGTGAACTCAACTAGCCCAGTAAAAAATATTATGACTAAGATAATGAAGAACAAATTATCCTTAATCCTCAACAGTGAAAAATCTAATAGAATACAATAGACAACAAGTTTTAGATCAACAACTACAGCGGAACAAGCAATTCATTAGAAAAGTCAAGTAGAGTATGATGTCTACTATCTTCTATAATTTAAAAGTCCATCTCAATATTTTATTCATGTAACACCAATCAATAATTATTTCAAATCAACGAAATATCTATAGACTATGGGCCAAAGATAATCGTTTGTATCACCAGTGGTCATGATCATGTTAAACATTTGTCCATCTATACACTATGGGCCAAAAAGGACTTTCATCACAAACCTTTATCCGTAACATTAAAGGTCCTGATTATACCAATACACAATTCCTAGTCATAATCATACCAATCAACAGTCCATCTTTGCACTACGGGCTAAAGATTAGTTTCAACACAATATAAGCATGAGGATGATGACAATGATATAAAGAATCAATCAAGTGAGATCAAAGATAAATATTAGAGATTTATAATTTAATTTATCAAGAGTTTAAGAAAGTCCAAATTGCCAACATGATCACCAATTTTGGAGTAAATTTCAAAAATGATATTTAAGATTCAAATTTCAAAGATAATTTGAACAAGAAAAAGAAACTAAATTTCGTCGTGAATAGTACTCCGGCATGAATAGTAACCCGGCATGAATAGTACCCCGACATGAATAGTACCCCGGATGAATAGATAAAAAATTAATATGAAAGTTCAGACCAATATTCAAGTAAAATGATATTTGATGAAGTGCAAACTATTAAGGATATTCTACTAATTTCAAGAATTTTCATAATTTAGTAATAAGGTTATGGAAACAAACAATAATTTTGTACCATAAATGGAGAAATATGAAAGAAAATGACATCCCTTGACGAGTACAAAAAAAATGATATCCAATACAAGTATGAAAGAATATACGAAACTATAAATGGATTTTCACCCGTCATACGGTAATCCGCGTAGAGTTGTTAATTTCACAACTTAAAAAAGAATGAATACGAAGGGTTATTCACCAGGCATGCGATAATCCACGTAGACATGTTATTCTCACAGATTAATAAAGAATGAATACGAAAGGTTATTCACCAGGCATGCAGTAATCCGCGTAAACAAATTATTCTGACAGATTAATAAGAAATGGAATGACAACCCTTATGAGTATGAAGTAATATCATGTACGAATATGAAATAAATAATACCTATTACCTTAGTAGGAGATTTTAGACTGCAATAATGCTTATATCCGACTGTATTTTTGACCAAATATTCCGTCGAAATTAACATAAACTCGACGGATTATGCTTAATTCCAACGGAATACTCTGTCGGAAATAACCCTTTTTTTTGTAGTGTCTTTATAGCTTTCTCTTGTGAGTCTTAATGAATTGTTGAGAATGAATGAAGAAATAAGCTTCTATTTATAGAAGAATTCTAGCTTAGCCCTTGCAATGTAAAGAGGCAAGTGGCTTGACGCTTGGTAATGTGAAAATGCAAGTGGTTTGACGTCTGTAATGTGAAAAAGAAAGTGGTTTGACGCTTGATAAAGACAAGTACTATTGGCGAAAGTGACTCTTTACAACAATCGTCTCATTACAAACCCCTCTATTTATATCAAAAAATGAATAAATATTTACCACAATTCACTTATCTCCAATCAACACATTTTTAATCTTTTAACAATTATTCATCATTAATATTATAACTCACAATATTGACAACCAGATCGTTTCCAAGAAAGTGGGGGGTTTTTCGATAAAGATTTCTCCTTATTGGCACGCAATTAAATAACATATTTTTTTTTGACAGAACTTTATAGACATTTTCAATAATACAAATAATAATATGAACAACTGTGTCGTTTTAATTATTGATTTAATAATATAAAATATTGTGCAGATGATACTGTGACAATAATTGAATCGATAATATGAGATACTATGCAGCAACTACTGTGGTAATTATTGAATGAAACTGAGTGACTTTTTACGTAACCATCAATAATCAGAGATACAATGCAATACCGCGTACCACTGTGGAACAACGCATATTACTGTACTTTTATCACCGATATTTCAACAGTTTAACGGTAAAAGTCTTGCCATTATTTTATGAAAAGGTTATTTTTATCGCTTTCTATATCCGACAGTTATTCCGTTAAGGGTTCACCAATGATTGCGCCGTCGTACGAATATTCCTTGACCAAACGAATATTTTATGACAACTTGCTTACTTTACAAAATTTGCACATATCACCCATAACTATAGCATTATATCAAATCAATACCTTACTATTCAAAATAATATTTAGAAAAAATTAAATCTTTATTCATAAAAAGTTGGGGTCTTACACATAATATCAATAATGGTACTCCATCTGTCCAAGTTTATTTGTCTTAATTTTTTTAATTTGTTCAAATCTATTTGTCCTCTTTCTTTTGTAATGCTATTTTTTGACATTACTTTTTTAATAATAACCCTTCCCCCCCGCTCTTCTCTATTTTATTATTCCAATAAATAGTATGGAGATTAAATAAAATAAAAAAGGTAATAATGGAGTAATTAAGATATATAGATAATTTGGAGATCAAATTTTTTTTCTTAATAGACACATATTTTCAAACTATGTTAAGTAAAGCTGAATGGAGGGAGTATTACTGACCCGTCTTCTATCCCATCTTATTTTCTCCCATTCTTTAATCTGACTCTCTATCTCTTTCAATTGTAATTTGAGATGCTTCCAATCGGATCTGCTTACCATGAAGTTAACTCATGGTAAGTTGGTGGTCAGTTGATCAATTTAGTACTAACACGCAGAGAGATTACCTCCTAACTTGCGTGTCAACACTGTATTGGTTAATAGAGGAATTTAACTTAGGAAAGAATGAGAGAATTTAAGGAAATAGTTCGGGACGAGGAGGGTATATATGGAATATTATTTTTGGGGACGGGAGAAACCACACACTGGCAAGATGAGTGTGGAAAGAATAAGTGTAAGACCCCAACTTTTTATTAATAAAATTGAATTTCCTCTAATTATTATTTTGAATAATAAGGTGTTAATTTGATTTAATGCTTGAGTTATGGGTGAAATGTGCAAATTTTACAAAATAAGAAAGTGGTTATAAAATATTCATTGTTGTCGGGGAATATTCGTTTGGTCGTGGAATATTCTTGCTGTCGGGGACTATTCGTACGATGGCGCATCCATTTGTGGGCCCCATAACAGAAAATTGTCGGATGAAGAAAATGACAAGTATGAGATTTTTTTATAAATAACGACATAGTTGTTACCGTTAACACTGTTGGAATACCCGGTGGTTAAAGTACGAAGAATACACGCGTGGTTTACAAAGATAGCACAATAATATTGCACAATATTTTTGGATTATTGATTCTTACGTAGAAGGCACTACTCAATAATTATTACAAGAATTATCGTTCAATATTTTATTTTATTTATTCAATAATTGCTATGTTGATATTTTATATTATTATTGATTCAATAATTGTCACTGCATAGTATTTCCCATTATCAGATCAATAATTCATATTCTTTGAATAATATTATTAGATAACATTATTGGCAATGTTTAAGGAAGTTCTCGCTGCAGGAAAGGGTTTGGTCACCTAATTGCGCCATGATGAGGAGAAATTCTTATCTAAGCCCCTCTTTCGGGGAACGATCTGTTGTCATTATTGTGATTCTGTAATATTATTTATGAATAATTAATTATTGATTTATATGATAAAAAAATATTTATTTTATGTGGATATAAATAAAGGAACTAATGCTGAGTAGTTTTATCAGTATTTTGTTGGAATGAATGTATTAAAAAGTCATTCGTTTGTGGATTTTAGTTATTTTTTGTTTGGAATTTGGAAAAACTTTCTTCTAAAATGTTGTAGAGAATTAAATTTTCTATGGGATGGACATAAAATTTGTATTTTTATGATAAAAGGGTTATTTATTATGAATTATTGAAGTTTTGAAAATAAATATTTTTATTAAAACATGGGTGGGCCCCACTTTTGATTGTTGTGGAATTTTCTGAATTTGGTGGGCCCCACTTATGGTGTGCTGAGTTTGGTCAAGTGGTGTGAGTGAAATTTTTTATTAAAATATTATTTTATTAAATTTTAGTCTGCTTTGGTGTTCTAGCATTTTCCTATAAATAGGGTGCTTAGTTAGAATTGAAAATCACACCAGAATCATAAGTTTTCTCTTTCTATAATATCGAGCGTATTTTTGCGAGTATTTATATAATTTGAGAGTTGCTATTCAGTGCAAGTTTCCTTCAACATTATATCCGATATTCCAGTCAGAAGTACTGTTCTTTTGAGGTAAGAGATGTTATTTTCTTCCGTAAATGATGTTATTTATTTTAATTAATACCAGTATACCGAAATATTGGTATGAATTTTATTATGAATTTTTTACCTTTTCATGTTGAGGTTACTATTCACATATACGACATTATTCACGTATACGTCACTATTCACGAATACAGAATTATTCAGGAAGTATGATTTTTCTTATGAAATTTTTACCTTTTTGTGTCAAGGTTACTATTCACGTATACGACACTATTCACATATACGACACTATTCACAAAAAAAATAAATTTTCTTTTTTCTTTGTCCAAGTTGTCTATTATGGTTACTATCTTTGATTGTATTCATGTTTTGATCTTCATTCTTGAAATTTACTCCACTATGGTTTATTATGGAGTATTTTTGAACTTGGATTATGTAAAGTATGAATCCCTAATCTGTGTCTTTTTATCTCACTGGATTCATTTTTTAAAAATATTTTTCATCATCCTCAGTCCTAAATGATGATATAACTGAATATCTTTGGCCTTTAGTGCAAAGATAAATGATTACTTGATGAATATCTTTGGCCCGTAGTGCAAAGATGGACATGTGTCGAGATGAACATGACCAACTGGTGATACAAATGAATATCTTTGGCCCGTAAAACAAAGACGAATATTTGGTTCAAGATGTATATTGATTGTTGTTACAGGGATAAAATATTGATGATGAACTTTTAAATCATAGAAGATAGTAGATTTCATTCTCTATTTAACTCTTTTAATGAATTGTTATTTCTGCTGCGAATATTAATCTAAAACTTGTTGTCCATTATATTTTATCTGAATTATTGAAGGCTAACGATAATTTGTTCTACATTATCTTAGTCATAATATTCTTTACTGGGCTAGTTGAGCTAACCCTTTTCCTTTTTGTTCTATTTTTCTTCTAAGGAGACGAGAATATAGTGGGAACTAGTCGGGGTGTGGAGTGATGTTTCAGGGCAGTTGTTTTAGCAGTCCTCACTATTTTGTAAAATAGTGTATCAATAATTGTAATGAGGAATTATTTGAGTTTGAATACTGTCTTGAAGATAATATTTGTATTTAAACTCATAGCATATGTGTTGTCGTATTTTGCACGACAATTGTAATAATGAAGTTATAGTTATTTTCTGTACCATGTATTTGGCGACTCAGAATGAGTTGTGTGGGCCTATTTTGGGGGAGTCACAGTTGGTATCAAAGCTTAGGGATATGGTCTCTTGCGGAGATCGGGGAATAGAACTAGGAGGGGAGAGACGAGTAAATCCTTTGCTAGTGTGTCCTACCTAAGCTTATTTGGTATTTAATTGGTCGGTCAAAATATAAGGATAATATGTTAAATGTCAATTTATTTAATTAACCCTTGTTTTATGGGAGTATTTGAAAATGGCAGCTAAAAATGGTGTGAATGAGATTGTGGAGACACCTTTAATCACCAACCAGGAGAACGTGCAACATGACGATAATGTTCCTCCTATAAACAACACCACCAATCAAATGATGAATGATGTGATGTTTAGAAGCTTTTTATAGTTCATGCAAAATCAGACAAGAGAAACTCGTGTACAAAATATGGGTGGAAATAATAGTAACGCACGACTTGTCACAGCCAAGCAGTTCAAAGAGTTGGGACCACCAGAATTTTTTGGAAAACTGGATCCGATCAATGTGAAAACGTGGGTTAGGCAAATTACCAAGATATTTGATGTCTTGGGAAGTACGGAGGAACATAGGGTTCCATTCACCACCTTTATGTTCTGTGGTGAAGCAGATTACTGGTGGGAATCTGTGAAGCGTACCCCGCTAGCCGCACTCAAAATGTCTTGAGAAATGTTTCAGAAATTATTCAATAGCAAGTATTTTTTTAAAATTATTCGTCATATGAAGGAGGTAGAGTTTATTAGACCGGAACATAACAACATGACTTTGTCCCAGTACAAGGCTAAATTCGCAGAGTTATCCAGGTTTGCACTTTATTTGGTAGAGAATGAGGAACGTATGACGCGGATGTTTCTGAGAGGTCTGAAACCCGAAACTCGGCAATATCTTATTTCTCACAAATTTTCTCTATATTCAGATGTTGTGAACATGACTCAATTATTAGAGCGAGATTATGAGTATGTTCAACCGAAAGACCACAACCAGCATACCGGTGGCAGCAGTCATTGGAACAATGATAACCAACGGGGAGGAAAATATCCGGACAAAAGCGGTAACCACTTTGGTGATAATCGTGGCCATGATAGTAGAAGAAGCGTGTCAGGGGGAGATTTCAAAAAGAGAAGGTACAACAATAACAATATGAAGACGTCAGCACCAACATAAACTGTTTCTAGGGGAGGAGAATGACCATCGGTCGTATGTTATAAATGTGGGAAAGAGGGACACATCAGCCCAAACTGCCCACAACAATCCAATGTGTGTTATAAATGTAGAAAGGAAGGTCATATTGCTAGAGATTGTCTTGTAGCGAAACCAATTCCAGCGGGAATGGTGACTCCAAAGGTTGTCCCAGATAAGACAAAGTTGGTGGTTCCTGGAAGAGCCTTTGTCGTGACTGCCTAAAACGTGAGGAATCTGAATGAGGTGATCACGGGTAAGCTAATCATAAACTCTTGAGAAGTTTATTCTTTACTAGATACCGGTTCTACCCATTCTTTTATCTCACCTGCTTGTGTTCAACGTTTGAATTTGACTCCGAAGAAATTAGACTTTGACTTATCTGTTGAGACTTCGTTAATAGAAACTTTCATTACATCCATTGTGACGCCCCCAAATCCGACTCCCTTCGAACCTTGGATTCGGTCCGCCATGATACTACTATCATCAAACTATTTATATCTTTTATTCATAACTTAATGAATATAACTTTGCTTATTACAATTTTGAATATAAATTCTTTCCATTTTTAGGATCTATATAATGACCTCAAACTTTTATAAGTTTCTAATCTTGGTCATTTACCATTCCTATCTTATATCATATTCGATGTTATAAAAATATGCGAAATAATTTAAACTTTTTCAATTTCCTTAAAAATAAATCTTTTATTGATTTCTTAACTTGAATCAATTACATATCCTTGAATCAAATTATGTCATGATTCATTCTATTCGAATTACTGTATAAATTTTTACCTCTCGATTCGAATTCCTCTATGTATCACATAGTACAACTTAACATGTATTACACATCGTAAACTACTATCATGTACATCTCTTAAAACCTAAACCTTGTTCAAGGGCATATATTTAAATAAATAAATTAATCTCCTTCAATGCTATTGAACTTTATCTATCAAGTAGCACATAATCTTTATCGTGAGTCCTTAACCTGCAAAAGTGGTTATTTGCAAGGGTGAGCTCGACAACCCAATAATTCTAACAGTTTTCATGCATCACATAGCATATAATAACATACTTAGTTCATGCATTCATAATCAATTAATATTTACTACGCATGTTACTTCTCACATAACAGACATATACATTTACTTCACAAGCATATCATCAAAGATCAACTTTCAATTTCATACATATCTCATATGCATTTCATATATATACATCAACATTCTCATAGCATAATATAGCTCAACTAACAGTTATCAAATTCATATATCAAATAGGAACTGAAAGACTTGCCTGATTCGTAGTTTATCAACTACGACTTAACTGCTTAAAGCTTATCTACACTGCGTGTATTCCTACACAGTTATATAATCATGGATTCATATCCATTTGTCATACATTTCATACGTTCTTAATATAACAATAAATATTACATCGTTTCCTAACTAGGTTTATAAAACCTTCACTTCACTTTCTCATCATACTCTTAGAATAGCTAGGTATTTATAGGTATATCTAAACCATCTGTTCTTGACATCAACATTCATATACATTTATCACACACTTGACTCTCTATGTGTTCGACACATATTTAAAGTTTATAGATACGTGATCTACGACGTTCATATTCAAACAACTTAGTTCCATAATAATTTATTTCAATCAATAAAGCTTAACAACTTTCTTTAACAAGATTCGATGATATAAGCTTTTAAACCATATATTGGTACTAATAAGCCTCTACTAGTATGCTTCACATAGACATAACATAGTTCATTATTTGAAGACGTATTTTAAACCACACTTGAAAGGTCTAATTCATGCTTAGCTAGATGATGAACATATTCGTCATGTCTAGGGGCATAAGGCGTTCAAGTTCACTTTTAAAAGCTATTCTAGGCCAAGGTAAAGCAACTAGGTGCAACTTTTAATCTCATTTCATAGCTAACTAAGCCATGTATATATGTTATCATGTTTAGAACTTTAAGTACACAAGTTACTTTAAGTTCGTTCTTAAAGTTTCAAGTTTTCTTTAGAAATCATTTTCAACTAAGCTATTGTAAGTTGATAATAAGTAAAGTAACTTTAAATCATTTCTCATGCTTAAGTTTACTCATAACTCAACAAGATGTATGTGTTAAAATATCACAACTTCAAAGACTCAAGGTTTGACAATATTCGTTTTTCAAAACTCCAAAGTTTCTTTTTAAAACACATACTAAGTCATGCTAAAGCATTCTATTATGAGTAAGGAAATCTAATATGTTATGTCTATTATCATGCATATTTATGTTTTATCACTTAGAATAATATATTCCATCGTCGGGAGCACTATACTTGCGTATGTGCTCGCTCGACGCCCTTCGATTGCCTCCAAATATGTAACAGTCACAAAGATGACTATTTTGACCCCTTCTAACAACCTCAAATTGAAAAACTTAAAAAACACAAGTTGTAGATCTATTCGTTCTCGTTCTGGATCATCTTGAATCTCCTCAATCGGAGTTTGTATGAAACAGTTATGGCCGTTTTACCAAAATAGATAACATCAGTCTTTGTAGGACCCTCCCCTCCCCCGGGGCGGGCCTTTTTCACAGCAAGACCCCCGCAGGGGCTAGCATAGTTGCTGAAATTGAAAATTTTCACTTCCCCTGCTACGAACTAACAAGCCAAAATCCTTTCTAACATTCATAATTTGAGTTATACATATCCAAATTAGTCCGTTTTCGATTTTATGGATTCGTAATTTATAGAACTACAACATATACTAGAATTATAACAATTTACAGAAACCCTAACTAACCTAATTCTTAATCCAAAACTCATGTTCATACTAATTTTCTTGTTTTGAAAAGTTTGGCGAATTCATTCACTACGAATTCGTTTCTAAACCAAATTGGTTCGTCTAACTTCCGTTGTTTTCACATTCAACCATTTTAACAATTTACAACATGAATTGACACATTCTATCATGCTTCAACCATAAACTTTTTGACTCAAAACATGTATTTTAGTACTTTTCTAAGAATCTTGCAAAACTTGAATTGAAGAACATAGTTTAAGAATTATACCTCTTGAAGCTAAATTGACAAATCCTTGAATCTTAACTTTTGATTTCTCCCAACTTCTCAACCAACTTCTCACTAGAATTCTCAGAATTTCAAAATGTGAAGAATGAAGAAGGGGGTCTCTATTTATAGAAGAGCCATGTACCAAGTTTGGGTTTTGCTCCATGAATCAGACCAAAGAAAGAAAGAAGAAGCTATTGGGTATAGATGAGTTGGTCACCAACTTCCTCTTCCTCCATCACTCCCTTCATCATCACCATGATTACAAACTTTGTAGCCTTTTTCATTTCACTGAGTTTGAGAGTTGAAGAGGTAGGCTAGGCCAATGACCTATTCACATGATAAATGAGATGAGACTCACAAAATGGGACAAAAGCTATAACTCAGCATTCCATATTATTATTAGCATACTTAGGTTTATATGATATTTTTCCCCAAATGTGCATACATATACACCCAGTCACATAGAATTATATAATCCATGTACATTGGTTTATTCCAATTAATATTTTAATTGGGCTAATTATAAAATAGTTGGATATTCTCAATCCATCATTTTCCATAAAATTTATCATCTCAAATACACTCAATTATTATAATGATAATTAATATCAATTATTTATTAACTCACCATTTATTTTCTTTTAATACTTCCCATTAAATCTCCATTTGTTTTAACTTCCCTAGTTATGCCACACAAGACATAATTATGTGAACTTAGTAATTATTAGTCCACAAGCTTATAATAATATAATCTCACAAAATATTATTATTCTTAACTTTACATCTTATAATATGGTCATGGAAGTGGTCCATTGCACCATGTTACATTTTATTATCTCACTTGTACATAGTGCTAACATACTAGTCATTATACATATATATTCATATACTTCCTATATTATATGTGACGCCCCCAAAATAGGTATACATCACCCATCTTGAGTCGCCAAATACATGGTACAAAATTCAAATACAACTTAATAATACAACTGTCGTGTAAAATACAACAAAACATAAACTGAGAGTTTTAATACGAATATTGTCTTCTAGACAGTATTCAACTCAAATGGAGTCCTCAATACATTTATTATCACACTATTTTATGGAATAGTGAGGACTACTAATGCTATCATACGGACCGTCACTCCGTTCCCCGACTGGGCCCCACCACGCTCTCATTTCAAGAGAACAATGAAAGCAAAAGGGTGAGCTCAACTAGCCAAGTAAGAAATATTATGACTAAGATAATGCAGAATAATTTATTCTAAGCCTTCAACAGTGTTAAACTGATAAAATATAACAAACATCAAGTTTAACTGCAGCGGAACAAACAATCCATTAGAAGAGTCAAGTAGAGCATAAAGTCTACTATCTTCTATGATTAAAAAGGTTTTTCATCACTTTTATCGCTGAGACTCATCTTAATAAATAATCCACATCATCGAATCACCTGCACTACGACCAAGGATATTCTTTAGTATCACGACCACAAATTATCCATGCACTACGGGCCTAGGATATTTGTGTATTCATTAATGGTCATGATCATGCCAACAACTGTCCATCAATGCACTACGGGCCAATGAGAACTTTTACCACATCATTTGTAACATTACGGTCATGATTATAACGAATAATCCCTGGTCATAATCATACCAAGTCCATCTATGCACTACAAGCCACAAATGACTTTCAACATATTATAAACATGAGGATTGTGACGCCTCCAAAATAGGTATACATCACCTATTCTGAGTCGTAAAATACATGGTACAGAATACAAATACAACTTAATTATACAACTGTCGTGTAAAGTACGATAAAACATAAGTTGTGAGTTTTAATACAAATATTGTCGTCTAGACAATATTCAAACTCAAATTCAATATTATTACATTTATTTTCCACTATTTCACTAAATAGTGAGGACTACTAATGCTATCATCTGGTCCGTCACTCCGTTCCCCGACTAGTCACTGCTACGTTCTCATTTCCTGATGAGAACAATGAAAGTAAAAGGGTGAGCTCAACTAGCCCAGTAGGAAATATTATGACTAAGATAATGTAGAATATATTATTGTTAGCCTTCAACAGTGTTAAACTGATACAATATAACAACCATCAAGTTTAACTGCAGTGGAACAAACAATCCATTAAAAGAGTTAAGTAGGGAATAAAATCTACTATCTTTTATGATTTCGAAGGTTTTTTTTATCACTTTTATCGTTGGGACTCAGCTTAATAAATAATCCACATCATCGAATCACCCCTGCACTACGACCAAGGATATTCTTTAGTATCACGACCACAATTATCCATGCACTACGGGTCAAGAATATTTGTGTATTCAATAATGGTCATGATCATGCCAATAAGCATCCATCAATGCACTACGGGCCAATGAGGACTTTTACCACATCATTTGTAACATTACGGCCATGATTACAAGAATAATCACAGTCATAATCATACCAAGTACATCTATGCACTATAGGCCACAGATGACTTTTAACAAAATATAAACATGAGGATGATGACAATGATATAAGAATTCAATAAAACAAGTTCAAGAATTAATTTATCCAGGAACTTATAACGTCCAAATTGTCAACAAGATACTGTTTTGTAGAGTAAAATTCAAGAATGTTCAGAAGAATATTTCCATGAAAAGATACTGGATGAAGCGCAAATATCAAGGATATTCCACTAATTTCATGGAGTATAGAAGTCAAAACTTGAACCAATGAGTATAATAAGGAATGGAATAACAAAAGAAATCACGTGCATGAGATAGACCATACAAACAAAAAGTTATTCCAATGAATAATAAATAACAGAATCAGTCCATAAAAACGCATGCACGAGATATTCCAATGAGAATAATAAAAAGATTTTAATCAGTCCGGCGTAAAACACATGCATGAGGATATTCCAATAGAATAATAAAGACGGAATCAGTCCCGGCGTAGAACGCATGCATGAGAATATTCCACGAGAATAATAAAGATGGAATCAGTCAACGTAAAATGCATGCATGTGATATTCCAGCGAGAATAATAAAAGCGGAACCAGTCCAAGACGTAGAACGCACAGACAGGATGTTCCAACAGAATGAATAAGAATGGAACAACAACAAAATTTCACCAAGTATAGGGTAGCCCGCGTATACAGGTTATTCCAATAGAATAATAAAGAATGGAATAACAAAAGTTCTCTTCATAGATAAGAAAGAAATAATACTCCCTACCTTGGAAAAACCGGATCTTTGGAATAGTGAGGTAGTGAGACTTTCTTCTTCTTTCTCTCTATAATTTCTCTCTATAATAATCGCTCTAAAGCTTTTGTGAATTGGTGAGAAATAAAGGAAGAATGAACTTCTATTTATAGAAAAATATAGTTTCGATAATTGCACTTTTTGGGGCTCGAAAAATTTCAATATAATACCTCCAACTTTTCCTTTATTTTTAATTTAGTCATGGAAGTATTATCAAACTTGCACCACCTCTCCTAATAGTAAATAATGTGATTCAATAGTAAATTATGTGAATCAATAGTTCTAGACATGTGAAAATCTGAATTAAGATATAGTACCTCCATCTATACCTCCATTTTAACTTAATCATGCAAGTATTATCAATCTTGCACCAACTCCCCCCTAATAGTAACAAGAATGTGAAATAATAGTATACATGTGAACAAATAGTTATAATTATGTGAAATAATAGCAATCAATTGCTCATTTATCCTAGGTTAAATACCGATTGGTCAATATAACCTCCAGGACATCAATTATTATCGAAATAATTGTCAATTTTCACTAACACAAATAATTCCAACACAATGAAACCATTTTTATCAAAAATATAAATTTTGAAATTTCAAAGTTTGACTTTTCCCGAAAAAGTCAACTGTTGACTTTTTGACCAATCAATCCCTAGAATCACATCAAATGCAAGTATTTTCAAAGAAATAAGATCGACAGGTAACGTGCGGGTACCGATTTGAACTAAACAAGACTTATAAACAGTGGATGTAATGAATATTTCTCCCAACGGAGTTTCAACAGATAAGTCAAAGTCTAATTTCTCCGGAGTCAAATTTAAACGTTGAGCGCAAGTAAGAGAAATAAAAGAATGGGTAGAACTGGTATCAAATAAGGTATATGCTTCACTAGAGTTTATGATAAGCTTACCCGTGATGACCTCGTTCGGGTTTCTTGCTTTTTGGGAGGTAACTACAAACGCTCTCCCTTGCACTACCGGCTTTGACTTTTCTGGGACGACCTTTGGTGCCTCCATCCTAGCTGAACTAGTCTTTGGTGAACGACAAAATCGGGCTAGGTGACCTTCTCTTCCATAATTATAACATGCTTTGGATGGCATCGCACAGTTTGGACTGATGTGTCCCTCCCCTCGGCATTTGAAGCATATGATAGGTGGTCATTCTCCTTCCTTAACAACTGGTCTTTGGTCTTTGACGTCTTTCCATCATTGTTGAATCTCTCTTCTTGAAATGTCCATTTTATTATTTTGGCCCCGATTACCACCGAAGTGGTTACCATTTCTGGCCTATTGATTCCCTCCACGCTTGTTGTCACCGCTTCGATGACTGCTCTCACTGGTATTATCATTTTGTTGGTTGCTTTCTCTTGGTTGCGTTGACTCGTTATCGCACTCCACTAACTGAGCCCTATTTACAACATCTTAATACAAACACAGTTTATAAGAAATAAGATATTGACGTATCTCCGGCTTCAAACCTCTTAAAAACATTCGCATCATTCTCTCTTCATTATCCACCAAGTGGGACGCAAACCAAGATAACTCGGTAAACTTCGCTTCGTACTGCAACACGGTCATATTATTCTGCTCCAACTTGATGAACTCTACCTCTTTTATGTGACGAATACTTTTAGGAAAGTACTTGTCATTGAATAATTCTTAGAACTTCTCCCAAGACATCTTCAGCGCGGCAGGTTGAGTACGCTTTACCAATTCCCACCAATAATCTGTCTCTCTTCGAAACATAAAGGCGGTAAAGGGAACCTTTTGCTCTTCGGAGCATCCCAAGACATAAAATTTATTGGTGATTTACTTTATCCATGCTTCCGCCTTAAGTGGTTTTGGCTCTCCAATAAACTCTGGTGGTCCCAGCTCCTTAAACTATTTAGCGGTGACCGTCCGAGAGTTTCTAGTGTTTCCACCTACATTTTGGACAGGAGTCGCTCTTGCCTGATGTTGCATGAATTGCATAAAGCCTCTGAATAATCCATATTTCATCATCTGGTCAGTGTTGTTGTTTTCTTGAGGATTGTCGCCTTCCTGATACACATTATCCTGATTATTGATCTGTGGAAACTCAATGGTCTCCTGTGCTCCATTGCTATTCTCAACATTCTCGGATGTCATTTTCAGATACTGCCACAAAACAAAGGTTAATTAACATATAACATATTATCCCCTATACTCCGCCGACCAATTAAATACCAAATAAACTTAGTAGGTAGGTCATACTAGCGAAGGTATATACATGCGTTTCTACCGGACCGATTAAAATCTTTATTATTCTCATTGAATATATCGCATGCATGCATTTTACGCCGGACCTAGTTCCGTTAATTATTATTCTATTGGAATAAGCTGCCTGTGCGGTCTATCGCATGCTTGGTGATTTCTTTTGTTATTTCATTCCTTATTATATTCAGTTGGTTAAAGTTTTGGCTTCTATACTCTATAAAATTAGTGGAATATCCTTGATATTTGCGCTTCATCCAGTATCTTTTCATGGAAATATTCTTCTGAGCATTCTTGAATTTTACTCCACAAAACAATATCATGTTGACAATTTGGACGTTATTGATTTCTGGATAAATTAAATTATAAATCTTTAAAAATTTATCCTTAAACTTGTTTTATTGAATTTTTATATCATTGTCATCATCCTCATGTTTATAATATGTTGAAAGTCATCTGTGGCCTGTAGTGTGATGCCCCCAAAATAGGTATACATCACCTATTCTGAGTCGTCAAATACATGGTACAGAATATAAATACAACTTAATTATACAACTGTCGTGTAAAGTACGACAAAACATAAGTCATGAGTTTTAATACAAATATTATCGCTCAGATAATATTCAAACTCAAATTCAATATTATTACATTTATTTTCCACTATTTCACTGAATAGTGAGGACTACTAATGCTATCATCTGGTCCGTCACTCCATTCCCCGACTAGTCCCTGCTACGTTCTCATTTCTTGAAGAGAACAATAAAAGTAAAAGGGTGAGCTCAAATAGCCCAGTAGAAAATATTATGACTAAGATAATGCAGAATATATTATCGTTAGCCTTCAACAGTGTCAAACTGATACAATATAACAACCATCAAGTTTAACTGCAGCGGAACAAGCAATCCATTAAAAGATTCAAGTAGAGAATAAAATCTATTATCTTTTATGATTTAAAAGGTTTTTCATCACTTTTATCGTTGGGACTTAGCTTAATAAATAATCCACATCATCGAATCACCCCTGCACTACGGCCAATGATATTCTTTAGTATCACGACCATAATTATTCATGCACTATGGGCCAAGAATATTTGAGTATTCAATAATGGTCATGATCATGCCGCTGTCCATCAATGCTCTACGGGCCAATTAGGACTTTTTCCACATCATTTGTAACATTACGGTCATGATTACACTGAATAATCCCTGGTCATAATCATACCAAGTCCATCTATGCACTATAGGCCACAGATGACTTTCACCAAAATATAAACATGAGGATGATGACAATGATATAAGAATTCAATAAAATAAGTTCAAGAATTAATCTATCCAGGAACTAATAACGTCCAAATTGTCAACATGATACTGCTTTGTAGAGTAAAATTCAAGAATGCTCAGAAGAATATTTCCATGAAAAGATACTGGATGAAGCACAAATATCAAGGATATTCCACTAATTTCATGGAGTATAAAAGTCAAAACTTTATCCAACTGAGTATAATAAGGAATGGAATAACAAAAGAAATCATCAGTACGCGATAGATCAAGACAGCGGAGTTATTCCAACAGAATAATAAATAACGGAATCAGTCCGCATAAAACGCATGCATAAGATATTCAATGAGAATAATAAAGGCGGAATCAGTCCCGAAAACGCATGCATGACGGATATTCCAAAGAATAATAAAGACGGAATCGGTCCCGTAGAAACGCATGCATGTGATATTCAATAGAATAATAAAAACTTTTAACCAGTCCGGCGTAGAACGCATAAATAATGATGTTCCAACAGAATGATAAAGAATGGAACAATGTAAGAATTTCACCAAGTATAGGTAGCTCGCGATATCTGAGTTATTCCAATGAGAATAATAAGAATGGAATAATGAAGTTCTCTACATAGATAAGGAAGAAATAATACTCCCTACCTTTAGAAAAAACCGGATCTTTGGAATAGTGAGGGTAGCGGACTTCTCTTCTTTTTTCTATAATTTCTCTCTATAATAATCGCTCTAAAGATTTTATGAATTGGTGAGAAATGAAGGAAAATGAGCTTCTATTTATAGAAAAATATAGTTTCGATAATTGCACGTTTTGGGGCTCAAAAAATTTCAGTATAATACCTCCAACTTTTCCTTTATTTTTAATTTAGTCATGGAAGTATTATCAAACTTGCACCACCTCCCCTAATAGTAAATAATGTAATTCAATAGTAAATTATGTGAATCAATAGTTCTAGACATGTGAAAATACAAATTATAGTATAATACCTCCATCTATACCTCCATTTTTAACTTAGTCATGCAAGTATTATCAATCTTGCAACTAACTTTAATAGTAACAAGAATGTGAAACAATAGTATACACATGTGAACAAATAGTTATAATCATGTGAAATAATAGCAATCAATTGCTCATTTATCCCAGGTTAAATACTGGATTGGTCAATATAACCTCCAGACATCAATTATTATCGAAATAATTGTCGATTTTCACTAACACAAATAATTCCAACACAATGAAACCATTTTTATCAAAAATATAAAATTTAAAATTTTAAAGTTTGACTTTTCTCAAAAAAGTTAACTGTTGACTTTTTGACCAAATAGTGAATTCCGAAAAATTTTGTGTTTATAGACTATTTTTACTAATTTCATCGTTCCGTACTCAAATATCACGTCCGCGTCTCCAAATTCAACTCCGAACACAACTTCAATTTTAATAATATTCATCATTAATATTATAACTCACAATATTTATCAACCAGGTCGTTCCCAGGAAAGAGGGGGCTTTCCAATAAGGATTTCTCTCTATTGGCGCACAATTAAGTGACCAAATCTCTCTTGACAGAACTTCTAGACATTGTAAATATTGCAATTTAATAATATGAATAACTTTGTCGTCTCAATTATTGATTTAATAAAATAACATATTATGTAGATGATGCAACAATAATATAAGAGATATGATGCAACAATTACTGTAGCAATAATTGAGTATAACTGAGTGACTTCTCACGTAAGCATCAATAATAAATACCGTGTGCTACTATACAACCACGCGTATTACTGTACTTTTACTACTGAGTAGTTCAACTAGTATTAACTGTAAAACTTCCGCCGTTATTTTCATAAATTATTTTTGTGGTTTTCTCAATCCGACAATAATTTCGTTGTGTGGGGTCCACCAATAATTGTGCCGTTGTACGAATATTCCCTGTTAAAACGAATATTCCCCGACCAATCGAATATTATATAACAACTTACGTACTTTGCAAAATTTGTAAATATTACCCACAACTATAACATTATATCAAATCCACACCATAATATTCAAAAATATATTTCGAGAAAATTTAATCTTTATTCAAAAAGTTGGGGTCTTACAACCTCCCCTTCTTATAAAATTTCATCCTAGAAATTAGGGTGCGTACCTGATATGTCGAAGAGGTGAGGATACTTTTATTTCATTTCAGATTCTAACTCCCAGTCCATTTCCTCAACATCGTGGTTTCTCCATAAAACTTTGACTTGAGGTATAACCTTGGAGCGTAGAATATGTCCCTTCTTATCCAAGATTTTAACAGGAACCTCTTCATACGTTAAATCTTCCTCTATTTCGTCCGGTTCTAACTCAATAATGTGGTTCGGGTCTTTCACATATTTACGTAACATGGATATGTGAAAAACGTTATGAACATGAGACATACTTGGCGGTAACGCAAGTCTATAGGCCATAGTTCCTACTCGATCGAGGATTAAAAATGGGCCAATGAATCGAGGATTGAGCTTTCCTCTCTTTCCAAATCTTGTAACTCCTTTCCATGGAGTAACACGTAACAACATATGATCTCTAATATCGAATTCTACGTCCTTTCGATGAATATCAACATAACTCTTTTGTCGATCTTGTGAGGTTTTTATACGTTGTCGGATCGTTTGAATCTTTTCCGTAGTCATACGTACCAAATCTGGTCCCAACAACGTTGCTTCACTCAACTCATCCCAGCATACTAGAGAACGACACTTTCTTCCATACAATGCCTCGAATGGAGCCATGCCAATACTTGCTTGATAACTGTTGTTGTCGGAAAACTCCACCAATGGTAGGAACTTATCCCAACTTCCCTTGAAGTCAAGGACACAGAGTCTTAATAGATCTTCAAGAGTTTGAATGGTCCTCTTTGAACGCCTCCGTCCAAATTCGAGGGTGATATGCCGAAGCTAAATCAGAACCGTGCCCATAGCTTTTTGCAAACTAACCCAAAATCTTGAAGTGAATCTTTGGTCTCGATCAAAAACTATGGATACTGGCATACCATGCAGTCTTACAATCTCGTTTATGTACATACGAGCAAGAAGTTCAAGTGTATAAGTTTCTCGTATAGGTAGGAAATGAGCAGACTTGGTCAATCTATCAACAATGACCCAAATTGCTTCTATGCCTTGAGAAACCTTGGGAAGACCAGTAACGAAATCCATGGTAATGTGTTCCCACTTCCATTCTAGAATTTCAAGTGGTTGCAATGGACTTTTTGGTACTTGATGCTCCGCCTTGACTCGTTGACAAGTTAAACACCTTGAGATAAATTCTGCTATCTCTCTCTTCATATTTCTCCACCAAAATGTATATCGAAGATCACCATACATTTTGGTACTCCCAGGATGGATTGCAAACGGTGTGTTGTGCGCCTCCATCATGATTTTATACTTTAAATCAGGGTTGTTAGGAACACAAAGTCTGGAGTTGACTAAAAGTATTCCTTCTTCATCGATTCTTGCTTCCGGCATAGCACCTTCTTGCACTTTCTTCCTCATACGCATCAGCTCCAGATCTGTAACTTGAGTAACTTTAACTTTATCAATTAAATATCCTTGTGAAGCGATACTAGATGAAGCGCAAATTTTAAGGATATTCTACTAATTTCACAGAATATAGAAGCAATACTTTAACCGAATGATGGTATAATCAGGAATACGAGATGAAATAATATTACTCACATACTACGAGTATGGAAGAAAATATTATTCCTATGAATACTTGAACAAAATAATATCCCTTACGACTGTTGAACGAAAATAATATTCCTACGAATATTGAATGAAGATGATATTCCTTGCGAATATTGAATGAAAATAATATTCATACGAATACGAAAAATAATATCTCTTCAGAATATGAAATAAATAATATCCCTTACGAATATTGAACGAAGATAATATTCCTTACGAATATTGAACGAAATAATATTCATACGAATACGAAAAATAATATCACTTCTGAATATGAAAATAATACCCCTTACCTCAGAAGAAGACTGGATACTGGAATAGTGAAGTAGCATACTTCTCTTCTTCTTTCTCTTTATAGCTTCTCTCTCTATAATTGCTTTTGTGAGTTTTAGTGAATTGGTGAGAATGAAACAAGAATGAGCTTCTATTTATAGGAAAATATAGTTTCAATAATTGCACATTTTGGGGCTCGAAATATTATAGTATAATACGTTCATCTTTTCTTTCATTTTTAATTTAGTCCTGCAAGTATTATCAAACTTGCACCACCTCCCCTAATAGTACATCTTGTGAATCAATAGTACAATCATGTGAATCAATAGTACAATCATGTGAAAAAAATAATTACAGTATAATACATTCATCTATACCTCCATTTTTAATTTAGTCATGCAAGTATTATCAATCTTGCACCACCTCCCCTAATAGTACATGAATGTCAATAGTACACACATGTGAACAAATAGTTATAAGCACGTGAATTAATAGCAATTAATTGCTCATTTATCCGATTAATTACTCGATTGGTCAATATAACCTCTAGACATCCATTATTATCGAAATAGATGTCGATTTTCACTAACACTTATAATCCCAACATAATGGAAATATCAATTTCAACTTTAATCAATACGAACTTATTCATCATTAATATTATAACTCATAATATTTAACAACCGGTCGTCCTCGGAAAGATGGGGCTTTCCGATAAGATTTCTCCTTATTGGTGCCGCAATTAGGTGACCAAACCTCTCTTGATGAATTTCTAGACATTGTCAATATTGCAAATAATAATATAAATAACTTTGGCGTCTCAATTATTGATTTAATAATATAAAATATTATGCAGATGTTACTGTGACAATAATTGAATCAATAATATGAAAGATATTATGCAGCAATTATTGTAGCAATAATTGAGTATAACTGAGTGACTTCTCACGTAAGTATCAATAATCAATACCGTGTGCTACTATGCAACCACGCGTATAACTGCACTTTTACCACCGGGTAGTTCAACAGTTTAACGATATAACTTTCGCCGTTATTTTTATAAAAAGATAATTCTGTGGTTTTCTAACTACGACAATACTTTCATTGTGGGGTCCACCAATGATTGTGCCGTCGTACAAATATTCCCTGTTAAAACGAATATTCCCCGACGAATTGAATATTATATAACCAGTTGCTTACTTTGCAAAATTTGTAAATAATACCCATAACTATAATATTATATCAAATCCACACCATAATATTTAAAAATATATTTCGAGAAAAAAATTAATCTTTATTCATAAAATTTGGGGTCTTACATTATATAGTTACCATTGAAGTGTCACACTTCATTTCATATCATATAGATTTAGCTACTATATAATATCAAATCATTGCACATATAATTTAATTCATTCAATTATTCTTTCATTAAATTATTTAATGAATGCTTATTCCATCATTTTGCCACACTAGGCATATCACACAAGCTTACATTAAGCTTATCCTCATTCTCATTACTTATTCATTTCTCACCACATTACTATTTATAACATTTTCAATTTACATCGAACTATTATATCACAAGGTTCACAAATATAAATATATCATGAATGGAAATATTTAAATATTCTTTATAACATTCATGTAATATACTAACTCAAGTTATTAAAATAACTTAGTTTTCTTTTAACTTTAACCCTCTTGAAAATAGTTTACTATAATCGAAATTATGTATTTCGCCATAACATAACATAAGATGTTTTTATCCTATTTTCTCTAAATATAGAACTAATCATAATAAAATGATTTACACATTTTCTCAATATATTATTTGTAAGACCCCAACTTTTATGAATAAAGATGAATTTTCTATAAATATCATTTTGAATATTATGAAATGAATTTGATATAATATTATAGTTATGGGTAATATTTATAAATTTTACAAAGTATGCAAGTTGTTATATAATATTTGATTGGTCGTGGAATATTCGTTTTAACAGGAATATTCGCATTGGCAAGACAATCATTGGTGGACCCTACAATGTAATTATTAGCCGGATTGAGAAAACGACAAAAATACTTTTATGAAAATAACGGCGGAAGTTTTCTTTGTTCACCGTTGAAACACCCGGTGTTAAAAGTAATCTGATACGAATACGCGTGGTTGCATAGTAGCAACACCAGTATTGATTATTGATGCTTACGTGAGAAGTCACTTAGTTTTGTTCAATTATTGCTACGAAGAATTTAACGTGATAAGTATCTCACGTCATTTGATTCAATTATTGTCAATATTTTATATATTATTAAATCAATAATTGAGACGACAAATTTATTAATATTATTATTTGCACTATTAACGATGTCAGAAGTTACATCGAGGAGAGGGTTGGTCACCTAATTGCGCCAATAGGAGAAATTCTTATTGAAAGCCCCTCTTTCCTCGGGAACGACACAGTCGATTAATATTGTGAATTATAATAATGGTGATAAAATTTGTTTTATTATTATTATAAATGTAATAAAACGAAAACTTTTATATAAAATGTAATACTTTTTATAAAGTTTTGTTTTATTTGATTATAAATAGAATATATTATATTTTATTATGCATAGTGTTTGCATAGTGCATGCATAGTGTTTGCATATTAAAAACTTTTTATATAAAACTGAATACTTTTTATAAAGTTTTGTTTTATTTGATTATAAATAAAATACATTATATTTCATTGTATAGTGCAGCATAATATCCTTTTCATTCTCCTATAAATAGGATGCTTAGTTAGAATTGAAAATCACACCAGAAATTCAGAGAATTCTTCTTTTATAATCTTGAGCGTATTTCTTTAGAGTTTAAGAAAGTTTTGAGCGTAGAAAATAGTGAAAGTTTTCTTAAAGAATATTCTCGCCCTACCAGTCGGAATACTCTTCTTTTTAAGGTAAGGGGTATTATTCTTTCGTATTCATGAAGAGAGTTATTTTCTTTCAATACTCGTAAGGGTTGTTATTCCATTCTTTATTATTCTGTTGAAATAACTTGGGTGCATATGATTCTATCGCATTCTGGTGAATTCGTTGTTATTCCATTCTTTATTATTCTCGCTGGAACATCCTGCCCTGCGTATATATTACGATGACTGGTTCCATTCTTTATTATTCTGTTGGAACATCCTGCGTGCGTGGCTGCTTACATTTATGACTCGTTCCATTCTTTTTATTATTCTCATTGAATATCCTGCATGCATGCGGTTTACGCATGACCTAGTTCAATTCTTTATTATTCTTGTTGGAATATCCGTGCTGCGCAAGTTACGCATTTACACCGGTTTCATTCTTTATTATTCTGCTGAATAACTCGTCTGCATGGATTACGACGCTTGGTGAATTCTTCATTATTCCATTCTTTATTATTCTCGCTGAAATAATGCATCACGTGGATTACCGCATGGCATGAAAAAATCCATTCGCGGTTTCATATATTCTATTATACTTCGGTTGGTTAAAGTTTTGCTTCTTTACTCCATGAAATTAGTGGAATATCTTGATATTTGAAACTTTCAAAGCATCTTTTCATGGAAATAATCTTTATCATTCTTGAATTTTACTCATAAATTAATTTTATCATGTTGACAATATGGGCGTTAATAGCTAATCGGATAAATTAATTATAAATCGATTATTCTTTATAATCACAACTGATGTTTCATGAAAAAAATCACGGTATATCATATCAGTCAATAATGGATAGTGCAATGATACCTCATTATTAGTCAATATGCGTTTTAATATCAGACAATGCAATGAGGACTCTGTTGAAAGATGATTGTCTAGATAACAATATTCTTATTAAAACTCTGCCATGCTCTCGAATTATTTATTCTACACTATACCAGTAAGATTGTTGTATTTGATTTTGTACCATGATTTGGCATGCCATTAAGATGGGTGATGTATACTCGCTTAGGGGCGCCACAGCTTGGTATCAAATGTGATGCCCCCAAAATAGGTATACATCACCTATCCCGAGTCGCCAAATACATGGTACGTAATACAAATACAATCTTTAATATACATTAAGAGAGTCAGAAAGTTTTAATACAAATACCGCCTTTCTAGATAATATCCCACTCGTAATAAGTCCTCATTACATTTATTGTCACACTATTTAATGTAATAGTGAGGACTACTAATACTATCATCTCGGGTCTATCACCCGCTCCCCGACTCGTCCCCAACCTATATTCTCATTTTCAAGAGAACAAAGGAAAGAAAGGGTGAGCTCAACTAGCCCAAGAAGAAATATTATGACTAAGATAATGCGTAATAAATTATCATTAGCCTTAAACAAAGGTTAAACCGATATAATATAACAAACATCAAGTTTAATCGCAAATTCTAACAAGCAATCCGTTAAAAGAGTCAAGTAGAGAATAAAATCTACTATCTTCTATGATTTAAATGGTTTTTCATGACTTTTATCACCGAGACTCAACTTAATAAATAATCCACATCATCGAATCACCCCGCACTACTACGCCAAGGATATTCTTTAAGATCACGACCACAAATTATCCACGACACACGCCAAGGATATTCGTATTTATTAATGGTCATGATCATGCCAACAATCGGCCCATCAATGCACTACTACTAAAAAGGAATTGTACCACATCATTCAGAATATTACTGGCCATGATTATACCGAATAATCCTCATCATAATCATACCAAGTCCATCTATGCACTATAGGCCATGTATGACTTTCAACAAAATATAAACATGAGGATGATAACAACGATATAAGAATTCAATAAAACAAGTTCAAGAATTAATTTATCCAGAACCAATAACGCCCAAATTGTCAACATGATATCGCTTTGTAGAGTAAAATTCAAGAATGCTCAAGAATATTTCCATGAAAAGATATCGGATGAAGCTTAAATATCAAGGATATTCCACTAATTTCATGGAGTATAAAAGTCAAACCTTTAACCAACCGAGTATAATAAGGAATGAAATAACAAAAGAAATCAGCAGAGATATGCGATAGACCACATTGTGCAAAAGTTATTCCAATGTAATAATAATTAACTAACTAGGTCCGACGTAAAATGCATGTATGTGATATTCCAATGTAATAATATAGATTTTAATCGTGTCCACAGAAACGCATAGACAAGATATTCTAACATAATAATAAAGATTTGGAATCGTGTCCCGCCAGAAAACGCATGTATGTGATATTCCAATAGAATAATAACGAATGGAATAATAGAAGAATTTCACCAAGTATAGGGTCGCTCACAGACACATGTGTTATTCCAATGTAATAATAAATAATGGAATAATGAAGTTCTCTTCATGAATACAAAAGAAATAATACCCTTCATCGTAAAATAAACTGGATATAAGAGTAGGAAGTAGCGTAATACTTTTCATAGTTTCTATAATTTCTCTCTGTAGTTTCAAATGAATTTGTAAGAAATAATGAAGGAATGAGCTTCTATTTATGTAAGAATGGATCGTATAAGAATTAATTCATGAATCGGTCCAGATTGATTTACTTTTAATGGATTTAATCCATATTTAAAGTAAAATCTTTTAAATAAAATATAATATATTCTATTTATAATTATATAACAAAACAAAATTTATATAATATATATATAAAACTTGCCATGCCTTATACTGGCAATTCCCCAACCTCGACAATTCATTACACCAAAAGTTCATTAGACTAAAAGTCATTCCAAACCAAAAGTCATCAATAAATATATATATATATATATATATATATATATATATATATATATATATATTATAAGCACATTACCACCACCAATTTTCTTTCACTTCCTTTTCACTTACAATATACACCACACAAACACTACAAATATATATATATATATATATATATATATATATATATATATATATATATATAATCACATGCCTGCAGTACATATATATACGAAAAATTGATATTACTTTTTCCTGACGATTTTGAAAAATGAGAAAGTAGGGGGTCCAAATAATACGCCAAACTATACAACAAATATTGTGGCAATAATTAAACAAAACTGAGTGACTTCTCACGTAAGCATCAATAATCAATACCGTGTGGTAGTTTGCAAGTAACCACGCCAGACATCGTATTTTTTAACACCAAGTGTTTCAACAAATTAATCGGTAAAACTTCCGCCGTTATTTTCATAAAGTATTTTTGTCCTTTCTCAATCCGACAATAATTTCGTTGTGGGGTCCATTAATGATTGTGCCATTGTATGAATATTCCCTGTTAAAACGAATATTCCCCGACCAATCGAATATTATATAACAACTCACGTATTTTATAAAATTTATAAATATTACCCACAACTATAATATTATATCAAATTCATTCCATAATATTCAAAATGATATTTATAGAAAATTCATCTTTATTCATAAAAGTTGGGGTCTTACAACTGTCCCCTTTTTATGAAATTTCATCCTCAAATTAGGGTACGATGCACGGTATGTCAAGAGGTAAGGATACCTTGATTTCATTTCGATTCTAACTCCCGTGTCATTTCCTCAATATTGTGGTTTCTCCGTAAAACTTTGACTTGAGGTATAACCTTGGAGCGTAGAATATGTTCCTTCTTATCCAAGATTTGAACAGAACCTCTTCATACGTTAAATCTTCCATTATTTATTTCGGTTCGGGCTCTAACTCAATAATGTGAAAGGGTCTTTCACATATTTACGTAATATAGATATGTGAAAATGTTATGAACACGAGACATACTTGGCAGAAAAGCGAGTCTATACGCCTACGTTCCTACTCGATCGAGGATTAAAATGGGCCAATGAATCGTGTATTGAGCTTTTCTCTTTTCAAATCTCGTAACTCCTTTCCATGGAGCAACACGTAACAACACATGATCTCCAATATCAATTCCACGCCCTTCGATGAAGATCAAGATAACTCTTTTGTCGATCTTGTGAGGTTTTTATACGTTGTCGGATCGTTTGAATCTTTTTCGTAGTCATACATATCAACTCCAGCCCCAACAACGTTGCTTCACCCACCTCATCCCAAAGATATCGAGAACGACACTTTCTTCCATACAACGCTCGAATGGAGCCATGCCAATACTTGCTTGATAAGCTGTTGTTGTAGGAAAACTCCACCAATGGTAAGAACTTGTCCCAACTTCCTTGAAATCAAGGACACGAGTCTTAATAAATCTTCAAGAGTTTGAATAGTCCTCTCCGATCGCCCATCCGTCTCGAGGATGATATGCTTAGCTAAATCAGAATCTGCGCTCATAGCTTTTCGTAAACTAACCCAAAATCGTGAAGTGAATCTTGGGTCTCGATCGTAAAACTATGGATACTAGCATACCATGCGATCTTACAATCTCGTTTATGTACATACGAGCAAGACGTTCAAGTGTATAAGTTTCTCGTATCGGTAAGAAATGAGCAGACTTGGTTAACCTATCAACAATGACTCAAATCGCATCTATGCCTTGAGAAACCTTGGGAAGACTGGTAACGAAATCCAAGGTAATGTGCTCCAACTTCCATTCTGGAATTTCAAGTGGTTGCAATGGACCTTTTGGTACTTGATGCTCCGCCTAGACTCGTTGACACGTTAAACACCTTGAGATAAACAACAATATCTCTTTCTTAATATTGCCCCACCAAAATGTATGTCGAAGATCATGATACATTTTGGTACTCCCAGGATGGATTGCAAACGGTATGTTGTGCGACTCCATCATGATTTTATACTTTTACTCAGGATCGTTAGGAACACAAAGTCTGGAGTTGACTCGAAGTATTCCTTCTTCATCGATTCTTGCTTCCCAAGATAAGACCTTCTTGTAGTTTCTTCCTCATACGCATCGCCCAGATCTCAGTAGCTTCGAGCGCTTTTAACTTTATCGATTAAAGTCTGTTCTACTCGTATATTCGCCATCATCACGTGGGTCCCTGGAGTCTTTATCTCTATCTCCATCCTTTGCAAGTCATACAAAATGGGTCTTTACGTTAACAATATTGCACTCGTACCCGCATATGATCTTCTACTCAATGCATCAGCTACCACGTTCGATTTTCCAGGATGGTATTGGATGGTATGATCATAATCTTTTAACAATTCAAGCCAACGTTGTTGCCGCATGTTGAGTTCCTTTCGAGTGAAGAAATATTTGAGGCTTTTATGATCCGTAAAGATCTCCACTTTCTTCCCATACAAGTAATGCCTCCAAATTTTAAGTGCAAAGACAACAGCTGCCAACTCTAGATCATGAGTAGGATAATTCATCTTATATTCTTTGAGTTGTCTTGAGGCATAGGCTGTGACTTTTCTATATTGCATGAGAAAACAACCTAACCCTTTGCCCGAAGCATCACTGTAGATGACAAATCCCTCCGAGCCAAATGGTATTGTCGTAATAGGTGCTTTAAATGAGTCTCTCTCGAGTTCTTGAAAACTCTTCTCACATTCCTCGCTTCTAACCGAATTTTCAGATTTTCGAGTCATTAAGTTAATGGAGTAGCGATTCGAGAAAATCCTTCCACGAATCTCCGATAATAACCAGCTAAACCGAGAAAGCTACGTACTTCGGTCACTGATTTGGGTTGCTCCCAGCTTTAAATAGCTTCAATCTTTGTCTGGTCTAAAAAAATTCCATGACTTGATACTACGTGCCCAAGGAATGCTACTTCCTCATGCCAGAACTAGCATTTCTTCAACTTGGCATAAAGCTTGTATTCACGAAGCTTTTGGAGTATCAGCCTCAAGTGTTGCTCATGATCTTCACGGCTTTTGGAATAAATAAGGATGTCATCAATAAAGACGACCACAAAGTGATCCAAATATTCCTTGAATACTTGGTTCATCATATCCATAAGGCAAAGAGGAGCATTAGTCAATCCAAAGGACATGACTAGGAATTCATAATGCCCGCATCGAAGTCGAAAAGCCTTCTTTGGAATATCATAGGTTCTAATCTTCAATTGGTGATATCGAGAACGAAGATCAATCTTTGAAAAGAATTTAGCGCCTTGCAATCGGGTCAAACAGTCATCAATATGTGTAATGGGTACCTATTTTTAAGGGTGACATGATTCAACTCCCAATATCAATACAAAGTCGCCATACTCCCATCTTTCTTCTTCACGAATAGAACAGGAGCACCCCAAGGAGAAGTACTAGGACGAATAAAGCCAATGTCTAACAATTCCTGCAGTTGGGTCTTTAATTCCTGAAGTTCAATAGAAGCCATTAGGTATGGGCTTTGGAAATGGATTTTGTACCGGGTTCAAGGTCGATACAAAATTCAATTTCACGCTATGGGGGTAGGCCAGGAAGTTCTTTAGGGAATACGTCAGGAAATTCATTAACAATAGAAATATTATTCAAAACTGACGTATTTTTGTTTAGATCCGTGACATGAGCTAAGAAAGCTTGACATCCATTTTTCAATAAACGAATAGCTTTATGGCTTGAGATGACAGTGATTGATTTTAATGGTTTGGTTACTTGAATTCGCATAATAGGTTTGTTAGGAATATGAAAGCTAACAACCTTACGAAAACAATCAATTTTTGCATGATGAGTAGTTAACCAATCAATCCCTAGAATCACATCAAATGCAAGTATTTTCAAAGAAATAAGATCGACAGGTAACGTGCGGGTGCCGATTTGAACTAAACAAGACTTATAAATAGTGGATGTACTGAAGATTTCTCCCAAAAGAGTTTTAACAGATAAGTCAAAGTCCAATTTCTCCGGAGTCAAATTTAAACGTTGAGCGCAAGTAGGAGAAATAAAAGAATGGGTAGAACCGGTATCAAATAAGGTATATGCTTCGCTAGAGTTTATGATAAGCTTACCCGTGATGACCTCGTTCGGGTTCCTTGCTTTTTGGGAGGTAACTACAAACGCTCTCCCTTGCACTACCGACTTTGACTTTTCTGGGACGACCTTTGGTGCCTCCATCATAGCTGAACTTGTCTTTGGTGAACGACAAAATCGGGCTAGGTGACCTTCTCTTCCATAATTATAACATGCTTTGGATGGCATCGCACAGTTTGGACTGATGTGTCCCTCCCCTCGGCATTTGAAGCATATGATAGGTGGTCGTTCTCCTTCCTTAACAACAACTGCTGGTGCTGATGTCTTTCCATCATTATTGAATCTCCTCTTCTTGAAATGTCCATTCTTATTGTTTTGGCCCTGATTACCACCGAAGTGGTTACCATTTCTTGCCTATTGATTCCCTCCACGCTTGTTATCACCGCCGATGATCGCTACTCACCGGTATTATCATTTCTTGGCCGCTTTCTCTTGGTTGCATTGGCTCGTTATCGCTCCACTAAATCGATCCCTATTTACAACATCCGAATACAAACACGGTTTATGAGAAATAAGATATCGACGTAACTCTGAACTTCAAACCTCTTAAAAACATTCGCCATTCTCCTTCATTATCCACTAGTGGGACGTAAACCGAGATAACTTTCAGTAAACTTCGCTTCAGATCGCGACACGGCCATATTATTTCGCTCCAACTTGATGAACTCTACCTCTTTTATGTGATTTAATACTTTCGGAAAGTACTTGTCATTGAATAATTCTTGGAACTTCTCCCAAGACATCTTCAGTGCGGCAGGTTGAGTACACTTTACTCGATTCCCACCAATAATCTGCCTCTCCTCGCAACATAAAGGCGGTAAGGGGAACCTTTTGCTCTTCGGAGCATCCCAAGACATAAAATTTCTTGGTGATCTACTTTATCCATGCTTCCGCCTTAAGTGGTTTTGGCTCTCCAATAAACTCTGGTGGTCCCAGCTCCTTAAACTATTTAGTGGTGACCATCCGAGAGTTTTCAGTGTTTCCACCTACATTTTGGACAGGAGCCGCTCTTGCCTGATGTTGCATGAATTGCATAAAGCCTCTGAACAATCCATAATTCATCATCTGGTCAGTGTTGTTGTTTGCCTGAGGATTGTCGCCTTCCTGATGCACATTATCATGATTATTGATCTGTGGAGACTTAATGGTCTCCTGTGCTCCATTGCTAGTCTCAACATTCTCGGATGTCATTTTCGAGATCACCCACACAAAACAAAGGTTAATTAACATATAACATATTATCCCTATACTCCGGCCCACCAATTAAATACCAAATAAACTTAGGTAGGTCATACTGGCGAAGAGTATGTACATGCGTTTTCTGTGGGACTGATTAAAATCTTTTATTATTACATTGAATATCTTGTTTGTGCATTTTACGTGGGACCTAGTTACATTAATTATTATTACGTTGGAATAACTTTCGCCTTTGCCTATCGCATGCCTGGTGATTTATTTTATTATTTCAGTTGGTTAAAGTTTTGGCTTCTATACTCCATGAAATTAGTGGAATATCCTTGATATTTGCGCTTCATCCAGTATCTTTTCATGGAAATATTCTTCTGAGCATTCTTGAATTTTATTCCACAAAACAATATCATGTTGACAATTTGGATGTTATTGAATTCTGGATAAATTAAATTATAAATCTTTAAAAATTTACCCTTGAACTTGTTTTATTGAATTTTTATATCATTGTCATCATCCTCTTGTTTATAATATGTTGAAAGTCATCTGTGGCACGTAGTGTGATGCCCCCAAAATAGGTATACATCACTTATTCTTAGTCGTCAAATACATGGTACAGAATATAAATACAACTTAATTATACAACTGTCGTGTAAAGTACGACAAAACATAAGCTGTGAGTTTTAATACAAATATTTTCGTCTAGACAATATTCAAACTCAAATTCAAAATTATTACATTTATTTTCCATTATTTCACTGAATAGTGAGGACTACTAATGCTATCATCTGGTCCGTCACTCCATTCCCCGACTAGTCCCTGCTACGTTCTCATTTCCTGAAGAGAACAATAAAAGTAAAAGGGTGATCTCAAATAGCCCAGTAGGAAATATTATGACTAAGATAATGCAGAATATATTATCGTTAGCCTTCAACAGTGTTAAACTGATACAATATAACAACCATCAAGTTTAATCTGCAATGAACAAGCAATCCATTAAAAGAGTCAAGTAGAGAATAAAATCTACTATCTTTTATGATTTAAAAGTTTTTCATCAATTTTATCATTGGGACTCGACAATAAATAATCCACATCATCGAATCACCCCCGCACTACTGACCAAGGATATTCTTTAGTATCACGACCACAATTATCAATGCACTACGGGCCAAGAATATTTGAGTATTCAATAATGGTCATGATCATGCCAACAATCGTCCATCAATGCTCTACGGGCCAATGAGGACTTTTTCCACATCATTTGTAACATTACGGCCATGATTACAATCGAATAATCCACGGTCATAATCATACCAAGTCCATCTATTCACCATAGGCCACCCAGATGACTTTCAACAAAATATAAACATGAGGATGATGACAATGATATAAGAATTCAATAAAACAAGTTCAAGAATTAATTTATCCAGAACTAATAACGTCCAAATTGTCAACATGATACCTAGACGCCCCAAAATTAGGTATACGCCACCCATCTTGGGTCGCCACTTACATGGTACATAAATTCAAATACAACTTATTAACCTAACTGCCGTGGGGTATAATACGACATAAACCGTGAGAGTTTGAATACAAATATTGTCTACTAGATATTATACAAACTCAAAAGGAGTCCTCATTACAACTATTATCACACTATTTCACGTAATAGTGAGGACTACTAATGCTATCCTCTCGACCATTACTTCGCTCCCCGACTCGTTCCCGCCTATGTTCTCATTTTCAAGAGAAAAGGTGAAAAGAAAGGGTGAGCTCAACTAGCCCAAAGAAGAAATATTATGACTAAGATAATGCGTAATAAATTATCATTAGCCTTCAAATGTTGTTAAACCGATAAAATACAATAGACAACCAGCTTTAATCTGCAAATGAATAAGCAATCCATTAAAAGAGTCAAGTAGAGAATAAAGTCTACTATCTTTTAGGTTTTAAAAGGTTTTCATCAATTTTTATCACGAGACTCACTTAATAAATAAACCACCACATCTAATCATCCCCGCATCACTGGCCAAGGATTTTCATCAAATTATCAATGGTCATGACTATACCGAATCACCCCCGGTCATAATCATACCAAAAACTATCCATCATCGCATTACAGTGCCATCGAGGACTTTTGTCACATCATTTATATCAAGTCATGATTATACCGAATGATCCTCGGTCATAATCATACTAAGTTCATCTACGCACGTAAGCCAAAGATAACATAATATAACATGAGGATGATGACAATGACATAATAATTCAATAAAACAAGTTCAAGAATTATTTAATCCATGAATTATTAACGCCCAAATTGTCAACATGATATCGCTTTCAGAGAGTAAAATTCAAGAATGATCGTAAGAATATTTCCATGAAAAGATATCGATGAAACGCAAATATCAAGGATATTCTACTAATTTCATGGAGTATAAGTCAAAGTTTTAACCAACCGGGTATAATAAAGAATGGAATAACAAAAGAAATCACCACGCATGCGCAGATTTCAGAGACAGACAAAGTTATTCCAATGTAATAATAATAACGGAACCAGTCGTGAAATTCACAACCGATGTGATGTTCCAATGTAATAATAAAGATGGAAACCAGATCCTGTAAAAACACATGATAGGATATTCCAAATGTAACGATAAAGATTTTAACCAGTCCTGTAAAAACACATGCATGTGATGTTCCAATGTAATAATAAAATTAACCAGTCCTGTAAAACACATGCATGTGATGTTCCAATGTAATAATAGAAGAATGTCACCAAGTATAGGTAAATCACATGTGATACAAAGTTATTCCAATGTAATAATAAGCAATGGAATAACATAAGGATTTCACCAAGTATAGGTATGCCACAGATACAAAGTTATGTATATAGGTATGCCACTTTTACAAAGTTATTCCAATGTAATAATAATGAATGGAATAATGTAAGTTCTCTTCAAGAAGAAAGAATAACACCCCTTACCGTACAACAAAAAGAACCTAATATAGAAGAAGTGAAAAAGAAGTAGCAGTAATACTCTTCTTCTTTCTATAATTTTTTCTCTATAGCTTTCTCTCTATAATTTCTCTCTGTAGTTTCAATGAATTCGTAAGAAAATAATGAAGGAACGAGCTTCTATTTATAGAAAATGGAATGCATAAGAATTAATCCATGAACTATCCAGATTGATTTACTTTAATCTGACTATCCATATTTAAAGAAAAATCTTTTAAATAAAATATAATATATTCTATTTATATAAAAACATTTTACTATGCAAACACTATGCAATACTATGCGAAAAAACACTATGCAAAACACTATGCAACACTATGCATAATAAAATATAATATATTCTATTTATGTAATAACTTTAATAAAGTATTCTATTTTATATAAAAGATGTTTCGCTTTTATTACGTTAATAATACTTAATAAAATAAAACGTCATTATCGC
Organism: Panax quinquefolius; assembly: GCA_020205615.1. Lineage (NCBI taxonomy): Eukaryota > Viridiplantae > Streptophyta > Magnoliopsida > Apiales > Araliaceae > Panax > Panax quinquefolius. The sequence goes on from CM035160.1 coordinate 37,436,406, forward strand.
TATAATAATTCATATTATTAATCGACAATAATGGAATCAAACCGAGTGACTTCTCACATAAGCATCAATAATCAATACCGTGTGCTACTATGCAACCACACGACATCGCATTTTTACTACCGAAGTAGTTCAACAAGAACTACCAGAAAACTTCCGCCGTTATTTCAATAAAATATTTTTGTCGCTTTTTCAATCCGACAATAATTTCGCTAGGGTCCACCAATGATTGAGTCATTGTATTTAATATTCCCCGCTAAACCTAATATTCCCCACCAATCGAATATAATATAACCACTCAGATACTTTGCAAAATTTATAAATACTACCCACAACTATAATATTATCTTAAATTCACACCATAATATTAAAAAATTATTTCAACAAAATTTAAATCTTTATCGATAAAAACTGGGGTCTCACAATCTCCCTCCTTATGGAATTTCTCCTCAAATTAGGGGGTACGACGATATGATAAAGAGGTGAGGATACCTTGAATACCTTTATCGTTGAAAACATTAAATTCATTTTGCAATCCCGCCAAAGATATTCATTAACAATTCATCTTTGCATTACAAAGCCAAAGATATACAATCAGAAACCAATAATGCCGAGACGCAAATTTTAATAGTATCACAACCATTAATTATCCATGCACCATCGCCAAGGATATTCGTGTTTTCAATTATGGCCATGATTATACCGAATAAATCCGTGGTCATAATCATACCAAGTCTATCAATGCACTACTACTAAAGATGACTTTTTACCACATCCATGAATTAATATTTCATTCACGAGACTCTCATTTCAATAATTAATCCATATCATCGAATCATCCCCGCACTACGTGCCAAGGATATTCATTAGTATCACGATTACCATAAATTATCCATGCACTACTACCAAAGATATATTCATTAAGATCACGACCACAAATTATCCAAGACTACTACCAAAGATAATTGTGTATTCATTAATATCACGCACCATTAAATTATCCATGCACTACTACCAAAGATAATCGTGGTATTCATTAAGATCACGACCACAAATTATCCATGCACTACTACCAAAGATAATCGTGTATTCATTAAGATCACGACCACAAATTATCCATGCACTACTACCAAAGATAATTGTGTATTCATTAAGATCACGACCACAAATTATCCATGCACTACTACCAAAGATAATTGTGTATTCATTAAGATATCACACCACAAATTATCCATGCACTACTACCAAAGATAATTGTGTATTCATTAAGATCACGACCACAAATTATCCATGCACTACTACCAAAGATAATTGTGTATTCATTAGTATCACGACCACAAATTATCCATGCACTACTACCAAAGATAATTGTGTATTCATTAGTAACGACCACAAATTATCCATGCACTACTACCAAAGATAATTGTGTATTCATTAAGTATCACGACCACAAATTATCCATGCACTACTACCAAAGATAATTGTGTATTCATTAAGATCACCACCACAAATTATCCATGCACTACTACCAAAGATAATTGTGTTTTCAATTACGGTTATGATTATACCTAACAATCCCTCGGTCATAATCATACCAAGTCCATCTATGCACTACAGCCATGTAGATGACTTTCAACATAATATAAGCATGAGGATAATGATATAAAGAATCAATCAAATGAGATAAAGGATAAATATTAAACATTTATAATATAATTTATCCAGATTCAAGAATATCCCCATGTTATCAATCACTTAATAATCTCATAATCTAATATCATTAATATTATAACAATATTTTAATCACTTCTTAAATTTATAAACAATTTATCTTAATTGTTTACGCTTTTACCATATAATGCATTTAATCATTCAAAATGCCATACTCATAAGATATCATCACCAATTATCAAATCTCTCAAAAAAAATATGCATATACTCTATATAAGATTCTCTAGCCATAAAATCCTATTTTCAACTTTTGTTACTTCACATAACATATTTAACTCATATGTTCAGAATTAAACTATTTTCATGAAAAATACCAAATCAGTCCCAAAAATATTTTTTTTCTGGGATTTAGCATAATATAGTCCCATAATGAAAATATATTTTCTCGGAATTTTTAAAATTCATTTACTATTTTTCAAAAATCAATTTCTAATTAATTTCTTAAGAAATTAGCTACCTCAAGTTTAACTCCAAAATTCCCAAATCTTGGCAGGACCTTACACATGTTAACGTGAGCTTCTAGTTTAAATTTCATGGTCATCTGAGTTATAGAACTCCGGTTATAGTATTTTTCATTTAAAAACCTAAATATTGAAATAGTCATAACTTGCTCATTTTAAGTCGAATGAGCTCATTTTTGGACAGGAGGTACTTTATACCATATACCTTCATGTCCCAAAAGGCCAGAATTTTTCTCATAATTTAAGTGGCTGAAACAGTCCCTTAAAGTTTTTGGGCAGTAGCATTTTTGAAATTTACAGCTTTTGCCTCCTTTTGCTAAAAATCAGTCCACACAAAAATCTACAACACCTTTTCCAGTAATTCCACTTGGATTAGTTAGGTAACTCATAGATCTAACTCTAGGACTTGACCACATTCAAAAATTCAAAATATAATAAGAGATATGGTCAATTGAATTTCATGTTACGCTTTTTCACCAAAATCTGATTTTCAACTCTTTGTGATTTCTAAGAAACTTTCATGTTTTCACATACTAACCAACATAACTCATCATAAAACTTACTAATACTTCATATACCCATGATTTTTATTATTCCAATGCTTTTATTATGACTTTCATCATAAACCACGTAAACTGTTCATTTTAGTTGAAGAAATATTTGAGGGTTTAAGAAATGGGTTTTTGTACTGGGGTCAATACAAAATTCGATTTCACGCCTAGGGTAGGCTAGGAAATCTTCAAGAATACGCCAAGAAATTTATTAATGATAGAAATATCATTCAAAATCGCTACTCTTATCCAAGACTTGGATAAGACGTTACATTGATACCAACTGTGACTTCTATCCCTTAACCTAGATAAGACCTCACAATGATACCTATAAACTTGCCATCTTCATTCATTCACGATGTCGCTACAGTAAAGTCCGCTTCGTGCATTCCACACAAGGAAGTCAACAACGAAAGGATCGGGCTCTTTACTTATGGCTTGATATAAAGTTGATTAACTTTTAGGTTTGGTTACTTTGAATTCAGATAACAAAGTTGGTTAGAATATGAAAGCTAACAACCTTACAAAAAGAATAATAAGTAGTTAATCAATCGCTTTTCAAAAATTACCTCAAAGGCAAGAATTTTTAAAGATATAAGATCGTGAAAGTGTTTATTTGAAACAACAAGATTAATAAATGTTGGAGGTAACGAAGGTTTCTCCCAACGAAGTTTCAATAGATAAATCAAAGTCTAATTTTTTCTGAGTCAAATTTAAACATTGAACACAACTAGGTAGAATAAAAGAGTGGGTAGAACTTGTATTGAATAAAGTATAGACTTCAGAATAATTTATAATTAATTTACCCGTAATAACTTCGCTCGTTTTTTCTCAATAAACGCCTCGCTTAAATTACCGAAGTTTGACTTTACTATAGGTACATTCCACCCTTAAGTGCTTCTTCACATTCCCGATCCATGATTTGAATCATTATTCTTCGATCCATATCGAATTAGGGTTGACCGCTATGCATGTGGTAATTCCAATTCGATGTTGGGTTCTCCCAATTGTCATCCAAAAAGCAAAGTCCATTTCATCTATTTTGGCTTTATCGATCTGGACGCCTTTTTCTACACTATCAACGCTACAGCAGCTTTTTTTTTTACCCATGCATCGCCTATTCTCCTTCGCTCGCTTGTTTCTTCTTTCAATTGATCTTTGATTTTTAAATTCTCGATTCCAACTTTAATATCTTACACACCGCCAAAGCGTGATTTTGTTCGAGCATCACATATCGGGTAACCCAATTTTGAATTGTCAGATCCCTTTGTTCCACTAATCGTTTGCCGCTTCTTCAACCCGTTCTTCTAGCTCACTTAACACTTTTTTGTAATTCTAAGTTTTGATCATAAATTTCTTCTAACCAATTCTCCTCGTGTTCCTCTTCTTCTTCTTCCTCTTCTTCCTCACTTTCACCGCTACCTCAAATAACTAGCTCGGTGCAAATAATTAGTTCTTCATTTACTACGTGGATATCTCTAATTTGTTCCTCGTCCGATCATCGCATTAACCTCGATTAGTGATTAAAGGTGTCACAACGGTCACATTCACTCCATTGTGAATATTTTCACCGCCATTTTCAAACACCGCCACAACACAAGGGTTAATTAATATATCAAATATTATCCCTATACTCGACCGACCAATTAAATACCAAATAAACTTAGGTAGGTCATACTAGCGAAGGAATTTCCGCTCTCCCTCCTAGTTCTTATCTCACATCTTAGCCATGGATCATATCCCTAAGCTCGATACCAACCGTGACGCCCCAAAATTAGGTATACGCCACCCATCTTGGGTCGCCACTTACATGGTACATAAATTCAAATACAACTTACTAACCTAATCGTCGTGGTACAATATACGACATATATAAATCGTGAGTTTGAATACAAATATTGTCTACTAGATATTATACAAACTCAAAAGGAGTCCTCATTACAACTATTATCACACTATTTCACGTAATAGTGAGGACTACTAATGCTATCCTCTCGACCATTACTGCTCCCCGACTCGTCCCAAATATGTTCTCATTATTTCAAGAGAACAAAAGAAAGAAAGGGTGAGCTCAACTAGCCCAAGAAGAAATATTACGACTAAGATAATGCGTAATAAATTATCATTAGCCTTCAACAAAGTTGTTAAACCGATAAAATACAATAGACAAACCGCTTAATCAGCTTGAATAAGCAATCCATTAAAAGAGTCAAGTAGAGAATAAAGTCTACTATCTTTTAGGTTTTAAAAGGTTTTCATCAATTTTATATCACGAGACTCAAATTTTAATAAATAAACCACCACATCTAATCATCCCCGCACTACTGGCCAAGGATTTTCATCAAATTATCAATGGTCATGACTATACCGAATCACCCCCGGTCATAATCATACCAAAAACTATCCATCACCGCATACATGTGCCATCGAGGACTTTTTGTCACATCATTTATATCAAGTCATGATTATACCGAATGATCCTCGGTCATAATCATACTAAGTTCATCTATGCACGTAAGCCAAAGATAACATAATATAACATGAGGATGATGACAATGACATAATAATTCAATAAAACAAGTTCAAGAATTATTTAATCCATGAATTATTAACGCCCAAATTGTCAACACGATAATTGCTTTCAGAGAGTAAAATTCAAGAATGATCAAGAATATTTCCATGAAAAGATATCGGATGAAACGCAAATATCAAGGATATTCTACTAATTTCATGGAGTATATAAGTCAAAGTTTTAACCAACCGGGTATAATAAAGAATGGAATAAAAAAGAAATCACCACGCATGCAGTATTTCAGATGATAGACAAAGTTATTCCAATGTAATAATAATAACGGAACCAAAGTCGTGAAATTTACACCACCATGTGATGTTCCAATGTAATAATAAAGATGGAACCAGATCCTGTAAAAACACATGATAGGATATTCCAATGTAATGATAAAGACGGAAACCAGTCCGGTGTAAAACACATGCATGTGATGTTCCAAAGTAATAATAAAAACGGAACTAGGTCCTGTAAAAAAACACATGCATGTGATGTTCCAATGTAATAATAGAAGAATGTCACCAAGTATAGGGTAAATCACAGATACAAAAGTTATTCCAATGTAATAATAAGCAATGGAATAACATAAGGATTTCACCAAGTATAGGTACGCTGCAGACATAAAGTTATGTATAGGGTATGCCACTTTTACAAAAGTTATTCCAATGTAATAATAATGAATGGAATAATGTAAGTTCTCTTCAAGAAGAAAGAATAACACCCCTTACCGTAAAAGAACCTGAATATAGAAGTAGTGAAAAAGAAAGGAATACTCTTCTTCTTTCTATAATTTTTTCTCTATAGCTTTCTCTATAATTTCTCTCTAGTAGTTTCAATGAATTCGTAAGAAAATAATGAAGGAATGAGCTTCTATTTATAGAAAATGGAATGCATAAGAATTAATCCATGAACTATCCAGATTGATTTACTTTAACTGACGGTCCATATTTAAAGAAAAATCTTTTAAATAAAATATAATATATTCTATTTATATAAAAACATTTTACTATGCAAACACTATGCAATACTATGCAAAACACTATGCAAAACACTACGCAACACTATGCATAATAAAATATAATATATTCTATTTATGTAATAACTTTAATAAAGTATTCTATTTTTATATAAAGATGTTTCGCTTTTATTACGTTAATAATACTTAATAAAACAAAACGTCATTATCGCTATAATAATTCATATTATTAATCGACAATAATGGAATCAAACCGAGTGACTTCTCACATAAGCATCAATAATCAATACCGTGTGCTACTATGCAACCACACGACATCGCATTTCTTTTACTACCGAAAGTAGTTCAACAAGAACTACCAGAAAACTTCCGCCGTTATTTCAATAAAATATTTTTGTCGCTTTCAATCCGACAATAATTTTGTAGGGTCCACCAATGATTGAGCCATTGTATTTAATATTCCCTCGCTAAACCGAATATTCCCCACCAATCGAATATAATATAACCACTGCATACTTTTAAAATTTATAAATACTACCCACAACTATAATATTATCTTAAATTCACACCATAATATTAAAAAATTATTTCAACAAAATTTAAATCTTTATTGATAAAAACTGGGGTCTCACAGATATGAGTTATTCCAATGTAATAATAAGAATGGAATAATGTGTTCTCTACATAGATAAGAAAGAAATAATACTCCCTACCTTTAGAAAAATGGATATTAGAATAGTGAGGTAAAGCGAGACTTCTTCTTCTTTCTCTATAATTTCTCTCTATAATAATCGCCTAAAGCTTTTGTGAATTGGTGAGAAATGAAGGAAGAATAAGCTTCTATTTATAGAAAAATATATCGATAATTACACGTTTTGGGGCTCAAAAAATTTCAAAGACAATACCTCCAACTTTTTCTTTATTTTTAATTTAGTCGGGGAAGTATTATCAAACTTGCACCACCTCCCTAATAGTAAATAATGTGATTCAATAGTAAATTATGTGAATCAATAGTTCTGTACATGTGAAAATACAAATTACAAAGATAATACCTCCATCTATACCTCAATTTTTAACTTAGTCATGCAAGTATTATCAATCTTGCATCAACTCCCCTAATAGTAACAAGAATGTGAAACAATAGTATACAAATATGAACAAATAGTTATAATCATGTGAAATAATAACAATCAATTGCTCATTTATCCTAAGTTAAATATTCGATCGGGTCAATATAACCTCCGGACATCAATTATTATCGAAATAATTGTCGATTTTTACTAACACAAATAATTCCAACACAATGAAACCATTTTTATCAAAAATATAAAATTTGAAATTTCGAAGTTTGACTTTTCCCGAAAAAGTCAACTATTGACTTTTTGACCAAATAGTGAATTTTGGAAAATTTTGTGTTTATAGACTATTTTTACTAATTTAATCGTTCCGTATTCAAATATCACGTCCGCTTCTCCAAATTCAACTCCAACACAACTTCAATTTTAATAATATTCATCGTTAATATTATAACTCACAATATTTATCAACCGTGTCGCTCCCTGAGGAAAGAGGGGCTTTCAATAAGGATTTCTCCCTATCAAGCGCAATTAGGTGACCAAACCTCTTCGATGTAACTTCTAGACATTATAAATATTGCAATTTAATAATATGAATAACTTTGTCGCCTCAATTATTGATTTAATAAAATAACATATTATGCAGATGATACTATGACAATAATCGAATCAATAATTTGAGAGATATGATGCAGCAATTACTGTAGCAATAATTGAGTATAACTAAGTGACTTCTCACGTAAGCATCAATAATAAATACCATGTGCTACTATGCAACCACGCCAGACATCGTACTTTTACTACTGGGTAGTTCAATAGTTAACGGTAAAACTTCCGTCGTTATTTTCAAAAAGTATTTTTGTCGTTTTCTCAATCCGACAATAATTCCGTTGTGGGGGTCCACCAATGATTGTGCTGCCGCATTGTATTTAATATTCCCCGTTAAAATGAATATTCCTCTAACCAATCGAATATTATATAACAACTTCACAGATTTTGCAAAATTTGTAAATATTACCCAAAACTATAACATTATATCAAATCCACACCATAATATTCAAAAATATATTTCGAGAAAATTTAATCTTTATTCAAAAGTTGGGGTCTTACAACCTCCCCTTCTTATAAAATTTCATCCTCGAAATTAGGTGGTGTGTACTGGTATGTCGAAGAGGTGAGGATACTTTGATTTCATTTTGATTCTAACTCCGTGTCATTTCCTCAACATCGTGCTTTCCCCACAAAACTTTGACTTGAGGTATAACCTTGGAGCGTAGAATATGTTCCTTCTTATCCAAGATTTTAACAGGAACTCTTTATACGTTAAATCTTCCTCTATTTCATCCAGTTCTAACTCAATAATGTGGTTCGGGTCTTTCACATATTTACGTAACATGGATATGTGAAAAACGTTATGAACACTAGACATACTTAGCGGTAACACAAGTCTATAGGCCACATTCCTACTCGATAGAGGATTAAAATGGGCCAATGAATCGAGGATCGAGCTTTCCTCTCTTCCTAATCTTGTAACTCCTTTCCATGGAGCAACACGTAACAACACATGATCTCCAATATCGAATTCTACGCCCTTTCGGATGAAGATCAAGATAACTCTTTTGTTGATCTTGTGAGGTTTTTTATACGTTATCGGATCATTTCAATCTTTTTCCGTAGTCATACGTATTCAACTCTGGTCCCAACAACGTTGATTCACCCACCTCATCCCAAAGATATCTTCGAGAACGACACTTTTCTTCCATACAACACCTCGAATGGAGCCATGCCAATACTTGTAGACCCCCCAACTTATTATTAATGAAATTTAATTTTCTATTTATTATTTTGAAATAAGGATGATTTGATTAATGTGATAGGGTAAAAAATACGCAAAAATATTTCAAAATAAGCAAGTGGTTATAAAATATTCATCATCATTTTGGAAATAATTTGTCGTGGAATATTCAGATCTGGGAATATTGGGAATATTTGACGACACGCAGCCCATGTGTGGGCCCCATAACGGAAAGTTTATCGATGAAGAAAACGACAAATATAAGTGGTTTAAAAATAACTACAGAAGTTGTTATCAATTAATATCGTTAAAATACCCTATGGTTAAAACACACAAGAATATTACCAGATCGCACCAATTATTGATTCTTACGTAAGAAGGCACTACTCAATAATGGTTACAAAGAATTATCGCTCAAAGATTTTATCGAAGTTAATAATTGTCGCGCATTGATATTTTATATTGTCGTTGTTTCAATAATTGTCATTACACAAGATTTTTCATTATCGGCAATAATTCATATTATCTAATAATATTATTAGATAACATTATTGGCAATGTCTAGAAAGTTCTCGCTCTAAGGAGAGGTTTGGTCACCTAATGCGCCGCCAAGAAGAAGAAATTTTATCGAAAAGCCCCCTCTTCCGGGAACCCGCTCGTCACAATATCAGGATTCTCGTAATATTATTTGTGAATAATTAATTATTGATTCATATGATGAGGAAAATATTGATTTTATGTGGATATAGATGGAGAAAAATTTTAATGTGACAATTGTTGAAAATTGAAATTTTATCTTTTTTCGATAAAATAATTTATTTAAATATATTATTATATTTTAATAATATAATAATGGTGATATTTTTACAACTAATGTGGGATATATGAGTATACGAGGAGGAAGAGTATTTTTGTTGCAATAAATGTTTAAAACATGTTAAACATGTCAAGGACCCCATTTATCGATCGAAATTTGATTATACCGTAAAATCCCCCGCTTGTGGATTTTTGGCCAATTTTTTTGTTTGGAATTTGGAAAACTTTTTCTCGCAAAGTTGTAGAGAATTGAATTTCCTATAAAAAACTCGAGATTCGAATTTTCTGATAGAAGGGCTATTTATTATGAATTATCAAGTTCAAGTTCAAATAATCGATTTTTGGAAGTTTAAAATATTTTAAATAATAAAAACGTTTTTTTTTTTTTTGTTTGTTTTGTGGGCTACAACATGTGCATAATGAGCTGAGATCAGATCTAGGAAGGTGGGCGAGAAATCTTATATATATATATTAATATTATATTAAATTTTCGCTTTGTGTTCTAAGATTTTCCTATAAATAGGTGCTTAGGTTAGAATGAAAATCACATTAAATCAAGTTTTCTCTCTATATTATCGAGTTTATTCTTGTGAGTATTTTGAGTATACTTTGAGTATTGTTAGACAAGGTAAGTTTCCTTCAAAGACTATACCCTAGATTCCGCCTAAGTACTAATCTTTCGAGGTAAGTGGATGTTATTTTCTTCTCAAATGATATTATTTCTTCAATATCATTATGTCAAATATTGGTTGGAACTTTTTATCAAATTTGGAACTTTTTCATGCTCTTTTGGGTTTATTCATGAGTTACTATTACACGAAGTTACTATTCATGAGTTACTATTCACGAAGTTACTATTAGTTACTATTCACGTAGTACTATTCATGAAGCGTGAAGATGTTTTTTTTGTGGAATTTCTATCTTTTTTGTGTCTGAGTTACTATTCACGATACTCAAGACTATTCACGATACGCAGACTATTCACGATATACCAAGACTATTCACCTAAAAATGAAATTTTCTTTTTTGTCCAAAATATCTATTCTCGATACTAGCTTTGATCAGATCCATGTTTTGATCATTCTCGAATTTTTACACCACTATGATTATTTTTGAGGTATTTTTGAACATGGATAAAAAACAAAGTAACTAATCCTTAATCCTTAATCCTTGTCATTTTGTTTCAATCGATTCGCTTTTTTTTAAAAATATTTTTCATCATCCTCGCCTTAAATGATGATATTATTGAATATCTTTGGCCTCAGAAAGTAAAAAAGATGAATGATTTTCAAGAATATCTTCGTCAGAAAGCAAAAGAATGTGTGTTTAGATGAACATAACTAATCGATGAATATCTTCGCCTCAGAGTAAAAAAAGATGAATATTTGATTCCGTATGTATATCGATTGATGTTACAGGATAAAAGATAGACGATGAACTTTTAAATTCATACATGTAAGATAGTAGTTTGCATTCTCTACTTAACTCTTCTAATGAATTATTTTTCACGTAATATTGATTTAAAATTTGTTGTCTATCAGATTCTATTAGATTTTTCCTCGTGAAGACTAACGATAATTTGTCAGATATTATCTTAGTCATAATATTCTTTATCGGGCTAGTTGAGCTCACCCTTTTCTTTTTGTTCCATTTTTCTTCTCGTGAGGAGGTAGAATATATGAAAGTATTTAGCCTGGGTAATGGAATGAAGGTTTTAGAAAGAATTGTTTAGTAGTCCTCACCATTTTGTAAAATAATGTATCAATAAATGTGATGAGGATTTATTTGAGTATAGATATTGTCTGTAAGATAATATTTGTATTCAAACTCACGCGCTTTATCGTCAGTAATAATAAAGTCAGTAGTTGTTTCGCATCACGTATCGACAACTCGTAATGGGTGATGTATACCTATTTTGGGGGGCGCCACAGCTGGTATCGTAGCTTAGGATATGATCTCCAATGAGATCGGGAATAGAACTAGAGGGAGAGACGAGTAAATCCTTCGCTAAAGGTGTCCTACCTAAGCTTATTTTTTAGTTGGTCAAGATATAAGGATATTATGTGATATATTGATTTCTTAATTAACCCTTGTTTTTTATGACAAGATTTGAGAATGTCGATCGAGAATATTAACAATGGAAATGAGACCGTGGAGACGCTCAGACTCACCAACGAGGAGAACGCAACAGTCGGGCAATGTTCCTCCCGTGAACAACACCAACCGAAAGCGATGATGAACGAGGGATGTTTAGAAGTTTTTTTGTAGCTCATGCAAAATCGCATTTGAGGAGACTCGTGTTCAAAATACAGAGGAAATGATAGTAATTCACAAGTTGTCACAATGCAAGCCAAGCTTCAAAGAGTTGGGACCACCTGAATTTAAGGGAAAGCCGATCCGATCACGGGGAAACACGGGTCAAGCAAATTACCAAGATATTCGATGTCTGGGATGCACGGAGGAACAGAAGGTTCCATTCGCCACCTTTATGTTCCGTGGCGAGGCGTATCATCGGTGGGAGTCTCAGGAAGTTGCACTCCATCCAACCAAGACTCAAAGATGTCTCTGGGAGACATTTTCAGAACTATTTAATGACAAATACTTTCCCGAAAGTGTTCGGCTATACGAAGGAAGTGGAGTTCATTCGATCGAACAAAAACAACACGATTTGTCTCAAAGACGAGGCAAAGTTTGCAGAGTTATCCGTGTTTCAGACCTCATTTGGTGGAGAATGAGGAACGATGACGCGGATGTTTTTTAGAGGTTTGAAAACCCAAGATACGCCAAGATCTCATTTCTCATAAATTTTCTCTATTCAGATGTCAAAAATGTGGCTCAATTATTAGAGCGAGATAACGAGTATATTCAACCGAGGGACCATAACCAGATCGCATCAGTAGATAAAGCAACAATGTAATAATGATAACCAAATGGAGAAAGAAACAGACGGACAAAAATGGTAACCACTCGGTGGTAATCATGGCCATGAAAATAGAAGAAGCGAAGTCAGAGGAGATTTTAAAAGAGGAGATTTAACAACGACTATGTGAAGACGACAAAGGTTTAAAAGAATCGGTTCTAAGGGAGGAGAACCACCACCCATTATATGCTACAAATGCGAAAAGAGGGACATATCACCAAACCGCCCACAACAGCTCAAGGTATGCTATAATTGTGGAAAGGAAGGACATATCGCCGAGATCAGACAAAGAATAAACCTAGTTCAATGGGGACTTTGACTCAAAAGATCGTCCCGTAAAAGTCAAAGTCAACGATTCCGGAAGAGCGCTTTTGTTCAGGATCGGTCATAATGCGAGGAACCCAAACGAGGTGATCACGGTAAGCTATTTATAAATTTTCATAAGTTTATACCTTACTTGATACCGGCATACCCATTCATTTATCTCTCCCGCATGTGCTCAACGCTTAAACTCGACCGAGAAATTAGATTTGACGACCTATCTCGTGGAAACTCCGTTAGAGAAACTTTCATCACATCCATCGCTTATAAATCTTGTTTGATTCAAGTTGGCACCATCACCTTACCCGTGATTTTATCTCTTTAAAGATACTTGCTTTTGATGTGATTTTAGGATTGATCGTTAACTACTCATCATGCCAAAATTGATTGTTTTCGTAAGGTTGTTAGTTTTCATATTCCTAACCAACCCGTTGTATTTAATTCAAGCAACTAAACCATTAAAATCAATCACCGCCATATCTAATCATAAAGCTATTCGCTTATGAAAAAACGGATGTCAAGCTTTCTTAGCCCATGTTATGGATTTGAATAAAGACACGCCAAATTTGAATAATATTCTCGTTGTTATCGATTTTCCCGACGATTTTTCAAGAACTTCCTGGCCCACCCCGTAACGTGAAGTTCAATTCTTTATTGATCTCGAAACCCGCACAAAGCCCATTTCTAAAACCCCATATCGAATGGCTCCTATTGAACTTCAGAGTTAAAGGTCCAACTATGTGAATTGTTGGACATCGGTTTCATCTGGCCCCAAGACATCTCCTCGGGGTGCTCCCCTGCTTTATTCAGTAAAGAAGAAAGACGGAGTATGCGATTTTGTATCGACTATCTGAATCGAACCATGTCACCATCAAGAATAGGTATCCTCACTCAGATTGATGACTTGTTCGACCAACCAGCAAGGGGCACAATTCTTTTCAAAATCGATCTTCGCTCGATATCATCACCAAGATTAGAAATCGAGGATATTCCAAAGACCGCTTTTAGAACTCCCCAGACGGCATTATGAATTTTAGTCATGTCTTTTTTGACCGACTAATGCTCCCGCGCTTTCATGGATATGATGAACCGAGTATTCAAGGAATATTCGATCTGGCTTTGTTGTTGTTTTTATTGATGACATCCTTATATATTCCAAAAGTCGTGGAAGATCATGAGCACCATTTGAAGTCGGTACTCCAAAGGCTTCGTGAAAACAAACTATATGCCAAATTGAAGAAATGCGAAGTTCGCTCGAGGAGAAGTAGCATTCTTGGGCACGCGGTGTCAAAACATGGAGTATCCGCTGATCCCGCCAAGATCAAGCAATACAAAGTTGGGAGCAACCAAGTTTCTGGATCAAGCACGTAGTTTTTTGGGCTTAGCCGGTTATTATCTGAGATTCGTGGAAGGTTTTTCTAATCGCTACTCCATTAACTCGCCTAACCTAAGGATACAAAATTGCTTTGGAGCGAAGAACGCGAGAAGAGTTTCCAAGAGCTTAAGAGAGACTTATTTTAAGACTGTTTCTAACAATACCATCCGGTCTTGATGGATTTGTTATCTACACGCCGATGCTTCGTGCAAAGGGTTAGGATGTGTTCTCATGCAACGGGAAAGTCATAGCCTATGCCTCGCGACAACTTAAAGAGTATGAGAGGAATTATCCTACTCATGATCTAGAGTCAAAGCAAGCTTTTGCGCTTAAAGATATGGAGGCACTATCTATATGGGGAGAAAGTGGAGATATATTCGCACCATAAAAGCCTTAAATATTTCTTCACTCAAAAAGAACTCAACACGCGGCAATGACGCTGGCTCGAGCTATTGAAAGACTACTACCACACCACACTATTCAATACCATCCCGAAAAGTTTAACGTGGTAGCCGACGCTGCGAGAGTAGAAGATCATATGCAGGAACGAAAAGCGATGATGTCAAGTATACGACAGAGCCAACTTTAATAGAAAAAGTTAAGGTCGCTTTCAAGCCACCGAATCGTGAGTCGATGATGTATGAAGAAGAAAGTACAAGAAGGAGCTATTCCTAAGCTTAGAATTGATGAAGAAGGAATACTTCGAGTCCACTCTCTAGATTTGTGTTCCTAACGACTGATTTGAAGTACAAGATTATGATGGAGGCACACAATACACCATTTGCAATCCATCTCGAAGTACTAAATGTATCGTGATCTTCTACATACATTTTGGTGGAACAATATGAAGAGAGAGATTGCAAAGTTTATCTCAATGTGTTTAACTTGTCAACGGTAAAGGCGAGCATCTAGTACCTAAGGGTCCGCTGCAAGAACCACTGAGATTCCAAATGGAAGTGGGAACACATTACCATGGATTTCGTTACACGGGTCTTCCTACGGCTTTCAGGCATCAATGCTATTTGGGTTATTGTTGATAGATTAACCAAGTTCCGCTTCATTTTTGCCGACACGGAGACTTATTCACTGAACGCCTTGCTAGTATGACGTGAATGAGATTGTGAGGGTGCATGGCATGCCCAGATCCATAGTTTCGGATCGTGACCCAAGATTCACTTCAAGATTTTGGGTTAGCTTGCAAAAAGCTATGGGCACGGATTTATATTTATCTGGGCTTCAAGATACCATCCTCAAACCGGACGGACAATCGAGAAAGGACTATTCAAACTCTTGAAGATTTATTAAGACTCGTGGTCCTAGACTTCAAGGGCGCTTGGGATAAGTATTTACCATGGTGGAATTCTCCCACAACAACAAAGCTTATCGTGCAAGTATAGTGTAGCTCCATTTCAAGCATTATATGGACGAAAAAGTGTCGCTCTCAAAGATGTTGGGACGAGGTGGGTGAAGCAACATTGTTGGGACCCGAAGTCAGTACGTATGATCACTTTTAAAAGATCCAAATGATTCGACAACGATACAAACCAAGACAAGATCGACAAAAGAGTTATGCGGATCTTCATCGAAAGGACGGGAATTTAGTGTAGGGGATCATGTATTATCATGAAGTTGCTTCCATGGAAGGGAGTTACAAGATTTGGGAAGAGAGGAAAGCTCAATCCACGCATTTATCGTCCATTTCAAATTCTCGACCGAGTAGGAAATGTAGCCTATGACTCGCAAGCTATTCTCCAAGTATGTCTCGTGTTCATAATGTGTTTCACATATCGCATTTCAGAAATATGTGAAAGACCCCAACCACGTTATAGAATTAGAACCGGACGAAATAGCCAAGACTTAACGATGAGGAGGTACCGCCAAGATCTTGGATAGAAGGAGCATGTCCCACGCCAAGAAAGGTCATACCACAAGTTAAAGTTTTGTGGAGGAATCATGCTATAGAGGAAATGACCGGGAATTGAAACGGAAATGAAAGCGAGGTATCCTCACCTTTTCAAACACTGTGCACGACGCCAATTTCGAGGACTTAAATTTCATAAGGAGGGAGGGTCAGAAGACCCCAACTTATTATTAATGAAATTTAATTTTCTATTTATTATTTTGAAATAAGTAAGGTTGATTTGATTAATGTGGATAGTTAGGGTAAAATACGCAAATATTTCAAAATAAGCAAGTGGTTATAAAATATTCATTGTTGTGGGAATATTCGCTTGGTCGTGGAATATTCGCATCGTTTGGGAATATTTCGACGACTCACAAGCAAGCCCATGTGTGGGCCCCATAATAAAAAAAGTTTATCGATGAAGAAAACGACAAATATAAGTGGTTTAAAAATAATCTACAGAAGTTGTTACCAATTAATATCGTTAAAATACCCTGTGGTTAAAAACACAAGAAGATACCAGATATCGCACCAATTATTGATTCTTACGTAAGAAGGCACTACTCAATAATGGTTAAGAATTATCGCTCAAAGATTTTATCGAGTTAATAATTGTCATATTGATATTTTATATTGTCGTTGTTTCAATAATTGTCATTACACATTTTTTTTTCATTATCGGCAATAATTCATATTATCCCAATAATATTATTAGATAACATTATTGGCAATGTCTAGAAAGTTCGCGTCTAAGGAGAGGTTTGGTCACCTAAATGCGCCGCCAAGAAGAAGAAATTTTATCGAAAGCCCTCTTTCCGAACCCGCCTCGTCACAATATCAGGATTCTCGTAATATTATTTGTGAATAATTAATTATTGATTCATATGATGAGGAAAATATTGATTTTATGTGGATATAGATGGAGAAAATTTTAATGTGACAATTGTTGAAAATTGAAATTTTATTATTTTTCTCGATAAAATAATTTTTTAAATATATTATTATATTTTAATAATATAATAATGGTGATATTTTTACAACTAATGTGGGATATATGAGTATACGAGGAGGAAGAGTATTTTTGTTGCAATAAATGTTTAAAACATGTTAAACATGTCAAGGACCCCATTTATCGATCAAATTTGATTATAAATTGTAAAAATCCCCCGCTTGTGGATTTTGGCCAATTTCTGTTTGGAATTTGGAAAACTTTCTTCGCAAAGTTGTAGAGAATTGAATTTCCTATAAAAAACTCGCGAGATTCGAATTTTCTGATAAAAGGGCTATTTATTATGAATTATTGAAGTTCAAGTTCAAATAATTGATTTTTGGAAGTTTAAAATATTTTAAATAATAAAAACGTTTTTTTTGTTTGTTTTGTGGGCTACAACATGTGCATAATGAGCTGAGATCAGATCTAGGAAGGTGGGGGCGAGAAAAATATTATATATATATATTAATATTATATTAAATTTTAAATTTTTGTGTTCTAAAGATTTTCCTATAAATAGGTGCTTAGGTTAGAATTGAAAATCACACCGTAAATCAAGTTTTCTCTCTATATTATCGAGTTTATTCTTGTGAGTATTTTGAGTATACTTTGAGTATTGTTAGATATGCAAGTAAGTTCCTTCAAAGACTATATACCCTAGATTCCAAATTTAGAAGTACTAATCTTTCGAGGTAAGTGGATGTTATTTTTTTCTCAAATGATATTATTTCTTCAATATCATTATGTCAAATATTGGTTGAACTTTTTATCAAATTTGGAACTTTTTCATGCTCTGGGTTACTATTCATAGTTATTCATGAGTTACTATTCACGAAGTTACTATATTGAGTTACTATTCACGAGTTACTATTCACGAAGTTACTATTCATTCAAGTACTATTCATGAAGCGTGAAGATGTTTTTTTTGTGGAATTTCTATCTTTTGGTGTCTGAGTTACTATTCACGATACTCAAGACTATTCACGATACTAAGACTATTCACGATATACAAGACTATTCAAAAAAAAATAAAATTTCTTCTTTTGTCCAAAATATCTATTCTCGGATACTAGCTTTGATCAGATCCATGTTTTGATCATTCTCGAATTTTTACACCACTATGATTATTTTTGAGGTATTTTTGAACATGGATAAAACAAAGTACTAATCCTTAATCCTTAATCCTTGTCATTTTGTTTCATCGATTCGCTTTTTAAAAATATATTTTCATCATCCTCGCCTTAAATGATGATATTATTGAATATCTTGGCCCAGAAGCAAAAGATGAATGATTTTTCAAGAATATCTTCGTCAGAAAAGCAAAGATGAACAGTGTTTAGATGAACACGACTAATCGATGAATATCTTTCGCTCAGAGAGTAAAAAAAGATGAATATTTGATTCCGTATGTATATCGATTGATGTTACAGGATAAAAGATAGACGATGAACTTTTAAATTCATACATGTAAGATAGTAGTTTGCATTCTCTACTTAACTCTTCTAATGAATTATTATTTTTCGTAATATTGATTTAAAATTTGTTGCCTATCAGATTCTATTAGATTTTTCCTCGTGAAGACTAACGATAATTTGTTGTATATTATCTTAGTCATAATATTCTTTATCGGGCTAGTTGAGCTCACCCTTTTCCTTTTTGTTCCATTTTTTTCTCTCGTGAGGCTAGAATATAATGAAAGTATTTAGCCTGGGTAATGGAATGAAGGTTTTAGAAAGAATTGTTTAGTAGTCCTCACCATTTTTGTAAAATAATGTATCAATAAATGTGATGAGGATTTATTTGAGTATAGATATTGTCTAGTAAGATAATATTTGTATTCAAACTCACGCTTTTATCGTTGTAATAATAAAGTTGTAGTTGTTTCGCATCATGTATCGACAACTCGTAATGGGTGATGTATACCTATTTTGGGGGAGGAAATGATAGCAATTCATTACTGTTGTCACAAACCAAGCAAAGCTCAAAGAGTCGGGACCACTGTAATTTAAGGGAAAGCCGATCCGATCACGGCGAAACACGGGTCAAGCAAATTACCAAGATATTCGATGTCTGGGATGCACGGAGGAACAGAAGGTTCCATTCGCCACCTTTATGTTCCGTGGGAAAGGCGCATCATCGGTGGGAGTCTGTGAAGTTGCACTCCATCCAAACAAGCACTCAAAGATGTCTGGGGGAGACATTTCAGAACTATTTAATGACAAATACTTTCCGAAAGTGTTCGGCTATACGAAGGAAGTGGAGTTCATCGATTCGAACAAAACAACACGATTTAAGTGTCTCAAAGACGAGGCAAAGTTTGCAGAGTTATCCGTGTTTGCACCTCATTTGGTGGAGAATGAGGAACGATGACGCGGATGTTTTTTAGAGGTTTGAAAACCCAAGATACGCCAAGATCTCATTTCTCATAAATTTTCTCTATTCAGATGTTGTAAAATGTGGCTCAATTATTAGAGCGAGATAACGAGTAAGTATGGCCAACCGAGGGACCATAACCGTGGATCGCATCAGTAGATAGTAGCCAATGTAATAATGATAACCAAATGGAGAAAGAAACAGACGGACAAAAATGGTAACCACCTGGGTGGTAATCATGGCCATGAAAATAGAAGAAGCGAGTCGAGGAGATTTTAAAAGAGGAGATTTAACAACGACTATGTGAAGACGACAAAGCCAAGAAAGAATCGGTTCTATGGAGGAGAACCACCACCCATATATATGCTACAAATGCGAAAAGAGGGACATATCACCAAACCGCCCACAACAGCTCAAGGTATGCTATAATTGTGGAAAGGAAGGACATATCGCCGAGATCAGACAAGAATAAAACCTAGTTCAATGGGGACGGATGACTCAAAAGATCGTCCCGTAAAAGTCAAAGTCAACGATTCCGGAAGAGCGCTTTGTTCAGGATCGGTCATAATGCGAGGAACCCAAACGAGGTGATCACGGTAAGCTATTTATAAATTTCATAAGTTTATACCTTACTTGATACCGGTATACCCATTCATTTATCTCTCCCGCATGTGCTCAACGCTTAAACTCGACCGAGAAATTAGACTTTGACCTATCTCGTGGAAACTCCGTTAGAGAAACTTTCATCACATCCAATCGCTTATAAATCTTGTTTGATTCAAGTTGGCACCATCACCTTACCGTCGACCTTATCTCTTTAAAGATACTTGCTTTTGATGTGATTTTAGGATTGATGGTTAACTACTCATCATGCCAAAATTGATTGTTTTCGTAAGGTGTTAGTTTTCATATTCCTAACCAACCCGTTGTATTTAATTCAAGCAACTAAACCATTAAAATCAATCATCATCATATCTAATCATAAAGCTATTCGCTTATTGAAAAAACGGATGTCAAGCTTTCTTAGCCCATGTTATGGATTTGAATAAAGACACGCCAAATTTGAATAATATTCTCGTTGTTATCGATTTTCCCGACGATTTTCAAGAACTTCCCCGCCTACCCCGTAACGTGAAGTCAATTTTTATTGATCTTGAACCCGCACAAAGCCCATTTCTAAAACCCCATATCGAATGGCTCCTATTGAACTTCAGAGTTAAAGGTCCAACTACGTGAATTGTTGGACATCGGTTTCATCTGGCCCCAAGACATCTCCTCGGGGTGCTCCCTGCTTTATTTGTAAAGAAGAAAGAGACGGAGTATGCGATTTTGTATCGACTATCGGAATCGAACCATGTCACCATCAAGAATAGGTATCCTCACCTCAGATTGATGACTTGTTCGACAAATTGCAAGGGGCACAATTCTTTTCAAAATCGATCTTCGCTCGATATCATCACCAAGATTAGAATCGAGGATATTCCAAAGACCGCCTTTTAGAACTCCCCAGACGGCATTATGAATTTTTAGTCATGTCTTTTTGATCGACTAATGCTCCCGCGGCTTTCATGGATATGATGAACCGAGTATTCAAGGAATATTTGGATCGGGCTTTGTTGTTGTTTTTATTGATGACATCCTTATATATTCCAAAAGTCGTGGAAGATCATGAGCACCATTTGAAGTCGGTACTCCAAAGGCTTCGTGAAAACAAACTATATGCCAAATTGAAGAAATGCGAAGTTCGCTTCGAGGAAGTAGCATTTCTTGGGCACGTGGTGTCAAAACATGGAGTATCCGCTGATCCCGGCCAAGATCAAGCAATACAAAGTTGGGAGCAACCAAGTTCATGGATCAAGTACGAGTTTTTTTGGGCTTAGCCGGTTATTATCTGAGATTCGTGGAAGGGTTTTCTAATCGCTACTCCATTAACTCGCCTAACTCTAAGGATACAAAATTCGCTTGGAGCGTAAGAACGCGAGAAGAGTTTCCAAGAGCTTAAGAGGAGACTTATTTCTAAGAGACGTTTCTAACAATACCATCCGTTCGGATGGATTTGTTATCTACAACGATGCTTCGTGCAAAGGGTTAGGATGTGTTCTCATGCAACGGGAAAGTCATAGCCTACGCCTCGCGACAACTTAAAGAGTATGAGAGGAATTATCCTACCATGATCTAGAGTCAAAAGCAGCATTTGCTGCGCTAAAGATATGGAGGCACTATCTATATGGGGAGAAAGTGGAGATATATTCGCACCATAAAAGCCTTAAATATTTCTTCACTCAAAAGAACTCAACACGCAAGCAAATGACGCTGGCTCGAGCTATTGAAAGACTACGACCACACTATTCAATACCATCCCGAAAAGTTTAACGTGGTAAACGACGGCTGAGTAGAAGATCATATGCGGAACGAAAGCGATGATGTCAAGTATACGACAGAGCCAACTTTAATAGAAAAAGTTAAGGTCGCTTCAAGCCACCAATCTTGAGTCGATGCGTATGAAGAAGAAAGTACAAGAAGGAGCTATTCCTAAGCTTAGAATTGATGAAGAAGGAATACTTCGAGTCCACTCTAGACTTTCAGGTTCCTAACGACTGATTTGAAGTACAAGATTATGATGGAGGCACACAATACACCATTTGCAATCCATCCTCGAAGTACTAAAATGTATCGTGATCTTCTACATACATTTTGGTGGAACAATATGAAGAGAGAGATTGCAAAGTTTATCTCAATGTGTTTAACTTGTCAACGTAAAGGCGAGCATCTAGTACCTAAGGGTCCGTCAGAACCACTGAGATTCAAATGGAAGTGGGAACACATTACCATGGATTTCAGTTATACGGGTCTTACTACGCTTTCAAGGCATCAATGCTATTTGGGTTATTGTTGATAGATTAACCAAGTCCGCTTCATTTTTGCCGACACGGAGACTTATTCACTTGAACGCCTTGCTAGTATGTGACGTGAATGAGATTGTGAGGTTGTATGGCATGCCCAGATCCATAGTTTCGGATCGTGACCCAAGATTCACTTCAAGATTTTGGGTTAGCTTGCAAAAAGCTATGGGGCACGGATTTATTTATCTAGCTTTTCGCATACCATCCTCAAACCGGACGGACAATCGTAAAGGACTATTCAAACTCTTGAAGATTTATTAAGACTCGTGGTCCTAGACTTCAAGGGGCTTGGGATAAGTATTTACCATGGTGGAATTCTCCTACAACAACAGCTTATCGTGCAAGTATAGTGTAGCTCCATTCAAGCATTATATGGACGAAAGTGTCGCTTCTCAAAGATGTTGGGACGAGGTGGGTGAAGCAACATCGTTGGGACCCGAAGTTAAGTACGTATGATCACTTTTAAAAGATCCAAATGATTCGACAACGATACAAACCGCACAAGATCGATAAAAGAGTTATGCGGATCTTCATCGAAAGGACGGAATTTAGTGTGTGGGGATCATGATTATCATGAAGTCGCTTCCATGGAAGGGAGTTACAAGATTTGGGAAGAGAGGAAAGCTCAATCCACCATTTATCGGGTCCATTTCAAATTCTCGACCGAGTAGGAAATGTAGCCTATAGACTCGCTGCTACTCTCCAAGTATGTCTCGTGTTCATAATGTGTTTCACATATATCGCATCAGTAAATATGTGAAAGACCCAACCACGTTATAGAAGTTAGAACCGGACGAGATAGCCAAGACTTAACGATGAGGAGGTACCGCCAAGATCTTGGATAGAAGGAGCATGTCCCACGCAAGAAAGGTCATACCACAAGTTAAAGTTTTGTGGAGGAATCATGCTATAGAGGAAATGACCGGGAATTGAAACGAAATGAAAGCGAGGTATCCTCACCTTTTCAAACACACCAGTATACGACGCCAATTTCGAGGACTAAATTTCATAAGGAGGGGAGGTCAGAAGACCCCAACTTATTATTAATGAAATTTAATTTTCTATTTATTATTTTGAAATAGTAAGGGTTGATTTGATTAATGTGGATAGTTAGGGTAAAATACGCAAATATTTCAAAATAAGCAAGTGGTTATAAAATATTCATCATTGTTTGGGAATATTCGCTTGGTCGTGGAATATTCAGATCGTTTGGGAATATTCGTACGACTCACAAGCAGCCCATGTGTGGGCCCCATAACTAAAAAAGTTTATGGATGAAGAAAACGACAAATATAAGTGGTTTAAAAATAACTACAGAAGTAGTTGTTATCAAGTAATATCGTTAAAATACCCTATGGTTAAAACACAAGAAGACACCAGATCGCACCAATTATTGATTCTTACGTAAGAAGAAGGCACTACTCAATAATGGTTACAAAGAATTATCGCTCAAAGATTTTATCGAGTTAATAATTGTCATATTGATATTTTATATTGTCGTTGTTTCAATAATTCACATTACACAAGATTTTTCATTATCAAGCAATAATTCATATTATCTCAATAATATTATTAGATAACATTATTGGCAATGTCTAGAAAGTTCGCTCTAAGGAGAGGTTTGGTCACCTAATTGCGCCGCCAAGAAGAAGAAATTTTATCGAAAGCCCCTCTTCCTGAACCGCCCGTCGTCACAATATCAGGATTCTCGTAATATTATTTGTGAATAATTAATTATTGATTCATATGATGAGGAAAATATTGATTTTATGTGGATATAGATGGAGAAAAATTTTAATGTGACAATTGTTGAAAATTGAAATTTTATCTTTTTCTCGATAAAATAATTCATTTAAATATATTATTATATTTTAATAATATAATAATGGTGATATTTTTACAACTAATGTGGGATATATGAGTATACGAGGAGGAAGAGTATTTTTGTTGCAATAAATGTTTAAAACATGTTAAACATGTCAAGGACCCCATTTATCGATCAAATTTGATTATAATTTGTAAAATCCCCGCTTCAGGATTTTGGCCAATTTCTATTTGGAATTTGGAAAAACTTTCTTCTCGCAAAGTTGTAGAGAATTGAATTTCCTATAAAAACTCGCGAGATTCGAATTTTCTGATGAAAGGGCTATTTATTATGAATTATTGAAGTTCAAGTTCAAATAATTCGATTTTTGGAAGTTTAAAATATTTTAAATAATAAAAACGTTTTTTGTTTGTTTTGTGGGCTACAACATGTGCATAATGAGCTGAGATCAGATCTAGGAAGGTGGGCGAGAAATCTTAATATATATATTAATATTATATTAAATTTTTTCGCTTTGGTGTTCTAAGATTTTCCTATAATATAGGTGCTTAGGTTAGAATTGAAAATCACACCGTAAATCAAGTTTTCTCTCTATATTATCGAGTTTATTCTTGTGAGTATTTTGAGTATACTTTGAGTATTGTTAGATCAAAGTAAGTTCCTTCAAAGACTATATCCTAGATTCCAAATGTAAGTACTAATCTTTCGAGGTAAGTGGATGTTATTTTTTCTCAAATGATATTATTTCTTCAATATCATTATGTCAAATATTGGTTGAAACTTTTATCAAATTTGAACTTTTTCATTTTGGGTTACTATTCATGAGTTACTATTCATGAGTTACTATTCACGAGTTACTATTCTATTCACGAAGTTACTATTCACGAAAGTTACTATTCGATAGTACTATTCATGAAGCGTGAAGATTTTTTTGTGGAATTTCTATCTTTTGCGTTTGAGTTACTATTCACGATACTCAAGACTATTCACGATACGATTATATAAGCACTATTCACCTAAAAAATAAAATTTTTTTTTTTGTCCAAAATATCTATTCTCGATACTAGCTTTGATCAGATCCATGTTTTGATCATTCTCGAATTTTACACCACTATGATTATTTTTGAGGTATTTTTGAACATGGATAAAACAAAGTACTTAATCCTTAATCCTTAATCCTTGTCATTTTGTTTCAATCGGATTCGCTTTTTAAAAATATTTTTCATCATCCTCGCCTTAAATGATGATATTATTGAATATCTTCGGCCTCAAAGTAAAAGATGAATGATTTTCAAGAATATCTTCGTCAGAAAGCAAAGATGAAAAAGTGTGTGTGATGAATAATACTTAATTAATCGATGAATATCTTCGCCTCAGAAAGCAAAAAAGATGAATATTTGATTCCGTATGTATATCGATTGATGTTACAGGATAAAAGATAGACGATGAACTTTTAAATTCATACATGTAAGATAGTAGTTTGCATTCTCTACTTAACTCTTCTAATGAATTATTATTTTCATGTAATATTGATTTAAAATTTGTTGTCTATCAGTATTCTATTAGATTTTTCCTCGTTGAAGACTAACGATAATTTGTCAGATATTATCTTAGTCATAATATTCTTTATCGGGCTAGTTGAGCTCACCCTTTTCCTTTTTGTTCCATTTTTTTTCTCGTGAGGCTAGAAATATAATTAGTATTTAGCCTGGGTATGGAATGAAGGTTTTAGAAAGAATTGTTTAGTAGTCCTCACCATTTTGTAAAATAATGTATCAATAAATGTGATGAGGATTTATTTGAGTATAGATATTGTCTAGAAGATAATATTTGTATTTATTCATAAAGTTTTCGAGTATATTCAAGTATCTGCATTTCAGATCTTCACTTTGCATATGATCTTCACCAATGGGCTTTTTGAATAATAGAGGATTGCCATCAATAAAGATTTAACCACAAAGTGATCCAAATATTCCTCAATACTTGGCTCATCATATCCATGAAGGCAATAGGAGCATTAGTCAATCCAAAAGACATGACTAAGAATTCATAATGCCCCATCGTCAATCTAGTTCGAAAGCCGCCTTTGAATGTCCTCGCTTTCTAATCTTCAATTGATAAAGATATCCTAACGTAAGATCGATCTTTGAAAAGAATTCGCTAATGCTCTACAAAGTGATCCAAAATCCTCAATACTCAAACAGTCATCAATACGACAAGGCAATGGGTACCTATTTTGATGGTGACATGATTCAACTCCCCGATAATCAATACAAAGTCGATACTCCCCATCTTTCTTCTTCACGAATAGTAACAGTGAGCACCCCTAAGGAGACGTACCAGATTAATGAAACCAATGTCTAACAATTCCTCGCAGTGGGTCTTTAACTCTCAACTCCCCAAGTTCAATAGAGCCATTCGACATGGGTTTTTAGAAATGGGTTTTGTACCGGTTCAAGGTCGATACAAAATTCAACTTCACGCCTGGGGTAGGCTGTGAAGTTCTTCAGTGGAATACGCCAGAAATTTATTAACAATAGAAATATCATTCAAATTGACGTATTTTTGTTTAAACTGCGTGATATGAAGCTAAGAAAGCTTGACATCCATTTTTAATAAACTAATAGCTTTTATGGCTTGAGATGACCGTGATTGATTTTAATGGTTTGGTCGCTTGAATTCGCATAATAGGTTTGGTTAGAATATGAAAGCTAACAACCCATTTAAAAACAATCAATTTTAGCATGATGAGTAGTTAACCAATCAATCCCTAAAATCACATCAAATGCAAGTATTTTTAATGAAATAAGATCGACAGTAATGGTGGTACCGATTTGAACCAAACAAGACTTATAAACAAAGGATGTAATGAAGGTTTCTCCCAACGAGTTTCAACAAGATAAGTCAAGCCAATCATGATGATAAAGCATATACTTCAGAATAATCTTATTCATTTATTAATAAAAAGTATTAATTTATTAAAGGCTTTTAATTATCTACACGATGTCGCTTTTTATAATATGTGATAAACCCATAGTTTTAAGCAATGCTTTTAGAATAATGATGATGATCATTCTAATGAGATCTAAATTTTAGAAAGTTTAAACTAAAATAGTTCCCAATCATCGATTACTAAATCGGGGATTAGTGAATCCTGATAGATCGGGTACATACGCTGTTTTGCTCATCGATGAGGATGATTGATCTCACGATCATTTGTGTGGAGACACTAAAGCAAGTATGTAGGTGCTTATTAGAGAATAAGTTCATCGAACGTGGCTCGCTAAGGAATACCTAATGGAGTTTTATTTGCCTCGTCAATAGAATTCTCAGAGTGATAAGAAGACAAGTGATCTTCGACTGAGATCATCATAAGATTCGTGTATGATGAGTTATACTTTGACTTATTCCTTAAGACCCTTAGGTATATCAAAGGGTATGCTTTGGGTATAATAAGTCATATATGGAGATAATGTATGATCAATAAAGAATCTACCACTTCTAATAAAAGAAGAGAAATGTCCTATGTGATTCGATAAATGACAACCCAAAGAGTCCTCGGGTTAAGGCGTAATGAAATTAGAAAGGAGTTTCTAATTTGCATTATTTGAGTCAGGCATTTAAGGATCTAAATACATATAATTAAATAAAATAAGACTCGACAAAGAATTCCATGTCTTATATTTAATCGGGACATCAGATGGTGGAAGGATTGAATCAGATTGGCAGAACTATTTACTCAAAGGTTCTTTAATGATTAATGTTGAAATCTATATTATCCGGAAAGTCGTTGATCGCTAGGAGGCTTATCCCTATCAGAGAATAAATATTATTTATTTAAATAAATTAATTGTTTAATTTATTTATTTAAATAAGATTAGAATTGTTCTAATTGATTTATTCACAACCGCTTAATATGGAGAACCTAAAGGGTCACACCATAAAAAGGAAGAATAATTATTTAAGAAGTTAATGGCATAATCGTAATAATATAAGTTAAGTATATTTAATTTAATCTATGGTGATAGAATAAATTAAATAGCTTAATATTTATTATTTAATATTTTAGAAATATTAAATATAAATTAATAAGAGGAGTCTTATTAATATTATTACAATTATTATTATTTTAATTTCTAAAAGAGTTTAGGAATTAATTTAATATAAGTATTCTCATTTATTCCTAATAGATTAGAAGGAAAATTAATTAAAGGAGTTTAATTAATTATCCCTAATAAGATTAGGGAGCTTAATTAATTAAAAGAATTTAATTAATTAAATAAAACCCAATTCCTTAATTGTTAAGGTGGGTTGCCCACATCTATAAATAAGAGGAGTCTTATTATACGGTGGTGGTATGGGTTATCGATTTTAACAACATACGTAATAATTCCAATTTGTCGAGGAGAGTACGCCTTTTCTATGTAGATAGAAAAACTAGGTTTAGCCAACCACCCATCTTCTCGAATTTTATTCTTCCTCGTGGATCACCCCAGAGGCCAAACACACTGGGTGGCTAACGCCGATCAAAGGAAGGAACCAAACCCCGTGGATTCAAGTCGAACGCTAAAAGGATTGAGGTGAACTTGCATTCGAGGAAGCTCGATCTTCAAGGGTATGATTTTATTCTTTATATTTTTCGCTTAATTAATAATTGTGCATAAAGGGTGATCCCGTATACGGTTTGTAAAATTTTTAAACTCGATTTTTACACGCTTCCGCTTTTTTTATGCAATTTGATCAAGGTTCATTAATATTACAAACCTAATAAAAGGCATCGAGCCAAACCTTTATGCTAATTATTAATTATTTTAATTTGATATGTATATCGATATGTGTTTAGAACAATTTAATTGGGCATAATTTTATCAGTATAAAAAAATTAAAAAAAAAAAAAAAAAAAAAAAAAATTTTTTTTTTTTTTTTTTGATTTTTTTTTTTAAATAAATTCGATTAATTTTCATATCATTTTATCACATTATAAAAAAAATATAATTCATAATTAATTATGCATAATAAAATAATATATAATATAAAATTAAAAAATAAAAAGGTATAATATCCTATAAATTTATATAATTATATATATATATATATAATATATATATATATATATATATATATATATATATATATATATATATATATATATATATATATATATATATATATATATATATATATATATATATATATATATATATATATATATATATATATATATATATATATATATATATATATATATATATATATATATATATATATATATATATATATATATATTATATATATATAAAATATATTATTTTATTTTAATATATAATTTATATTTTAATTTTAAATAATTTTATTTAAAATAAAAGTTTATTTTAATTTTAAAATAAAAGTTTATTTTAATTTTAAAATTAAGTTTATTTTAATTTTAAAATTAGAATTTCATGCTAACTAAATTAGAGTTTGAATTGGATTCCATGATAACTAATTGGATTTGAAATGAAATTGATTCCATCTTTCCTTAAATAAAGGAGTTTATTTAGATATGAAATAAGATTTCATATTATTCAAAATAAAAGAGTTTATTTGTGAATAGAAAGAGAATCCATAATTTCCTTAAATAAAGGAGTTTATTTAGATATGAAATAAGATTTCATATTATTCAAAATAAAGGAGTTTATTTGTGAAATAAAAATAAAATCCGTGTTTCCTTTAATAAATTTTTTTTTTACATGGAATCGATTCCATAATTAATTAAAATAAAAGAGTTTATTTTAATTAAAGATTTTTTTTTTACATGGAATTCGATTCCATAATTAATTAAAATAAAGGAGTTTATTTTGATTAAAGATTTTGATTAAAATAAAATAGTTTATTTTATTCAAAATTTGATAAATTAAAATAAAATAGTTTTATTTTGATTTAAATTTGATTAAAATAAAGGAGTTTATTTTGATTCAAAATTAGATTTTATACTAACTAAATTTGCCCATTAAATGATATCAATATATATATTAAATGTTTATTATTCATAAGATGAATGTTATTTATCGATGCATACGTGATGATGTGTATGATAATAAATGGGATTGATTATGGACTATCGACCAATGTGATGGATTTTATTTTAGTTGGATGTACGAATGTACGGGTTTTATTAAATGGGGTCTCACAGACTCGCCTCTCTAATTTTTCTTAATGTAAATTCTATCTCCTCCTATGCATTTCCCTCGATCACGATCAAGGTTTCTATTTATTTTAAATAGTTTTGTAATAGGAATAGTTAGAATTAATTTTGAAAAATGGAGATCAAGGAGCAAGGAGCGCCAAAGACCCGCTTCAGTAATGGAGCCCAAGTTTAAATGTAATAGTTATATTTAAATATTATTTCGCACCCTGGGGAGTTCAACCTTTTCGTTCACTGGTGGCTCTAGTGAACCAAACTAGAATAAAAGTCCATAATCAATCCGTAGAATATAGTATTCTATATGTGCATGCTTACTATATATATATATTATATATTATAAACATGCTTCGCATGTTCATTAATACGACGCGATTTTATATATATATATATGCATGCGCGCTAAACAAGATGAGACAAATTAATAACAAACCCCTCAATTTTTATATTAAGTCCTAAGTTGCTCAAAGATATTTGGAATATCGAACGTCGCTTTCTAGCATGATAAAATTAATAGAGTATTAAATATTTAATATGAGTTTGTTGTGTCACCACAAGGCAAGTATTAAGTATTTAAGATGTTAATTTATCACATTTGATGCTTATAAAGAAAATTGAACAATATTGTTTTGTCAGGTCACCACAAGGATGATATTTTTCTTTTTTGAATATATGGAGTGCTAGGTTGACTTAACTTGGATAATTTTGATTCTGATGTGCCACCACTGATCAAAATAATCTAAGAGGCAAAAAGAAAAGGAGTCAGATAGTTGATGTAATCGACAAAAGTTGTCTACCTATTTATTTATATATAGTTTGTTGTGTCACCACAAGGCTATATACATTTGAAATGGGATCCTTATTCTCACTAGCAAATCTTTAATTAGATTTTATTTAACTATATAAGTGAGGGTAATATAGTTTCAAAGAAAATAGTGGAGATACCAATTTAAAACAAGACCTAATTTATTTTGGTAATTAATAAAAGAATGTATGTTAAAATGTTGTTAATTACAAATTCATTTACGTAATTTTACAATGTCTAAAATTACTATCATCGCAAGCATATTAGATGCTAAATTAACCTGATCAATTAAACTGGATGGTTAAGGAATTTGAGAATAGTTCTCATAGTCGAAAAAGCTATCTTATGTCCTTAATACGCCTATCCTCGCAATGGTTGCGCATAATGCCTCCGAGGAAGAGATTGCTACTTTTAGAAAGTGGCAAGATGATGCACATGGCTCAACGATCATGCTCAGATCCACGAAAGTAACGAAGCTTCAAACACAAGATGAAACTATGGATGCTCCTACTATATTCCCGCACATCAAGTAGTCGATGGTGAGGAAAGTAGGACCGATAGATATCGACATTCAAGGAGCTCTTCCGATCTAGAATGGCCAATGGCACTACAAAGATGCATAAAAAGTTCTTAACATAATCAATTTGATCGATCAATTAGACAACGAAGTTTTGTCATGGATGGAGAGTTGAGCCAAGATTTGATCTTCGCACTCACTCCCCTAATTCCTTTCACAATTGTTGTGAATTTTTCATACGAACAAGCTAGATATCGCCTTCGCCGATTTGCTTAACATGTTGAAAAATGTCGAGAGTCACTTTCCAACCAAGAAAGACCAAGTCTTATCGGTAGGGGCCAAAGGATCTTTCAAAAGAAGAACGATTCAAAGAAGGTAAATAGAAAGGCAAAACAAAGGATAATAAGAACAAAACCGATATGGATAAAGAAAAGGAGTTTGCTTCCACCGCAATAAGCCCGACATCGGAAAGAAATCATGAGAAGCATCTTGCAGAGGCTAACCAAAGAAGCTTAGTGAAGTTTTGCTATATAATACGCTTTTTGTTCATGATTAAAATAAATTTTTCTTTAAGTCAAGGTTCTACTGGGTATTGGATACCGACTTTTGGTTATCATAAATATAGATTTATGAAGGACCAAGCAGTAAGTAGAAAGTTAAACAAATATAAGTAATCCTATGTGTGGAAATGAAGCAAAGGTTGTCAGATATTAGCCTATAGAAACTTATAGTTTAAGATCGCTTTTACTGCAAATCTATTAAGTCAATAAGTTGTTATCAGATTCCAATTCTTGTTTAAAATATTATTTCCATTTTATTGTTGGACAATGAAATCTTTGGTATTATAATTAAGAACAATTGTTGTTCTATTTATAATAATAATGTTTTCATATAATCGAATATTACTTAATAAATTTTGTATACTGATTTACATGAAAAATAATTTTGCATATATGAACAAATTAGTATAAGAAAAGGAGATGATCATTCAAAGAGTCGAATGTGTATTTGTCGAATACAAGTGTGAATTATTTGAAAGGTTCAAAGAATTCGTATGAAACAAATCGGCAAAGTATTAAGATTCTTCGATTAGATCAAGGAATAAATACTTGTGCAATAAGTTTCTAGATCATCTCAAATGGTTTTCTCATAATGGACACATCCCCGACACGCAATAATTGATCGATGTATCCGAAAGGAAAAATCATACTTGTTGGACATGGTACTATCCATAATGATTTTACCGACATTCCAAAGATCCTCTCAGATCATGTCCTAGAAATGGTCGACATCATTAAAAAGGTAACCTCAAAATCCTACCCCAAGACTCCATAAAAGTTATGGATGTGGAGGATTCCTAATCTTAAGTATGTTAAGATAAGGGTTGTCCAACTTATGTGAAAAGGTTTCAAAGGATAAGCTTGGGACAAGATTCGACAAGTATGATTTGTGGGACATCCTAAAGTAAGTTTAGGTATATGTTCTATAATCCTACTTAGCAAAAAGGTGTTTGTTATGAAACACACGCTTCTAAGATAAAGGTGTTTATCATCAAGGGCTAGTGGAGGATAATAGATCTTCAAGAGTTCAAGAACCACAAAACACTATAAGTCAAATAAGAGGAACTCAGTAGATGTAATTCTATTATACCACAAACCAATCAGAACTCGAACCAAGATACCAAGATATCCTAGAGGTGATGGATTCATCATAGAAGATGATGATGATGAGGTGAGGTCACACATCATAGAAAGATGATGATCCAAATAGTTACATTCGATGAGGCAATCAAAAGAGTTTGATTTTATCAAAACAAGAATGTGTAAAAGTGGGGTCAATGGGAGCATCGTGACATTCCTAAGTATTATATGTCGATATACTACTATAAGGAAATGACATACCAATGCTACAATCAAGAAAGATAAAGTTGTCTAAACATTCCTCCATGAATGATTGGGAAGAGTATCTTAATTGGGGATATAAATCTATATAGATAGATTTAAGAGGATGCTCGACTTAACCCAAGGAACGATATTCATTTGATGCTAAAGTCGCTTAGCATGGCAAACTCCAAGAGATGTCTCATGTCGATGAGCTATGGAGTGTATCTCTCTTAATAGTCCCTACAGACTCTCAAAAAAAGAGAGATCGCATGAGTGACAATCATGTATGCAATGAAATATACGAGACCGATGTCGATCACCATATTTGGAGAAGTTCACTATGAAGTCGCTGAAAACATCTTAAAGTGCTTAACCCAAGACTAAGGATGTGATCATATTCATGGTGGGTCTAAATTAAAACCAGAGGGCTTAATGCACTCAAGTTTTTTTTACATGCATCAAGACGATGTAAAATCCACTTTAAGGTAAAGCGTTATCTCTCGAACAAGGTGCAAAGTTGAATCGAAAGGTTCCAAACAAAGAAAGAGTGGCCGGTTTAGTGATAAAGACAAAGTATATAGCTATAAATGAAGTCGCAAGTTGATTGCTTGGATTAAAAGTTCATTACGTAACCAGAATAGTTCCTAAGTCTCATCTTCGATCTAAACATGTGTTGTGGCACTTTCATTTGATTATTAGAATCATCGAAAGATGGGAAATCACTATGTAGATAGTGGACTCTCAAGAACAACATTACATATCCATTAACTAAAGCTTATCCAACAAAGCAGGATAATCGCCACTTGCAGAAGAAGAAGAGTATAAGATACCACGATTTATCGGGCTTTAGTGCAAGTGGGAGATTGAAAGTAGTATGCACACAAGCCAATCATGTTTGATGATAAAGCATATACTTTCAGAATAATCTTATTCATTTATTAATAAAAAGTATTAATTTATTAAAGGCTTTTAATTATCTACACGATGTCGCTTTTATAATATGTGATAAACCCATAGTTTTAAGCAATGCTTTTAGAATAATGATGATGATCATTCTAATGAGATCTAAATTTTAGAAAGCTTAAAACTAAAATAGTTCCCAATCATCGATTACTAAATCGGGGATTAGTGAATCCGGATAGATTGGTACATACGCTGTTTGCTCATCGATGAGGATGATCGATCTCACGATCATTTGTGTGGAGACACTAAAGCAAGTACGTAGGTGCTTATTAGAGAATAAGTTCATCGAACGTGGCTCGCTAAGGAATACCTAATGGAGTTTTATTTCGTCTCGTCAATAGAATTCCTCAGAGTGATAGTAAGACAAGTAATCCTCGACTGAGATCATCATAAGATCTCGTGTATGATGAGTTATACTTGACTTATTCCTTAAGACCCTTAGGTATATCAAAGGGTATGCTTGGGTATAATAAGTTGTATATGGAGATAATGTACGATCAATAAAGAATCTACCACTTCTAATAAAAGAAGAGAAATGTCCTATGTGATTCGATAAATGACAACCCAAAGAGTCTCTGGTTAAAGCGTAATGAAATTAGAAAGGAGTTTCTAATTTGCATTATTTGGAGTCAGGCATTTAAGGATCTAAATACATATAATTAAATAAAATAAGACTCGACAAGAATTCCATGCCTTATATTTAATCGGGACATCAGATGGTGGAAGGATTGAATCAGACAAGAACTATTTACTCAAAGGTTCTTTAATGATTAATGTTGAAATCTATATTATCCGGAAAGTCGTTGATCGCTAGGAGGCTTATCCCTATCAGAATAAATATTATTTATTTAAATAAATTAATTGTTTAATTTATTTATTTAAATAAGATTAGAATTGTTCTAATTGATTTATTCACAACCGGCTTAATACGGAGAACCTAAAGGGTCACACCATAAAAGGAAGAATAATTATTTAAGAAGTTAATGGCATAATCGTAATAATATAGTTAAGTATATTTAATTTAATCTATGGTGATAGAATAAATTAAATAGCTTAATATTTATTATTTAATATTTTAGAAATATTAAATATAAATTAATAAGAGGAGTCTTATTAATATTATTACAATTATTATTATTTTAATTTCTAAAAGAGTTTAGGAATTAATTTAATATAAGTATTCTCATTTATTCCTAATCGATTAGAAGGAAAATTAGTTAAAGGAGTTTAATTAATTATCCCTAATAAGATTAGGGAGCTTAATTAATTAAAAGAATTTAATTAATTAAATAAAACCCAATTCCTTAATTGTTAAGGTGGGTTGCCCACATCTATAAATAAGAGGAGTCTTATTATGGGTGGTGGGGGGGTTGTCGATTTTTACAACATATACGTAATAATTCCAATTTGTTGGGAGAGTACGCCTTTTTCTATAGAGATAGAAAACTAGGTTTCGAGCCAACCACCCATCTTCAATTTTATTCTTTCCTCGTGGATCACCTCAGAGGCCAAACACTGGGTGGCTAACGCCGATCAAAGGAAGGAACCAAACCCGTGGATTCAAGTCGAACGCTAAAAGGATTTCGAGGTGAACTTGCACCGAGGGAAGCTCGATCTTCAAGGGTATGATTTATTCTTTATCTTTTCGCTTAATTAATAATTATGTATATAAAGGGTGATCCGTATATGGTTTGTAAAATTTTTAAACTCGATTTTACACGCTCCGCTTATTTTTGCAATTTGATCAAGGTTCATGAATATTACAAACCAATAAAGGCATCGAGCCAAACCTTTATGCTAATTATTAATTATTTTAATTTGATATGTATATCGATACGTGTTTGTAATAATTTAATTGGGCATAATTTTCATTGTATAAATTTAAAAAAAAAATTATATATATATATATATAATTATATATAATATATATATATATATATATATATATATATATATATATATATATATATATATATATATATATATATATATATATATATATATATATATATATATATATTATAATATATATATATATATATATATTTATATATATATATATATTATTATATAAGTTTATTTTATAATTAAAATAAAAAGTTTATTTTAATTTTAAAATAAAAGGTTTATTTTAATTTTAAAATAAAATTCATTTATTTTAATTTTAAAATTAAATTTCATGCTAACTAATTAGAGTTGGAAATTGATTCCATGATAACTAATTTGAGTTGAAATTGATTTAAATATTTTCCTTAAATAAAGGAGTTTATTTAGATATGAAATAAGATTTCATATTATTCAAAATAAAAGAGTTTATTTGTGAATAGAAAGAAAGAATCCTAATTTCCTTAAATAAAAGGAGTTTATTTAGATATGAAATAAGATTTCATATTATTCAAAATAAAGGAGTTTATTTTGAAAAGAAAGAAATCCGTGTTTCCTTTAATAAAAGATTTTTTTATGAAATTTTTATTATGGAATTGATTTCATAATTAATTAAAATAAAAGAGTTTATTTTAATTAAAGATTTTTTTTTTATATGGAATCGATTCCATAATTAATTAAAATAAAGGAGTTTATTTTGATTAAAGATTTTGATTAAAATAAAATAGTTTATTTTATTCAAAATTGATAAATTAAAATAAAATAGTTTTATTTTGATTTAAATTTGGATTAAAATAAAGGAGTTTATTTTGATTCAAAAATAGATTTTATACTAACTAAATTTGCCCATTAAATGATATCAATATATATATTAAATGTTTATTATTCATAAGATGAATGTTATTTATCGATGCATATGGTGATGTGTATGATAATAAATGGGATTGATTATGGACTATCACCAATGTGATTGGATTTTATTTTAGTGGATGCACGAATGTTTTGGTTTTATTAAATGGGGTCTCACAGACTGCCTTCTCTAATTTTTCTTAATGTAAATTCTATCTCTCTCCTATGCATTTCCCTCGATCACGATCAAGGTTTCTATTTATTTTAAATAGTTTTGTAATAGGAATAGTTAGAATTAATTTTGAAAAATTGGAGATCAAGGAGCAAGGAGCGCTTGAAGACCCGCTTTCAGAATGGAGCCCAGTTTAAATGTAATAGTTATATTTAAATATTATTTCGCACCTTGGGGAGTTTGACTTTTGGTTCACTTGGTGGCTCTAGTGAACCAAACTAGAATAAAAGTCCATAATCAATCCGTAGAATATAGATTCTATATGTGCATGCTTATACTATATATATTATATATTATGCAAACACGCTTCAGATGTTCATTAATATGACGCGATTATATATATATATATATGTATGCCGCTAAACAAGATGAGATGAGACAAATTAATAACAAACCCTCAAATTTTTATATTAAGTCCTAAGTTGCTCAAAGATATTTGAATATCGAACGTCGCTTTCTAGCATGATAAAATTAATAGAGTATTAAATATTTAATATGAGTTTGTCAGGTCACCACAAGGCAAGTATTAAGTATTTAAGATGTTAATTTATCACATTTGATGCTTATAAAGAAAATTGAACAATATTGTTTTGTCAGGTCACCACAAGGATGATATTTTTTTTTTGAATATACGGAGTGCTAGTTGATTTAACTCGATAATTTTGATTCTGATGTGCCACCACTGATCAAAATAATCTAAGAGGCAAAATAAAAGGAGTCAGATAGTTGATGTAATCGACAAAAAGTTGTTCACCTATTTATTTATATATAGTTTGTCAGGTCACCACAAGGCTATATACATTTGAAATGGGATCCTTATTCTCACTAAAAATCTTTTAATTAGATTTTACTTAACTATATAAGTGAGGGTAATATAGTTTAAAGAAAATAGGGAGATACCAATTTAAAACAAGACCTAAATTATTTTGGTAATTAATAAAAGAATGTATGTTAAAATGTTGTTAATTATAAATTCATTTACGTAATTTTACAATGTCTAAAATTACTATCATCACAAGCATATTAGATGCTAAATTAACCGTAATCAATTAAACTGATTGGTTAAGGAATTTGAGAATAGTTCTCATAGTCGAAAAGCTATCTTATGTCCTTAATACGCCCTATCCTCGCAATGGTTGCGCATAATGCCTCGAGGAAGAGATTGCTACTTTTAGAAAGTGGCAAGATGATGCACAATGGGCTCAACGATCATGCTCAGATCCACGAGTAACGAAGCTTCGCCACAAGATGAAACCATGGATGCTTCTACTATATTCCCCGCACATCAAGTAGTCGATGGTGAGAAAGTAGGACCGATAGATATCGATATCAAGGAGCTCTTCCGATCTAGAATGGCCAATGGCACTATAAGATGTATAAAAGTTCTTAACATAATCAATTTGATTGATCAATTAGACAACGGTTTTGTCACGGATGGAGAGTTGA